>CM077158.1:118873899-119473899 GCA_039583875.1 Platanthera guangdongensis | reverse complement strand
ATCTAGCCGCAGAGCAGCAAGCCGAGGAGCAGAAAGAAAGCAGATCCCGACGAGGGCAGTCCAGATCCACTCTCGAAATCAAATTCCGACCGCAAAAATCTCCAGGAGAATGGCGTCCGAAGGCTAGGGTAGTCCGGCGGTTCTCTCCCTCTCGCACAGTCGACGGCTTCTTCCAAGCAGAGAAATAGGAAAAGAACAAAATGAACCCAGCCCTAATTCTAACCCAAGACTATATATACACAGCAGTTTTTAATAATAAACAATCAATACTTAATAATTACTTACACTCAAAATCAGAACAACACAAGACCCGAAACATCTCGGAAAAAGACGAAATTCGCGTCGTAGCTAAAAACCCATGCTACGAACGCAACTGCGAAGTCGAAATTAGCATTCGACGAACGAAACACGGGATAACACCTCCCGAAGCCAAAACACAAGCATTCCCTAAGAGGCCCAGCCGAGTCATCAAACAAACTCCGGCTAGCTGGGGAATCTTGCTAACAGGCTACAAACAGGCTACACAGGGAACCCTAAGAGCTAAGACCACGCTCTACAACGTCAAAAAGCCGGAAATACGCCATCGTAACGCCAGCCAAAGATAAAACAAAACACAGAAAAACCGAGGGCGTTACACAATATGTTGCATTCAACCAAGAAGAAACACCTAACAATCCTAATTTGTGAGGAATGACAGTAGTAAATCATCATGGACCTGAGTTGGTGACCAAAAACAGTCCCCCAAACAAACAGTTCCAACTAAAAATAAAATTCCACTATCATCACAAAACCACCACAAACCCAGCCCGTACCTAGGATAAAAAGGGTGGCGGCCACAAAAAATGCCCAGCCCGTACCTGGGACTAAAAAGTGGCGGCCACGGCTCGCACACAAAACATCCCGCTCCTTTAGAGCATTAAAACACCACTACCTGCCATAACCCACGATTTGGCCCTCAAAACAAAGGAAGAATGAAAGGCTGACACGATATTTCCCCTAGGAGGTAATCACTCGGGAAGGAAAGTAATTGAAAAGAAATAAATTTCTGCCTACAGGAATCGTCGAACGCAGCACGACGAATTTCGTCGAGCGCGGGAAAAATCGTTGAACTCAGGAAAATCATCGAACGCAGCTCGACAATTTTCGTCGAATCACAGGACACGGGAAATCATCGAACTCCATTCGACGATTTGCCTTTCGTCGATCACAGGTCACGGGAAAAGTCATCGAACGCCGTTCGACGATTTCCTTAACCGCAGGCCACTGGAAATCGTCTAATACAGGCCACGGGGAAAAAAAACGTCGAACACCGTTCGACGATTTTCCTGTCGTCGAACAAAGGGCACGGGAAAAATCGTCAAACGTTGTTCGGCGATATTCCGATAAACGCAGGCCAAAGGGAAATGCCGAACTCAGTTTGACGATCCTCGTCGAACTTATGCAAACAGAGGTCGTCGATCTCAGTTCGACGATTATTGTCGAACTCAGGTCGACGATCTTCGTCGATCTCAAGCAACCAGAGATCATCGATCTCAGTTCGACGATTATCGTCGAGCTCAGGTCGACGATCTTCACCGAACTGGATGCATTGAGTGTACAGCATTCCTGTACCTCCAACTTCGTTCCCGACCAAACTTCTTAGCCTAATTCAAACCTATTACTGGTAATATAAGTATGAAATCTCACTACTATTAAATTCTAGGGTTGAAAGGCTAGATACTACCCAAACAAAGGTTTTAATAGGGAAAACTTTGAATGATTAACAGGGAACAATGTGATAAAAACAAACAAGACTATAGTACTTGATTGTCTCTGAGATATCTACAAAGAGAAAATACCAAACTAACAATTCATCAAGCCAAGTATACCTATCGAAATGCAGCTAGGGGACACAAGTGTCGTATTGAAATCCGGGAACAGTTGAGTAAGCTTACTCACACGAAATCTATTATTTTATCGACGGCAAAATAAGGTTTAGCTAAATGTACTAAAGGAAGAGAACTACTTGCATGAAAAGATAAAGAGAGCTAAAAGAGCGATTAACTTAAGCTTAGTAACGATGAAGGGAAAATGCACTCGATCAGAAATCACCTCGGCAAGAGTGGTTAGAAAAATACGATAAATAAACCTAAGCTAAATAGGGTAAATGTCTTTGACCGTGGAGGTTCCATGAATATTGACACGCTTCTCTCGAAGTCCGTGCCTAACTGAGTTTAGGAAGGTCCGACCGACTTTCGCCTAAATCGGAGGCCTAAAACTCGCTTTACGCGGTGAACCCCTCTAATGGATTTTACTCCAATCCGGGAGATTTGAACATCTGCCTCTCTCGAGGGGTGCGAACAACTCCCTTTACTCTTGAGTGCTCATTTCAAACCTTCGGCCTCTCGGCTTGCCCAGAATGAAAGCAAAGGTGGAGAGTATATATCGATGATATACCTCCAACCCGTGATAAATCAAGAGTAATTCAAAGCCAAACCCTAAACAGAAAAGGTAAGATTCAAAGCATCATAACCTAATCACTCGAACCTCGGATCAATTAGATCGAGTATATGGAGGATTAGTTAATCATGGTGAGGTGGAAGAGGGAGATGAGTAGAAGAAAAATACTGAAAACAGAGCAGGAACGAAAAAGAAAATAACACTTTTTATTAAGAGAAACAGTGATCTTACAGCTTGAAAACCAGAGATTACAAGAACATGAAAAGGAAACTACACTATCATTAGCATCATACTACAGAAAGAAGCTAGGAGCTAATACAGGGAAAGCATAAAGCTAGAGCTACGAACTAGAAATGAAAATACATGCTTAAAAAGTTCAGAAAAACAAAGGACAGAACCTCCCCTCTCAAAGCGAAAAGTTGTCCTAAAACCCCTGGAGTTGGGCTCTATTTATAGAATTTTTCGGGTCGGGTCACGCCCCCCTGTCACGCCCTGGTCGGGCGTGACCCTGGGGCGTGACACATTCGGCGCGACTTTTTCGGGCAGGAATTGAATTCTGACGGGGTTGTTGCGGTACACGCCCACCGGTCACGCCCTGGTAGTGCGTGACCCTGGGGCGTGTTCTTTACGGCGTGACTTTGGGAGCTGAAATTGAATACTGGAGGTGACAGGCGGAATTGCTGAAGTACACGCCCATATGTCACGCCCGGGTCAGGCGTGACCCTGGGGCGTGACACTTTCGGTGCGGCGGTGGAGCGGCAAAGACGAGCGCGCTGCGGCGATTCCTTGGAACCTGGGGACACGCCTCTAGTACACGCCCGTGTCGGGTGTGACACGGGCGTGACCGAGGGCGTGTACACTAAGTTTCCACGGAATGCAGTTTCGGACCAATTGCTTCATTCCTCTAGGTTACACGCCCTAGGTACACGCCCTGGTAGGGCGTGACCTTGGGGCGTGTCACAGCAAAATTCGGCTGAAAGCCGTGAAAACCTGCAAAAAGCAGAAAAAATGCATTAGCGACAAAAATATATACAAAGGGGAATCAAAACAAGTACTTTACAAGACATGATTGGCTTTAAAATCCCGAAAATATCCTAATAAAATTGACTGCAAACGTATTATCAAATTCCCCCAAGCTTAAGTTTTGCTTATCCCCAAGCAAAGATATAAAGACAAGCTAATCATAAAAAGTGACTAATTCAAAAAGTTTTAATCATACTCACACAAGTACTATGCGAAATTCTAGGTAGGGAGAATGTAAAACGTAAATCTAAAACAATTATTTAGGTATGGTTTAACTTTTATAAACTTTACTTAATAAAAATAAATCATCCAGAATTTTGACGAAATTCTTTAAATAGATTTAAGTAAGGCAATGAAAATGAAAAGAACGTATTGAGTTATTACTGGATCCAAGCATCGCATTATAATTATATCAATTAAATAACAAAAATCTAAGTTTAAATCCAAAACTAAAACTGATTTACTTTTCTTCTTTTCTTAGTTGTTAAATAAAATTAAAAAAAAAGGCGTGAATCAAAAGGACTTAATAGGACCGAAACGTTTGGTTTAGGAATATGAATAGGAGTGGAATTCAAATATAAACATGGAGGCTTAAAAATCACACTAAACCAAAACAACGAGTTTCAAAAAAAATAAATTTATTTTAAACAAAATATGTATAAATAAATTTATTTTTTTCTCTTTATGATTATTTATCTCATTTTTTCTCATCATTTTTTTTATTATTATTTTCATTCATTTTTGTTTTTTTTTTAATTTATTGCTTTTGAGTACACCTTTTTCAACAATATCTTCACATATAAGACAAAATTTCCTATCAAACAAAATTAGCGTGATTAGATAGGTAGGAATTTGGGCTTTGGTGAAAATGAAAATGCGTGTGGAGTTTATCAAATGAATTTGGAAAAAGGGCTCAAAAGCGGCTAACTAGTGGTAAAAGAGTTTAGGTTGGCAAGAAAGCTCAAACGTAAACAAAAATGGCCTAAATCATTTTCACGCGTTTTTTTTTAAATTTATTTAAAACATAGAGTCGATAAATTTCAAAAAGCAAGTTCGAGATAATAAAAGAAGATTGATGAAATTATCTTGAAAATAAAAATAATATGTCACTTGGATCGTTCATATCTACAACGTTATTCAAAATATGTTCTTACAAAAATCATCTAAAGACGAAAAGGAAAATAGTGGATGATAAATTTTTAGAGAAAGTAAAGAAAATAAAGAACGGAAAACCATAATAGAAATGCATGGTTTAGAGAAATATTTTACCTTAACATGCTACCGTGAATTAGAAACACAGCATGGCCAACATTTTACTTGTGAAATATGATTAAAAAGAATGATTAGAAAAATTATAATTAACTACGTTGTTTATAAAGAAGTTTGAGAAAAACAAAACATAAACATGGGGTACTTATTGAAATACCAAAATGCAGCTATATATATATAATAAATTTTTTTTTTGAAATTTTTTGAAATCTTTATATATCTACTTATAAAGAAATGTTTTTTTTTTGGGATATTTACAAAACAAAAAGAAAAACAAAAAGAAGGAGGAAGTCCTCGCCCAAGCTTAAAATCTACATTGTCCGCAATGGAGAAGGAGGTCGGAGAACGAGAGAAAAGTAAAGTACAGAAAGAAAAGACAGAATTGAAAAGCAGGTACTTCCCCGGTTTTATTTTGCTGGCAAGTTGAGTGATGCCGCTCCTCCATGCCTGTGCTGTGGATCTTCATGAAACGTCGTCCGACGGACTTTGACATAGAAGCAGAACCGTTGGAGCAAGCGATCGCAGAAGTTTCAACTTGCCGGAGCCAGTCGGGGCAAAAAGTGTAAAAGAAAGAAAACAGAAAAAGATAACTTGGGTTGCCTCCCAAGAGCGCCCTTTGTTTAAAGCGTCGTTTGAGCTCGACGCATCAAAATAAGATTGTCCCAAATATTGTTTAAAAATAAAGTTCGAATAAATGTCAAAGTTTGTGAGTAAAATAATGTTCAGATTAATCAAATGTCAGGACCGGAAAGATAGAGTTAACAGGGTTGAGACTGACATCATCACAAAAATACAGTTTAAGACGCTGACCATTCACTTTGAAAGTACCCTTATCAGGGTGAGAAATTAAAACAGTACCATAAGAAAAGACTTCTAAAACAGTAAAAGGCCCAGACCAACGTGATTTTAATTTACCCGGGAATAAACGTAAACGAGAGTTATAAAGAAGCACTTGGTCGCCTGGCTTAAAGATTTTTGGGTGCCTAAGATGTCGATCGTGTAAACGCTTCGTCCGCTCTTTATAAAGTCTGTTATTTTCATATGCGTAAGAGCACCACTCGTCGAGTTCGTTAAGTTGAAATTTTCGAAAATCGCCGACAGAGTGGGGATCGAAGTTTAAAAATCGCAAGGCCCAAAAGGCGCGGTGTTCTAACTCTACGGGTAAATGACACGATTTTCCATAAACCAACCGAAATGGCGTACAGCCGAGGGCGGTTTTGTACGCTGTTCGGTAGGCCCATAGAGCATCGTCTAATTTGGCGGACCAGTCTTTTCTAGATGTTGAAACAGTCTTTTCTAAAATTCTTTTTATTTCTCTATTCACTACTTCGACTTGTCCGTTAGTTTGGGGGTGGTAGGCAGTGGAAAGCTTATGAGTAACGCCATATTTAGTTAGGATTTTTGAAAATTGTGCGTTACAGAAATGGGAACCCCTATCACTAATGATAGCGCGCGGCGTACCGAATCGAGAAAATAATTTTTTGAAGAAATCAACTACGACTCGGGCGTCATTCGTAGGAAGAGCTTGGACTTCGGCCCAACGTGAAACATAATCAACGGCAACTAGAATACACTTATTCCCGAAGCTAGAAGGAAAAGGGCCAACAAAATCAATCCCCCAGAGGTCGAAAACTTCGCACTCTAGAAAATAATTTTGTGGCATTTCATTTTTATTCGAAATATTCCCCGACCGTTGGCAACTATCACACCTACTCACAAAGGCATGCGCGTCTTTAAACAGGCTGGGCCAGTAAAAACCCGCGCTTAACACTTTGTGAGCGGTGCGAGCAGCTTGATAGTTCCCACCTGTCGGTCCTTCATGCAAATGTTTAATAATATCTAATCCTTCATCAAAGGAAACACACCTCCTGATCACTTGGTCTGCACAGACTTTAAAAAGATGCGGGTCCTCCCAAAAGTAGTTCTTCAATTCAGAAAAGAATTTCTTCTTTTGCTGAGACGAGAACTCTTTTGGGAGCACACGAGCCACTAGATAGTTGGCGATGCGGGCAAACCAAGGAGAAGTAGATGTGTTAATTATGAACAGCTTCTCATCAGGAAAATAGTAATGAAAAGAATTTTCGTCTAATTGCTCGATAAACGGGTTGTCTAGGCGCGAAAGGTGGTCGGCGGCCAAGATTTCGGCACCTCGCTTATCACGGATCTCTAAGTCAAACTCCTGGAGGAGTAAGACCCAGCGAATCAAGCGAGGCTTGGCATCCGTTTTAGAGAGAAGATATTTGAGGGCCGAGTGGTCCGTAAAAACAATAATTTTCGAAAGAGTAATATAAGGGCGAAATTTGTCAAATGTGAATACTACGGCTAAGAGCTCCTTCTCGGTTGTGGTGTAATTTTCCTGTGCAGATGTGAGAGTTTTACTAGCGTAATAAATGGGGTGGAAGTTTTTGGAAATACGTTGACCTAGTACGGCTCCCACCGCATAACTACTCGCATCACACATTATTTCAAATGGAAGATCCCACACCGGAGCTATCATGATTGGCGCATTAACTAATTTTTCTTTTATTAAATTGAAGGCAGCTAGACAGAGGTCATCAAAGATGAATGGGGCGTCTTTTTCTAAGAGATGGGTAAGGGGCTTGGTGATTTTGGAAAAGTCCTTTATGAAGCGGCGGTAGAAACCCGCATGACCCAGGAAACTTCTTATGGCTTTTATGTTCGTAGGTGGCGGCAGTTTCTCGATAACTTCTATTTTCGCAACGTCTACTTCAATACCCCTTTCAGAAATTTTATGTCCCAAAACTAACCCTTCCCTTACCATAAAATGACATTTTTCCCAATTTAAGGCGAGGTTAGTTTCTTCGCATCGCTCTAGGACTTTTTCGAGGTTCTCTAAGAAACTATCGAAGGAATTCCCGAAGACGGAGAAATCATCCATGAAGACTTCCATAATGCTTTCTACGTACTTGTCAAAGATGGCGAGCATACATCGTTGGAATGTAGCCGGCGCATTGCACAATCCAAACGGCATTCTTCGGTAGGCGAAGGTGCCGAAGGGACAAGTAAACGTAGTTTTCTTCTGGTCCTCGGGGGAGATGGGGATTTGAAGATACCCCGAGAGGCCATCGAGAAAACAATAAAAGCTATGTCCGGAAAGTCGTTCTAAAATTTGATCAATGAACGGCAAGGGGAAGTGATCCTTGCGGGTGGCGTCATTCAACTTACAGTAATCTATACACATTCGCCATCCGGTCACCGTCCGAGTCGGGATTAATTCATTATTTTCATTACTTACGACCGTTATCCCTCCATTCTTTGGTACTACCTGTACTGGGCTAACCCACTTACTGTCGGATATAGGATAGATAATTCCTGCGTCTAACAATTTCATAACCTCGCCCTTAACTACGTCTTTCATGTTTGGGTTTATACGGCGCTGAGGTTGTATAGAGTTACGAGAATTATCTTCCATTAAGATTTTATGAGTGCAGAAAGATGGGCTTATGCCCTTGATATCAGATATCTGCCAAGCAATAGCTTGGCGATGCTTTTGTAAAATGGAAAGAAGTTTATTCTTTTGTGCATCCGTGAGGTAGGCCGAAACTATGACAGGCAGCTTGGAGTCCTTTTCTAAGAAAGTGTATTGAAGGTGCTCTGGTAGTTCTTTCAGTTCCAAGGTAGGGGGGTCATCATACGAGGTTTTGGAAATTTGTTCTTTTTCAAAAACTATGTCCTCGTACACTTTTTTATATGTAAAATTAAAAGGGGTGTTGCTAGCGGCCATGGAGGCTTCGTGAAGCGATTCAGTTGGAAAAGTAGAAGAGGAACAGAAATCAAAAAATTCTTTTTCAAAATCAGAGGGGCGAGTGGAGGATTCTTCACTTAGGTGTAGAGATTCAGTTGGAAGAGTAGGAGAGGAACAAAAATTGGAAAATTCTTTGTCAAAATCAGAGGTGGGAGAGAAGGATTCTTCACTTATGGTATCCATGAAAAAACAGGAGTCATCATTAGCTAGCGTGTTCTTCATCGAGGGGGTGATAGAGAAAGTTACCTCATCGTCGCCCACTCGAAGGAAGAGCTTACCATTGCTTACATCAATGATAGCTCGGGAGGTGGCAAGGAAGGGTCGGCCAAGGATCAGGGGAACCTCGACGTCTTCTTCAATGTCTAAAATGACAAAGTCCACCGGGAAGATGAACTTGTCAACTTTGACTAGGACGTCCTCCACTATTCCTAACGGGTATTTGACTGACCTGTCGGCTAGCTGGATACTCATTCGTGTGGGGTTGAGACTACCAATTCCTAACTTTTTAAACAACGAGAGGGGCATAAGATTAATACTCGCACCTAAGTCGGCTAAAGCGTGTTTGACAAAGAGATCACCGAAGACACACGGGATAGAGAAACTACCCGGGTCACTGATTTTTTTCGGTAATCCGTTTGTCAAAACCGCCGAGCACGCGGCATTTAACGTGACATGAGAAAGGGTCTCTAACTTCTTCTTGTTAGTTAGGAGGTCCTTAAGGTATTTTGCGTACTTCGGCATCTGGGATATGGCTTCGTGGAAAGGCAGATTTACGTGGATTTGCTTAAACATTTCCAAAAAACGGGTGTATTGATCATCCTGTCGTTGTTTATTAAGTTCGGAAGGGTATGGCGGGGATGGATTATTTTTAAAGGTGGGTGGTGGAGTGAGTTCTTTTTCTACGATAGGGGTGATAATTTCTTCGGCAGAGGGTGGAATTTTTAAAATGGGAACGGAGCTTTGATTTTTAAAAACGGGAGCGGAGCTTGCCTCGGGTTCTTCACTTACCATACCAGGAACTTTCTTCCCACTCCGAAGAGTTATAGCTTTCGCTTGCTCTCTCGGGTTGGGCTCGGTATTGGAAGGAAGAGACCCTACGAGTCGCTCAGAAATCATTTTAGCGAGCTGTCCTACCTGATTTTCTAAGTTTTTAACACTTCCGGTTAAGGTCCTAATCGTAGCGTCATTAGCATTCATGTATTTTGAAAACACTTCCTCCAAATTTGGAGGTTTTGGAAAACTTTGAGGAGGTGGTGGTGGAGCAGAAAAATCACTTTGCGGTGGCGGGCGCACAGCATTCGATGGATTGCTCCACGAAAAATTCGGATGATTTCTTAACGCAGGATTATAACTATTCGGAAAATTAAAACCAGGAGGATGATAATTCGCAGCAGAAAAATTATTAAAAGCAGTTCTAGGCATATTATTTACATAATCCAAATGTTCGGCGGGAGGAGTTGCAGATTCCCATACCTGAGGGGCGGAGGCAGCAGTCATCTCCGTAATTTTTTTGCTTAATATTTCAACTTGCAGTGCGAGTTATGAGACGTTGTCCACTTCAAAGAGACCTGCAGGTTTGTTTGGGCGGGACCTAGGCACATTCTACTGGTAAGTGTTCATGGCCATGTCTTCAAACAGCTCAAGAGCTGCTTCCGGGGTCTTATGGTTTAAAGTACCGCCAGAAGCTGCGTCTATCATTTTCTTCGTGCTTTGATTTAGCCCATTATAAAACGTCTGCACCTGCAACCATACAGGCAGAGCGTGATGTGGGCATCGTCTTAATAATTCTTTAAATCTTTCCCAGGTTTCGTAAAGGGTCTCAGAGTCTATCTGTCCAAAGGCAGAAATGTCATTCCTAAGTTTAGCAGTTTTAGCAGGCGGAAAATACTTGACCAAAACGTTTTCAGTTAATTGCGTCCAAGTAGTTATGCTATTTTTAGGAAGGGTGTTCAGCCACTGCTTAGCCTTAATTCTAAGAGAGAAAGGAAATAATCTTAGCCTAATAGCATCATTTGTGACACCATTTATCTTGAAGGTGTCACAAATCTCAAGAAAGCTGGCTATGTGTGCGTTTGGGTCTTCATCTTGAAGCCCGTCAAATTGCACATACTGCTGCACCATTTGAATTATGCTAGGCTTCAGTTCAAAATTATTATTATTTATTGCAGGGCGAACTATACTCGTTTCTGTACCCTCGAGATTTGGTCGTGCATAATAGGACATAGGCCTTTGCACGACTTCCTCCACGTTGGGTTCTGCCATTCTTAAGGTAGAAAATGACTTGCAATCCTCAACCGGCACTTGGGTAGTAGGTCCTTGAAATCGCGATCTTCTCCGAAGAGTACGCTCAATTTCGTGGTCCAGGTCCAAAGTAACCGACGGACTACCGCGGGTCATACACTAGAAGAAAAGAGGAGAAGCAAGACTAAAAAGTAAAAGAGCTAATGAAGTTGGAAAAAAAATTTTTGAAATAGATTTTTTTATATTTTAACTCCCGAACTTCCCAAGGGCTACCCGGTGAAGGGTTCGCAAGGTACTAGACAAGATAGTGGCATTTAGAGCCACTTTGCCCTTTTCGAGAGAGTTAGGTGGTGTAGAAAATTTTGTGATGTGGGTTTCTATTACGAATGCGGTAATTAAAATCCAGCCACTTATCTCTGTGCGAGTAGGCGGAAATGAAAAGCTATACTCACACACTCGTCAGAAAATTAAAACACACCCACTCTACAGAAAGTAAACACACTCTACTGAAATAAAGCCTGCCAATGAACTCAAGTGAGTAGGCGGAAAGTAAAATACGCACACTTGCTTGAATGAAATCCAGCCAATTAACTCAAGTGAGTAGGCGGAAAAATTAAAAAGACGCACACTTGCTTGAAATGAATCCAGCCAATTAGCTCAAGTGAGTAGGCGGACAAATTAAAAAATACACATACTTAACAAAATCCAGCTATTTAACTCAAGTGAGTAGGCGGAAAAAATATAAGAAGGAGGCTGAGAAAGAGAATTGATAAAATTAATATATTCGCGTTTTCAATTTATCAACAAGCGTTGCTTCCCGGCAACGGTGCCAAAAACTTGATTGTCTCTGAGATATCTGCAAAGAGAAAATACCAAACTAACAATTCATCAAGGCAAGTATACCTATTGAAATGCAGCTAGGGGACACAAGTGTCGTATTGAAATCCGGGAACAGTTGAGTAAGCTTACTCAAACGAAATCTATTATTTTATCGACGGCAAAATAAGGTTTAGCTAAATGTACTAAAGGAAGAGAACTACTTGCATGAAAAGATAAAGAGAGCTAAAAGAGCGATTAACTTAAGCTTAGTAACGATGAAGGGAAAATGCACTCGATCAGAAATCACCTCGGCAAGAGTGGTTAGAAAAATACGATAATTAAACCTAAGCTAAATAGGGTAAATGTCTTTGACCGTGGAGGTTCCATGAATATTGACACGCTTCTCTCGAAGGTCGTGCCTAACTGAGTTTAGGAAGGTCCGACCGACTTTCGCCTAAATCGGAGGCCTAAAACTCGCTTTACGCGGTGAACCCCTCTAATGGATTTTACTCCAATCCGGGAGATTTGAACGTCTGCCTCTCTCGAGGGGTGCGAACAACTCCCTTTACTCTTGAGTGCTCATTTCAAACCTTCGGCCTCTCGGCTAGCCCAGAATGAAAGCAAAGGTGGAGAGTATATATCGATGATATACCTCCAACCCGTGATAAATCAAGAGTAATTCAAAGCCAAACCCTAAACAGAAAAGGTAAGATTCAAAGCATCATAACCTAATCACTCGAACCTCGGATCAATTAGATCGAGTACATGGAGGATTAGTTAATCATGGTGAGGTGGAAGAGGGAGATGAGTAGAAGAAAAATACTGAAAACAGAGCAGGAACGAAAAAGAAAATAACACTTTTTATTAAGAGAAACAGTGATCTTACAGCTTGAAAACCAGAGATTACAAGAACATGAAAAGGAAACTACACTATCATTAGCATCATACTACAGAAAGAAGCTAGGAGCTAATACAGGGAAAGCATAAAGCTAGAGCTACGAACTAGAAATGAAAATACATGCTTAAAAAGTTCAGAAAAACAAAGGACAGAACCTCCCCTCTCAAAGCGAAAAGTTGTCCTAAAACCCCTGGAGTTGGGCTCTATTTATAGAATTTTTCGGGTCGGGTCACGCCCCCCTGTCACGCCCTGGTCGGGCGTGACCCTGGGGCGTGACACATTCGGCGCGACTTTTTCGGGCAGGAATTGAATTCTGACGGGGTTGTTGCGGTACACGCCCACCGGTCACGCCCTGGAAGGGCGTGACCCTGGGGCGTGTTCTTTGCGGCGTGACTTTGGGAGCTGAAATTGAATACTGGAGGTGACGGGCGGAATTACTGAAGTACACGCCCATATGTCACGCCCGGGTCAGGCGTGACCCTAGGGCGTGACACTTTCGGTGCGGCGGTGGAGCGGGAAAGACGAGCGCACTGCGGCGATTCCTCGGAACCTGGGGACACGCCTCTAGTACACGCCCGTGTCGGGTGTGACACGGGCGTGACCGAGGGCTTGTACACAAAGTTTCCACGAAATGCAGTTTCGGACCAATTGCTTCATTCCTCTGGGTTACACGCCCTAGGTACACGCCCTGGTAGGGCGTGACCTTGGGGCGTGTCACAGCAAAATTCGGCTGAAAGCCGTGAAAACCTGCAAAAAGCAGAAAAAAATGCATTAGCGACAAAAATATATACAAAGGGGAATCAAAACAAGTACTTTACAAGACATGATTGGCTTTAAAATCCCGAAAATATCCTAATAAAATTGACTGCACACGTATTATCAGTACTCCAGCTGAAGATTTGAGTTTCGGAACTTGAGAAAATGCAAACAGAAACATAAAGGGCCATAATGGTTAATGATTCACATGCTTTTGACGGAAAAACAGAGTAAAATATTAATCTTGGGAAACGGGGAAAATTATAGAAAATATGACCATGAAAAGGAGAAGAAAACTTGGCAAGGGTAGGAGCACCACTTGCCTCAAATACCAGCAATTTATCTTACACAGCCCTTCCTCTCTCTCTCGGCTCCAACCGCAACAGCACCTAAACAGGATCTAAGGTTTTAATGGCGGAAAAGGATCAAAGTAAAAATTCTGAGACCTCTGGAAACACCATGAAAATTGAATCTCTTACCGTAGGAATGAAGGTCTAGGTGAGAGCACTCCAAATCCGCTTTCAGAATCGAATTCCGTCCACTAACACTCCCAAAATCGGCGTCTGAAGGATACATGGTTGGCGGTTTTAATTCCTCTCAACAGGCAGCGGTTAAAACCTCATTGAAGGAGACAATGAAAAGTCTGGATTTTGTCTAAGGCTTTATATATAAATACATGGACGCATCTAATCAGCCCGACCTCCTCTGGATTCAATTCAAGTTTCATTAATTAATTTTTTGCATTATTATTATCAACACGTCAAAATTACGCGAAAACCGAACCACCTCGAAATCCGACGAAATTCACACCGTAGCTAATTACCTATACTACGAACGCAACGGCGAAGTCGAAATCAACTTTTGACGAACAAAACTAGGGTTATCAGTACCAGAAGCCAAAACACAAGCATCTCCCGAGAGGCCTCACCGGTAACCAAAATAGACCCGGCTTGCTAGGGGATCTTGCCAAAACGGCTGCCAACAACCACACAAGGAACCTAAAAGCGCTAAAACCACGCTTTAACAAATGGCACATGCCGGAAACGCGTCAACGTAATGCCAAATGAGAATTAAATAATCGCAGAAAAAAATAAGGGGCGTTACAGTCACTCCCCCTAAAAGAAAGTTTCGTCCCGAAACTATACATACACTACTTCTACTATAGAAGGAAGGTAACCAAAAAAAAGTTACTAGAAAGAAACGTACCAATCAAATCAAGGGAACAGATGAGGGTGAGCCTCCCTCATAGCCGACTCTAGCTCCCAAGTCGCGCTTTCCAAATCCTGATTCTTCCATAGAACCTTCACCATCGGGATAGACGTTGTCCGCTGCACCCGATCTTGAGTATCCAAGATGCGGACCTGCACCTCAACATATGAAAGAATATGCTCCAACTAGGGCACAGCATCCAAGACTTGCCCACTGCTTCGCACACACTTCCGCAACTCGCTTACATGAAACACATTATGAATACCTGGGAAATTTGCTGGCAAATCCAATCTATATGCTGATACGCCAATCCGTTCAACAATATAAAACGGGCCCACATACCTCGGATCCAATTTCCGGTTCTTACCGAACCTCTTAAAACCAACCATCGGGGAAACCTTAAGAAATAAAAGGTCCCCTACAGAAAATTCCAAGTCAGACCTATGCAGGTTGGCGTTCTTCTCATATCTCTCCTGAGCAATACGAAGCTTTTATCGAATAAGCTTCACAGCAGTTTCCATTTCCTCGAGCGCATCCGGACCCAACACAGGCCTCTCACTGACCTCAGTCCAAAACAAGGGAGTTCTGCAGCGCCTCCCATACAAAGCTTCAAATGGAGCCATTTGTAAGCTCTCCTGGTAACTGTTATTGTACGCAAATTCCATAAGCCGCAAATGCTCATCCCACGCTCCACCGTGGTCAAAGATGTAGCACCTGATCATATCCTCAACTATCTGGTTCACTCGCTCAGTCTGACCGTTGTTCTGCTGATAGTAAGCTGTAGAATACCTCAAATCTGTACCCAAACCCTCTTGCAGACTCCTCCAGAAGGGAGGTGTAAAACGGGAGTCTCGATCCGAAATGATGCTAACTGGCACACCGTGCAACCTGATGACTTCATTCAGATACAGTTCTGCTATCTTTTTCATCGGATAGTCAATCTTGTACGGCACGAAGTGAGCACACTTCGTCAGTCTGTCCACTAAAACCCAAACAAAATCAAAACCACTAGGAGATCTCGGCAAGCCCGTAATGAAGTCCATAGAAATACTTTCCCACTTCCAAGTAGGGATCTCCAACGGAGTCAACTTGCCACCAGGCATTCCAAGATCGGTCTTCACACGCTTGCAAGTGTGGCACTCATAAACAAACTGGGCTATATCTCCCTTCATCCCATACCACCAGGAAATCTGCTTCAATTCATGATACATCTTTGTACATCCTGGATGGTAGGCAACACTGGATCCATTAGCCTCTCTGCAAATCATAACCCTGATGTCTCCAACAGCGGAGATGCAAAACCTGCCGTGGCACTTCAAAGTATCTGCATCATCAATAGAAAAATCTGGCAACTCCCCTCTCTCAGCCGTGAGGTACAAGTGAAGAAGATCCTGATCATCCTTCTGGTGCAACCTGGTAAGTGCAATCCAAGATGGCTCTGCCACTACCAAACAGCTCTGCATGTCACAGCGTCCCACGAAAATGTCCATCAGGAGGAGCTCTTCCACTAAACGATCGGCGGTGAGATTAAAGATTTTCCCCGTCTTCCGGCTCAGGGCGTCGGCCACCACATTGGCTTTGCCCGGATGATACTGTATATCCACATCATAATCGGCCACACACTCTAGCCAACGTCGCTGGCGCAGATTCAACTCCTTCTATGTGAACATGTACTTTAGGATTTTATGATCAGTGTAGATCTTGCACTAGGCACCATAAAGTAAATGTCTCCACAACTTCAGGACAAAGATCACTGCTGCGAAGTCAAGATCATGCGTAGGGTAGTTCCGCTCCTGAGTCTTCAATTGCCTCAACCCATATGCAATCACCTTCCCTTCTTGCATCAACACCCCACCGAGCCGAACATGCGAGGCATCCACATATACATATAGTCCTTGCCCTCTGTAGATAATGTCAAAACAAGGGCAGAACACAACCTGCTCTTCAGCTCCAGAAAAGCCTCCTCACATTTCTCACTCCAAATGAACGCCACATTCTTCTGCGTCAGCTTAGTCAAGGGGGCTGCCATGGTAGAAAAGGCCTCCACGAATCTTCTATAATAGCCGACCAACCCCAAGAAGCTCCTAATCTCCTTGGGTGTGCTCGGCCTATGCCAATCCATCACTGCAGAAATATTTTTCGGGTCCACCGAAATGCCGTCTTTGTTCACCACATGACCCAGGAAGGAAACCTGGGACAACCAGAATTCACATTTACTCTGCTTTGCGAATAACTAATGGTCTCTCAAAGCA
This sequence comes from Platanthera guangdongensis, assembly GCA_039583875.1. NCBI lineage: Eukaryota > Viridiplantae > Streptophyta > Magnoliopsida > Asparagales > Orchidaceae > Platanthera > Platanthera guangdongensis. Next base: position 119,457,227 of record CM077158.1, on the reverse strand, counting down.
GATAAAACCAATCGTAGATGCTGCTCATGCTCCTCAGCACTGCGATAGTAGATCAACACATCATCAATGAATACCACCACGAACTTGTCTAGGAAGTCCTTGAACACCCGGTTCATCATATCCATGAATGCTGATGGCGCGTTGGTCAAACCAAACGACATAACCAGGAATTCAAAATGCCCATGCCTCGACCTGAAAGCAGTCCGTGGAATGTCCGACTCACGTATCCTGAGCTGATGATAGCCTGGACAAAGATCGATCTTGGAAAACACCGTGCTACCACACAACTGATCAAATAAATCATCGATCCTCGGCAGAGGGTACCTGTTCTTTATGGTAACCTTGTTCAGCTCCCTATAGTCAATGCACAGCCTCATCGACCCATCCTTCTTCTTCACAAATAGAACAGGAGCACCCCAAGGCGAGGAGCTCGGCCTAATAAAACCTTTTGCCAACAACTCGTCCAACTAGACTCGCAACTCCACCAACTCACGAGGGACCATCCGATACGGAGCCTTAGTAATAGGACGCGTATTCGGTTCCAAATCAATCACAAACTCAACATCCCGCTCGTGGGGAAGACCATGAAGGTCATCAGTAAAAACATCTGAGAAACCACGAACCACAGGAATCTCCTCCAAGCGTGGCACACTGACAGCAGTCCCAACCACCGAGACTAAACAAGCAAAACAATTAGAATGAAACAACTTCTGAGCACATACCGCAGAAATGATAGGAGAATCCTAACACGGATCAGCATACACACTTCCAGGCTGACCGTTGTCCTTGATGAAGTCCTAGCGCTTCCTTTTGCACTGAATAACCGCATCATACCTAGACAATCAATCCATGCCCAAAATAACATCAAAGTCCTCTAGATCAATCATTTTCAAGTCTGCCTTCGCAAGAAAGTCCCCCAAAAAAACAGGGCAATCCAAAATGCCCAAATATGACAACACAGATTCACCAGAAGGGAACTTGACGCGGAAAGTATCACGAACTTGATCTAGAACCAACCGATAACGCTCTACAAAAGCTCTAGCGACAAACGAGTGGGTATCGTCGGATTCGAACATAACACGCGCCCAACGGTTCTTCACCTTAAATTTCCCTATAGAAGTATATATAAGCAACTAAGGAACTACCAAAACAAAGTTGTAACCATTCTAGCAAATAAAACTTTCGAGCTTGGAAAACAACTAACCTGAGATGACCTGAGTCGAGGTCTGAGCCTCCTCGAAAGAGATCACGTTCAGCTTCCCTTTTCCCTTGTCCACACGCTGAGGCGGAGGTAAAGCATGAAGTGGAACTGCCTGCAGAATAGGCTGCACCTGAGGACACCTAGTCTTGATATGGCCCTTCTGGCCACACTGATAGCAAACTCTATCCTTGGACCAGCACTGGGCAGCATCATGCCCGGGTCGCTTGCACACAGAACAGGGAACATCCTTCCTAGGAGCATCTTGAATGGCATGAACTTGCTCCTTCTTCTGAGCGCCCGCCTTCTTGAAACACCTCTCAACAGGGTGCCCTGACCGGCCACAGAAGCTACACACTACCCTGCTCTTCTTTCCCGGAGCAGCATCGAGTACATGGGGGTTCTTGTCTTCAACAGACTTTCTCTTGTCCTTCCTCATTTGCTGGCCTCTGCTCTTTGCGGTCTTAATTGCCTCTACTTTTAGAGCAGACTCCACAATACCTGTATATGTCACTGACCCATAAGCACTGGCTAACTACTGAACCTCACTCCTCAAGCCCCCAAGAAACCGCTTTACTCGATCCACTTCAACACTCACTAATCCAGGGGCAAACCGGTTCAACTTGCTGAACTCTATCTCATACTCACTGACCGTGAGTTGACTTTGCTTCAGGTGAAGGAAGTCGCTCATAAGTCTGTCTCGCTCGACCGAAGGCAAGAACTTCCTCAAAAGCATCTCCTTGAACAATCCCCAAGTGCAACCAGCCACCAAGCTCTCCTTTTCCCTAATCCACCAGCTCTTAGCCAAACCCTTTAGCTGATAGGCGGCTAACATCACTCTCTGATCATCTGCAACACCAGAGTACGAGAACATCCGCTCCATGGAGATCAGCCAATCATCTATGACCATGAAATCTGCCTTCCCATCATATGTAGGAGGGCTAAGTCTCTGAAACTGAGAAATAAAGGCCATCTCCACTGGAACCACCACTGGAGGTCTCAAGGGGGTAGGAGGGGGAGGGGCAGCTGAACCCCCTGCAGGGTCTTGCACTCCCTGAGTCTGTCCTGCCACAACTACCGCCAGAGACTTGATCTGGACTTGGATCTCCACCAACTGCCTGGTCAAGGAATCGTTGCTCAACCGCAAGCCCTCGATCATCGCATCACTCTACGCTCCAGAAGTCTCACCCTCATATAGGGGAGTCGGCCTGGTTGAAGGACGCCTTGCCATCTTATGGTCATATCAACATTAGTCAAATCCTGGTATAATAGTTGGAACAAACTATAAGTACAGACAATATATACATAAATATGATCTTAAAACTGCTAAACTTGGTCTGGGAGTTTATTTTATTTAACAAAAGTGATGCTATGCATAACCTACGATGGTTAACCACCATCATCTAACTCTTATGCCTAGATCGGGAATGCATGAATTTATATTCTTTTTTTGATTTAAAAACCATGTGTGTACATATGTCATCCTGCAAATCTTTAACTTGGCACGTTGTGCTTATGCAATGTTATGCTATGCATGATTGTGTTATGCATTCTAAAAGGACCTAATGCATGTCATGAGCGGCGTATGCATGAAAATGTTATGCATCCCATACTACATAACATTACCATGCAACGAAAAAGAAACGTGCTAGTCACATTCATGTGGTGAGGTTATGCATCCCATACTACATAACCTTCACATGTTGCCCCTATGGTGCATCCATATACAGACACATATTATGCATCTCATACTACATAATATGCCCCATATACAGGTGACCTGTGGTTTGTCTTAGTGCTGAGTAAAAGGTCTTTGTGACCTGTGGTTTGGCTTAGTGCCTAAGTGGAAGGCATGTGTGACTTGTGAGGTCTGCAGGATCTGAGGTGTAAGCTCTTTCGAGCAAGTTTTGCAGAAGTGCCCTGTCCAACAAGATAGTTGGATAAGAGGGAGGGAAAGTGGATGTACACATTTAGGGAACCACTATAAATCACAGTGTGCTTTTCTGTGATGTTTTTCTTTGTGCAGGTTGTGTACATCTTAAAAGCATAAAATAACTTAAAGCCAAAGCTCTTAAAGAAGAAATATTTAAGAAAACAGAAAAGTGACCAATAACTTATTCACCCCCACCCCATCTAGGTGATTTATCTATCCTTGAATTAAAGACTTTCAAGGTGAACACAAAGGAATCTCATTACATCGCTGTAAAGTCAATTTTAAGATACCTTAACGGTACGCCCAATCTTGGCTAATAGTACCCAAGAAGTAATGACATCGAGCTAATTGGATTTTCAGATGCTGATTTTTAAGGAAGCAGGGATGATAAGAAAAGCACTTCCGGGACGTGCCAATTACTCGGAAGACGGCTTATCTCTTAGATTAATACGAAGCAAAATTGTGTGGCAACATCTACTGCCGAGTCAGAGTATATCTCTTCGAGCAGTTGTTGTGCATAGCTTCTATGGATCAGAAACCCACTCGAAGACTATAATTGGAAGTTCAGAAAAATTCCAATGTATTGTGACTCTTCCAGCGCAATAGTTATTGCCAACAATCCAGTTTCTTACAGCCGGACCAAGCACATCGAAGTTCACTAAAATTTCATCCTAAAGCATGTGGATAATAAGTAAATAGCCCTCAACAATGTCCCGACGAAAAAGCATGGTATGCTCAACATGGAGTCCTGACAAACTCAAGTTATGGATTTCTCAAAAAAACTTAGTGGATTTCTCAAAAAGCTACTGGATTTCTCGAGAAATTAAGAGGCTTTCGAGAAATTCACTAAGTTTCTCGAGAAACATCATTTTTCTCGAGAAAAGACCTAATTCAACGGGACAAATTTCTAAAGAATTTGAACCGCAGTTCCAGGTATACCTCTTTTATTTCTTCAAAATTTTTAATTTTATATAAATAGAAGATAATTCCATAGAAATACAAAACCCACAAATTCGAAAAATTTTCCCGAGAAATTGCTTCAGTTCCGCGAAGTTCACTGATATTATTCTCGCAAAATCCACCGCTTCTTCTCCGAAAAATCGGACATTTATCATTCTCTGCAATCGATGGCATCATCTTCCAAGATCGGAGTGGGCAGTGAATTCGTTTGCGCAGACATATTAGAAATTTACGACGACTTCAATAATGGTTTGCCAATTCTGGAACTTGCCGGTCTCACAATTGTCCTGGAACATCCATGCAAAGTTTTGCTACCTGACGTTGCAGAGTTTTTCCGTAATGCCAAGATTAAGGGAAGCGAGAAGTTGTTAAAAACTTCAGTCAAAGGTATGAAACTCAAAATCAAGCCATATTCTATAACAAAGTTTCTGAGATTGTCGCCAATTGATGAGGAAGACTATCTAGAAGCAGAAGACTCCTCAAGAGACTACTCCTTCTATGGTCTTACAGAATCCACCACTTTAATTAAAATACAGAACATGTTAGATGAAAGTAAACTACTGAAAAGTCTCCTGCAGAAAACCCTGAATAAATCCCTGAAGAGATCCCTAAAGAGATTCCTGAGGAGATACCAGAATATTCTCAGCCCCAGGCACAAATTGAGGGGGAGAATGAAGTTGTGCTATCTGATGTAGAAGAAATTATACTAGAGCTTGAAGAACCTCCGTTTAGGAGTTTAGATTTCTCTCTCCCCACTATCCTATCTGAGGAAGGGGATGAGATAATATCTACCCGAAGAGGAAAAAGTTCAAATATCATTGAAGAAATACCTATCTGGACAAATGTAGCTCTTCCTCCTCCACCACCTCCAGTTGATATTATTCCTGATGATACACTATTGGCTAAGATAGAATCAATGCTGAAAAAGCAAAGAGAGTACTTTATAATGTTGGATTCCTAGTTTGATTTGGGCTACGTTCACTAACTTAGGATGATGTGACCCAACATGTATACCTCGGGTCAATGTTTTGTCCTAGAGTCTAGGCCAAGTCCTCAGTAACAACATCATATGGACAAGCCATCATCAGACTTCCAGAGACTCTAGACTTAGAGTTTTTCCAGAGATTCAGAGACTTCTCAAGAAATTAAGTAAACTAAGTTTGACGTTCGTCGAACTCAGGTCGACGATAGTTGTTCTCAGCTCGACGATCTTAGAGATATTTTCTCTGAGCTGAGCTCGACGAACTTCAGTCACAGATCGACGATCCTTGGACTCCACCTTCAACATTCTAAGTCCAGACTGTTCTCTAGACTCAGGTCGACGAATCTACTTCTCAAGTTGACGAACTTCATTCTTTGCTCGACGATTTCTGGACTTCCACTTCAAATCTATTGTCAGATGTTCATCAATTTTTCTCTAAGTCCAGAATAATTTTCAGCTCGACGAATCCAAGGTTCTCCAGACTTAGCTCGACAAACATTATTCTTTGGTCTACGAATCTTTGGACTACTACAGCATTCTGTTGAGACTATGTTCTCTAGTCTCAGGTTGACGAACTTACTTCTCTGCTCGACGAATTCTGGAACCAGAAGACTTGTGTCCACACTTAGATCATATGTCGACACCAACTAATTCGACACTAGAGGCACTTGTGTCGACACCCAGATCATCAGTCAACATATGGAAGGGTTGTGTCGACACCACACAGAAGACTTGTCTTGACACACAGAATATCAGTCAACACACAGAATATTTGACAACTCCAGAATAGTTGCCGAACTCCATTCGATGAACACATTTACCAGCTCGACGAACTTCAGACACAGAATAAGCAAAAGAGACAGCAGTTCAGTTTCCATCTCGACGATCATGGAACTCAGCTCGACGAACAGAAGCCATCTGGTCGACGAATACAACATCTCAGCTCGATGAATAGTGGACTCAATTCGATGAATTCTGCTATCTGTTCGACGATTCCAGACTTCGTTTTTTCTGGCCTTCTATCCCCACTCTAATGCGATAATTCCTGAGTAATTAATGTTCTAACATTCTCTGAATTTATCCGTTAGAAGGAGCAATAATTATGGTTTTCTCCAGGATTATTGCTTGTCATTTTTCCATGGGACAGTTGGGGAAATAAATCAATGCCGATTATTATCAAGACTGTCAGCATTAATTACAGAGGAATTCAAATTTTTGAAAAGAAAGAGAAGAAGAGAATAATGGATACATAGACATATAGACTAACAGACACATTCAAGCATCATTGAGAAAGCTTCACACAGAGCACAACTTACTGAGAAGCATACAGAGACACAATGAAAAACATTTAATCTTGAACAATCTGCTCTATCAACAAGAAGCATTTTCTGATACGCAGAAGCTCTTGACCAGAAGCTCATCAGCAATTGAAGAAGAAGGACAAAAATACCTATATCTAGAGTCTTCATTCTTCAAGTACTCCAAGACACTTCAAAAGGACAACTTCAGTTCAATCTGTCAAAGAAGTTCCTGAAGATTATTACTGGTCAAGGATTCAGTTTGAAGACCTATCACCCTAAAGCTTAGCTCCTATTTTTCCCTGATGCATTCTACATCTCAGGGGGAGCCATAAGCTATAATCAAATCCACAAGTCTTCTCAGTTATCTATTGAGAAAGAGAAGACAAAATCATCTCTCACCCCCACTGTATAAAGGGTTGTCATCTCCCTTCAAAAGTGATTCCTTGGTTGCAAGTATCCTGATCAAAAGACATTGGTTGGTTCTTGAGAACCTTATCAAAAGCTCATTGGTGTCAGACACCTGATCAAAAATCTGAGTGGATTCCTACCAAGCGTGGTAGAAGAGTGGATGTACCCAGGTTGGAGAACCACTATAAAATTCTTGTGTCGTCTGGTTGCCTCTTTCTCTTTTGTTCTTGTTGTTCTTGTGATTTAGGTTTATTGTTTTCTAGTTTATTAATTTCTGCCCTTTTAATTTACAACAAAAGCTATAATAGCTGTTAATAATTTCTAAGGATACTCTATTCACCCCCCTCTACAGTATTTCAGATCTAACTCTCACTTTTAATTGGTATCAAAGGAGGTTTCTTTGGTTGTACAAGTTAAATCTTGAACCAAAAGATCCTTTGTTAGATCTACACATCACTTTATTCTCATTTAAATTATAAATACAGCCATGGAATAGAACAAGGATTATGCAAGCACCAGACCACCAGTTTGCAACCTTAATAGGTTTGCCATCTGGAAGGCAAGAATTAGGTTATACATGAATTCCAATGATGAAGACATCTATAATTCAATTTTGACAGGTCCCCCACAGGCATCTACACCTACAACATCTTCCAGCAACAATGTAGTCCCACCACCTGAGTGGACTAAAGCCCAGAAGAAAGCAAAGATTGTTGATGCCAAAGCTATGAATATTTTGGCACAAACTATATCAGATGATATTTTCCAAAAAGTTGTTGAGTGCACTTCAGTAAAAGCCATTTGGGATTAGCTAAACCAAATGGTGGATAGATCAGCAGATGAGAGAAAGGATAGGAGATTAAATCTCATATCCCTATATGAGAACTTTAAGAAGGAGGAAGCTGAGATAGTATCTGATATGTACAATATGTTAAGCTCAATTATCAATAAGCTAAAAACCTTTTATAAGAACATCACTCTTACTGAAGTAAATGACAAGATCCTGATGTGCTTCCCAAGCTCATGGGATACAAGAATCTGGCCGATCAAGGAGGCCAGATGCCTGAATGAGATTTCAACTGAATCTCTATTAGGTAAACTGAAGTCATATGAATAGCTGATAAAGGCCAGGAGAGAACAAAGTATTGCTTTCAAAGCCACTGAAGATACAGAGACTGCAACATCAAATGAAGAGCTTATGAGTCTCTTTGCTAAGAGATTCTTCAAGATGGCCAGAAAGGATTTCAGGAGAAAGTCAGCAAGAAAAGATGACAAACTAAATATGACAAGACACCAACCAAAGATGTTGTGTGCTATGGATGCAGAAAGCCTGGGCACTTCCTATCTAAGTGTCCAAAGAACCAGAAGAAAGAGAAGAGAAGAGAGAAGGAAACCAGAAGATAGCACACCAGCAAACCCTCTTCTAGCAAGCACAAGAAGAAGGAAAAGGGCTTTGTGGCTGAGACCTAAAGTGAGACAGTAGATGAGTCAACATCTTCAAGCTCCAGTGAAGATGTGGAAGAAGAAAGGGCAAAGGAGGTTTTCCTCATGGTAATTGATGCCTCTAGAAGTCACTCAGAAGAAGAAGAATCTGAAGATGAAGGAGTGTTTGAATCAGAGGCAGATCAGGTAGTGTCCTCTTTTGACTACAGCTCTGAAACATTTAAATCTGATTTCAAATTAATGTGCATAGATTTGATTAATTCTGAAAAAGAAATTAAAATTCTTAGAGAAAAGTTCGGAAACTTAGAGGATGTTCAATATGAAAACATTAGGTTAAAAGTTGAATTAACCTTGGCAAATGAAAAAATAATTTCACTAAAAACTAAGCTTTGTGAGGCCAAACAACTTGAGGAAACTCTCAATGGGAGAAGCCTCAAGCTGATGAATATCACAAGTACTGTTAATGCCAGACTTAATGGCAAGCAAGGCTTGGGTGCTCCATCAGGTTTGCCCCCCATTCTTAGAAAGAACATTCTATCAACCCCAATAATATTTGTATCTGCTAAAGGGAAAGAAACAGTAAATGATAAACAAATAGTAGAAAAGTTCCCTAAGACAGTAGGACAGAAAACGAAAAACTAGAAAACACCTAATAAAAACAAGGTTCAGCAATTTCCGTCGAACTCAGATCGACTAAATGGGGCCAGTTCGTCGAACCCAGATCGACGAATTCTGAACGCAAACTATAGTTACATTTATTTGTCTGACTACGATCGACGAACTCTACATGGTTGGTCGAGCAGAGGTCGACGAACGTGGGGCACAGAGAATGAACATAATCATTCTCTGGGCAGAGATCGACGATCTCAACCCAATTCGTCGAACTCTCGTCGACGAACTTACAGAAATTCGTCGAACCGACGAAGACTTAATCAAAACTATAATTCCAACAGCAACTTAAATATTTCTAAGAAACCTTTTAATCCACTAGCTGACTGGATCATACCACCCAGGAGATATCACCCCCTAGGATACAAGTCCCAACCTAAAATCTCTATTATTTCCATCTTTTCTTATCAGTCATTCAAAGGACCCAAGGTAATCTGGTTCAAAAACCATTAATTATTTTCTATTGTAGGAGAAGAGCTGTCCAGGGGTAAATCAAACTTGGTACATGGACAGTGGCTGCTCCAAACATATGACTGGAAGCAAGGACATCTTATTCAACTACAAGTCCAAGCTGGGGCCAAAGGTCATCTTTGGTGACTCCAAATAAGGTCAGTCAGAAGAATTTGGAGAAGTAAGAATAGGAGCTATCACGTTCAAAAAGTTGACATATATAAGTGAATTCAAGCATAACCTCATCTCCATAAGTCAATTATGTGATGACGGTTATCAGGTATACTTTAACCCATCCACTTGTTCTATTATTGATAAAAACAACCAAACAGTTTTAACTAGAAGTAGACATGGCAACATATACTTAGTAAATTTTCTTTCTGCCAAAACTGATATCTGTTTACTTAATTTAACTAGTAATCAGAATGAGTTGTGGCACAAAAGACTAGGTCATGTAAATTTGAAAAACATTGCTAGGCTATCTAAATACAACCTTGTTAGAGGTTTACCTTCTTGTCCGTACAAGAAGGAAGGTCTCTGCAGGTCTTCTCAATTAGGCAAGCAAACTAAAACTAGTTTTAATTCAGTTAATAAGAGTGATTCACCTAGGATTTTGTATTTGCTACATTTGGATCTCTTTGGACCCATTGCTGTACAAAGCCTAGGAGGGAAATCCTACACTTTGGTTATAATGGATGACTTCTCCAGGTTCAGTTGTTTATTCTTTCTGAGATCAAAGTCAGATACCTTCAAGGTTCTTACAGATTTTCTCAGGACCATACAGATTGAGTTCTCTACTCATGTTGCATTGATCAGAAGTGATCATGGCATAGAGTTTGAGTCTCTTCTTATGCATGAGTTCTGTGAGAAGGAAGGTATCAGGCATTGCTTCTCAGCTCTTAAAACTCCCCAATAAAATGGGGTAGCTGAAAGGAAAAATAGGACACTCATTGGAGCTATTGGTATATTGCTTGCAGATGCTTACATGCCCCTAACCTTTTTAGCAGAGGCTGTAAGCACAACAAATTTTATCCTGAACAGGAGCTTAAAGCACAAACTAAAGAACATGACTCCCTATGAATTACTCAAAGGGAAGAAACCTAAAATAAACTATTTTAAAGTATTTGGTTATACCCGTTATATACACAATAACAACAAGAAATACATTAGAAAGTTTGAGGCTAAGAATGAAGAGGGAGTTTTTCTAGGATACTCCCAAGTAAGCAAGGCCTATAGGGTTTTTAATAAATCAATATTAAAAATTGAAGAATCTATTCATGTTTCATTTGATAAGACTAACATGTATTGCAAGGAGAAAGAAGTTTATACCAATAGCAACTTGCAGGTACCCTACTTGTGTGAGACCTTGGATGGACTAAACCTCACCCAAGAGGTTCCAACTCATCCCTCTCCACAAGCTATTGAAGAAAGTAAAGAAGAAGAAGCTGAAGAAAATGAATCTCTACAAACAGCAAATACAATACCACAGGAGGAATTTATTCAAAATGTTGTTGCACAACCAACTCCACCCACTGATATTATCACACTTAGGGATCACCCCAGATCTCAAGTAATTGGAGACATATCAGTAGGTGTACAGACAAGACATCAACTCACCCAAGATTTGATGCATGCATGTTTTCTCTCTCAGGTTGAACCTCTATCCATTCATGATGCTGAGCAGGATCCCCACTGGATCCTTGCAATGCCAGAGGAACTAAATCAATTTGATAGATGTAGAGTTTTGGATTTGGTTCCAAGACCCCAAAACTACCCAGTTATTGGAACCAAATGGGTTTTCAGAAATAAGTTGGATGCCCAAGGAGTCATTGTGAGAAACAAGGCTAAGCTTGTTGCTCAAGGATATAGGCAAGAAGAAGATATTGATTATGATCAAACCTTTGCACCTGTTGCAAGGTTGGAAGCCATAAGAATATTCCTTGCCTATGCAGCATACAAGAGGTTCAAGGTCTTCCAAATGGATGTGACGAGTGCTTTTCTAAATGTAGTACTACAAGAAGAGGTTTATATAGAACAACCTCCAGGTTTTGTTTCTCCAACTTACCACTCTCATGTTTGTAAATTGCATAAGGCTCTTTATGGTCTAAAGCAAGCTCCAAGAGCTTGGTATGAGACCTTAGCTAGTTTTCTATTAGAGCATAAATTTACAAGAGGAATTGTAGATAAAACTCTTTTCACTAGACATCATAAGGACCAAATTTTATTAGTACAAATCTATGTGAATGATATTATATTTGGCTCTACAGATTCCAAATTATGCAAGAGATTCTCTAACCTCATGCATTCCAAATTTGAAATGAGTAGAATGGGTGAGCTTTCTTACCTCCTTGGTCTCCAAGTGAAGCAGCTCCCTGATGGTATCTTCATCTCTCAAGCAAAATATGCTAAAGAACTTCTAAAGAAGTTTGGGATGGCTGATGCCCCAAAAAAGAAAACTCTCATGGCTACCAATGCTGCTGTGGACTCTGATGTACCAGGGAAACCGGTGGATCAGAAACTTTATAGGGGCATTATTGGGTCCCTATTATACCTCACAGCAAGTAGGCCAGATATTATGTTTGTCACATGTCTTTGTGCTAGGTTTCAGGTGAACCCTAAAGAATCTCATCTAATTTTACTAAAAAGGATTTTGAGATATATAAAGAGTTGTCCTAATCTAGGCCTATGGTATTCTGCTGAATCAGAATTTGAGTTAACTGGATACTCTGATGCTGATTTTGCTGGATGCAGGGTAGATAGAAAAAGTACTTCAGGGACTTGCCAGTTCCTGGGTATGAGATTAGTATCTTGGTTTTGTAAAAAGCAAACATCAGTGTCAACCTCAACTGCTAAAGCAGAATGTATTGCAGCAGACAGCTGTTGTTCACAGATGATTTGGATATAAAATCAGCTTCTAGATTATGGGTTCAACTTAAATAATTCAACCCAACTCTGTGATAATACAAGTGCTATAGCCATAGCCCAGAATCGAGTTCACCATAGTAGGACAAAACATATTGATATAAGACATCATTTCATTAGGGAGTGTGTAGATAAAAATAAAATCAAGCTTGTCTATATCTACACTGATTTACAAAGGGCTGATATATTCACCAAAACTCTGGATGAGAGAAATCATATGTTCTTTGTAAATAAACTTGGAAAATGGAGAAGAATTTATTTGATTTCTGTCTGCACTCGACGAATTTTTCAAAGTTCGTCGAACGGAGTTCGACGAATCGGGGAAAGTTTGAGAGATATTTGTCGAACGGAGATCTACGAACTCTCTGTGAGTGAAACAAGTTTCGTCAAACGGAGTTCGATGAACTTGCTTCAGAAGATATTCGTCGAACGGAGTTCGACGAACTATCTTCAATTCTTCTGGATAAGATCGACGAATTATTTCATTCAAAATTATTTTGTCGACCTCAGTTCGAAGAATTATTTTTATTTTCATGGAACAGAGTCTGTCGATTCATATTCTTGAAAACCCTATATTTAGGTTTTCTTCAACCTCCGTCCCGCACTTTCTGTTCCTTTACACTTGATCGCCGTTTCTGTGTCTCTCTTGCAGGTGATTCCATGGCGATTCATGCAAGCATTCTCACAGGTATGAAGTTTGATGCATGCTTTGACGTGGATTTTGATTCATTTCAACATTCTGATCCCATCTTCCTTTACATTCTAGAACTCCTTGAAGAATAAGAACTCAAAACCTTGATGACTAGAAGAATCAAATTACATAGCACTGAAATCAGAGAATGGGACTACACCCTATCGCCAACAGAGGAGAATACAATGACAGACACCATTGCGGGTAACTCCGTCTCATTAACTCCCGCAATCTTAACTGAAATTTTTTGTTTAAGGAATGGAGAAGAGCAACTGGAGATTGAAATAGAGGAATCTGACATGATGTTGAGCCTAATGGGTTTTACTGGAGATAACGCTAACAAACTCTTAAAGAAACACCTCTCTGCCCTTTATAAGTTTTTGGAAGATTTAGTTGGAAAAGTTTTGCTTGGGAAACATACTGCCCAGGACTACATCACTAAACACAAGTTTCTGGTCATGTGTGCCATCATAAACAAAAAACCAGTGGATTGGGCACAGATTCTTTTTGATCTGATAAAGAAGAAAAACAATAAAAAGGAAGTATGCTTTGGAAGGATCCTAGGGATCTTTTTACAAGAAAAGGCTACAGAATCACTGGTCTCCCAGACCATATTCATCAATGGTAGTAAAAGGCTAACTTGTTCCTTATTTGGCAGGTGGGGGAGGACAATAACTAAGCCCACTAAGGCTTCTACCTCTTCCACCCCAGCTTCTGAAGGCACCAGGGCCGTTAAAGCCACTCCCCTACCTGCTGAAGAGATTCATCCAACACCACCATCTCTTCCAGCCCCACTTCCGCAACACAAATCCCTTCGTCTCCCATTATCTCTTCAGCACCACAATCACAACAACATACTCATGTTCCTACTCCACCTCCATCTCAACATGCTTCCCTAGCTCCATCTCCACCAATTGACATCACTAACATTCCATCTTCCCTTATTCAAGACAATCAACCACCAACACCTCCTGATTCCCCCCATGATACCTACATTCCTACACCACCACAACCTCCTCTTCCCCCACATCTCTCTTCAATACCATCTTACCATCTACCAACAGACACCATCGTGCAAGATGTCACCCATCCATCCCCATCAACATCTAACATCCCTCCAGATGTTCACATACCTGATGCTCCACTTTCTATCCCTCCCATAGTTCCCACTTCTACACCTTCTGCAACACCATCTACCACTCCATCATTGGACAACTCCACCATATCTTCTATCATTTCCATAATCACTACCTTCCTCAAGTCCCTTATAGCAGAGGGCATTACACCTCTTACTACCACCATCTCCTCTCTCTCTAACAAAATCTCTGCTCTTACTGCTGCCCCATCCTCAGCCAGGGGCCTAGCCTCAGTTCCCACTGAAACCAGGCAGGGGGAGATGTCTGATGATGAAGCAGCAGATACAACTCCAGAGGCTTTAGCTCCATCTCCAGCAGCAGATGCTCCAACTTCAGCAACAACAGAGTGTACAGAATACATAGATAAAAATTTGATTGACTTTATTGGAGCTGATATGGATTTTGATGAATCAGACTCTAAAGAGCCTAATACTGTTGGTGATTTCATTCTTAATCCCATAGTTAATTTAGAAAATTTGTTGAGTATTTTTGATACTGTACATTTGCATTACTTTCCAGCTGAGATTACTAAGCCATCCTTGGCTATTATACCATACACTTCCCCCATCTCTTCAGAAGTTGCTAAACAACTTAAGGACAGTTTTTTTATTGCACAGTCAGCAGTCACTCCACCTCCAGAAGTAGTGGTTATTCCCTCTTACCCAATAATACCTTCATCCCCAACCTTTGTAATGGATGACTCTCCCATGCCAAATCTAGATGAACTGATCTTGGCTGATATTGCAGATGAAAATAAGGCAGTAGCTGAAAGCTCTGTCCAAGTTAGTTCTGATTTTTGTGTAGTTTCTCCTCTAACTCCTACTGAAACTCCAACTCCTGCTGAAACTCCAACTCCTGCTAAAACTCCTGCTCCTGCTCCAGAAAAGCCTGTTATTTCTGCTAAAGCATTGAAAGCTTTGGATGATCTAATGATAACCCTCAGGGTTCTGACAATGATGATGATGAAGATGAGGATGAGGATTCAGATGAGGAGGATACAAAGAAGAGGAAGCAAGTATCAACGAAAAGAAAAGATCCTCCTCCTCCTGCTCCTAAGCCTAATCCAAACAATGACACCCCTTACTACATTCTTCAAAAGATAACTCTATACAAAGGGATACCAGCATGGATGTGGCTATCTAAGAATCAACAAAAGGAAAGGAAGAAGAGTAGAAGATAATCTCCACCACCAGTTCAAAGGTATAGAAAAGATCCACCACCTCCTCCTCCTCATGCAGCTGGTGCTTCTGGTTCTAGTTCTCAAAGATCTGCCCCTATTCAAACATATCAAAGACATCAAGGGAGATCTTATCATGAAAGCAGCCAGCACAGGCAACAACGCTCAGGAAAATAACATCAGCAACAACATCAACATCAACAACAACAACAACATCAGCAGAATCAACATCAACAAGTTAAAAGTCCTAAAAGACTACCCTCTCCTCCTGTTCCTTATGAAGATCCAGAAACAACCAACACAACCAAAATGGCCAGGTTCCAGGAACTAGTAGTCCTCTTTATGATTAATAAGGCAAACGCTGAATGGAAGGATATTTCTGAATACACTACAATGTCCAAATACAGGATAGAAGAACTGAAATGGTTTGAAAAGGCTAACAAAATTTTAATGTTGATGATTATATGAAATTACATCCTGAAGCAGTGGTCCCTAGAGCGACATCTCTGAAGATTATAGGGGCTGCTGACATGATAATGACTATAGAACAAGCTTTAAATCCAAACAGGGAAATAATCTTTACCAAGCCAGGAGACAAGGGCAAGGATGTAAAGCATCAGGAGAAGAAGTAGAAGAAGTGAAATATGAACCATTTTATTTCTATTTTTCTCTATTAAACTGTTTCATATTGTATGAACAAAGCTTTTGTGTAAATATATCTGCTGCATGTGTTAATTATCTCTGCAAGATATATCTTTTTCCTGCTTTGTTTACTTTATGTTTTTATTTTGAGTCTATTAGTGACCTCACCCAAATATGGTGAGATTGTTGTATCCCTAGTTTGATTTGGGCTAGGTTCACTAACTTAGGATGATGTGACCCAACATGTATAGCCAGGGTCAAAGTTGTGTCCTAGAGTCTAGGCCAAGTCCTCAGTAACAACATCACATGGATAAGCCATCATCAGACTGCCAGAGACTCAAGACTTAGAGTTTTTCCAGAGATTCAGAGACTTCTCAAGAAACTAAGTAAACTGAGTTTGACGTTCGTCGAAATCAGGTCGACGATAGTCGTTCTCAGCTCGAAGATCTTAGAAATATTTTCTCTGAGCTGTGCTCGACGAACTTCAGTCACAGATAGACGATCCTTGGACTCCACCTTTAGCATTCGAAGTCCAGACTGTTCTTTATACTCAGGTCGACGAACCTAGTTCTAAGATCGATAAACTTCATTATTTGCTCGACGATTTCTGGACTTCCACTTCAACTCTATTGCCAGAGGTTCATCAATTTTTCTCTAATTCCAGAATCATTTTCAGCTCGACGAATTCAAGGTTCTACAAATTTAGCTCGATGAACATTATTCTTTGGTCGACGAATCTTTGGACTACTACAGCATTCTGTCAAGACGTCGACTTAGTTCTCTAGTCTCAGGTCGACGAACTCAGTTCTCTGCTCGATGAATTCTGGAACCAGAAGACTTGTATCGACACTTAGAGCATATTTCTACACCAACTAAGTCGACACTAGAAGCACTTCTATCGACACCCAGATCATTAATCAACATTGTGGAAGGGCTGGGTCGACACCACACAGAATACTTGTGTCGACACACAGAATATCAGTCAACACACATAATATTTGACAACTCCCCAATAGTTGCTGAACTCAAGTCGACGAACACATTTACCAGCTCGACGAACTTCAGACACAGAATAGGCAAAAGAGACAGCAGTTCAGTTTCCAGCTCGACGATCATGGAACTCAGATCGACGAACAAAAGCTATCTGGTCGATGAATACAACATCTCAGCTCGACGAACTGTGGACTCAGTTCAACGAATTCTGCTATCTGTTCAACAATTCCAGTCTTAGTTATTTTCGGCCTTCTGTCCCCACTCTAATGCGATAATTCCTGAGTAATTAATGCTCTAGCATTCTCTTAAAGTATCCGTTAGAAGGAGCATTAATTATGGTCTTCTCCAGGATTATTGCTTGTCGTTTTTACATAGGACAGTTGGGGAAATAAATCAATGTCGATTATTCTCAATGCTGTCAGCATTAATTACAGAGCCATTCAAATTTTTGAAAAGAAAGAGAAGAAGAGAATAACGGATACACAGACATACAGACTGACAGACAGAATCAAGCATCATTGAGAAAGCTTCACATAGAGCACATCTTACTGAGAAGCATACAGAGACACAAAGAAAAACATTCAGTCTTGAACAAACTCCTCTGTCAACAAGAAGCATTTTCTGATACACAGAAGCTCTTGACCAGAAGCTCATCAGCACCTAAAGAAGAAGAACAACAATACCTATATCTAGATTCTTCTTTCTTCAAGTACTCCAGGACACTTCAAAAGGACAACTTCAGTTCAATCTGTCAAAGAAGTTCCTGAAGATTATTGTTGGTCAAGGATTCAGTTTGAAGACCTATCACCCTGAAGCTTATCTCCTATTTTTCCCTGATCCATTCTACATCTTAGGCGGAGCCATTAGCTATAATCAAATCCACAAGTTTTCTCAGTTATATATTGAAAAAGAGAAGACAAAATCATCTCTCACCCCCACTGTATAAAGGGTTGTCATCTCCATTCAAAAGTGATTCCTTGGTTACAAGTCTCCTGATCAAAAGACTTGGGTTGGTTTTTGAGCACCTGATCAAAAGTTCATTGGTGTCAGGTACCTGATCAAAAATCTGATTGAATTCCTACCAAGGGTGGTAGAAGAGTGGATGTACCCAGGTTGGGGAACCACTATAAAATTCTTGTGTCGTCTGGTTGCATATTTCTCTTTTGTTCTTGTTGTGCTTGTGATTTAGGTTTATTGTTTTCTAGGTTATTAATTTCTGCACTTTTAATTTACAGTAAAAGCTATAATAGATGTTAAGAATTTTTAAGCATAATCTATTCACCCCCCTCCCCTCTAGAGTATTTCAGATCTAACTCTCACTTTCATATAAGTCTGTCAAAGAGGTCACTGATAAAGTAACTGCTCTGGAGAAAGAGATGAGCTAAGGCTTTGCTGAAATTCAACATAATACATATGAGATCAAAGGACTGTTGGAAACTGGTGGAAAGGCCATTGACCACACTATCACTAGTATTGGTCAAGTTATGGAACAATTAGTCACATTGGCAAACAATTAGATCCAATTGGAGAAGAAAACTGCAGCACAGAACTTCAAAACTTGTGAGGAAGTTGGGAAATTCAAAGAAGATACCATAAAAACCCTATATGTAGAAGTCAGAAAGGGTGAGGACAAAGTAAAAGAAGTTCTATAGATGAAAAATCAGTGGGGTGAATAATTAAAAGAGTTCAATACAGGGGTAGAAAACCAGATTAAGGTGGTAAATCACTATACTATTTGGATTGTTGTATGGATGCATAATCAGATCTTTCTAGAACTTTAGGTTGATCCAAATGCGCCTCCACCTCCATATATTGACCCAAATATCTGCAATCCTACTTTCTCTCCTATTCCTGAGCAATATGAAATTCCTCCAGAAAGTTACTCTCAGGCCTGGATTCATGAACAATCAGAGATTCCAAAAGAAATACCTCCTAAATTACATGTGCAAAAGAAAAGAAAACATGGTGACGGTGCTTCTGCAAGCAGATCCATTCCCAGTCAAGGTGCAAGTAAAAGAATTGAACAAGAATTTGATGAAGTCTGGAGTCCTACATCAAAGTCTATAATTTTGGACACTTTAAAGTTGGTGTTGGATTTTAACGAAGATAGAAATGATAATTACAGTTCCCAGGATTGGGAGTTTTAAGAAAGAAAGATTGCACCATCAACAATTCAAATTATTCTATGTTTATCAGTTTTATAGAATTTTGTGGGCTAAGATATTTTTGTGGTCAAACTCTCTATATATAGAATTTTGAATTTTGTTGAACTTGTTATTTCTTTTCTATCATTACATACACTGCTTTAATTATTATTTCTTTATTTATCTTCATATAGTTCATCTTAGTTTAGAGGGTTCTGACTTTTACGAATGGGGAGAGATTGTTGGGTATTGTATTCACAATATCATAGATTTGTGTGAAGTCACCTTTGAACTAAGATGAAATGTCTTTGTATTTGATGTCATCGTTTAGTTGAGTGCTTGCAGGTTATTATTTCTAATTGTAGAACAATGTCAGTTTACAATCAATCACCAAACACAGGACCATGCAATGTAATACCTCAATGTGTGATCCATGGTGTTGACCACTGTGCAACCTCTCTATTGGGATGCATTTCTTTTCAAGTACTAAAGAAATGGAAGAAAGGAAGGGATGCTGGTTTTAACTAGAAGAAAAGAAAAATTTCTCTGAAAATTTACTAGGCCTTTTTCTTGAGAAATTGAAGACTCTTTCTTGAGAAGTTTAAGTCTATTTCTCGAGAAAGCATTGCTATTCTCAAGAAACCACAAGATTTCTCGAGAAACTGTCAGAATATGTACTAAGTCCTTTTCTCGTGAAATGCCCTTAAGATTTCTCAAGATACCAAGAAGTTCTCGAGAAGGTCGAACCATTTCTCGAGAAAGCTAAATCTCTTTTCGAGAAATGAATTCTTTCTCAAGAAATCATAATTTTACTTCATAGAATTTGCATTAAGTTAATTTCTCTAGAAGCCATGTTATTTTTTGAGAAAGAAATTCTTTTCTCGAGAAATCATGTTTTTCTCAAGAAATAAGTTCTTCACTTCACGAATTTTACGCAAAGTAAAATTTCTTGAGAAGCCGTGTTGTTTCTTTAGAAATCAAATCGTTTCTCGAGAAATAATGCCCTTCTCGAGAAATCAGTAGTTTACTACACAGAACTTTTTTTTCAAGTCTTCTCTCGAGAAGCCAAGTCTTTTTCTCTTCAAAGCTAGTCATTTCTCGAGAAATATACTTCTTCTAGAGAAATGGACTTACAGAATTTTCATTTCTAATTTTCTGACAGGAATTCAAATTAACCTAAGTTTAGTATGATTGATCTTACTGTAATCATGTGGATCATTCTTAATGACATTTGACCGTTGGATGATGATATATATAAAGTAATTTCAAGGATTCACCAACCTTAATCAATCACAAGAAGAATAATTTTTACAGAATTAGAATCGCTTTAGCAGTTTCCATTTTCAGGAGAATAGTCGCGCGTCTTCATCACAAATCGTCTCCGTCATACTCTCCAGATGCAACAATTACATAAAAGACAAGATTCGATAGATCTAAGATCAATAGATTCTTCAACAACTATTCGATCGGGTCAGATCCTAGCATTCAGATCAGCCTTCTATGTTTTCTTCCCCAACCTTTTCATCAAGTTTTTTAAGTTTCAAGAAGGAAGATTCCCGAATAATTCAGATCTGGAAGACCAAAACATTTTCATTATTGTTGTAAATTGTTATTTCATTTGTAGGAGCTTTATCTCCGAGTTTGTAGGAGTTTTATCTCCGAGTTTGTAGATCCGTGTGTGGATCGAGATTGTAGATCCGGTTTGAGAATCGTGGTGTAGATCCAGTTCTTGATCGAGGTATAGGAGATCTTTTTCTCCGAGGTATAAGATTGTGTTAATATGAGAAAGGTGAAGTAGATGGAATGTACCCTTTGTGGTAGATAGAAGAGGCGAGATAGTGGACGTACCAAATATGGGGATCCGTTATAAAAATCTCTGTGTTTGTGTGCTTATCTTTTAGATTATTTTTATTCCGCAAAAGTCGCATACATCGCCTATTCACCCCCCCTCTAGGTGATTTAGGTAGACGCTAGATACTTTCACTTAGACTAGGATATGGACAAGCCATCATCAGTCTGTCTTACTTGGAGTCCCAAGAAGAACTTAAGTTCACCCATACTGCTCATCTCAAACTGCCCTTGCATAAGTTTGGCAAACTTCCTACAAAGGTTGTCATCAGTAGATCCAATGATAATGTCATCTACATATATCTAGACTAGGATGATCTTACTATTAGATTCCCTTAGGAATAGGATCCTGTCTATTTTCCTCCATGATAATTTTTTCTCATTGAGGAAGCTAGACAGTGTCTCATACAATGCCCTAGGTGCTTGCTTCTACACATATAGATCCTTGCAAAGTATATAAATAGAATCAGGTGAGTTAGAAACAATAAAACCTGGAGGCTGCTCAACATAGACTTTTTCCTGTAAGTCACCATTCAGGAAGGCTGACTTGACATCCATTTGGTAGACTAGGAATCCCTTGTGTGCAACATATGGAAGGAACAGTCTGATGGCTTCCAATTTTGCTGAAGGGGCAATAGTTTGATCAAAGTCAATACCTTTTTATCGTTTGTACTCCTTAGCTATTAGCCTTGCTTTGTTCTTTATTATAATGCCTTTTTCATTAATTTTATTCCTGTAAATCCACTTGACTTCAATGACATTATGTCCTGGTGGTCTGGGAACAAGCTTCCATACTTTATATATCTTAATCTGGTTCTATTCTTCTTGCATTGCTACAATCCAGAACTGATCTATGTTGGCCTCTTCAAATTTCTTGAGCTCAACCTGTGATAGGAAGCTTGAGTATATTGTTGTGTTGATACTTTTGCTCTCGGTCACCACTCCTTGGCTGACATCACTAATGATCTCATGTCTTGGATGATCCCTTAGATGCCTTACTGCTGGAGGCAATCTTGCTTCAATATTAGCTCTAGGGGCAGCTTATTGCTGATCTTCATCCACCTCCCTTGTGTCTTGTAGTGCTTCTACTGGAATGTCCATTCCATCAGCTTTATCTTGGAATAATGGAGCAGATTATTTGAGAGTTAGCTGGTCCATCATCTGGTCTGTACCTGTAGTGCTAGAAGTGGAGCTTGGCAGCTCACTGTTAATCATAGTAGACTCATCAAAGAGTATATATACAGATTCGTCTACAACCTGGCTTTTCAATTTGTAGATCTTATAGGCTTTACTATGATTATTGTACCCAATAAAAATCCCATCAAAGGACTTGGCGTCAAACTTAGTCACAAAGGACTTACCATTGTGAAGCACATATCACTTACTACCAAAGATTATGAGATAGCCCAGGTTTGGATTTCTGCCCTTCAAGATCTCATTGGGAGTCTACTTCTGTCTCTTAGTGATAGTGGCTCTATTGAGGACATGGCATATAGTATTTACTGTTGCAGCCTAGAAATACTCTGTGAGGGATGTGTCACTCAACAATGTCCTTCCAGCCTCTATGAGAGTTCTATATTTCCTCTCAAGATTCCAATTTAACTGGGGAGTTCTTAGAGAAGAAAATTCATGATGAAACCCTTGCTATTCATAGAAATTTGTCATGCAATCAGATTGAAATTCAGTTCCAAGGTCACTTCTGATTTCAACCATAGTACTGTCAAACTCATTCTGAATTTGGTTAACCCACTTTATGAAGAATTCAAGGGTTTCATTCTTTTTCTTAAGAAAGAACACCTAAGAATACCTGAAATAGTCATCAACCACCACAAGGGTATAGATTTTCCTACCAAGACTGTGAACTTGCATAAGACTAAATAATTCCATATGCAAGTGGTATAAACACCTCATAGAGTCTTTTATGCTAATTCCCTTGAAGGAGGCTTTGGTCTACTTACCCTTTTGACATGTAGAGCAAATGCTTTCCATGGTGCATTTCACATTAGGACCATCATAACTAGCTCCTCACTAAAGAGTTCACCAATAATCTTATAATTCAAATGAGCCAGTCTCTTAATCCATTGCACACAATAAGAAAATTTTTCATTTGCCACAAGATAAATAGGATAGTATGTATCTAGATAAGGAAATTTAAACAATATACACTTCCACTCCTAGTGCCTGTCAAAATGACCACTTGATCACTTGACCTCTTAATCTGGCACTCATCCTTGTGGAAAACAATAAAATAGCAAAGATCAGAGAGTTGGCTTATTCTTAAGAGGTTGTGTTTCAATCCTTCAACATAAGCCACTTTTGTGATGGTGACTATGATATTGGTAATCTTACCATAACCTCTCGTCACCCCTCTATTTGAACCACCAAAGATAACTTTGGGACCATCTTTTACTGGAGTGTACTCCTTTATGTTGCTCCTCATCCCCGTCATGTGCCTTGAACAACCACTTTCAAATTACCATATAGGTGTATGGGCACTTAGACTCACTTGCTTCACACAATTTATTTTACCTTAGGACCGCAATGTCTATTGGGTCCTAGGTGTATGTTAGTTTGAAAGGGAACTTGTGTAGTAGCAGTTTTTTTGACTGGTGGGCTAACAGCTTCTCTTACACACTTAGAGTGTGCCAGCAGTCTATAGCAAAGTGGCCCATTTTGATATAACACCAAAATTCATGAATATTATATCTTCTTTTCTGTGCTAGCCTTATAGTGTGTTTAACTACTGACTGAACAGTAGGAAGAGGAGTAGTAGCTTTCTTCAGATTCCTTTCAACAAGGATCTGACTGAAGGTAAGTCTTCCAACTGACTTATTTGGCATGTTCTGAGTGCCATCAGACGTAATCTTCTTTGCAGAAAACATGCTCTTGAGATCATCATAAATGCCCGAATCAGGCTTGCTGATAGAGTCACCATTGGTATGAGTCTTAGATGTAAGGTTCATAAACTTGACTGCTGCCACATTCTTGAGAGTGGGGGCTGGAGCACCAAAGACAAATTGTACGATAAAACACTCTTGATGATTATAGGCACCCATCTTACATGAATTAAAAAATTCAATTAAGACATGCATGAAAATAAAAATACTTAAATTAAAAATTACTAATATATAATTATGAACTAAACATTTGTAATTATATATTTTATTTGATAGTGATGGCGGACATCGAGCAAAACATGTAGCAGTGGCGGTGTTGGCGAAGAGCATCGTGGTATTATTTCCATTTTCAAGCTTGCGGCATCGATCATCCCAATCAACAAATTCTCTATGTCGGTGATCAATGACCCCATCGCCAACATCACCATCAATCCTCCCCCACTCAAAATTAGCCATCTCCGATGAGTGGCCCGTGAGGGGGGAACAATCGAAAGCAGTAGCAACGTGGAATAAATCTGGCCCCACAATCCAAATCATTGTAGCATGATTATCCCACATCAACAAGAACCTGGCAGACATAAAAACAGCAAAACTTTCGAGGAAACTCGAAAGGGTTTCAAGCAAAAGAAAATAACTAGAATCTTACCATCCGATTCATGAGCCAAGGTGTCCACGTGTAAAATAGATAAGGAAGAACTTACACTCCTGAAACAAAGAGAACATTTAGTGGAAGGAAGAAACGATGGAGAAAGCCACTCAAGTGGAAAAGAGATGTACAATAAAAAGTTCGGAAACTTGAAATAAAGTGAAATACCCTGTACTTTATAAAAATCTGAAAGAAAAGCATGAAATTCGAAATTCGTCATATCCTTGGATGGGTTGGCGTTCCTACGTATTAAATTATTAACGGATCCATAAGGCATCTGCTTGGGGACTGATAAGACTAAACCCATGTGCTACACTAACTCAAGCATAGGACGGTATCGGAAAGGAGAAGAAGTGCATGCGACATAAACTAAAATAACACGCTAACGTCCTAGATACAAGTAAGGCATATAACTAATAAGACGCAAATTGATTGATTAATTTTGTAAAAGTGCGCCTAAGTAACTTAAGATCCTGAGGAGTGAAACCATGTGCTACATGAGTTGTCCCAATTGTGAAGGAAATGGGGGTTAAGTCAGGTTGCACGGGAGCCTTATAATCAAAAATAATTTCAATGGGCTCCAAATCCGCTGTTTTAATTTTGACTTTAATATAATTATGCTTGGCATGAAGATATGCCAAGGAGAACCGCACATCAAAAACAATAGAGTTGGACGCTCCCAGATGTGAAAGAATGTGTGAACAATGCAACTCAAGTGGCCCAAATATAGTCACTAGCATATGGACATGAGGGTCATCAAAAGGCGGTGGGTAAATGCGTGCAACTAGGTATGGTATATAAGTATGTTTTGGAGACACCACATCTAGAGGCACAATAGCCAAGGAATCAGAATCAGTACCATGTCTTAAGAATTCATCTCATGTAGGCAAACAAACAGGAGGAAGTGTCGGTAAAATCAATCCCGGGATAAAATCCAAATCAGTATAAATTTCAACAAATGGTGACAAATTCAAGGAACTCTCATCCGGGTATACAATAAGAGAATAGTCCAAAAGTTCCCTTCCCTAAGATGGTAACTCATCCAAAATAACACCAGGGACATCCTCACTCTCAGGCTCCTCAGATGACTCAGATACATTCTCAGTGGGTGTAATCGTAGGCTCTATCATGATGGGGATCATAGCTGGAGAAGGCACTCAATACTAGGGTGATCAGTCATATCACTAGCAGGACAAGTAATAGACAACTATATACTCTCACAGATTGGACTATCTTCATCCCATACATCATCTTCCAAATCACTAGGAAATCCAAGCACCTCAAAATCACCAAAATCATCTGTTAAACCGACCTTGCCCTCAGTGGCGGGCTCAGTCCTAGACATTGTCTCAGACTGATTAGGAGAGTCAAAGACTAGATCAGGCATCTCAAGGGGGGAATCAAAAGGGACTACTGGGGTATTTGGAATAGGACTCACAATAGAACCATGAACAGATACGCCACTAGACTCACATGTCATAATCATCTCTTTGCCCCTATAGATAGGACTACTCTGAAAGTGAGGGGTTAGATTTGGAATACTCTAGAGGGGGGGGGGGTGAATAGAGTTTCTTTAAAAAACTTTACAACTTTTTGCTACAAATAAAACTTCTGAATTAAACTATTCTAAGTTAAGTTAATCTACCACAGGTGTTGCAGAAGATGAACTAATTAAATACTAACCCAGGTATCCTAACTAGCACAGCCACAACAAGAAACAAAAGAAAGAGCAAACAGACAACACAAGAAATTTATAGTGGTTCACCAACTTGGGTACATCCACTCTCCTACCACCCTGGTAGGAATCCACTCAGATTTTTGATCAGGTGCATGAAACCAATGAGCTTTTGATCAGGTGCTCAAAAACCAAACCTCAAGTCTTTTGGTCAGGTGACTTGCAACCAGGAATAACTTTTGAAGGAAGTTAAGAACCCTTTATACATTGGGGGATGAGATATTGATTATGTCTTCTCTTTCTCAAAGCAACTGAGAAGACTTTTGTGGATTTGATGATAGCAAAGGCTCCCCCTGAGATGTAGAATGGTTCCAAAAATTAGAGCCTTGATTTAGGGTGATAGGACTTCAAGCTGTTGCTTTAACCAGATGAACTCTAGGAACTTCTTGACTGATAGAAGTTTTGTTGTCCTTTGAAGAGTCCTGGCAGAAGATAGAAGAAGTCTCTTGATTTAGATTGGCTGTTCCTCTTCTTCTTCAGCTTGATGTTCTTTCTCTGGTTAGGGATTATTTTTCTGTATCAGCTTTCTATTTCTTTTTGTCTTAGAGTATTGTCGAGAGAGAACAACAGAAGATTCTTGATTCTTGATTATTAGATTGACTGTCTGTGTGTCTGTCTGTAAGAAAGAGATGGAAAATACCTTTTAGTATATTCAATATTATCTTCCTTTTGAAATTTGAAATTCTTCTGCATTCATTACTGACGGCCTGGAGAATATTTTGCATTGAATGATTTCCCCAACTGTCCCATTCAAAAATGACAACTAATAATCCTGATGAAGACAATAATCAATGCTTGCTTGTAACGGTAATATTCAGAGAATATTTTAGCATTGATTACCCAGGAATTCTTGTCATAGAATAAGGACAGATGGATGAAAATAACTAAGTCTGGTTCTTCACAGTATTCGTCGATCTGGGTCCAAAGTTCGTCGAGCTGAGAAGTCAAGTTTGTCGACCAGATAATGGTTGTTCGTCGAGCTGAGATTCAAGATCGTCGACCGCAGAACATACAACTTCTTTCTCCAGAACCTTGCTAATTTTGTGCATGAAGTTCGTCGAGCTGATAATCTAAGTTCGTCGACTGAGTTCAACAAAGTGTTTCTGGACTTAGAATATTCTAGATGTCTCTGGAATGAAGTGTTGAAGTGGAGTTGCCAGAAATCGTCGACCTGAGAACTAGATTCGTCGACCTGAGAACTTCTAACTGCTAGATAAGTCTTTCTAGGTATAACACCCCCTATCCGTCGCATAACATATAGCAGTAGGTCCGGCCGGGGCCCGAAGCCACATACCATAGACAGACCAGGTGGTTACTCATTGAAACCATCCAACCAATCATCACGTCCTACACAGAGCATTCTAGCGGAAGCAGTTTAATAAGTTGCAATAAAGAACCTAGCACAAAAGCATGAATGTCCACTAATACCAAATAGGAATGTTGTACATACACAAGTACAGGCCTTAAGGCCTTATAAAATGGTTCACTTGATATTACATGATTTACAAACCACGACACACAGGCCAGTCATACATGAATAAAAACAGTAAACACTGCAATTAGGCCTTCGAGGGCCGGCTTCGCAGTTTGGGCTTTAGCCCGCTATAGACTGCTTGGTCCAGCAGCACCTGCAAGCAACAAGCCACCGCACGGTGGCAAAACAAGGCAACGGTTAGCAATGCTGACCAAATTATAACGATCCCGCCCCCAGCTCAGGGCGGCGATGCTCTTTCCCTGCATTTCATTAGCATAAGCGAGCAATATATCAATATTCATTCATCACAGACGTTGGCTCACATGGCCCCATGCCCCATGCTCTCAGGGCACATTTTCGGTGAACTGGTCGATGTCACGTCAATTAAAGCCATAGACATTCCGGACTCACCACCGCCGCTTTGACGGCCAAACCTATGAGCATTTTGTCTTCTCGGCCTAGGTCACGACAATTTAAGCCATAGACCGCCGAAGACCCTAATCTATGCCAACGGCAAGTGCCACGTACCCTTAGGTCTATTTAACCGAACGACATAAAATGGGTACGGTTCCATATAACCCGTGCTCACATCGCAACGACAGTTTAAGCCATATGCGCGGGTCATACTTCTCCCGAGTCCCATTTCCGTCACATTTCACATAACCCGGTTATATTCAAGTTGGCTCTCAGGCCACCAAGTTGGAAAGATCACGTATCCGCCCAGTTTTCCGGGTGCACCTTTGGGTTAATCCCCAAGGCTCCCTGTTGCAATCTACAACGTAGAAAACCCGAAAACAACCAATCGCACGGAGTCTTCTCCGGCATTTATGCAATGCAACAACACCGATCCAGACCAACATGTCTGGATAGGCTTCACACATCATGCCAATGTCAGTTCTCTCTTACGGACTATACACAACGGGGACTTTACATATCTACCCGAAGGAATGTCTCCAACTCATCGCAAACTCGCGAGAGCGGGCTTCCTATGCAAATAAGAAGAGCTTCACATGATCAAGAAAAGAATCATTACCCTAGCGTTCTTCTTTGGTTCCATGGAAAAGTAAGAGGATGAAAAGCACCGCACTCTCTTTGCCTCCGTGGATCCGGAGTCGGCTCGTGATTTGGAGCTTCGAAGCTCCTCTAATGGACGGATCTAGCTTCTTCTTCCTTGCTTGGCTCTCCTCTCTCTCTATACTTTAGAAAGATAACCACTCAAGTAAAAGTGAGGGTTTCAAAGGTCCAATCCTGGGTATATCCCATCAGGAACAACCCCCAGCCATTGGATCACCAATTAAAGAAACGAACTTCTTTGATTCGGGCCTGAAATGTACAATCTGGACCGAACACGGCCTGGCACACGCCCGTGTCCAGGTCCGTGTGCCTCATTCACCGTCTAAACCAACGCACCTGGAACAACACACGGGCATCGAACATGCCCGTGTTTGACCTGACACGCTCGTGTTCCACCTGACACGGTCTTGTGTCCGGCCGTGTACCACCATCAATTTATCCCGAAAACAACCCGATAACTACACGGGTTCTAGGAAACGCCTGTGTCCTAACCTGTGTCTACCTCAACACGCCTGCGCTCTAGGCCGTGTACACGGTCTCGACACTCAACACTTTGTCGAGCGAAGTTCGTCGACCTCACGACACAGCCTTCGACACTCCCGTGTCCTAGGCCGTGTGCCTTATCTCGACACATCGCCGAGCAAAATTTGTCGACTCACAATGACGAGTGTCAACACTGGTCGACACGCCCTGCGACACACCCGTGTCATAGGCCGTGTGCCAAGTCTCGACACTTCGTCGAGCGCAAAACATGTCGACGTCACGGGTTGAGTGTCGACACGGGTTGACACGCCCTGCGACACGCCCGTGTCGCAGGCCGTGTACCCTGTCTCGACACAACATCGACTAAAATTCGTCGACCTCTCGACCAACTCGACGACACAAGCCTGATACGCCCGTGTCCCAGGCCGTGTGCCTCCTGCCAGAACCCAAAACTGGCACAAAACGTCACCCGTCGCTCTTTTGAGTCTCGGGGCGTTACAACTCTCTCCCTCTTAAAAGAATTTCGTCCACGAAATTATATAAAGGAAAGACATGTACAAAACTAAAATTTGTACCTGAGCGGAACAACTCCGGATACTCATCAAGCATAGTCTGCTCTCGTTCCCAAGAGAGCTCCTCACGACTGCAATTGTCCCACCGGACCTTGACCATCCTGATCTCTTTATTGCGTAGCTGCTTGACCTCCGAGTCCTCAATCCGCACGGGCTTGACTTTTGTTGTCAACCCACTATCCACCGGCACTTGATCAACCGCGATCACTTGTGAAGGCTCTTGCACCGCCTTCCGATGCACCGAAATATGTAATACATCATGTAATCCACCAAGCTCCACTGAAAGCTTCAACAGATAGGCTGCTTCACCAACTCGCTCCAGAACCTCAAACGGCCCAAGTTACCTCGGGCTTAGCTTTTTAAATCGCCGCACCCGCGAGACACCCTTGAACGGCTCGATCTTTAAGGACACCCAATCGCCCACAGCGAACTCCAAGTTCCTATGCTTGGCATTATAGTACTTCGCTTGCCGGTCCTGAGCGATAAGCAACCTCTCCCGAATGGTTCTCACCAAAGAAGTAGCATCCTCCACTTCTAATCGCTTATACAACTTTGACTCACCTGTTTCTTGCCAAGACAACGGCGTGCGGCATTTTCTACCATATAGGGCCTCGAAGGGCGCCATTTGAATACTCGCTTGGTAGCTATTGTTGTATGTGAACTCTACCAAATAAAGGTGGTCTTCCCATTGCTTCCCAAAATCCAAGACACACATGCGGAGCATGTCTTCCATGGTTCTATTGACCCTCTCGGTCTGTCCATCCATTTGCGGATGGAAGGCTGTGCTGAATTTCAACTTTGTTCCCAACATTTGCTGCACAAGCCTCCAATCATTGGACGTGAACCGCCCATCTCGGTCACTCACGATGCTGCGGGGCACACCATGAAGCCGTACAATGTTATCCACATACAGTTTTGCCAACTTCTCCACCGGATCATCCTTCATATGCGGGATGAAATGCGACACCTTCGTTAACTGATCCACGACCACCCAAATGGCGTCGTTGCCCTTTTGTGACCTTGGCAAACCATGCCCAAAGTCCATCGAGATGTCGTCGAATTTCCATTCCGGAATAGGCAAGGACTTCAGAAATCCTCCCGGCTTTTGGCACTCCGCCTTCACCAAGGCGCAAGTTTGGCAATTCGCTACGTAGAGCGCCACATCCTTCTTCAAACCTGGCCACCAAAATAGTTTCTTGACATCACGGTACATCTTCGTGCTCCCCGGGTGAATTGAGTACTTAGTATGGTGTGCCTCATACAACAATTCCACCCGCAAATCGCCCACACTTGGGACGCACAGACGATCGTCTTTCCAAAGCAATCCGTCCTCCACAACAAATTTGGAATTTGACCCATCCAGAGCCTCTACCATGAACTGCTTCATATGGGCATCCATATCCAAAGCCTGCTGAATCGGATCAGCCAGGTCATATTGGACTTCAGTCCAATTCAGTACTGCTTCAGCACTTGATTGCCTATCCACACAAACAATCTCCAACGCCTCCAACTCCCACCCCAACCGCTCATCATGCACCGATAGCCAATTGGCTTGAGCTGGGGCTCGATGACTCAACGCGTCCGCAACCACATTCCCTTTACCAGGCACGTAGTGGATCTTGAATGTATAGTCTCCCAAGAACTCCATCCATCTACGCTGCCGCATATTCAGATCTTACTGATCAATCAGATACTTCAGGCTCTTATGATCGGTGTAGATATAAATCTTCACACCGTACAAATAGTGTCTCCACAGCTTCAAGGCAAAAATCATGGCCGCTAACTCCAAGTCATGGACCGGATAGTTCCTTTCATGCACTTTTTGCTGTCTCGAGCCATAAGCTATTACACTTCCGTGTTGCAGTAGCACGCAACCCAAACCGCTGCCCGAAGCATCACTGTAAATCTCATAGCCTTTGGTCCCACATGGCGAACTCAGCAGAGGCGCCGTGGTCAACCGACACTTCAACTCCTCAAAAGCTCGCGCGCACTCCGGCGTCCAAACGAACTTCTGCTCCTTCCTCGTCAAAGTAGAGAGAGCTAACGCTATCCGCGAGAAGTTCTCTACAAAGCGCCTATAATAGCCGGCATGCCCCAGAAAGCTCCGGACTTCCGCTACCTTAGCAAGCACAGGCCACTCCCGTATCCCAACAATCTTTGTCGGATCCACA
Organism: Platanthera guangdongensis; assembly: GCA_039583875.1. Classification (NCBI taxonomy): domain Eukaryota; kingdom Viridiplantae; phylum Streptophyta; class Magnoliopsida; order Asparagales; family Orchidaceae; genus Platanthera; species Platanthera guangdongensis. The sequence goes on along the minus strand of CM077158.1, from coordinate 119,425,278 downwards.
ATAGTACCCTCTCCACTCACTATATGGCCAAGGAACGCCATTGAGGATAACAAAAACTCGCACTTCGAGAACTTGGCATACAGTTGATTCCTCCTTAGCGTCTCCAAAACCAAATGAAGATGCTTGAAGTGATCCTCCTCACTTTGCGAGTACACCAAAATATCGTCGATGAAGACGATCACAAAATGGTCCAAGTACTCCCTGAAAGTCCTGTTCATCAAAGCCATGAACACTGACGGAGCATTAGTCATCCCAAACAGCATGACTGTAAACTCATAATGTCCGCATCTCCTACTAAATGCTGTCTTCGGGATATCACTCTCCCTTATTCGCAGCTGATAGTACCCAGCCTTGAGATCCAACTTCGAGTACACCGTCGACCCGACTAACTGATCAAAAAGATAATCAATCCGGGGGATCGGGTACTTGTTCTTCTCTGTCAACTTGTTGAGCTCCCTATAATGAATACATAGCCTCAAGCTTCCATCCTTCTTCTTAACAAAGAGGACCGGAACGCTCCAAGGCGAAGAACTCGGACGCACATACCCTTGCTCCAACAACTCTTGTAGTTGAACTTTCAGCTCCGCCATTTCCTTAGACGCTAGCTGATATGGAGATCGTGACACAGGCTTTGCACCTGGCACTAGCTCAATCGTGAAATCTATCTCCCGCTGAGGCAGGGCTCCAGGAAGATCTACGGGGAACACATCAGGGTATTCCGATACCACTGAAATACTATCCAACGCGTGCTTCGGCTTTGCAACCTCCACTAGTGTAAAGAACAGTTCTGCACCGGCACGAACCGCCTTCACCACCCAAAGAGCAGACATCAATGTCTTGCTCGACCCCTTTAAGCCCGTAAAAGTCGTCTCACGACTTGCTCCCAGCTTGACTTCCTTGCGACCGCAATCGATATAGGCTTGCTGCTCCGAGAGCCAGTCCATGCCAAAAATAACGTCGAACTCCACCAACGGAAGTAACGACGCTTGCAGATAGAACTCCTGATTCCCAATACGAATTTTAACATCGCAGATCCTATCCGCGCGCATCGAACACCCATTGGGAAACAACACATCCAACTTATCCTTCGCCATCGAAGAAGGGACTCCGATGCGTGATATAAATCCTTCGGACAAGAAGGAGTGTGAAGTTCCTGTATCGAAGAGTTCTCTTGCCGAATTTTCACAAATCAAAACAAATCCTAAACAAGTAGTGGTAAGGTAACATGTGCATAACAAGTATTTAAAGAAATTAACTTGCTATAAATTAAACCGTACCTGTCACCACATCCGCCTGTTTGATGGCCTCCTGTTGGCCAAGATTGTACACCTTTGGTTGGGCCGGAGCATAGTGGGATGCGGTTGACTCCATCGCCTTGCCATTCTCTTCATAGGTTGCTCCGGGCCTTCTCTCGGACTTGGGACGTCCGCTCCAACAGTCGCGGTCAAAGTGCCCCGACTTTCCATAAGTAAAACATGCGCCCGGGGTCGACCCGTAGTCGCCCCAGAACCACCAGAAGGAGCTGGACCTGAAGTCCTATGCTTCTTGAAGGACCTTCGATAGCCAGACTTTGAAGTAGTCGGCACTTTGAATTCAGACTTCTTGTCACCCAAGCTTTTGTTTGCTTGTACGTTCTTCATATCCTTCTCCAAGGACCGGGCCTTGTTGACCAAGGTTAAGAAACCCTGCGTCATCAGCCCCGAGAGTAGTAACCTCAACTCATCTCTCAACCCTTCGTAGAAGCGATTAGTCTTGCGCTCCTCATCCACAATAGTGGAGCTAGCATAACGACTCAGACGAGTAAACTCGTGGAGATATTCATCCACGGTACTGTCTCCTTGAACTAATTTCAGGAACTCGTTCTCCAACGCTATCCTCTGTGCTAAAGGGAGGTATCTAGCCAAGAACAATCTCGAGAACTCCTCCATCGAGACATCAACAAGTTGTCTTCCTCTCAGTAGATGCAGCTCCAATCCTTCCCACCACATTCTCGCTTCACCGTCCAAAAGGAACGTAGCAATGGTGGTCATTTGCCACTCCTCCGTCTCCGTTGCTGTCATGACTCTCTTCACCCTGGAGATCCAGTCTTCAGCTTGAGATGGGGTTCCTAACCCCGAGAATACCGGAGGGTTAAAGCTCATTAAATACTTAAGATGCCTCTCAGTTGCCCATCTTCGCACCAACGGTTCCACTACAACTTGTTCCACTCTCCTCGGCTCAGCCTTTTGCAGCGGTACCTGCTCCATCTCAGGAGCGGGCTGCTGCGTTTGCCTTGCAGGTTACGCATTAATCATGGCCAACACTGCTTCAACCACCAATCCTATGGTCTCAGCCGATAGAGGTGTTGCAGGAGCTTCATTAGGTGCACTGCAAGCCTCAGAAACTCGGCGTTCCGACGGCCCAGCACCAATTCTGGTCACCTATAGTGGTACAAAACACTGTTAAGCGACCAAATAAAATTGCAAAGAGCAATTATAGGAACACGCAGGTTCCTCAAACACGTGTATTTTCATACGTAAGTGGACATTCATGGGTTCTTTTACTGTTATAATGATGACACACACAATGTGCTCACCACCCCTTTAAAAGAATTCGCTCACGAATTCATCTTAAGCCCGACCAAAACCAATAGTCTGATATAAAATTGTAACACCCCCTATCCGTCGCATAGCATATAACAGTAGGTCTGGTCGGGGCTCGACGCCATATACCACAGATAGACCGGGTGGTTACTCATGGAAACCATCCAACCAATCATCACGTCCTACACAGAGCATTCTAGCGGAAGAAGTTTAATAAGTTGCAATAAAGAACCCAACACAAAAGCATGAATGTCCACCAATACCAAATAGGAATGTTGTACATACACAAGACATGCCTTAAGGCCTTACAAAATGGTTCACTTGATATTACATGATTTACAAACCACGGCACGCAGGCCGGTCATACATGAATAAAAACAGTAAACACTCCAATTAGGCCTTCGACGGCCGTATTCACAGTTTGGGCTTTAGCCCGCTATTGACCTCTTGGTCCAGAAGCACCTGCAAGCAACAAACCACCGCACGGTGGAAAAACAAGGCAATAGTCAGCAATGCTGACCAAATTATAACGATCCCGCCCCCAACTCAGGGCGGCGATGCTCCTTCCCTGCATTTCATTAGCATAAGCGAGCAATATATCAATATTCATTTCATCACAGACGTTGGGTCGCACGGCCACATGCCCCGTGCTCTCAGGGTACATTCTCGGTGAACCAGTCGATGTCACGTCAATTAAAGCCATAGACATTCCGGACTCACCACCACAACTTTGACGGCCAAACCTATGAGCATTTTGTCTTCTCGGCCTGGGTCATGACAATTTAAGCCATAGACTGCCGAAGACCCTAATCTATGCCAACAGCAAGTGCCACGTACCCTTAGGTCTCTTTAACCGAACGACATAGAATGGGTACGGTTCCATCTTACCCGTGCTCACATCGCAACGACACTTTAAGCCATATGCGCGGGTCAAACTTCTCCCGAGTCCCATTTCCGTCATATTTCACATAACCCGGTTATTCTCAAGTTGGCTCTCAGGCCACCAAGTTGGCAAGATCACGCATCCGCCCAGTTTTCCGGGTGCACCTTTGGGTTAATCCCCAAGGCTCCCTGTTGCAATCTACCACGTAGAAAACCCGAAAAACAACCATTCGCACAGAGTCTTCTCCGGCATTTATGCAATACAACATCACCGATCCAGACCAACATGTCCGGATAGGCTTCACACATCATGCCTATGTCCATTCTCGCTTACGGACTCTACCCAACGGGGACTTTACATATCTACCCGAAGGAATGGCTCCAACTCACCGCAAACTCGCGAGAGTGGGCTTCCTATGCAAAGAAGAAGAGTTTCACATACTCAAGAAGAGAATCGTTACCCTAGCGTTCTTCTTTGGAGCCATGGAAAAGTAAGCAGATGAAAAGCACCGCACTCTCTTTGCCTCCGTGGATCCGGAGTCGGCTCGCGATTTGGAGCTTCGAAGCTCCTCCAATGGTCGAATCTAGCTTCTTCTTCCTTCCTTGGCTCTCCTCTCAATCTATACTTTAGAAAGATAACCACTCAAGTAAAAGTGAGGGTTTCAAAGGTCCAATCACGGGTATATCCCATCAAGAACAACCCACAGCCATTGGATCACCAATTAAAGAAACGAACCGCTTTGATTCGGGCCTGAAATGTACAATCTGGACCGAACACGGCCTGACACACGCCCATGTCCAGGGAAGTGTGCCTCATTCGCCATCAAAATCGACGTGCCTGGAACAACACACGGTCATCGAACACGCTCGTGTTCGACCTGACACGCCCGTGTTCCACCTGACACGGCCGTGTGTCTAGCCATGTACCCCCATCGATTTATCCGGAAAATAACCTGAGAACTACACGGGTTCTAGGACACGCCTGTTTCCTAACCCGTGTCTACCTCAACACGCCTGGGCTCCAGGCCGTGTACACGGTCTCGACAATCGACACTTCATCGAGCGAAGTTTGTTGACCTCACAATACGGCCTTGGACACGCCCGTGTCCTAGGTCGTGTGCCTTGTCTCGACACATCGTCGAGCAAAATTCGTCGACTCACCGGGAAGAGTGTCGACACTGGTCGACACACCCTGCGACACGCCCATGTCGCAGGCCGTGTGCCAAGTCTCGACACTTTGTCGAGCGCAAAACATGTCGACTTCGCGGGCTGAGTGTCGACACGGGTCGACACGCCCTGCGACACGCCCGTGTCGCAAGCCATGTGCCCTGTCTCGACATAACGTCGACTAAAATTCGTCGACCTCTCGACCAACTAGATGACACAATCCAGACACGCCCTGGGACACGCCCGTGTCCCAGGCCGTGTGCCTCCTGCCAGAACCCAAAACCTGCACAAAACGTCACCCGTCGCTCTTTTGAGTTTCGAGGCGTTATACTAGGAATATGGTCTAAGTTCATCGAGATGAGAAGGTGAATTTGTCAACTGGAGTATGATCCTGGACTTAGAATATTTACTTGTTTCTGGAATAGGATGTTGAAGTAGAATACCCATAGATCGTCGACTTGAATACCAAGTTCGTCGAGTGGAGTTCAGAGAAATTCTGGACTTGAAATGTTGAAGTATTGTCCATAAATCGTCGACCTGAGGCCCAAGTTCGTCGACCTCAGCTTAGAGAATTGTCTCTAAGTTCGTCGAGCTAAGCAAGGCTTTCGTCGACCTGAGTTCGACGAACGTCGATCTCATTTTCTGAGTCTCTGAAATTTCTCTAAGTCTTGAGTCTTTATACAGTCTCTTAATGGTTGGTCCATGTAGTGTTAACTCTAAGGACTTGTCCTATACTCTAAGACATAAACATGACCCTTGTTATACATGTTGGGTTAGATGATCCTAACTTAGTTAACCTAGCACAAATAAAACTAGGGATCCCACAATCTACCCCTATTTAGGTGAGGTCACTAATTACAGACTCATAATGAAACAAAAATTTACAAAGCACGAAAACATATATCTGGTAGGAAAAATTAGTATATACAGCAGATATATATTCAATAACCTTTGTATCAGAAAATAAGAAAGCAGTTTAAAAATGTCACAAAAACTAATCCGTTATGGGTTATCATATAATGCATGTAATGCTTTTATGGCTTCAGCAGATATTGCAGGTTTCTCGGGCTGGGAGGGAGTTGGAGGAGGAGTTGCAGCTGGAGCTGGAGCTGGAGCTAGGGAGCTGTATACTTCAGTGCTTTCAACAACTGACTTATTTCCTCTTGTATGTCACCCATGATCAGTTCATCCAGATCAGGCATGGGGGAATCATCCATTATAAAAACTAGAGCAGAAATGGTTTCTAGAGGGGATGAAATGATGACTGAGTCAGCCTTAGGAGGAGATGAGATGGCTGGAGACTCTGGAGTAGCAAAAAGTGCCTTGAGTTGCTTGGCAACTTTGGGGCTTATTGGTGTGGTGTATAGGATTATAGCCAAAGATGGCTTATTATTGTCTGCTGGAAGAGAGATCAAATGAGTTGTATCAAAAATTCTTAACAAGCTTGATAGATCTACTGTGGGATTAATAATGTAATCACCAACAGTGGTTATTTCTTCTATGGCAGTTTCATCCACATCCATATTAGTATTAATAAAATGAATGAAATCAAATAACTCATCATCAGCATCTGCTGCTGATTCTTATGATGCTACTGCTACTGGGGATACTACTACTGCTGCTTCTTTATCAAATATCTCCCACTTCCTGTTTTTAGTGCTAACTTGAGCCAGACCCCTAACTAAAGAGGGGGCAGTAGAGAGGGCAGAGATTTGGGCAGCTAATGATGAAATAGAAACAGCAATAGGTGATATAACATCTGCTATAAGATTTTTGAGGAGAGGAGTAAGCAGTGCAATAAGAGATGAAATGGTGGAGGGTTCCAAGGGTAGATTTGCAGATGGTGGGATGGAAGGTGTTTGAGTGGAAACAGATGGAGGAATGGAAGTTGATGGTGGAGTAGTAGGTATAGCATCTTGCATTTGAATATCTGGAAGGGAGGAAGGATGAGGAGTGGTAGTAGGTAGAGTAAAGAATGGTATGTTGTCCAAATTAGGGGGTAATTGATGTGCCCGTGAACAGAATCTTACTGTAGTTGGTTCGGTGAGTCGATCGCCGCGGGCGTGCTAAAGGAGGCAAGTGCACCTATCGCAAGTAGTACTCGATCTTCGGGGGAATACCGAGGTCGTATTGTTCTCGAGGTCGTGCTGACTATTCTTACTCATCCGGGAGGACTATTATTTTACTGAAAGTAAGGTGGATATTTTAATTAAGTAAAGACGGAAAAAGTAAAGGAGCGAAAAAAAAATGATTTAGAAAATATTCGATGAAGGGTTAATGCTCGGCATCGAATCGGATTAAGACTAAAATAATTTTTAATAATTATAGGACTTAGTTTTCAAATTAATTAAAGGCAACTTGGCCGTGGAGGTTCCACAAATGTGAGCGCACTTATCTCTAGTAATATTGCTCACCTGAACGCTAAGACTATTCGACCGAAAGTTAGTCCGACGAAGGATTCCTCTTAACGCCCGCTTTACACTAAGAACCCCCCTATTGGGTGGGGAACCCAATCCGGTAGAATTACGCTTGTCCTCTCTCGAGGGTATGCACGCAACTCTATTAACCCAGGGGTGATATGTCCATACGCACGGCCTCTCGGCTAGCTAGTGTATGGATAACGGAAATAGGGCCCACACATCGATTTATGGTTCTACGCGTCGTTAACCCGGGATAAACCTTAAGTGCTTAAATTAAAGTGAAAATAAAGAGCTTTAATTATTACAAATCATTTTAAATGTCCCAATGCTCTTCGATGCCGAGGCTAATAGCGATTAGCCACACATCGGTATGGGGACGACTTTATAATTTAATGAGGCGCGAGTTCGAAATTAAACGCTAAATGATTATAAGAAGAGGACATAAAGAAATAACAAACATTTAGAAGGCTGAAAAGTTAGCTAAAACAAGAACTCACGCACACTCCAAATTATAAATAAAACAGAAACTAAGTTACAAAAACGGAAAATTACAAGTCCTACTCAAACGAGTAGACGGGAAATAATGGGCACGCCATTTAACTCTTAACGAGTAGGCGGAAATAAATACAATTACAAGTCTTACTAAAATAATTACAGAAAAATAAAAGACCAGCCATTTAACACAAATGAGCAGGCGGTAAACAAAATTCGGCCATTTAACTCCTAGCGAGTAGGCGGAAATAAATGCTAACACACACACTCTACATAATTGAAAGAATGCAATAAAACTATCTCCTACACACACGCACTCTACGTAATTGAAGAAAGCGATACAATAAAACATGAAAATTTATCTCCTACACACACGCGCTATACATAATTTTAGAAAGCAATAAAATAAAGCATGAAAATTTAACACGCTAACTCACACACTCTTCATAAATGAAGAAAGCAATAAAACGTTATACTCATACACTCACACACACATCATGAAAATTAAGAAGAACAAAGTGAAAATTTATGCTCATACAGTCGCACACACTAATAATAAAGAAAAATCAAAGTTGCTTATAAATTAAAATAACAAGATTTCTACTACTAAAGCTTACCCAAAACACCTAAAAAGAACAAATAAAAAGAGAATGAGCAAAAAGTTTTCCAAAATAAAATCAAAATCAATGGTGCTCAAAAATTAAAACTATAAGTTTTTCATTCTTAAGAATTCATAAAAGTGATAAAAAAAAGGTGAAGAGAAAATGAAAAGAACAAAAAAGTTTTACAATCCTAAAACAAAAACTAAGTAAAAAGGAACAAAATCACTTTTAAAATCTCTTTTATAAATACATAAGAATGAAAACATAAGTCTCTTAAGAAAAGGGCATGGTGAAAAAGAGGAAAACTTATCATACCAAATCATGAGGACACGTTAAAAACATGAATGATAAAAAGTTACACTCATACACACACACACACACACTTTTCATAAAGAGAAAAAAAACAAAGGAAAAACAAAGGATAAAATGAGAATAAAAGTGGGCCCATGAGTTCATTCCAAAGCCATTTAAGAAGAGGAAAACTAGCATTTTTATTGATTAAAGAAGACTATTACAAAGCTATTACAAAGCTATTACAAAGCTAAAGCTAAAGCAAAAACAATCATTAAAGAAAATGGGGGAGAAATCTCCTTACATAGCAAGGGAATCCACGAATGCATCCCACAAAACACACTAAAGAGGCTCAAAAATGTGAACCCCTGGTCATTACAGAAGTGGGGAATTTATTGGAAAAAAAGGTAAGTACACGCCCTCCGACACGGGCGTGTCGGTGGGCGTGTCACTACTGTTTGCGAAGGTGGCCGGCGATTTGACTGCAAAGTTGACTTCAGGCTGGACACGTGTTGGTCATGCAGAGGTCACACCCCAGGTCATGGGCGTGACGGTGGGCGTGTCGGCGAGGTAGAACTGGGCGCGGGTTGCGCCGAAATTTGCCGCGCGGGACTTGTCGAGCCAGGTGGAATGGTCACGCCCCAGGTCGCGGACGTGAGGTTGGGCGTGTCGGTTGGTGTCGACACTCGACAATCGTCGAGCGGAAATTGATGAGTTGAAATCGTTGAGCTGAAAGTTTGAGTGACGCCCTAGGTCACGGGCGTGACTCGGGGCGTGTCGCTGGTTCGACGATCGTTGAACTGAAATCGTCGAGCTGAATGGATACGGGCTTCTTTTTGACGTGTCACGCCCCTAGTCACGGGCGTGACCAATTTGTCATGGGCGTGACTTGGCAATTTTTTACAGATTTTAATTTTTTCCTGAAAAATAAAATAAAACAAGTTAGTAAAATATTTACAAAAATAGGAGTATTTTATTGAATAAAAACAAGTAAAAATGACAAAAATAAATGAAAACGACCAAATTAATATACACAAAAATACGTATATTTACAATTCATCAGTAATGGAGATGAAGGTGGTGAGGGAATGTGGGTATCATGGGGGGATTAAGGTGGTATTGGTTGTGATGATTGAGATGGAGAAGGTTGTTGAGATTCCTGAGGAGGGGAAGAGGGGATCTCAGTAAGATCTATTGGTAGAGAGGTGGCAGGAAATGTAGCTAGAGTAGGAACATGAGCAGGTTGTTGGGGTTGTTGTTATGGTTGTTGGTTTAGTTGGTGTAGAGAAGGAATGGTGGAAGAGGATGGAGGTGTAGGAGGGATCTCTTCAGAAGGGTGGGGAGTGGCTCGATCAGCCCATGAACTTTCAGAAGCTCTGGTGGCAGAGGAGGAAGCCTTAGATGGCTTTGTGATGGTCCTCTCCCACCTGCCAAACAGGGCACAAGTAAGAATTTTGCTGGCATTAATGAATATGGTCGGGGAGGCCAGGGATTCAACAGCTTTTTCTTTCAAGAAGATCCCCAGGATCCTTCCAAAACTGACTTCCTTCTTATTATTCTTTTTCTTTATCACATCAAACATGATTTGAGCCCAGTTTACTTTCTTCGTATTGACCACAACACATAACCAGGAATTGGTGTCTGGTTATGTAGTCATGGGCTGTATGCTTGCCAAGCAACAGCTTCCCTATAATATCTGCTAAGAATTTGAAATCTGCAGAAAATTGTTTCTTCAACAACTTATTTGGGGTTTGTCCTGTATAAACCTTTACACTCAGCATCTCATCATATTATTCAGTATCCTTTTCTAAATCCTCTTCACCATTGTTTAATCCAAAAATTACGGTGAGAACGACGGGAGTTAGGGAAACAATATTATCGTATATAGTGTCGGTCATGGTATTGTCATCTGTTGCGGAAGAGGTGTACACCCATTCCCTAATTTCTATGGCAGATATCTTGATTCTAGTTGAAAACAGATTTTTCAGTTGTTGGTTTTCATGTAGTTGCAGGATATCTAGGAATATGGGGTCAGAATGTTGGAAAGAGTCGAAATCGACATCAAACCCTGTGTCAAATTTCATTGCGGTAAGGGTTCTTCCTTGAATCGTCATGAGAGCACCTGCAAGAGAAAAGCAAAGATCAAGTGCATAAGTTTAATGATTAGAAAATCAGATATCTTTTAGAGGCCGTATCCCTCGGCTCAGTGGATCATCTAGTCCACAGTTTAAAACTATATTTATACGCAGCGGAAAATACTTTATTTATTTCTTTGACATCCTAAGAGAGTGCATAAGTGACCCCCGGGGTCAGCTTATACTATGCAAGACACTAAATTTATATCATATTATAAGTAGGGAAAACGTTCTTTTTACGTTACTTGGGAAGTAGTGTATGAGTTTATAAAACATGCTGATCATGAGATATACATATTGTAATGTTTTAGGTTTAAAAGTAACTAGTAACCTAGCATAAAATTTCCCAAGAGTAAGTAGACTATCTCCAGAAAAGGTAGCAGTAAAATAAACATATTTAGTATCATAAGGTAAAACTACCAGAGGGCACCAACAAATTGACATGAACCCACTGGCAGGCATGTATGTCGGTAAGAAAAAAACAGGAAAACTACCTCACAAAAGTAAGAGAAAGATCCCTACAACTCAAGGGATCACCAGCAACACCACAGCAATACTAGCCGCCCACCCGGCTATTAATCAGAACCTGAGGCATTCAGAAAAGGAAAGAATCCCTCAGCAAGAGAAACAATAAAATCTTAACTATGGCATTAAATTTCAATGGAACAAGAGAGTAAGCAAACAAGACAGTAAAAAAAACAAACACTGTCTAGAGTAAACCAAAAGTACACCAAACACCAAGCAACAACACCAAGCCCTGCTCAAATCCTGCAGTGGCTACAAGGCAAAAGGCAAAGAAAAACTTGCCACCATATGCTGCATTCTACCAGGAAGAAACACCTAACAATCCTAATTTGTGAGTTAATGGCAGTAGTAAACAGAAATTATCCTGAGTTTGTGACCAAAAACAGTCCCCCAAACAAATAGTTCCAACAAAAACATAAATTTCCACTGTCGGCACAAAACCACCACAAATCCAGCCCGTACCTGGAATAAAAAGGGTGGCGGCCACAGCAAATGCCCAGCCCGTACCTGGGACCAAAAAGTGGCGGCCACGACTCGCACACAAAACATCCCGCTCCTTTAGAGCGTCAAAACACAACTACCTGCCATACCCCACGATTCATCCCTCAAAATAAAGGAAGAACGAAAGGCCGACAAGACATTTCCCGTAGGAGGTAATCACTCGGGAAGAAAGATAATTGAAAACAAATAAAAATTCTGTCTACAGGAATCGTCGAACGCAGCTCGACGATTTTCGTCGAGCGCTGGAACAAAATCGCCGAATGAAGCAGAATCATCGACCGCAGCTCGACGATTTTTTTCGAATCACGGGACACGGGCAATCGTCGAACTCCGTTCGACGATTTCCCTTTCGCCGAACGAAGGTCACGGGAAAAATCGTCGAACTCCTTTCGACAATTTCCGTCAGACCCAGAACTAAGGCTCGTCGTCGAGCTCCGCTCGAAGATAATCGTCGAACCTAGATCGACGATTTCCGTCGATCTGGCTGCAACGAGTGCACAGTAATCCTGAAGCTCCTACTTCATTTCTGTCCAACTTCTTAGCCTAATTCAAACCTATTACTGGTGATTTAAGTATAAAATCTCACTATTATTGGATTCTAGGGTTGAAAGGCTAATGTCTACCCAAATAGAGGTTTTAACAGGGAACAATTTGAATGGTTAACAGGAAATAGTTTGATAAAACAGACAAGGTTACAGCACTCCAACCAAAGGCATGAGTTTTAGTACTTGAGAGAATGCAAATAGAAACTTAAAGGATCATTATGGTTAATGATTTACATGCTTTTGACGGAAAAAACATAGTAAGATATCAATCTCAGGAAAACAGGGAAAATTATAGCAATTATGACCATAAATAGGAGAAGAAAACTTGGAAAGGGCAGGAGCACCACTTGCCTCAAATCCAGAGATTAACTTGCACAGCCCTTCCTCTCCCTCTCGGCTCCAGCCGCAACAGCACCTAAACAGGATCGAAGGTTTTAATGGCGGAAAAGGTTCAAACCAAAAATTCTGAGTCCTCTATAAACACGACGAAAATTGAATCTCTTACCTTAGAAATGAAGGTCTAGGCGAGAGCACTCCAAATCCGCTTTCGGAAACGAATTTCGTCCACTAACGCTCCAAATCAGCGTCTGAAGGGTACAAGGTTGACGGTTTTCTTCCTCTCGATCAGGCAGCGGTTTCTCTCTCACAGAAGGAGACAATGAATAGTCTCGTTTATTTCTTAAGGCTTTATATATGATGCATGGATACGTCTTTTCAACCTAACTGCCACCTAAAACCACTAATTTCAAACTTTATAAATTAATTAATCATTACATCCATTATTATTAACACACCAAAACGACGTAAAAACCGAACCACCTCGGAATCCGACGAAATTCGCACCATAGTTAAACAACCACGCTACGAACGCAACGGCGAAGTCGAAATCAACATTCGACGAACAAAACTCGGGTTATCACTACCCTAAGCCAAAACAGAAGCATCCCCCGAGAGGCCTCACCGGTCACCAAAACAAACTCGACTTGTTAGGAGATCTTGCCAAAAAGGCTACCAATAACCATACAAGGAACCAAAAGAGCTAAGACCATGCTTTAACAAACGGCACATGCCGGAAATGCGTCAACGTAACGCCAAACGAGAATTAAATAATCGCAGAAAAATCGGGGGCGTTACAGTCACTCCGCCTAAAAGAAAGTTTCATCCTGAAACTTTATATACGCTACTTCTACTATAGAAGGAAAGTAACAAACAAGAGTACTAGAAAGGAAACGTACCAAACAAATCAAGGGAAGAGATGAGGGTGAGCTTCCCTCATAGCCGACTCTAGCTCCCAAGTCGCGCTTTCTAAATCCTGATTCTTCCATAGAACTTTCACCATCGGGATAGACTTCGTCCGTAGCACCCGATCTTGAGTATCCAAGATGCGGACCGGCACCTCAACATATGAAAGATTAGGCTCCAACTGGGGTACAACATCGAAGACTTGTCCACTTCTTCGCACACACTTCCGCAATTGGCTTACGTGAAACACATTATGAATACTTGGGAAATTTGCTGCAAATCCAATCTATATGCTGACACGCCAATCCGATCAACAATCTTAAACGGGCCCTCATACCTCAGATCCAATTTCCGGTTCTTACCGGACCTCTTAACACCAACCATCAGGGAAACCTTAAGAAACACAAGGTCCCCTACAGAAAACTCCAAGTCAGACCTACGTCGGTTGGCGTTCTTCTCATATCTCTCCTGAACAATACGAAGCTTTTCCCGAATAAGCTTCACAGCAGTTTCCATCTCCTCGAGCGCATCCGGACCCAACACAGGCCTCTCACCAACCTCGGTCCAAAACAAGGGAGTTCTACAGTGCCTCCCATACAAGGCTTCAAATGGAGCCATTTGCAAGCTCTCCTAGTAACTTTTATTGTAAGCGAATTCCATAAGCCGCAAACACTCATCCCACGCTCACCGTGGTCCAAGATGTAGCACCTAATCATATCCTCAACTATCTAGTTCACTCGCTCAGTCTGACCATTGGTCTGCGGGTGGTAAGCTGTAGAATACCTCAAATCTGTACCCATACCCTCTTGCAGACTCCTCCAGAAGCGAGATGTAAAATAGGAGTCTCGATCCGAAATGATGCTAACTGGTACCCCGTGCAATCTGATGACCTCATTCAAATATAGCTCTGCTATCTTTTTCATCGGATAATCAATCTTATATGTTACAAAGTGAGCACACTTCGTCACTATGTCCACTATAACCCAAATAGAATCAAAACCTCTAGGAGATCTCTGCAAGCCCGTAATGAAGTCCATAGAAATACTCTCCCACTTCCAGGTAGGGATCTCCAACGTAGTCAACTTGCCACAAGGCCTTCCATGATCGGCCTTCACACGCTTGCAAGTGTGGCACTCAGCAACAAATCGGGCTATATCACCCTTCATCCCATACCACCATGCAATCTGCTTCAATTCATGATACTTCTTTGTGGATCCTGGATGGTAGGCAACACTGGATCCATGATCCTCTCTGCAAATCATAACCCTGAAGTCTCCAACAGTGGGAATGCAGAACCTGCCGCGGTACTTCAAAGTACCCGCATCATCAATAGAGAAATCCGGCAACTCCACTCTCTCAGTCCTGAGGTACAAGTGCAGAAGATCCGGATCATCCTTCTGGTGTAACCTGGTAAGTGCAATCCAAGACGGCTCTACTACTGCCAAACAACTCTGCAAGTCACAGCGTCCTACAGAAATATCCATCAGGAGGAATTCTTCCACTAAACGATCGGCGGTGAGATTAAAGATCTTCCCCGTCTTCCGGCTCAAGGTATCGGCCACTACATTGGCCTTGCCCGGATGATACTGTATATCCACATCATAATCGGCCACATACTCTAACCAACACCGTTGGCGCAAATTCAGCTCTTTCTAGGTGAAGACATACTAGAGGCTTTTATGATCGGTGTAGATCTTGCACTGAGCAACATAAAGTAAATGTCTCCATAACTTCAAGGAAAAGATCACTGCCGCGAACTCAAGATCATGCGTAGGGTAGTTCCTCTCATGAGTCTTCAGTTGCCTCGACCCATACGCAATCACCTTCCCTTCTTGCATCAACACACCTCCGAGCCCAACATTCGAGGCATCCACATACACATCATAGTCCATGCCCTCCGTAGGCAATGCCAAAATAAGAGCAGAACACAGCCTGCTTTTCAGCTACAGAAAAGCCTCCTCGCATTTCTCGCTCCAAATAAACTCCGTATTTTTCTGCGTCAGCTTAGTCAAGGGCGCTGCCAGTGTAGAAAAGCCCTCCACGAATCTTCTATAATAGCCGGCCAACCCCATGAAGCTCCTAATCTCCTTGGGTGTTCTCGGCCTATGCCAAACCATCACTGCATAAATCTTCTCCGGGTCAACCGAAATGCCGTCTTTGTTCACCACATGACCCAGGAAGGAAACCTGAGACAACCAGAATTCACATTTACTCAACTTGGCGAATAAATGATGGTCCCTCAAAGCAGATAGAACCAATCGCAGATGCTGCTCATGCTCCTCAGCACTACGTGAGTAGGTCAACACATCATCAATGAATACCACTACGAACTTGTCGAAAAAATCCTTGAACACGCGGTTCATCATGTCCATGAATGCTGATGGCGCGTTGGTCAAACCAAACGACATAACCAGAAATTCGAAATGCCCATGCCTCGACCTGAAAGCAGTCCGTGGAATGTCCGACTCACGGATCCTGAGATGATGGTAGCCTGAACGAAGATCAATCTTGGAAAACACCGTGCTACCACGCAACTGATCAAAGAAATCATCGATCCTCGGCAGAGGGTACCTGTTCTTTATGGTAACTTTGTTCAGCTCCCTATAGTCAATGCACAGCCTCATCGACCCATCCTTCTTCTTCACAAATAGAATAAGAGCACCCCAAGATGACGAACTCGGCTTAATAAAACCTTTAGCCAACAACTCGTCCAATTGGACTCGCAACTCCTCCAACTCACGAGGGGCCATCCGGTAACGTGCCTTAGCAGTACATCGCGTACCCGGTTCCAAATCAATCACAAACTCAACATCCCGCTCAGGGGGAAGACCAGGAAGGTCATCAGGAAAAACATCTGAGAAACCACGAACCACAGGAATCTCCTCCAGGCGCGGTACGCTAACAGCAGTCCCAACCACCGAGACTAAACAAGCAAAACAATCAGAATGAAACAGCTTCTGAGGACATACCGCAGAAATGATAGTAGAATACTGGCACAGATCAGCATACACACTTCCAGGCTGACCGTTGTCCTTGATGAAGTCCAAGCGCTTCCCTTTGCACTGAATAACCGCATCATACCTAGACAACCAGTCCATTCCCATAATAACATCAAAGTCCTCTAGATCAATCATCTTCAAATCTGCCTTTGTAAGAAAGTCCCCCAACAAAACAGGGCAATCCAAAATGCCCGAATCTGACAACACAGATTCACCAGAGGGGAACTTGACGCGGAAGGTATCACGAACTTGATCTAGAATCAACCGATACCGCTCTACAAAGGCTCTAGATACAAACGAGTGGGTAGCGTCGGAGTCGAACAAAACTTGCGCCCGACGGTTCTTCACCTTAAATTTCCCTATAAGAGTACATAAGAAACTAAGGCACTACTAGAACAAAATGAAACCCATGCTAGCAAATAAAACTTTCAAGCTAGGAAAAACGACTAACCTGAGATGACCTGAGTCGAAGTCTGAGCCTCCTCGGAAGAGATCACGTTCAGCTTCCTTTGCCCTTGTCCACACGCTGAGGTGGAGTTAAAGCCTAAAGTGGAACTGCCTGAAGAATAGGCTGGACCTGAGGACACCTAGCCTTGCTATGGCCCTTCTGGCCACACTGAAAGCAGACCTTATCCTTGGACCAGCACTGGGCAGCATCATGCCCGGGTCGCTTACAAACACCACAGGAAACATCCTTCCTAGGAGCACATTGAATGGCATGAACTTGCTCCTTCCTCTGATCTCCCGCCTTCTTGAAACACCTCTCAACAGGGTGGCCTGACCGGCCACAGAAGCTACACACTACCCTGCTCTTCTTTCCCGGAGCAGCATCAAGTACCTAGGGGTTCTTCTCCTCAGCAGACTTTCTCTTGTGCTTCCTCATTTGCTGGCCTCTGATCTTTGCAGTCTCAATTGCCTCCACTTTCAGAGCAGCCTCCACAACTCCTGCATAAGTCACTGATCCATAAGCACTGCCTAACTGCTGAACCTCGCTCCTCAAGCCACCAAGGAACCGCTTGACTCTATCTGTTTCAACACTCACCAACCTAGGGGCAAACCTGCTCAACTTGCTGAACTCTATCTCGTACTCACTGACCATGAGTTGCCTCTGCTTCAGGTGAAGGAAGTCGTTCATAAGTCGGTCACGTTCGACCGAAGGCAAGAACTTCCTCAACAACATCTCCTTGAATAATGCCCAAGAGCAACCAGCCACCAAGCTCTCCTTTTCCCTAAGCCACCAGCTCTTAGCCAAACCCTTTAGCTGATAGGCGGCTATCATCACTCTATGATCATCTGCCACACCGGAGTACGAGAACATCTCCTCCATGGAGATCAGTCAATCATCTATGACCATGAAATCTGCCTTCCCATCATATGTAGGAGGGCTAAGTCTCTGAAACTGAGAAATGAAGGCCATCTCCGCTGGCACGACCACTGGAGGTCTCAGGGGAGCAGGAGGGGGAGGGGCAGCTGAACCCCCTACAGGGTCTTACACTTCCTGAATCTATCCTGGCACAACTACCGCCAGAGACTGGATCTGGACCTGCATCTCCACCAACTGCCTGGTCAGGGAATCGTTGCTCAACTGCAAGCTCGCGATCACTGCATCACTCTGCGCTCCAGAAGTCTCACCCTCATATAGGGGTGTCGACCTCGTCGAAGGACGTCCCGGCATCCTAAAATCATATCAAGATTAGCCAAAATCCTGGTACAATTGTTGGAACTAACTACAAGTACAGACAATACATACATAAATATGATCTTAAAACTGCTAGACTTGCTCTGGGAGTTTATTTGAACAAAAATGATGTTATGCCTAACCTAGGTTGGTTAACCACCACCATCTAACTCTTGTGCCTAGATCGGGAATGCATGAATTTATATTTTTTTATTTAAAATCATGTGTGTACATATGTCATCCTGCAAGTCCTTAACTTGGCACGTTGTGCTTATGCAATGTTATGTTATGCATGATTGTGCTATGCATTCTAAAAAGGCCCTAATGCATGTCATGAGCGACGTACGCATGAAAATGTTATGCATCCCATACTACATAACATTCTCATGCAACGAAAAGAAACGTGCTAGTCGCATTCATGTGGTGAGGTTATGCATCCCATACTACATAACCCTCATATGTTGCCCCTATGGTGGATCCATATACAGACACATATTATGAATCCCATACTACATATTATGCCTCGTATACTTCATGTTAAGCTATGAGTGTAGTGTTCATGCTTCAGCCAAGACATGCTGATGACATACCGGTGTGTGTATGATATGATGCTAAACTCCTAATACCTATAAGGAAAGTTTGCCTGACAAATTGTCAAGCAACCTCCCTCTGATACCAACTGTCACAACCCGGATTTTTCTCCGAATTCATGGAGGATCAGAGTATGAGAAAAACACGTGTCATGATGCCACGTCGAGCAGGGGTTAACTATTGACGCTTAGGCGAACACCATCTAACTAGACTATGAAAGTTTCTTAAGTTTAATGATTAGAAAATCAGATATCTTTTAGAGCCCGTATCCCTCGGCTCAGTGGATCATCTAGTCCACAGTTTAAAACTATATTTATACGCTGCAGAAAATACTTTATTTATTGCTTTGACATCCTAAGAGAGTGCATAAGTGACCCCCGGGGTCAGCTTATACTATGCAAGACACTAAATTTATATCATATTATAAGTACGGAAAACGTTATTTTTACATTACTTGGGAAGTAGTGTATGAGTTTATAAAACATGCTGATCATGAGATATACATATAGTAGTGTTTTAGGTTTAAAAGTAACTAGCAATCTAGCATAAAATTTCCCAAGAGCAAGTAGACTATCTCCAGAAAAGGTAGCAGTAAAAGAAACATATTTAGTATCATAAGGTAAAACTACCAGAGGGCGCCAACAAACTGACACGAACCCACTGCCAGGCATGTATGTCTGTAAGAAAAAAATAGGAAAACTACCTCACAAAAGTAAGAGAAAGATCCCTACAACTCAAGGGATCACCAGCAACACCACAACAATACTAGCCGCCCACCCGGCTACTAATCAGAACCTGAGGCATTCAGAAAAGGAAAGAATTCCTCAGCAAGTGAAACAAGAAAATCTGAACTATGGCATTAAATTTCAATGGAACAAGAGAGTAAGCAAACAAGACAGTAAAAAAACTCTGTCCAGAGTAAACCAAAAGTACACCAAACACCAAGCAATAACACCAAGCCCTGCTCAAATCCTGCAGTGGCTATAAGGCAAAAGGCAAAGAAAAACTTGCCATCATATGCTACATTCTACAAGGAAGAAACAGCTAATAATCCTAATTTGTGAGTTAATGGTAGTAGTAAACAGAAATGGTCGTGAGTTGGTGACCAAAAACAGTCCCCCAAACAAACAGTTCCAACAAAAACATAAATTTCCACTGTCGGCACAAAACCACCACAAATCCAGCCCGTACCAGGAATAAAAAGGGTGGCGGCCACAGCAAATGCCCAGCCTGTACCTGGGATCAAAAAGTGGCGGCCATGGCTCGCACACAAAACATCCCGCTCCTTTAGAGAGTCAAAACAACACTACCTACCATACCCCACGATTCGGCCCTCAAAATAAAGGAAGAACGAAAGGCCGACACGACATTTCCCCTAGGAGGTAATCACTCGGGAAGAAAGATAATTGAAAAGAAATAAAAATTCTGCCTACAGGAATCGTCGAACACAGCTCGACGATTTTCGTCGAGCGCTGGAACAAAATCGCCGAACAAAGTGAAAGATATTGTACCTAAACACCTAGAGGGGGGGTGAATAGGTGACTTGAATCTTTTTAACTTTTTAGGCAGCAATCAGATAATATCACAGAATTCTAGCTACTTTATCATAGCACATATTCAGCAATCACAGATTTACACAGCATACAGTAGACACACAGTTTTATAGTGGTTCCCCAAGGTTTGGGTACATCCACTTTCCCCCTTCGCCTATCTAGCAGTGTACTAGATTTGGCCTAACTTCTCCACTATCTCAGAACGCCAAAACAGGTTCCTACAGCTCAGGCCCAAGGCCCTACAACTCAGCTTCTTCACAAAGCTTACACTCAGCCACCAAGGCCTACACTCAGCCACCAACTCCTATACTCAGCCACAATAGGCCTACACTCAGAGATTCAAGTCTCCTACACTCAGGCACTCAAGCCCTACACTCAGCCTTTATAATTACAGGCTTACAAAGACTCAGATCCCTAAGGATCCTACAAGATAATATGAATACAAAAATTGTAACTCAACAACTTAGAGAAAAGAGAGAAGAGTTGTGAGTTTCTTGATGAGTTCTTGGAAGAACTCAGCTGAAATCAATCTGACTTGGCTTTCTTCAAAGCTTCTTGAATGTAGAACACAATAAGATTGATCCCTCCTGCAGTTGATCCTTGATCTCTGCTACTTAAGATTCAGAATAAATCTGAACCCTTCTTCTCAGCCTGGTTCCAATGGCTGACTTCTTGGATGGAGCTCTCTCTCTCTCTCCAACTTCTTAGATCTTCACTAGATTCTTCAAGGAATATCTAGATCTTCTTCTTGTTAATGAACACTTGAACTTGTTTTCAATCAATCTCTTCAACAACGGTTTCTGTAGACTGTATAAGCCTATTTATAGGCCTTCTTCATGGTAACCGGCTGGTCTGATTCATAATTGATTTCTGACAACTCTGACAGGTGCTGTAGACCGGCTGGAATGGCAGCTGTCAAGTCATCCAGTCAGTTCTTGGAAATTCTGTAACTGTCTGAAAGTGTCGAGACTGTCTGTCTTTAAGTGTCGACCCTTATAGACCAAGTGTCGACACAAGTTGACTAAGTGTCGACACTAGCCTACAAGGTGTTGACACAACTCCTTGTGTTGTAAATTTTATATCTCGACACTGCTTCTTTTTCATGTGTCGACACTGATAATGTGTGTCAACACAAGTCCTTGTACTTCAGTATTTTGCTGAATTCTTCTAAGTGTCGACACAACACCTTTGTGTCGACACATCTTCATGTGTTGAACTTGTCAGTGTCGACACTGCTTCTTGGTGTCGACACATGTCTTCAGTGTTGATACTTGCCAAGTGTCGACACAGCTCCTTGTGTCGACACATTCTTCTTCTGTTGAGACTTTTGCTGAGTGTCGACACATCTCCTTTGTGTCGACACTTGTACTTAGAATATTCTTGAACTTTGCTAAGTGTCGACATAGCTCCTTGTGTCGACACTTTCTTCAAGTGTTGAGTCTTCAGCTGAGTGTCGACACATTCTTCCTTGTGTCGACACTTTCTTCAAGTGTTGACTCTTCTGCTATGTGTCGACACATTGTTCTGGGTGTCGACACTTATACTTAGTCTCTGCTGACTTTTGCTGAGTGTCGACACAGCCTCCAAGTGTCGACACTTTCTGATGTAGACACAGTTTCACTGGGTGTCGACACAACTGTGAAGTGTCGACACTGCTTCACTGCACTTTTCTTCATTGAGTGTCGACACAGCTCCTTGTGTCGACACTTTCTGTCTGGTGTTGACTCCACATCCATGGTCTCGACACAATGACTCCAAGTGTCGACACTGCTTGCCTGGGTGTCGACACAGGTCTTCTTAAGTGTCGACACTTTCCCTCTGGGTGTCGACACATGGACTTAGAAACTTTTTCTTCTTTCCTGCAAATACTTAACCTGCACAAGTAAACTCAAAACACATCAAATACATTTTGATGTATATCATTGTGTTGGGTGAGGCTTCTTCAAATCAGGTACATTTAAACCAATGTACCCAACAATCTCCCCCTATTTGGAGAAGTCATAACCCTAAGTCAATGATATACACCATTCATAATAAAATTATAACATGATGTAAAGCAGGAATATATAACAGGGAAAACATAAGCATGTATCAATCTAACATGTATACAAAGACATAATCTCAGAACAACTATGAAATAAATTTAACACAAAGCAAATTTATCACACAACACATTGTTCTAATACTTGTCATATTCATATTTCAAAAGTTTACAGAATGTTTATCATCAAAAGATTACATAGTAAACTAAAGAAAATTTCTATGCTATTTCTGTTCAGCCTCTTTGATCACTATCCCTTTTCCAGATTGTACTTTAGCTTGTACAGGGGCTTCAGTGTCTTCAGCAGCAGCAACCTTTTTCCCTTTAAGATCCTTTTTCTTTAGCTCTTCAGCTTTGATCTTTTGCCTTTCAAAATAATGATAAGGCTTGGTAAAGTACTTGCTAGGCTCCTGGGTAGTAGGAGGTAGCTTTCCCATCTTGGCCTTTCTTCTATATTGGACTATAGCCTCCTACCTTGTCTCATGCTTTCTCCATTCAGACTCAGAAAACCACTTGTTTCTGTCTTGTATATTATCTTTTGCAGCTTTCCATGCAGTCAAAATAATATTTCTAGAGGTGAGGCTCCACTGCTCAAAGTCAGGTCTTTGTTCAGCTTGCTCCCTGAACCTCTTCTTAGACAATCTGGCTTCTTGTTCAGCTTGCTCTTTCAAAATAGCTTCCTGTAAGGCCTCAGATACTAGCTGAACTACTTTGTCAAGAATGACCTTCTGAGTGCCATCAGATGGACTATACATTGAATGTATATCAGCTTGAACCATATCAAAATCTGGTGGAGGATAAATCACTTGAGCTACTTCTGGTTGCTCACCTCCAAGATATGCAGGGTTAACTCCAGATTCTGCTACATCATTATCATTACATAGAGGAGGATAACCAAGAGTGGCTCTGATGGAATTAGAAATCCATTTTGCATGGTCAGAGCCGGCTTTGACTAAGACCCTCTCCCCCTTTATGACTTATCTTTCTATATGATCCCTTATATCATCTTTTTGAAATCTGATTTGGGCATTTAGATAATAAACTCCATCCCTGTAGAAAGGTTTTAACCTTTGGAGTTTGGCAGTTATGATCTTTTGAGAGTCTAGAATTGCAGTCTTAACAACAATTATTTCCTCTTGGAATACTTTGTCAAAATCTGCTTTAGCAGTAGCAGTAGAAGTAGAAGGTGTCTGTCCAGCAGCTTTGTTTTTCATTTCTGTGACAATTGCATTATGGGAAGAGTTAAGTTATCATTCATCCTGATCTGGTTCTCAAGAACATATCCTTGCTTCAGTGCAATGTCATCAACTTGAGCTTTGATCTTTTCTTGATGTGTAGCCAAGTACACCACTGCATTCCCTCCCTTGTGGAAGCAGTCTGTCATCTCCTTCTTGTTAAGATTCATATCAAATCTTTTAGACTTTATATCTTGGGCTAAATCAAATTGCAGAGATTTATGCCCCTCATCCACATAAGTCTCTATAGCTTTCCTGTGCTCATCAAGCTTAATTTGCATAGCTACCATCAGTGCACTGTAATCAACAGATGGTGCTGGCTGGGATATAGGTTGTGGTGCTATGGTTTGCAATGCCTTCTTGTAATTCTGACTTCTTCTTTTGAAGACTTGAAACTTCCTTTTCTTTGCCCTTGTAGCTTCCTCATCTTCAGAAGCTGAGGTGCTAGCTATGTCTACCCTCTCCTTAGGTAGCTCCTCAACAGCTGGTTGTTTCTCAGGCTCTTGCCTTGCAGGCTCTTCAACAAGTACTACCTACTCCCCCTAAACTGGAGCATTCTCCCCCTCAGCAGCAGTACATTCCTTCTCAAGGTCTTGTTGATCCAGATTAAGAAATAAATCTTCCATTGTACATTCTTGTGGAGAATGAGCTGGAGAAAGTCTTGGCTCATCTGCCACTGGATCAGAAACTACTTGAACTTCAACAGATGTGTCCTCCATGACAACATCTGGGACTTGACTATCAATCTGTGGTTGCTGATAAACATCAGACAAATCAGTATCCTCTATAGGAAAATCTAAAGCATTAAGCTCAGTGATTACCTCAAGGATGATGTTGGTTGCTTGCTCACTCTCCAGTGTATTTGGCTCTTCCACTACTAGTGGCTCCCCCTGGATTTCAGCAACATCTTGAGTAGCTGGTGACTTTACAGCAGTTTCTTCTTCATTCTCATCAGGTGTGAAGACCACTTGCTCTTCACTACCAGAGCTGCTAGTGGAAACCTGAGCCACTGGAGCAGTTTTCCTCTTCTTCTTTTGAGGTGATACTTTCTCAGGAATTATCTTCTCAGGGGTTGGCATCTCCTTAGACAACACCCTGTCCCATCTGGAGAAGATCCTCATGTCCATTTTCCTCATGTGATTGATTTTTGTTCCAGCAGCTTGACCCATAACTGGGTTATGTGATTGTTTGGAAAATGTTGGGATCTGAGAGAAGCTTGCCCCGCGCGTAGTACTTAAATTGTCTAGGCGGCGTGAGCAACGGGCAAGTGTAATCAGACCTAGGCTATGTGGTTCGGTGCGAGAGACCCGAAAAGGGGACTGGCCGTTGGCATAGTTGGGAGCCTTAGACTGTGGTCAGAAAGGCAAAATGCTCACATGTTGTTGCCATCCTGGGGGTGGTTGTGAAGACGCTGAAATGACAGGATTCACTGTTAATGTGCCCTGAGTGCACGGGGTGTTTGGCCGTGCGAGCCTACACCTATGGAGAAATATATAGTAGCACTTTATTATTTAGCTGGGCTAATGATATGCAGGGAAAGAGCACCGCCGTCCCAACCTAGGGGCGGGGTCGTTATAATTTGGTCGGCTTTTAGCTGACCGTTGCTTTGTTTGCCACCATGCGGTGGTATGTGCTTGCAGGTGCAGCGGAGCCGAGTACCTAATAGCGGGCTGGAGCCCATGTTACTGTGCTGGACCTAGAAGGCCAAACCGAATAGTTGTACTTTACTTTTGTCATGTATGGCCGGTCTGTGAGCCAATGTATGAAATTACTATTTATTAAGTGAACTATTGTAAGGCCATAAGTCCATGTACCCTTTCAGTGTATTTTGGGTTTCTTTACAGTAGTGTGGTTGTGGACATTCATGTTTATTAGATTTAAGTTTTGGGTTCTTTCAACTTTAAAAGCTTCTGCTAGAATGCTCTGTGTAGGACGAGTAGTTTTAATTGGATAGTTTGAATATTCTTATGCAACCCTTCCGACTGTTTGTGGTATATGGCGTCGGGTTCCAGCTGGACCTTCTGTTATATGCCATGTGATGGATGGGGGTGTTAAATTACGTGTAGCCTTCATGTTTATCATTGACTACCAAACCTTAGCCTAAGCCCCATTCTCTCCTAAAAGTCCTACTGATTCACGCTTGAGTCTAACACGTGCCGTGGAGAGAGTTTGAACGTGAAAGCGTATGGTCCCCGACATTGATTGATATCTTTGGAGGTGATCACGATCTCCGATCTTTGGCAATACTCACCTTAGTGACCTGACTACTTTCTTCCTACACATGACCGCAAGATTCTCCAGAATTCTAATTTTGTGCAAATACAATATTTATTTACGCCTGTCGAATAGTTTAAACTACATAGTATAATTAAAAAGTTTTTCTATTATATCTTCTATGCCCATGATGTATTTGATTACTCGTCTTACTTTTTTTTTTGAAATTTCTGAGCTAGCTAGCTATTTTCTAGTCCACGGAGTGATGATTTGCTCGGGATGTGCAAATGGGTAAGTCTGGGGGTGTGATTAGTCCATGTTTTATACATATTTTTGAACTCATCTGGGATAGTTTTCTCGTTGATGCACTACACTTTAGAGCTTTATTTGTTCATATTTGTTATTATGTCTGTTTCATGAGTAAGTGCACTTTCGACCCATTTTCGGTGTGCTTTAGTTGTTTCTGTATTTCCATTTGTTTTACTTGTTGAGAATGTGTATTGAGAATGTGGTGTGCACTTTTGGTGGCCTATCTGCCTCTTCTGCTGGTGCATGGGTCGTGTGCGTGCTCCAGAACTGCTCGGGAGACCTCGACGATACAGGAACATTGTGCACGATCACTGGATTCACTGTGCACGACCACTGGTCATGCGTCAGGAATCGTGC
Source organism: Platanthera guangdongensis (assembly GCA_039583875.1). Lineage (NCBI taxonomy): Eukaryota > Viridiplantae > Streptophyta > Magnoliopsida > Asparagales > Orchidaceae > Platanthera > Platanthera guangdongensis. Next base: position 119,398,917 of record CM077158.1, on the reverse strand, counting down.
GCATTACAATATCTTTTGCTTATGCCCGGGTAATCGCACGAGCAATGGCCATAGTGCGCACGACCACTGGTCGTGCGCCACCGCTCGTGCGCATTTACCTCATGCTTTCTGCAGTTCTATCTTAACCAATCACACGATCAGTGGATTCAGTGGGCAAGACCACCGCTCGTGCGCCACTGATCGTGCGCATTTTTGCTGATTTTTCTTTCAAAGTTGTAGGTTATTTAGAAATTGCACACGATCATTGACCGACAGTGCGCACGACCACTGGTCGTGCACCACTGATCGTGCGCCCTGCTTTTGCTGCCTCCGTATTTAAGGTTCTGCTCCGCGATTTAGGTAAAGACGAGTCGTTCTAGCCATCGGGTAGTGCGCGGCAAGTGCCATTCTACTTCTCCCGCTGCTCCATCACCTCCACCTTCTTCGGGAGTCCGTAACCAGCGATTTCGAAGCTTTACAAACCCTCCGGCGAAGCTCCCGACCATTGATGACCTAAACTCTAAGATTTCCACCAGAGTTGGAGAAGAAGATAACCTAGAGAATGGACTCAAAGGCCTTCGAGGTGACAGCTCGTTGGTACCGGAAGCCACCTCGGACTGAGCCCGGAAGCGGATTGACAACTCGCTATTCCGGCCACGACCTGCGGTGGATCTTCACCCTCTATTGGTTTACTCCTCTTCCGCTTCCTCTGTTGTACGGAATGATTTTATATTGTAATGAACTACACTTGCTATTCTATATCTAAGTAGATGTTGTAGTTTCTATTTGCTTTTGGGTTGTGTGTTGTGAATGTGCCTCGCCCACTCAACATCCACTCCATACCCTTGTTTCACCCGATTGAACTCCGCACAAGAACACTTCCATCCATTAGCTTTCCGTCCACTTGCCCAACCGAAGTTTGGCATCGCGGCCGATACACTCACTTCACCCTGCGAATCGGTGCCTTCGACCTGCATAGCTTTAATTAGTTTATTAGATCAAGCAACCATAATCTCTCAAGCACCCTTTTTTTAATCTTTTCTGAGTATAACTCTCATAACAATATTTTTTGAACTGTTGCCGCTCTATGCTAATTGCATTCCTCAAGATAAGGACACTCGGGGATTTATTCCCAAACTTTATTACTTGTGCGACCGGTGCGCTTACTAATATCCACGCATCAGGGCCCACGCCATATGTCATAGACAGGCGGCGGAATTACTTGTGGAAATCAAAATCTACTCGTACCCTAACTCAATACATTCTAGTGCAGCATTTTAAGTTAGCATGAACTCAACTCAAAGAATGTACACTACTATATAAACTCCAAATTTATATATCCAAACCAGAAATGTATACAACGCACACACACATGGTCTTAAGGCCTTACAGGTTTCTTTTTATACAAATATAGCTTCGTACAATGGCACGCATGCCGACCACACATGAAATTCAACCATGCTTTGCACGGCCTTCAAGGGCATCTAGTAGCAAGCCTCCAGTCCGCTCATTTCATATCAAGCAGCAGCAGCTGCAAATACATATCCACCAAGGAGCGGCAAACAAAGTAACGGTCAGCTTCAGCTGACCACTTATAACGACCCTACCCCTTACCCGGGGCAGTGGTTCCTTCCCTGTATGCATTTCTATAATAATAAGCTCCAGCAATCTACCAATCATAGTCAAGTCACAAACACCGGCATCCACCAGACGCTCCGTGCACTCAGGGTACCTTCTTGGTGTACCAGATATCCCAGTCATACACCGCCGATTAGAGGTTCTTTAATTGTTGGTTGGGCGGTTCCATCCTAGTCCACCAGTCTCGCAAGCTGGAGGCATCATGTCCACACCACTCAGAGGTACTAACCCCACAGCAACCATAAACAACCAGAGCATATCGAGCCACACCATATGGTATAGCAAGCCGGGTTTCCCAGTGCTCCCCAGGCATTACTACCCATCGACCCCTCACCTATTTCTGATCGACCCACACTATGTGGTGTAGCAAGTAGGGTCCACCTCACTTCCTCCAAAACATTGCCACCCATCGATCCTCACTAATAAAAATCAACCCACACCATGTGCTGTAACAGGCCGGGTTTATCCCGCGCTCCCCAGGCATGCTTGATTGTCTCTTAGATATCTGCAAGGAGAAAATAACCAAACTAACAATTCAACAAGGCAAGTATACCTATCTAAATGCAGCTAGGGGACACAAGTGTCGTATTGAAATCCGGGAACAGTTGAGTAAGCTTACTCACACGAAATCTATTATTTTATCGACGGAAAAATAAGGTTTTTTAGAAGAAAGCTAAATGTACTAAACGAAGAGAACTACTTGCAATAAAAGAGAGCTACTTTCATGAAAAGATAAAGAGAGCTAAAAGAGCGATTAACTTAAGCTTAATAACGATGATGGGAAAATGCACTCGATCAGAAATCACCTCGGCAAGAGTGGTTAGAAAAATACGATAAACAAACCTAAACTAATTAGTGTAAAGGTCCTTGACCATGGAGATTCCATGAATATTGACACGCTTCTCTCGAAGGTCGTGCCTAACTGAGTTTAGGAAGGTCCGACTGACTCTCGCCTAAATCGGAGGCCTAAAACTCGCTTTACGCGGTGAACCCCGCTATTGGATTTTACTCCAATCCGGGAGATTTGAACGTCTGCCTCTCTCGAGGGGTGCGAACAACTCCCTTTACTCTTGAGTGCTCATTTCAAACTTTCGGCCTCTCGGCTAGCCCAGAATGAAAGCAAAGGTGGAGAGTATATATCGATGATATACCTCCAACCCGTGATAAATCAAGAGTAATTCAAAGCTAAACCCTAAAAAGAAAAGGTAAGATTCAAAGCATCATAACCTAATCACTCGAACCTCGGATCATCAAGATCGAGTACATGGAGGATTAGTTAATCATGGTGAGGAGGAAGAGGGGGGATGAGTAGAAGAAGAATAATGAAAACAGAGCAGAAACGTAAAAGAAAACAACACTTTTTATTAATAGAAACGGGGATCTTACAATATAAAAACCAGCGATTACAAGTGCATGGAAAGGTAAACTACACTATCATTAACATTATACTACAGAACGAAGCTAGGAACTAATACAGGGAAAGCATAAAGCTAGAGCTAAGAACTAAAAACGGAAAGACATGCTTAAAAAAGTTCAAGAATACAAAGGGCAGAACATCCCCTCTCAATCCGAAAAGTGTCCCTGAACCCTTAGAGTTGGGCTCTATTTATAGAATTTTTTGGGTCAGGTCACGCCCCCCTGTCATGCCCTGGTCGGGCGTGACCCTGGGGCGTGACACATTCGGCGCGACTTTTTCGGGCTGGAATTTAATTCTGACGAAGTTGTTGCGGTACACGCCCACAAGTCATGCCCTGGTAGGGCGTGTACTTGGGGCGTGTTGTTTGCGGCGGGACTTTGTTGAGCGGAAATTGAATGCTGGAGGTGACAGGCGGAATTGCTGAAGTACACGCCCATATGTCACGCCTGGGTCAGGCGTGACCCTGGGGCGTGACACTTTCGGTGCGACGGTGGAGCGGGAAAAACGAGCGCGCTGCGGCGATTCCTCGGAACCTGGGGACACGCCTCTAGTACATGCCCGTGTCGGGTGTGACACGGGCGTGACCGAGGGTGTGTACACTAAGTTTCCACTGAATGCAGTTTCAGACCAATTGCTTCATTCCTCTGGGCTACACGCCCTAGGTACACGCCCTGGTAGGGCGTGACCTTGGGGCGTGTCACAGCAAAATTCGGCTGAAAGCCGTGAAAATCTGCAAAAAGCAGAAAAAATGCATTAACGACAAAAATATATACAAAGGGGAATCAAAATAAGTACTTTACAAGACATGATTTGCTTTAAAACCCCGAAAATATCCTAATAAAATTGACTGCAAACTGTATTATCAAATTCCCCCAAGCTTAAATTTTGCTTGTCCCCAAGCAAAAATATAAAGACTAGCTAATCATAAAAGTGACTAATTCAAAAATTTTTAATCATACTTACACAAGTACTATGCGAAATTCTAGGAAGGGAGAATGTAAAACGTAAATCTAAAACAATTATTTTGGTATGGTTTAACTTTTATAAACTTTACTTAATAAAAATAAATCATCTAGAATTTTGACGAAATTCTTTAAATAGATTTGAGCAAGGCAATGAAAATGAAAAGAACGTATGGAGTTATTACTAGATCCAAGCAACACATTATAATTATATCAATTAAATAACAAAAATCTAAGTTTAAATCCAAAACTAAAACTGATTTACTTTTCTTCTTTTCTTCGTTGTTAAATAAAATTAAAAAAAGGCGTGAATCAAAAGGACTTAATAGGACCGAAATGTTTGGTTTAGGAATATGAATATGAGCGGAATTCAAATATAAACATGGAGGCTTAAAAATCACACTAAACCAAAACAGCGAGTTTCAAAAAAAAAAAAATTTATTTTAAACAAAATATGTATAAATAAATTTATTTTTTTTCTTTATGATTATTTATCTCTTTTTTATTATTATTATTTTCATTAATTTTTTCTCTTTTTTTTTCAATACATTTCTTTTGAGTACAATTTTTTCAACAATTTCTCCAAATATAACACAAAATTTCCTATCAAAAAATTAGCGTGATTAGATAGGTAGGAATTTGGGCTTTGGTGAAAATGAAATGCTGTGTGGAGTTATCAAATGAATTTGGAAAAAAGGCTCAAAAGCGGCTAACTAGTGGTAAAAGATTTTAGGTTGGCAGGAAAGCTCAAACGTAAACAAAAAGGGCCTAAATCATTTTCACGCTTTTTTTTTAATTTATTTAAAACATAGAGTCGATAAATTTCAATAAGCAAGTTCGAGATAATAAAAGAAGATTGATGAAATTATCTTGAAAATAAAAATAATATGTTACTTGGATCGTTCATATCTACTACGTTATTCAAAATTTGTTCTTACAAAAATTATCTAAAGACGAAAAGGTAAATAATGGATGATAAATTTTTAGAGAAAGTAAAGAAAATAAAGAACGGAAAACCATAATAGAAATGCACGTTTTAGAGAAATATTTTACCTTAACATGCTACCGTGAATTAGAAACACCGTATGGCCAACATTTTACTTGTGAAATATGATTAAAAAGAATGATTAGAAAAATTATAATTAACTACGTTGTTTATAAAGAAGTTTGAGAAAAACAAAACATAAACATGGGGTACTTATTGAAATACCAAAATGCAGCTATATATATAATAATTTTTTTGAATGTTTTTGGATTTTTTGGATATTTACAAAAAGCAAAAGGAGGAACTCATCCCCCAAGCTTAAAATTTACATTGTCCTCAATGGATAAGGAGGTCGGAGAACGAGAGAAAAGTAAAGTACAGAAAGGAAAGACAGAATTGAAAAACAGGTACTTACCCGGTTTTATTTTGCAGGGAAAGCTGAGTGATGCCGCTCCTCCATGCCTGTGCGGTGGATCTTCAAGAAACGTCGTCAGGTGGACTTTGTCATAGAATCAGAACCATTGGAGCAGGCGATCAGAGAAGTTTCAGCTTGCCGGAGCCATTCGGGGCAAAAATTGTAAAAGAAAGAAAACATAAAAAGATAACTTGGGTTGCCTCCCAAGAGCGCCCTTTGTTTAAAGCGTCGTTTGAGCTCGATGCATCAAAATAAGATTGTCCCAAATATTGTTTTAAAAATAAAGTTCGAATAAAGTTCAAAGTTGATGAGAAAAATAAAGTTCAAGTTAATCAAATGTCAGGACCGGAAAGATAGAGTTAACAGGGTTGAGATTGACATCATCACAGAAATACAGTTTAAGACGCTGACCATTCACTTTGAAAGTACCCTTATCAGGGTGGGAAATTAAAACAGTACCATAAGAAAAGACTTCTAAAACAGTAAAAGACACCGACCAACGTGATTTTAATTTACCGGGGAATAAACGTAAACGAGAATTATAAAGAAGCACTTGGTCGCCCGGCTTAAAGATTTTTGGGTGCCTAAGATGTCGATCGTGTAAACGCTTCGTCCGCTCTTTATAAAGTCTGTTATTTTCATATGCGTAAGAGCGCCACTCGTCGAGTTCGTTAAGTTGAAATTTTCTAAAATCGCCGACGGAGTGGGGATCGAAGTTTAAAAATCGTAAGGCCCAAAAGGCGCGGTGCTCTAACTCTACGGGTAAATGCCACGATTTTCCGTAAACCAACCGATATGGCGTACATCCGAGGGCGGTTTTGTACGTTGTTCGGTAGGCCCATAGAGCATCGTCTAATTTGGCTGACCAGTCTTTTCTAGATGTTGAAACAGTCTTTTCTAAAATTCGTTTTATTTCTCTATTGACTAGTTCGACTTGTCCGTTAGTTTGGGGGTGGTAGGCAGTGGAAAGCTTATGAGTAACGCCATATTTAGTTAGGATTTTTGAAAATTGTGCGTTACAAAAATGGGAACCCCTATCACTAACGATAGCGCGCGGCGTACCGAAATGAGAAAATAATTTTTTTAGGAAATTAACTACGACTCGGGCGTCATTCGTAGGAAGAGCTTGGGCTTCGGCCCAACGTGAAACATAATCAACGGTAACTAAAATGTACTTATTCACGAAGCTAGAAGGAAAAGGGCCGACAAAATCAATCCCCCAGAGGTCGAAAACTTCGCACTCTAGGAAATAATTTTGTGGCATTTCATTTTTATTCGAAATATTCCCCGACCGTTGGCAACTATCACACCTACTCACAAAGGCATGCGCGTCTTTAAACACGGTGGGCCAGTAAAATCCCGCGCTTAACACTTTGTGAGCGGTGCGAGCAGCTTGATAGTGCCCACCTGTCGGTCCTTCATGCAAATGTTTAACAATATCTAATCCTTCATCAAAAGAAACACACCTCCTGATCACTTGGTCTGCACAGACTTTAAAAAGATGCGGGTCCTCCCAAAAATAGTTTTTCAGCTCAGAAAAGAATTTCTTCTTTTGCTGAGATGAAAATTCTTTTGGCAGCACACGGGCCACTAGATAGTTGGCGATGCGGGCAAACCAAGGAGAAGTAGATGTGTTAATTATGAATAGCTTCTCATCAGGGAAATAGTAATGAAAAGAATTTTCGTCTAATTGTTCTATAAACGGGTTGTCTAGGCGCGAAAGGTGGTCGGCGGCCAAGTTCTCGGCACCTCGCATATCACGGATCTCTAAGTCAAACTCCTGGAGGAGTAAGACCCAGCGAATCAAGCGAGGCTTGGCATCCATTTTAGAGAGAAGATATTTGAGAGCCGAGTGGTCCGTAAAAACAATAATTTTCGAAAGAGTAATATAAGAGCGAAATTTGTCAAAAGAGAATACTACAGCTAAGAGCTCCTTCTCGGTTGTGGTGTAATTTTCCTGTGCAGATGTGAGTGTTTTACTAGCGTAATAAATGGGGTGGAAGTTTTTGGAAATACGTTGACCTAGTACGGCTCCCACCGCATAACTACTCGCATCACACATTATTTCAAATGGAAGATCCCACACCGGAGCTATCATGATTGGGGCATTAACTAATTTTTCTTTTATTAAATTGAAGGCAACTAGACAGAGGTCATCAAAGATGAATGGGGCATCTTTTTCTAAGAGATGGGTAAGGGGCTTGGTGATTTTGGAAAAGTCCTTTATGAAGCGACGGTACAAACCCGCATGACCCAGGAAACTTCTTGTAGCTTTTATGTTCGTAGGTGGCGGCAGCTTGTCGATAACTTCTATTTTCGCAACGTCTACTTCAATACCCCTTTCAGAAATTTTATGTCCCAAAACTAACCCTTCCCTTACCATAAAATGACATTTTTCCCAATTTAAGGCGAGGTTAGTTTCTTCGCATCGCTCTAAGACTTTTTCAAGGTTCTCTAAGCAACTATCGAAGGAATTCCCGAACACGGTGAAATCATCCATGAAAACTTCCATAATGCTTTCTACGTACTTGTCAAAGATCGCGAGCATACATCGTTGGAATGTAGCTGGGGCATTGCATAATCCAAACGGCATTCTTCGGTAGGCGAAGGTGCCGAAGGGACAAGTAAACATAGTTTTCTCCTGGTCCTCGGGGGAGATGGGGATTTGAAGATACCCCGAGAGGCCATCGAGAAAACAATAAAAGCTATGTCCGGAAAGTCGTTCTAAAATTTGATCAATAAACGGCAAGGGGAAGTGATCCTTGTGGGTGGCGTCATTCAACTTACGGTAATCTATACACATTCGCCATCCGGTCACCGTCCGAGTCGGGATTAATTCATTATTTTCATTACTTACTACCGTTATCCCTCCCTTCTTTGGTACTACCTGTACTGGGCTAACCCACTTACTGTCGGATATAGGATAGATAATTCCTGCGTCTAACAATTTCATAACCTCGCCCTTAACTACGTCTGTCATGTTTGGGTTTATACGGCGTTGAGGTTGTATCGAGTTACGTGAATTATCTTCCATTAAGATTTTATGAGTGCAAAAAGATGGGCTTATGCCCTTGATATCAGATATCTGCCAAGCAATAGCTTGGCGATGCTTTTGTAAAATTGAAAGAAGTTTATCCTTTTGTGCATCCGTGAGGTAGGCCGAAATTATGACAGGCAGCTTGGAGTCCTTTTCTAAGAAAGCGTATCGAAGGTGCTCTGGTAGTTCTTTCAGTTCCAAGGTAGGGGGGTCATCATACGAGGTTTTGGAAATTTGTTCTTTTTCAAAAATTATGTCCTCGTACACTTTTTTATATGTAAAATTAAAAGGGGTGTTGCTAGCGGCCATGGCGGCTTCGTGCAGTGATTCATTTGGAAAAGTAGAAGAGGAACAGAAATCAAAAAAATTCTTTTTCAAAATCAGAAAGGCGGGTGGAGGATTCTTCACTTAGGTGTAGAGATTCAGTTGGAGGAGTAGGAGAGGAACAAAAATTGGAAAATTCTTTTTCAAAATCAGAGGTGTGAGAGAAGGATTCTTCACTTACAGTATCCATAAAAAAACAGGAGTCATCATTAGCTAGTGTGTTCTTCATCGAGGGGGTGATAGAGAAAGTTACCTCATCGTCGCCCACTCGAAGGAAGAGCTTACCATTGCTTACGTCAATGATAGCTCGGGAGGTGGCAAGGAAGGGTCGGCCAAGGATCAGGGGAACCTCGACGTATTCTTCGATGTCCAAAATGACAAAGTCCACCGGGAAGATGAACTTGTCAACTTTGACGAGGACGTCCTCCACTATTCCTAACGTGTATTTGACTGATCTGTCGGCGAGCTGGATACTCATGCGTGTGGGGTTGAGACTACCAATTCCTAACTTTTTAAACAACGAGAAGGGCATAAGATTAATACTCGCACCTAAGTCGGCTAAAGCGTGTTTGACAAAGAGATCACACACGGGATAGAGAAACTACCCGGGTCACTGATTTTCTTCGGTAATCCGTTTGTCAAAACCGCCGAGCACTCGGCATTTAACGTGACATGAGAAAGGTTCTCTAACTTCTTCTTGTTGGTTAGGAGGTCCTTAAGGTATTTTGCGTACTTAGGCATCTGGGATATGGCTTCGTGGAAAGGCAGATTTATGTGGATTTGTTTAAACATTTCTAAAAAACGGGTGTATTGATCATCCTGTCGTTGTTTATTAAGTTCGGAAGGGTATGGCAGGGATGGATTATTTTTAAAGGTGGGTGGTGGAGTGAGTTGTTTTTCTAAAATAGGAGTGATAATTTCTTCGGCAGAGGGTGGAATTTTTAAAATGGGAACGGAGCTTTGATTTTTTAAAGTGGAAGCGGAGATTGCCTCGGGCTCTTCACTTATCGTACCGGGAACTTTCTTCCCAATCCGAAGAGTTATAGCTTTCGCTTGCTCTCTTCGGTTGGGCTCGGTATTGGAAGGAAGAGACCCTACGGGTCGCTCAGAAATCATTTTAGCGAGCTGTCCTACCTGATTTTCTAAATTTTTAACACTTCCGGTTAAGGTTCTAATCGTAGCGTCATTAGCATTCATGTATTTTGAAAACATTTCCTCCAAATTTGGAGGTTTTGGAAAACTTTGAGGAGGTGGTGGTGGTGCAGAAAAATCACTTTGCGGTGGCGGGCGCACAGCATTCGATGGATTGCTCCACGAAAAATTCGGATGATTTCTTAACGCAGGATTATAACTATTCGGAAAATTAAAACCAGGAGGATGATAATTCGCAGCAGAAAAATTATTAAAAGCAGTTCTAGGCATATTATTTACATAATCCAAATGTTCGGCGGGAGGAGTTGCAGATTCCCATACATGAGGGGCGGAGGTAGCAGTCATCTCCGTAAATTTTTTGCTTAATATTTCGACTTGCAGTGCGAGTTGGGAGACATTGTCCACTTCAAAGAGACCTGCAGGTTTGTTTGGGCGGGTCCTAGGCACATTCCACTGGTAAGTGTTCATGGCCATGTCCTCAAACAGCTCAAGAGTTGCTTCCGGGGTCTTATGGTTTAAAGTACCGCCAGAAGTTGTGTCTATCATTTGCTTTGTGCTTTGATTTAGCCCATTATAGAACGTCTGCACCTGCAACCATACAGGCAGAGCGTGATGTGGGCATCGTCTTAATAATTATTTAAATCTTTCCCAGGTTTCGTAAAGGGTCTCAGAGTGTATTTGTCCAAAGGCAGAAATGTCATTCCTAAGTTTTGCAGTTTTAGCAGGCGGAAAATACTTGGCCAAAAAGTTTTCAGTTAATTGCGTCCAAGTAGTTATGCTATTTTTAGGAAGGGTGTTCAGCCACTGCTTAGCCTTAATTCTAAGAGAGAAAGGAAATAATCTTATCCTAATAGCATCATTTGTGACACCATTTATCTTGAAGGTGTCACAAATCTCAAGAAAGCTGGCTAGGTGTGCGTTTGGATCTTCATCTTGAAGCCCGTCAAATTGCACATACTGCTGCACCATTTGAATTATGCTAGGCTTCAGTTCAAAATTATTATTTGCTATTGCAGGGCGAACTATACTAGATTCTGTACCCTCGAGATTCGGTCGTGCATAATAGGACATAGGCCTTTGCACGGCTTCCTCCATGTTGGGTTCTGACATTCTTAAGGTAGAAAATGACTCGGAATCCTCAACCGGCACTTGGGTAGTTGGGCCTTGAAATCGCGATCTTCTCCGAAGAGTACGCTCAATTTCGTGGTCCAGGTCCAAAGTAACCGACGGACTTCCGCAGGTCATACACTAGAAGAAGAGAGGAGAAGAAAGACGAGAAAATAAAAGAGCTAATGAAGTTCGAAAATTTTTTTTTTGAAATAGAATTTTTTATGTTTTAACTCCCGAACTTCCCAAGGGCTACCCAGTGAAGTGTTCGCAAGGTACTAGACAAGATAGTGGCATTTAGAGCCACTTTGCCATTTTCGAGAGAGTTAAGTGGTGTAGAAAAATTTGTGGTGTGGGTTTCTATTAAGTAGGCAGTAATTAAAATCCAGCCATTTAACTCTGAATGAGTAGGCGGAAAATAAAAGCTACACTCACGCACTCGACAGAAAATTAAAACACACCCACTCTACAGAAATAAAGCCTGCCAATTAACTCAAGTGAGTAGGCGGAAAAATAAAAATACGCACACTTGCTTGAAATAAATCCAGCCAATTAACTCAAGTGAGTAGGCGGAAAAATTAAAAATACGCACACTTAACAAAATCCAGCCATTTAACTCAAGTGAGTAGGAAGAAAAAATTTAAGAAGGAGGGTGAGAAAGAGAAGTGATAAAATTAATATATTCGCGTTTTCAATTTATCAACGAGCGTTGCTTCCCCGGCAACGACGCCAAAAACTTGATTGTCTCTTAGATATCTGCAAGGAGAAAATAACCAAACAAACAATTCAACAAGGCAAGTATACCTATCGAAATGCAGCTAGGGGACACAAGTGTCGTATTGAAATCCGGGAACAGTTGAGTAAGCTTACTCATACGAAATCTATTATTTTATCGACGGAAAAATAATGTTTTTTAGAAGAAAGCTAAATGTACTAAAGGAAGAGAACTACTTGTAATAAAAGAGAGCTACTTGCATGAAAAGATAAAGAGAGCTAAAAGAGCGATTAACTTAAGCTTAATAACGATGAAGGGAAAATGCACTCGATCAGAAATCACCTCGGCAAGAGTGGTTAGAAAAATACAATAAACAAACCTAAACTAATTAGGGTAAAGGTCCTTGACCGTGGAGGTTCCATGAATATTGACACGCTTCTCTGGAAGGCCGTGCCTAACTGAGTTTAGGAAGGTCCGACCGACTCTCGCCTAAATCGGAGGCCTAAAACTCGCTTTACGCGGTGAACCCCGCTATTGGATTTTACTCCAATCCGGGAGATTTGAACGTCTGCCTCTCTCGAGGGGTGCGAATAACTCCCTTTACTCTTGAGTGCTCATTTCAAACTTTCGGCCTCTCGGCTAGCACAGAATGAAAGAAAAGGTGGAGAGTATATATCGATGATATACCTCCAACCCGTGATAAATCAAGAGTAATTCAAAGATAAACCCTAAAAAGAAAAGGTAAGATTCAAAGCATCATAACCTAATCACTCGAACCTCGGATCATCAAGATCGAGTACATGGAGGATTAGTTAATCATGGTGAGGAGGAAGAGAGGGGATGAGTAGAAGAAGAATAATGAAAACAGAGCAGAAACGTAAAAGAAAACAACACTTTTTATTAATAGAAACGGGGATCTTACAACATGAAAACCAGCGATTACAAGTGCATGGAAAGGTAAACTACACTATCATTAACATTATACTACAGAACGAAGCTAGGAACTAATACAGGGAAAGCATAAAGCTAGAGCTAAGAACTAAAAATGGAAAGACATGCTTAAAAAAGTTCAAGAATACAAAGGGCAGAACCTCCCCTCTCAATCTGAAAAGTGTCCCTGAACCCTTAGAGTTGGGCTGTATTTATAGAATTTTTCGGGTTGGGTCACGCCCCCCTGTCACGCCCTGGTCGGGCGTGACCCTGGGGCATGACACATTCGGCGCGACTTTTTCGGGATGGAATTTAATTCTGACGAAGTTGTTGCGGTACACGCCCACAAGTCACGCCCTGGTAGGGCGTGTACCTGGGGCGTGTTGTTTGCGGCGTGACTTTGTTGAGCGGAAATTGAATGCTGGAGGTGACGTGCGAAATTGCTGAAGTACACGGCCATATGTCACGCCCGGGTCAGGCGTGACCCTAGGGCGTGACACTTTCGGTGCGACGGTGGAGCGGGAAAAACGAGCGCGCTGCGGCGATTCCTCGGAACCTGGGGACACGCCTCTAGTACACGCCCGTGTCGGGTGTGACACGGGCATGGCCGAGGGCGTGTACACTAAGTTTCCACGGAATGCAGTTTCGGACCAATTGCTTCATTCCTCTGGGCTACACGCCCTAGGTACACGCCCTGGTAGGGCGTGACCTTGGGGCGTGTCACAGCAAAATTCGGCTGAAAGCCGTGAAAACCTGCAAAAAGCAGAAAAAATGCATTAGCGACAAAAATATATACAAAGGGGAATCAAAATAAGTACTTTACAAGACATGATTTGCTTTAAAACCCCGAAAATATCCTAATAAAATTGACTGCAAACTGTATTATCAATGCTACCAATTGACCTTTCATCACAACTAGGAGCTTATTCAAAGCCTCCATACATAAATAACCAACATTCATTCATCCATACAACCATTCAACAAAACATAACCCTTTCATCACATCAAGTCCGCGGAGTCTTCTCTGGTTTACCTATGATCATCACCAATCCAGACTACCAGTACAGATGGTCTTCATACAGCATGCATATGCCGTACTTCACACTTCCGACTCTAGATGAAGATTCAACCAAGGAAACACTTACGAGATCCACCTCTTGGTGGAGGATTCCACACATATGCATAAAGAAAGGACTTCGATGTCCAAGAAGGAGATCGTTACCCTTGAAGATTGCTTCAGCACCATGAAGTAGCCGGATGGAAGTCACCGCCTCGGCTTTGCCTTCACGAATCCACTCTCGGATCTTAAATCCGCACTTCGCAGCTCCTCCAGCAGCTGACTTTCCCCCTCCTTTCCTCCCCTTGCTCTCCCTTTCTCTATCTCTCTCTCTCTTGGAATGAGAAGAAGAAGGAGAAGATGAAGAGGAGGGCTTTTATCCCCTTTTTCTGACCTTACTCCACATAGAAGGAGCCTGAACCACTGGATCCAAGATCAAGGACACTACTGCCTCAGATTTCCCCAAAAAGCACCTGAACACGGCCTGACATGCCTTGTGACATGCTCGTGTCACAGACCATGTCACTTAAGCGGCAGTCAACCAACACCAATCCAGCTAGTATACGACCGTGTGACATGCCCGTGTCACACCATACATGCCCTTGTCCTACTCGATACGCCCGTGTTGACCACCCGTGTATGTCACTCAGCAACATCTCAATTTCACCCGAGAGACACCCGGCCCTGGGACACTCCCGTGCCCCAGGCCGTGTACCGCAAACATGACCTGGGACACGCCTGTATCCCAGGCCGTGTATACCTTACTCGATAATCGTTGATCACAGTTCGTCGACCAGAGGGGACACGCCCACTGACATGCCCATATCAAATGGGTCATGCCCATGTCACCTGGTGTGTTCCCTCCGTCGGCCCAATTTCGTCAATTCCGCACTCAACTGCTCAACCCAAAGATGACACGCCCGGGACACGCCCGTGTCCCGGGCCGTGTCAACCAAGCCTAAACCCTAATTAGCTCTGGGGGTGTTACAGAAGAGACTCAAACTTTGTACCATGATCACTTTTGATCAATGCAACATGAGTAGAGTACTTAATCTGTATGGTCCTCAGAAAATCTGTAAGAACTTTAAAGTTATCTGAATTAGATCTCAGAAAGGACACCCAAGTGAACCTTGAGAAGTCATCTACAATAACTCAAGTATAGGATTTCCCTCCTAGACTTTGTACAACAATGTGTCCAAAGAGATCCATGTGTAGCAAGTACAAGATCCTAGGTGAATCCATTTTATTTTATGATTTAAAGCTAGATTTAGTTTTCTTGCCTAGTTGACAAGCCCTGCAGAGACCTTCCTTCTTGTAGGGGCCAGAAGGTAAGCCTCTCACAAGGTTGCCTTCTGATATCCTAGCAATATTTTTCATATTAACATGACCTAGCCTTTTATGCCATAATTCATTCTAAGTACTAACTATGTTGAGTAGGAAGATATCTGAATTGGCAGAGCATAAATTAACTAAGTAGATGTTGCCTTGTCTATTTCCAATTAAAACAATTTGTTTTTCTTTATTAGAGATAGTGCAGGAGGTTGAGTTAAAGTGTACCTGATAACCTTCATCATATAATTGACTTATGGAGATGAGGTTATGTTTGAGTCATGTGACATATGTCACTTTCCTGAAGGTGACAACTCCAATTTTCACTTCTCAATAACCTTATGACTAGCCATACATTGAATCAACAAAGATTACCTTTGGCCATAGCTTGGACTTATAGTTGATTAGGTTGTCCTTGCTGCCAGTCATGTGTTTGGAGCATCCACTGTCCAGGTATCGGGTTTAATTAATAACTCGACAGCCCTTTTCCTGCAGTAAAAATAGTTAGTTATTCTTGACCCAGGTTACCTTGGGTCCTTTATATTGTTGATATGAAAAACTAGATATCACAAAGAATTCTGGTTGAGATTTGTATCCTAAAGGATGATATCTTCTTGGTGGAATTATCCAGTCAGATAATGGATTAAATGGTTTCTTAGTTTGTTTAGGGTTAGTCTTATGATTACAATTTTTGTTAAGTCTTTATGGGTTCGACGAAATGTTGTATGTTCGTCGACCACAGTTCGACGAATTGGGATGAGATCGTCGATCTCTGCCCAGAGAATGAACATAGTCATTTTCTGTGCCCCACGTTTGTCGATCTCTGCTCGATGAACCATATAGATTTCGTCGATTGCAGTTAAACGAATAATTATAGCTATAGTTTGCATTCATAGTTCATTGACTAGAGTTCGACGAACTGTTCATGTTTCGTCGATCTAAGTTCAACGAAATCTGCTGAACTTTGTTTTTATCAAAGTTTTTCTGATTTTTGTTATTTTGATTTTTAAGGTTTGGCATTTATTCTGTGATTTGTTTATTAGTTATTATCTCTTTGCCTTTAGCAGAAACAAACTTGATGGGGGTTGCCAAAATATTCTTCTTGAGAATGGGGGGCAAACTTGATGAAGCACCCAAGCCCAGCTTGCCATTTAGTCTGGCATTGACAGTGCTTGTAATGTCCATCAGCTTGAGGCTTCTCCCATTGAGAGTTTTCACAATTTGTTTGGCCTTACATAGTTGTGTTTTCAAGGAGTTGATAAGTTCATTTTCTTCATTTAATTCCTCCTTTAACTTAGTGTTTTCAGAAATAACATTTTCTTGGTTTACTAGTTTTTCCCTAAGTGTCTAAATTTATTTTTCTGAATTTATTAGATCTATGCACATGATTTTAAATTCAGATTTGAATGAATCAGAGTTATTATCAAAAGAAGAAAATACCTGGTCAGCTTCAGATTCTGAAGCTTCTTAATTGTCAGATGCATCTTCATCTAATTAGCTTCTGGAGGGATTAATGGCCATGAGGCATACTTCTTTGGCCCTTGCCTCCTCTTCTTCTTCACTGTTGCTGGAAGATGAGGATTCATCTTCTGTTTCACTCCATCTTTCAGCTACAAAGCCTTTCTCCTTCTTCTTGTGTCTGTTGGAGGAAGGCCTACTGCTTTGCTGTCTTCTTGTATCCTTCTCTCTTCTCTTCTCCTTCTTCTGAGTCTCTGTACACTCTGAGAGGAAGTGTCTAGGTTTCCTGCAGCCAAAGCACACCACTTCTTTAGTGGGGGTTTTGTCATACCTTGGATTGTCATCCTGTCTAGATGACTTTCTTCTGAAGTCTTTCCTTGCCATCTTGTAGAATCTATTAGCAAAGAGAGACATCAGCTCTTCATTCATTGTTGGAGTCTCTGTCTCCTCAGCAGCTTTGAATGCAATGCTGTGCTCCTTCCTTGCTGATGGAGGTGTTCTTTGCTGAGCTGCTTCTCTGGATTTGATAAGCTGCTCATAGGACTTTAGCTTTCCCAAGAGAGATTCAGTGGAAATCACATTCAGGATCCTGGCCTCCTTGATGGGCCAGATCCTTGAATTCTATGAGCTTGGGAAGCACATAAGGATTTTATCATTCATCTCTGTGAGGGTGATGTCCTTGTCAAAGGTTTTCAGCTCTTTGATGATTAAGCTCAACCTATTGTATATTTCTGCTACTGATTCAGCTTCCTCCTTCTTGAAATTCTCATATTGGGATATGAGATTGGATCTCTTATCCTTTCTTTCATTAGCAGATCCAGCCACCATTTGATTGAGGGAATCCCAGATGGCTTTGGCTGATGTGCATTTAGCCACTTTTTGAAAAATGTCATCTGACATTTTTGGGCCAGAATATTCATGGCCTTGGCATCAGTAATTTTTGCAATCTTCTAAGCCTCAATCCACTCAGGTGGTGGAACTGCATTGTTGCTAGATGTTGCGGTAGAGGTGGAGGCAGATTGTTGAGGAGGACCTGCCACAATGGAATTGAAAATATGCTCATCAATAGAGTTCATATATAACTTGATTCTTGCCTTCCAGATAGCAAACCTATTTAGGTTGCAAACTGGAGGTCTGGTGCTTGCATAGTCTTTGTTCTGTTCCATGTTGTGTGTAAATATCTAATAGAAATGACAAGACAGATATAACTCTGGATCTTTGGTTCATGGGTTAGCTTGTACAACCAAAGGAATCCAGTCTCTGATACCAATTGAAAGTGAGGGGTTAGATCTGAAATACTCTAGAGGGGGGGGGGGGGTGAATAGAGTATCTTTACAAAACTTTACAACTTTTTGCGACAAATAAAACTTATGAATTAAATTATTCTAAGCTAAGTTAATTTACCACAGGTGCTACAAAATATGAACTAATTAAATACTAACACAGCTATCCAAACTAGCACAGCCACATCAAGAAACAAAAGAAAAGAGCAACCAGACAACACAAGAAATTTATAGTGGTTCCCCAACCTGGGTACATCCACACTTCTACCACCCTGGTAGGAATCCACTCAGATTTTTGATCAGGTGCCTGACACCAATGAGTTTTTGATCAGGTGCTCAAAAACCAAACCTCAAGTATTTTGGTCAGATGACTTGAAAGCAGGAATAACTTTTGAAGGGAGTTAAGAACCCTTTATATAGTGGGGGGTGATAGATTGATTATGTCTTCTCTTTCTCAAAACAACTGAGAAGACTTTTGTGGATTTGATGATAGAAAAGGCTCCCCCTGAGATGGAGAATGGTTCAGGATATTAGAGCCTTGCTTCAAGGTGATAGGCCTTCAAGCTGTTGCTTGAACCAGATGAACTCCAGAAACTTCTTGACTGATAGAAGATTTGTTGTCCTTTGAAGTGTCCTGGCAGAAGACAGAAGAAGACTCTTGATTTAGATTGGTTGTTCTTCTTCTTCTTCAGCTTGATGTTCTTTCTCTGGTTAGGGCTTCTTTTTCTGTATCAGCTTTCTATTTCCTTTTGTCTCAGAGCATTGTCGAGAGAGAGCATCAGAAGATTCTTTATTCTTGATTATTAGGCTGAATGTCTGTCTGTCTGTCTGTAAGAAAGAGATGGAGAATCCCTTTTAGTATATTCCATATTATCTTTCTTTTGAAATTTGAAATTCTTCTGCATTCATTGTTAACGGCCTGGAGAATATTTTGCATTGAATGATTTCCACAACTGTTCCATTGAAAAACGACAACCAATAATCCTGATGAAGACCGTAATCAATGCTTGCTTCTAACGGTAATATTCAGAGAATATTTTAGCATTGATTACCCAGGAATTCTTGTCATAGAATAAGGACAGATGGATGAAAATAACTAAGTCTGATTCTTCACGAAATTTGTCAATCTTGGTCCAAAGTTCGTCGAGCTGAGAAGTCAAGTTCGCCGACCAGATAATAGTTGTTCGTGGAGCTGAGATCCAAGATCGTCGACCGCAAAACATACAACTGCTTTCTCAAGAACCTCACTAATTCTATGAATGAAGTTTGTCGAGCTGATAATATAAGTTCGTCGACTGGATTTCAGCAAAGTATTTCTGGACTTAGAATATTCTAGATGTCTCTGGAATGAAGTGTTGAATTGGAGTTGCCAGAAATCATCGACCAGAGAACTAGATTCGTCGACATGAGAACTTCTAACTGCTAGATAAGTCTTACCAGGAATGTGGTCTAAGTTCGTCGAGCTGAGAAGGTGAATTCGTCGGCTGGAGTATGATCCTGGACTTAGAATATTTACTTGTTTCTGGAATAGGATATTGAAGTAGAATACCCATAGATCATCGACCTGAATACCAAGTTTTTCGAGTGGAGTTCAGAGAAATTCTGGACTTGAAATGTCGAAGTAGTGTCGATAAATCGTCGACCTGAGTCCCAAGTTCGTCGAGCTCAGCTCATAGAATTGTATCTAAGTTCATCGAGCTGAGCACGACCTTCGTCGACCTGAGTTCGACGAACGTCGAACTCATTTTCTGATTCTCTGAAATTTCTCTAAGTCTTGATTCTTTATACAGTCTCTTAATGGTTGGTCCATGTAGTGTTAACTCTAAGGACTTGGCCTATACTCTAAGACATAACCATGACCCTGGCTATACATGTTGGGTCAGATGATCCTAACTTAGTGATCCTAGCTCAAATCAAACTAGGGATCCAACATACTCTCACCCCGCGGGCTCATGGCAGTCCTAACAGTCACTTGTACAGAACTCGGGATTGGGGACCTCACCTTTTCCTTTCCTCCATAGGTGGGTGCAGGTATGCTATTGGTAGCTCTACCAACCTGGGGAAAGGGTCTATCCTGAGGGAAAACGTCACTCCAATGGTCAGGTGGAGATCTAGTGCTATTACTAATCTTGCTAATTGTTGTGGTGTAATTAGTATGAAGGTAGTCGGTATCAATTTGATCCGCGATTAAGCTATGGATGTGCGGCCAATCATATTGATAGGTACCAACATGATGATTTTCGTTTAACCAAAACATGCGGGCTTGACCTACTAACTACTTTCGGAATACGACAACCTTTTGGAAGTCGTCCCATACTTTGCAATCAAAATAAATTTCTATCCCCTTAAGCCATTCTCTAAAAATTTGAGGACACCCATAACCGTTATAAGTGGGTACCTAGTTCCTAATGGGAGGAAAAGTGTGTGGACGGTTAGTATTCCTCTGATTTGTAGGCAAGGTCGTGGTGTGATGAGCCATAACCTTAGCATACCAGTAGTCTAATTGGGAAACGTTCACATTATAGGCCATTTTCTAGTGGTGACGAGACAAAAAATTCTACTCAAATCTGTGGCACATGCAATGAAATAATGACCCTGATCCTATAAAATTGTAATAGATGGAATTGTTCCTACTAAACAATTAAGGCAATAAATAATTTTTTTTATTTTCTTGTTGATAATAAATAGGAGAATACTAAAGAAGAAATTTAATTCTTTTGCAGAAAAATAAAAGTTTTAGGCCACTATTTGAAGACCAAAAATATTTTTTTTATTGTTTTGGCAATGAATCGTGCAAGTGTGTGTCCGCATCCTAAGGAATAGGGGGATGGTGCCAATAAGGAAATTGAAATGAACCTCCCGCTGATACCAAATTGATGCATGCCTATGGTTCTGACGGATTATACTACACACTCTTGGGTTGGACAATTCAAATAGGTTGCATAGCAAACAATAATTCTCTAAAAATACTATCGATTACTCAACCAATTAGAGGCACAAAATTTAACTACGCACACACTAAGGGACGCTACCCCATTTTTAGATTGAACATGGGCTATAGGCCAATGTTCGCTCAAGAGAATAGGACCTACCCGATACGGAGAATTGGCAATTCAAGTTAAATCTATTCGCAATCATTCACAAAAACAACACAAGGGGATCCAGACAAAAATAGCGATTTAAAAGAATTCCAAATCAATCCCCAATTATTTTAAATTGAGGGTAACCAAATCACTTCAACTTGAGCGGAAATCAAGGATAATGAATCTGATTTCTACCAGCGTTCACGAGATCTACCCGATCCAAATTGTACAAAAATATTCAGATAATTAAATGCTTGAAATTTAGATTCTATTAAAGCACGATTTAAATATAAATCAAGACTAAATAATTGCCTTCTAATCCACCAAAATCTCACAATATTGTTGAAGAAACACACAAGAGATGGTTTAGAGATCATTACCCAAATTAAAAGAAAATCTGTCCACAAGATGAGTGGAGGAATCACACACGACGATTGCTGAATCTATTTTCTCACAAAAATCCACGAATCCGCACCGGACGATGAAGATGCGTGTTGTACTTTTCCTTTTGCAAAACCCTTGGAGAGGGGGAAAACTTGATGGCCAAATATATATGGAAATAGGAGAGAGAAAACATGGTGTAAATATTACAAGATTTCCCAAGTAGGAAAAGGGGTGCTGCTCGGTTTGGGGTGTTGGTGGAGTGGGCTCAGGTTGGTGGTGGTGGTGGTGGATGGACGAGAGGTTGAAGGCGGAAAAGGGGGATGCCAGCTTGAAGGTGGATGGCTAGGGTTGGGCGACTTTTCCAAGAGGAGAATAGGGGCTCAGTTTCTTAGGGATGAGGTGATGGATATATTGAGGAGGGAGGAGGAGGAGGAGAGGAGGCCGAAAAATATAGAGTGAGAAGGGTGTGGCCAGCGGCCAAGAGGAAGGGAGATGGAGAGGGGAGCCAAAATTCTCAAGAGAGGAGGGGAAAATGAATTTGATTTCTAGGATTCAATTTTTCATTCATCAATAAAAATCCTTCATAAGATGGCCTTATATAGCCTACACCACTTCATATTCTCCATTAAAAATTTACATGACATATGATGGTTATAAGCACCCATCAACATGAAATAAAAAACACGATAACTTAATGCATGAGATAAAACACTATTGATGGTTATAAACACCTATCTTACAAGAATTACAAAAATATAATAAAGACATGCATGAAAATAAAAATACTTAAATTAAAAATTGCTAACATATAATTATAAAATTATTATTTATAATTATATATTTTATTTGATGGTGACAACGGACATCGAACAAAACATGTAGCGGTGGCGGCGTTGGCGAAGAACGTCATGATAGAATTTCCATCTTCGAGCTTGCGTCATCGATCATCCCAATCAACAAATTCTCTATGTCGGGGATCAACGGCCGCATCAGCAACGTCACCATCATCAAGATTCAAACAAGGAGTACTAACTCAAATTGTAGTCGTTGCACAAAATTGAAATTATTCTTTCGACCAAGGTGCTCATCCTTACAATACTCATGAAGACTTATCAGGAGGAGTGAGTAGTGCCTCGGGGGGGGGGGGGGGGGGTTATCTTTGACACATGATATTATAGTATTTGAGTTACCCATACTTTTTTCACATTCATTAATATTTTTTTTTTCACTGTCAAGTTTATGTCATTTTTGAGTTCAAGGACGTCGAATCAATCAAAATCTTCCAACATAGATAGATAAAATTTAACTTATATATAAATGACTTTTTTGGCTCAAAGTTCTAGCTTTATATAAAAATAGAAACACTGTAACATTGATTGTTCAAGTTATTTCTAGCATGTTAGACACAATATCACGAGTTATAACATGTAAGCATGAATTTCTACATGAGTGCATTTTTTACGGATGTGTGAATAGTGTAATGTCATTGTGCTACCTAAATCATCACACATACTTAGAGGCATGTTAACATACACTATACTCTCTAGTCGCACTCAGTTGAGAAGAACCTATAGATCAGACACATCATGTCATAATCTGATAATATGAACATGGATTAGCTATCCTAAATCAAACGTTGCACGTAATCATTATGATTTTGGTTATACTCATGCGTGTCCTAAAATTGAGTGATCCAGAGATTTTTATTATATTTTGGGGTTTTATAATTTTTTTGTTTTAATAAAAATATTAAACAAATCAAACAAGAAAAACATGTTTTTTGGAGTTTCTTTATTTTTCATTTTTAATTTATTTTTATTTATAATGTAAATGAAAGAACCAAAAACGCCCAGTTCGAGTCGACGTAACGAAAAACAAGCATCAGGGAGGGGTACGGTAAAGATATCAACAAGTTTTTCGTCAGTCCCAATGAAGCTCACTTTCACATTCTCCTTCTTAACATGGTCCCAGATAAAATGGTGATGAACGCCAATATGTTTGGAGCAAGAGTGTTGCACTGGATTATTTTTCAGGTCTACGACACTCTTGTTGTCGCACCTAAGGGAAACATTCTTGATTTTTAGGCCAAAATCCTCTATGTCTATGACATCCATAGTATTTGTGTGCGACAACTTCCTAGGTCTATATATTGCGCTTTAGCAATGGAGAGCGCAACTGAGTTTTGTTTCATACTTAACCATGAAACTAGTGTCAGACCTAAGAAGTGACTGGTACCACATGTGCTCTTGCGATCGAGTGAACATCCACTGTAATCAGATTCAGAATATCTGTGGAGCGTGAAGTCAATGTTTTGGGGGTACCAAAGACAAAGATTTTGGGTGCTTATAAGATACCTAAATATGTGTTTATCAGCTTTGAAATGAGATTCTTTAGGATTGGATTGATAGCTAGCACAAAGACAAAACGTGAATGTTATATTGTGTTTAGAAGAACTTAGATAAAGAAGTGATTTGATCATTCCTCTCAATGATGTTTGGTCCATCGAATTGCCACTTTCACCCTTTCCTATTTTTAGAGATGCACTCATTGGAATTTTAACTTATTTCAGATTTTCAAAACTGAACGCACAAGCATATATTTTATGTATTTCGATTGACTTATAAAAAATCCATCCTTTCGTTGAGAAATCTAAAATTCTAAGAAATATGTTAACACTCCAACTAGACTCATTTCAAATTCAAATTGCATTAAGATGACAATTTCATTGCATAGATTTTCATTTTTGGCACCAAAGATGATATCATCAACATAAATTTATGACAAAATTAGATCGAGATTTTCGTTCTTCACAAACAAAGTAGTGTCTGCACTACCTATTCTAAAACCATGCTCTAGAAGAAAAATCATGAGCCTATCATACAATGCATGAAGTGCTTGTTTCAGTTCATACAAGGCCTTCACTAATTCGTATACATGTTTTGGGTATACAACATTCTTGAAGTCGGGTGGTAGCTCAACATACACCTCTTCCTTGATATATACATTTAAAATGAACTTTTAACATCCATTTGATATAACTTAAATGTTTATAGCTTGCTAACGCCAAAAATATATGAATGGATTCAAGACGTGCAACTGGTGCAAATGACTCTTCAAATTCCACAACATCTATTTGTGGATATCCTCATGCAACCAACCGTGCCTTATTAATAGTTATCCAAGATTCTCCATCAAGCTTATTTTTATATACCCATTTAATTAAATAACTGGGTGGCTATCTAGACACTCCACTAATGCCAAACATTATTTCTCTCGAACTGATTTAATTCGTCATTCATAGCCAAGAACCAAGATTCATCATTTAAAGCTTCTGAAAAATTCTTTGGTTCAAATTCAGATATAAAACATAGGTTCGAGAAGGATTCATCCAGGGCCTACTATGTTATTACTCTACGTGAGGTCTCTCCTAACACTAATTCTCGTAGATGTTATATTTAAAAATTTAGTGTCCTTAGAGGCTTTTATCCTTCCACATGAGTTGGAACAATGACTACCTCTTCTCTTTCCTCACTCTTGTCACTCAATAGTACATCATCATCAACTTGCTCTTCATTCAACCTAGATTGTTTAGTTGGTGTTTTTTCATTAAAGTGCACATGAGCCGATTCATCACAAAGCTTGTTGTGTTGCCCGCTTCACCTCAAAAATACCGAGGCAAGGGAAACTCGGCGGGCATTGTGTGTGCTAGTTCTTAGAGTGTACGATTCTTTCTTTCTACTACCCCATTCTATTATGGAGTCCGTGGGGTAGAGAATTCATGCTTAATTCCTAGATTGTTTCAGAAGAACGTGAAGTTTTCATTCTCAAACTCTCCCTCGTGATCTAACCTTATGCATTTTATCTTTACTTCCATTACATTCTATATTCTAGTGCATAGATTTGTGAATTCAACTAATACGTTAGATTTATTAGCGAGAAAGATTGTCTAGCAGAAACATGAGTAGCCATCTACAATAACGAATGTGTATCATTTTCCAACTAGACTATATGTACTAAGAGGATCAAATAGATCCAGGTGTATGAGTTCTAGTGGTGTAGATGTGGAAATATCATTTTTTTCTTTTGACGGACGTTTTTATAAGTTTTCCTTTTTTTTACACTGAGCTCATAAAGAGGTCAAAGTATCACGTAATTTTGGAAGTCAACGAACTTGTTTATGTTTTGACAGTTGGACTATTAGTTTATTTCCTGAATGACCGATTCTCCTTTTCCAAAGATCTCAATACTCATTTTTAGTAACTATGCATCTCAAATCATATGTATATATATCTTTAAAACTAATAGTGTAAACATTATGAGTCCTATATGTTTTAAGCAAAACTCTATTTATTTTAGCATATATGATATTACAGGTGTTCGTAGAGCATTCAAATAATGTGTTCAAGCCTTTGTCACAGAGTTGACTAATTGAAATTAAATTATGATTAAGGCCATCAACAAACAGAACATTTGAAAATTTAAAATGTTTTATTACCTAGAGTGCTGATTCCAAGAATACGTCCTTTGTTGTTGTTGGGTCCATTGATCTCAATGTCCTAGATTTGAAGAAGGCTCACAGTAAAAAGTTATACACATGTTTGTATCTGATATATATGTCCAAGTTTATTATATGCAGGTTGTCTATTGTTCATTAATTTGACAGGTTGTCAGGGTCACAATGTTAGTTGGACTCAAGATAGGTTACTAGAAAAGTAGAAAACTGCCTAAGTCCTTTAGAGTTGAGTGATTTTACTTCACTCAATACTAGGAGCTGAAAACTGTTGATAGGAGATGCAGTAGTCAAAGCCTCAGTGTTGCTGAATTGAAATCTGTCTGAGGATAGAAGCATTGAGTTAAGGCAGTTCACTTAACACCTACTCAAAACAAAAACTGTGTAAGACCCCATTTTTTGCTACGCTACCGGGTCTTACGTGCAAGACTGTTGTTTTGAGGTGACACCGACACTCGGAAGTGTCGCCACTACAAAATGTTGATTTTGCCAGAAATGAGGATCATCAAGAAGTAGAAGTACAAATAAGAGAAGACTATTAAGTCAAGTCCACAAATTACATATAATATAAGAAATAGAAATCACAACAAGTATACATGATAAATATAGGTACTGAAATAGATCAGTATTTAGGAATATAAACGGGCTTAGCCTGGTACAACAAATCCTCACTACAACACTCTCGTAGAAGCTAAGTAAGGCTAACACTCACGGAGCTAGAGACTGGTGCTCTTGTACTAGACTGGCCCACCTGCATTTGCACCATGCTCTGCTAGTGCTGAATCTCCTGCTGTTGCTCCCTGTATCTAATCCGGAGTACCTAAAATGTTTTGTCCACCGACTGTTAGTGAAAATAGTAAGCATAATTTCCCCCACCCGTCCCCCAGACAAAGGCCTACATGTTACCTTATTTCTACGATTTTATTGTGTGCAGACCTAACGGGCTACATGATGTGCAAGAAAGGTGGTGCTCCAAATAATCATCCAATTTGCCAAAGATTATTATTGGCGTTCTATCATGATAGTTTATGAATAAATCCAGAAGAATGTCATTTTTCTACTTTATTTCGTATTTAATAAATTTTCTACAAAATAAGACCACCTATACTTTTGAACACCAAGTACAACTTTTTTATATGATATGGTCCTACAAAATTATGACAACTGTACATCATCAGAATAATAGGAGATACAAAAATTCACACTTTTCCAGAAAGGTTTCAACTCTAAACAAATTATTGAATAAACAACTGCAATATTAGGATATTTCCGGGAAAAATGGAATTATTCATCCAAAAATTATAAGAAAATTACCAGATGACAAACATAAGCAGGAGAGACTATTGATCCAGGGTTACATTATTCCAAGCTTATTTGCTCACATAATTAATTCATTTAAAACAAATCAATATTAGGCGCCTTGTGAAGCAACCCATATAGGCATTCCTCTAATAATTCTATAAAAATTCATAGATCTTAAGGATTACTTAAAAGGCCCTCTGACCAAATTGCATAAGTTTTCAATGACTAGATATCTTTTAATAAATTCCTAAATAATTTGGGCAACTATAAAGGTTGTGACTGAAGTATCACAAATACTGATCTAAAATTCACACAAAAATTTTCAGAGCTTAATATCAATATTATATTGTCAGTGCCTAAATTTCAATATCATCCAAAGTCCTATGATATAGTAATAAAATCAAGTGTAAAAGAGCCCTAAATGGTTCGAAGTTGTTACAAGAGGGATGTAAGCTCTACAAACTCCTCGAATTACTTCCTAAGGTTTAATCAAACCTTAGTTACACTTCTTTCAAGTTACAAGGCATTCCAAGGGCATGTAGTCCCATGTCCTTCATTTGGATCAAACCCCATCCCTAGGGTTTACACTAGGGTCCTAGGGTATCTCCAGCCCAAACCACCCATAGATCCCTTGTGTAGGTTATTAGATGGCTTTGAGGCTCTAGCCAAGGTCCCATTCCCTTTGGGTGAGGGTTGACCACTCAATCCATCAAATAAACATTTGCACTAATTTACCTTTTAGGGACCAAATTTTAGTCACACCAATACCTACTCAAAGAAATCCCAAATGGGCTGAAATTTTAACCAGGGTCATATCATGACTCTATTGGACAACGACAAAAAGTTTGGATGGTTTTGAGATCATAGGATCCCTTAATTAATTCATAACTATTTTATTAAATTTTTACAAAAACTTTAGGTAAGTGTTTTCCCAAAATTCACATTTTTGGATATGATGAGTGTGACTGTATAAATAGCCTATACTCCAAATTTTAAAGCATTTGCCTTTATGGTTTAGTGGGGGAACTCAGATTAGTCTCTGGACAAACTATGTATATGCTGCACCATATTGAGTGCTGTGGTCAGACCACTGAATCAAATTAGTTTAAATAAATTTTAAAGTAAACTAGACATCAATGAATACAATTTCATATTAGACAATTTTCCATAACAAGCCTCTAAGTATTTCTTTAATAAATCAAACCATTCACAACCATATGTGTAACATAATTAAATTAAAAATGAAATAATAATAATTGATCTGCAGGAATCTTATCACGGGTTTGGACAAAATCCCGTCGTCTTCTACCTTCAGCCAACGACCATGATTGGCCCGTCCTGGGCCATATTTTCACGTGAATTCCCGCCCACTCATGCTTCTTCCTGGCCGGGGACCGCCACCACCATCTTCGTGAGGTTGTGGCTGGCGATTCGCGGTGGTTGCCCGACCGGAGGTTGCCGGAACAGTGTGTTGTGGATGGAATTTAAAGCTTGAAATACAAGCTTTTGGACTTCCCGATCATGTTCCAATTGGCCCCAAATCAGGCCACCGATAGATCGATATCTATCCACTGTAGATGGGGAGGAGGATAGGACTTTTTGGGAGGGCTAGAGTTGGGTCAATCGCTGTGTCGCCATTGACGGTGGTGGCACTGCTTGGTGCTCTACAACAATAGTACCAATGGGCTTGGCTGCTTCAGGAAAAAGGTGGAAATGACTGCTGGGAGTCTAGGGAATCTATAAAAATGCTCAGTTGCGGGAGAGGAAGGGTTTAGGCTTCAATTTCATCATTGGCCTTTAAGGAGTTTTTCGGCCAAACAGAAATCAACTGAATGCAGCCACCTAGGGGGTCAACCATGGCTGTTATACTCCTCTGAATGGGCTAGGGAGAATGAATCAAGCCTATGGAATCAATTGGAGAGGCCCTTGGCCTCCCTTGGCAATGAATGGCCATCTCTCTCTCTCTCTCTCTCTCTCTCTCTCACTCTCTCTCTCTCTCTCTCTCTCTCTCCTCCATTTAGGGAAAAAATGGATTTCTCTCACCTAGTCACTATTTACATAATTTTAATGGCAATTTAGGTACATTTCTGCCTCCTAAAGCAAATGGGTCATTGTATTTGGGCTTAGCCCTATTGAGTTGGGCTTGGTTAGGTCCCCTTATGGTAATTTGACCTAATTTTAGGGTTGTGTTGAGCTTGGTCAAATTGACCTTTTGGGTTGACTCCAATGAGTTCTTGGTGACCCATTGACCTCCCCTTAGGTCTAGGATGGGTTGGGTAGGGCTACTTTGGCACCTTGGAGGCCACTTGAACGATAATTAGGGCACTTTGACAACTTTGGGGCTAGAGATGACTTTGGTCAACTTGACCTCTTTAGTTGACTCCAATGGCTCCTTGGTGATCCAATGACCACCTTTATGTGTTAGGGAGGTATAGGTGTGGTCAATTTGGATGAGGGGAGGTTAACTAGCCCTATATAGCTTAATTTGACGCATTTAGGATTAGGGTTGACTTTGGTCAATTGGACCCCAATTGGTCCTTAGTGACACTATGGACCTTTTAAAGAGTTAGGAGTGTTGTGGTGGGGTCCTGGAGTCACGTTGAAGCATTAAGGTCAAATCCTAGAGGTGGTTAAAAGAATGAGCTATTTGCAGACCAAGGTGATCTCACATTCTTTCCCAGGTTCACTTGTGCTTCTTGGGCTTCTTAGGGTTTTATCATGACCTAGTCATGACAAAACCACTCATAGGGGTCTAGTAGTTTGAGGGATGTTACAAATCCCAATACATAAAAATAAAAATTTCATCCCCGAAATTAAGGTTAGCCTGCAGGGTTTCTACTAAAGTAAAAGTACATAACATCCCTAGGAAATTGAAGGTATACCTAACTAGAAAAGATCCAGGTACCTCTGTTGCATGAGGTCCCGTGGCTCCTAGGTGTGCTCCTCCTGCCCATGATTCCTCCATGGGACCTTAACTAGAGGGACCTTCTTGAGCCATAAGACCCGTACCGCTGTATCATTGATCCTGATTGGCTCCATGCTGAGGGATCAATTCGAAGCTACCGGGCCATCTGTAGTGGAAATAAACTACTCAGGTCATAGTAGGGCCCTATGAAGTGAAGAGATGTGTAATACGTCGTGCAATCCTGCTAACTCCCGCGGATGCTCTAGTTTGTAATCCATGGGGCCGATCCGCTCCAAGATCCTGTAAGGCCCCATGTATCTCGCACTGAGCTTTTTGCGCCCGCGAACCTGCGAGACTCCATGCATCGGCCATATCTTCAAGAAAACCCGGTCTCCCAGCTAGAACACCACCTGACGATGTCATACATCATCGTATTTGGCCGGTCTACTCTGGCCCTCCAACATCCTATCCCGGATCATTCTCACTTGGGCATCTGTGTCCTCCAAAAAATCTTAGTCGAGTGCCCTTGGATCCTCATCCTGGATCTAAGATAGTGGGGTCCTGCACCTCCGTCCATTCAGTGCCTCGTAAGGGGTCATGCCTATGCTGGACTGATGACTATTATTGTAGCAGAACTCGATCAGCAATAAAAAACTCTCCCATGGCTCTCCGTGGTCCAGAGTGCATAGGCGCAGAAGATCATCTAGTTTCTGGTTGGTGCACTCCGTCTGACGGTCCATGTGAGGGTGGAAGGTCATGCAGAACGTCAACCGAGAGCCCAGGTATGCCTGGACTGACCTCCACTCCTTATATGTAAATCGTCCTTCACGATATGATATGATTGTCCTGGGCACTCCATGGTAGCAGACAAACTGCTCCACAAATCATCGCACCGGATCACCGACCGGAGCATCCTTTCTAATTGGAATAAACCTGGCCACCTTCGTCAACCTGTCGATGATGACCCAGATCGAGTCATTCCCCGTATGTGATTGAGGCAACCCATGTATGAAATCCATGGCTATGTCCTCAAACTTCGACTCTCACACCAGAAGTGGCAGCAATAATCCGGCTAGACTCTTGCACTCAGCCTTTACGAGCTGACAAGCCTTGCAATGTGTCATAAAGTATGTGATGTACTTCTTCATGCCCGACCAATACATTATCCTCTTCAGATCAGCTTCCATCTTTGTGATCCCCGGGTGTGTCGAATATCTGCTGTAGTGAGCCTCTGTCATGATATCCTCCCTAATTCGGCCTCCTACCCGTATATAGACTCGGCCCCTAAAGTATACAAGCCCGTCTCTCAGAGAGTAACCCCCTACCGCACCCTCCTCCAAGGCCCTAAATACAAGCTCCATCCTAGCATCCAGCCTCTAACCATCCATAATGCGATCCCGAATGTAACATACCTCAGACTTCTAGAACCCTAGGATTGTTTTGTCATGTCTGGGTCATGACAAAACCCTGGGAAGCACAAAAGAGTTTGGGTGAACATGGGAATTAGGGTGTGAACCACCTTGGTCTGCAAACAGGAGAACGTCAAACACTAGTTTAGGGTTGACCCTAGGGATTCACCATGACTCCATGACTCCAGCACAACATCTCTAACCCATTAGAGGGTACATTAGAGCCATAGAAACACATTGGAGTCAATAAAAGAGGCCAAGTTGACCATGGTCAACCTTAAGCCTAAGAAAGTCAACTTAGCTCAATCTGGGTCAATTGACCACCTAACTGTCAAATGACCTCACCCTTAGTCTCTTGGCATCATGTGGGACCAGATGGCCCCAAAAGCCTCATGCCTAAGTCAACCAAGTGGCTAATTTCGACAAAATCAACCCATAGCTCAATTTGGTCATTTTGGGCTATCCTAGCCCAATCCAAGTAGGTTAAGCCCAAACTAGTGTGTCCCATTTGTCTAGGTGGTGGCGAGGCTCCTTTGTGGCCCATGAATATCAAAGATTGGTGACTAGGAGAGAGAGAATGTCAGTTTCCCCAATTTGGAGGATGGAGAAAATGAGAGCTTAATGGCCATCATGGCCATGGAGGCTCCATAACCCCACACTTTTATGGGGATTTTACTCCTCTGAGGGAGAGCAGAAGTTTTCAGGAGGTGTCCGGCCATTGGGGTGTCTCAGCCACCACTATTTGGCTGAAACCGAAAAAAGCACCATTATGGCCATTAATGGAGTTTTTCAAAATTGAGGAGTTACAAGCCTTCTCTCCTCGATTCACTCTTTAAGGACCTTCACCAGAACAAGGGCAAGCATTTCCCCCAATACTTTCTTAATTCCATTGAGGTTGGTGTAGAAGTTGTAGAATAGCAAAAGCTCGGTGGCCGGAAATGGTGAGGAGGCAAAGCATACACCTTAAAGCCGCAAACTAGGTCCTCATTTACTCCTTCATGGGTTAGATATTTGGAATCTTTAGAGAAAAGAATCAGGCTCAATTGAGCACGATCGGGTGGAGTTTTTCCATTAGTTTTCCTTTATGTTGAGGGTGTTGGGTTCGCTGGAATACGCTGTCTCCGGTGGCCAAACCACCACCGACCGATATCCCTCACCTCAATAGAGGTAGTGGCGGCAATGGTTGGCCCGGGAGGTGGCCGGAGGGCCGAGAATTGGGACTGGAGTTGTGTCCAGGTCGATCGGATCTGGGATGTTTGCTGGAGGAAGAAGAAATCTAGAAGATGCCTGATCCTGATTTAAGATCCGTGCAGATCTAAATATATTAAATTTGTTATATGTATATTTCTGTCACATACTTTCACATGTTTTGGAATTTAAATTAAAAATACATAGAGGCCTTTTCAAAAAAAAAGTGTTCAACATGAAACTTGTAGCCTGATGAGTCTAGCTTATTAAAATTGACTTGAACTAATTTGGAGTTCAGGACAGACCACAACACTCACGTTGGTGAGGTCTATACTTAGGGACGATCAGATTTTGTTTGGGGTGCCCCCATCAATCCTTACCTCTAAATGATTTGAAATTTGAAACATGAGCCATTCATATATAGATCTATAACATATGCAAAAATGGGAATTTTGGAATATATTTTTCTAAAGTTTTGGAAATCATTTCACTTTTCATGTAAAGTTTAATTAGAAAGTATAATGACCTCCAAATCTTCCAAAATTTTGGTGAGTGGTCCTTGGGGTCAATATAGGACTCTATATAAAATTTCTTCCCATTTGGAGATGAATTGGTTTGGAATTTGGTAAACCCTGGCATAGGCCTAAAAGGTTTATTTAGTTCTAAGTGTCCCTTGTGGGTATTAAGTGACCAAATCACCTCAACAGAGGTTGAAACTTTGGCCACTGATTTGTTATGACAATAAACACCTTCACATGGGGTTTGGGGTGGATTATGGCGGATTTGCCCTAGGATCCTAGTTCAAACCCTAAGGTTGAACTTTGGGGGTTTGTGAAGGACATGGGGTGATATGTCCTTGTATGGACTTGGTGTTTAGTCCATGAGATCTTATGGTGGTAAAATGCCCTAGGAAGGACTTTGGTTCATTTTGGACACAAGCATCCCACTTTAATCACTTGGAAATTATTTAGGTCTATAAACCATATGGAATAATTATGGGGTCCTATGACTTTGGATCTCATGAGATTTTGGTAGGGGTAATTTTATAGTAATATTAACCTCTTAAATTTATTATAGGATGTTTAAATAACACTAACTCATAATTGTAGATATAACCTTCACCTAGCCCTTTTTGATGATATTGAAGTAACTGTGGTTTAATTGTCTTCGAATGATATGGAACTCTGGCAAAGTTAATTAAATACCATTTGTATGTACTGATAAACTATTTGTAATAATTGGGCATTTCCACTTAGTACTTCATGTGTAGAGTGAACTAGTGCATCTTATTTTGATAAATAGATAGTGAATATCATATCTTGTTGGATAGTTTTCTTACTTGGCCAGAGAACTTTCTAGGGCATAATAAAGCTTAGAAAATTATTACATGTTATTTGGATGAGTTTACAAGAATGTTTCTTCACAAAGTGCACTATCATGGATTAATTTGAGGTATTTTTCTATATAGCTCATAGACTTTGAAATTGCATGAAACGTAGTCAGTAGTGTTTTATGACCATAATAATGCTCTGATAATTTTGGTATAATTTTTGGATTATGAATTTTGATACTCCATTCATTACGTCTAATTATTTGAATTACCTTGAATTAATTATTTAGGGGCTAGTACATTTATGAAAATTTGTGAAACTTGGTATTATCTGATATTTTGGCATCATATAATGTGCATAATTTTTGGATGGTCATAGCTTAAGGAAATCTAGCACTTCATGTTCAAAATTACATATGGCCTAACTTTTGGGAAAATTTAATAAATGCCAAATTAATTAGAAAAATTACAAGTTTCTAGATTTAGACTAAATGTGTCATGATAAACCCCCAATAGGTATTTGAAGGCCTTTGGATGAAAATTTGGAGTACCTCCTATCATGTACTTCATATAGCTTAAATTTGTCTGTATATAACAAAACTACGGAAATTGTGATAGCATATGGAATAGACATTAGGAGATGGGGTTAATAGTTTATTGATTTTGGTGAATTCAAAATAAGTTCATTATTAGGAGTTATGATGTGAAAGTGTTGGGTTGACTAGTGTTAAATGGTGCTCGGGATCGACGAAACATCGTCCTTCCAGTAGAGTGAGATAGTCAAAATATATAAGGGTTAGATTAACTATAACTTTAAATGGGGTTGGATATTGGTAGAAACCAATAATAATAAGTAACGTTCGAAAGGGATCTTTGGGCTTCAACCCATCGTAGCTCCTAGTGCCCTCGGGAGCCCTTAACAGGGAATGCCTTGGGCAGTCCATGATTAACGTAACCCGTAAGACTAAATGGAATACAAGAGTAATTAGAAATACTCTAGGATTACACTTACACTCATATTCCCCGATGTTGTGGGAGTTAGGTTGGGTCTCATGAGCAGTAGGCTCGGTGGTTTTGGTGATGGGCAGGTTTGCCCGGCGAGCCGTTGGCTTGGATGGTTTATGACAGACAGGATTATCCGGGGAGCTTTGGGTCGGGGGGGGGGGAATACATTAATATTGCATGTGCATAAAATATAAGGTGGTGGCTTATCGGTAATGGAGTGTGGTCGCACCGACACCAATACGTTGAGTCGACAAGTGTGGTTTAGCACTTGGCCAAATAAAGTCTGGTGCGCCAGCCGGCAAGTGTACGCAGGAGCTCCGTTTAGTGCACCAACATTGAGGCATATGATAGGTCTGATTGGTAGTGTTGATACTAGTCTATAGGTGTGCGAGGCCCAAACTACCGCTTTTGTTTGCCACTATGGAGGTATCCTGGGAGGGTAGGCTCTAAAAAGGGGGAACTAAAGGTCTGTGTCCACAGAGTCGGGTGTGTGAGTTGCACTTGCAGGTTCATATCATAACATACTTGCATGACATAGCATAATAATTTTATATTACCCTTGACACCTATTGTATAAATTGGTATTTGATTTTTTATGTAATAAGCCTTGCAAAATGACCCCCTAGTCTATAGGTTTGTATGGACATTCCTATAGGTCATGGTTGCTTACTTAGTTTACCTTCGTGTACTTTTACTCTTTATTCAAGTGTTTAATCCTATTGCTTACCTACTATTTGCTTACATATACTTGTTGTGGTTTTATACTCATGAAAGACTAGTTTCGCCATCACCTGTTTTCTCTGTACTCCCCACCCTCATTACCTTCCCTTTCCTTCTCCCCGCTCGGTTCCTAGGTGTCATTGGGGGAGGGGTGGGGGATGATAGGGCTTAGAATTTTAGACTAACAGTCGTTGACCAAATCATTTTAGGGGATCGTAGAGCAGAACTTGGAGATGCATCCCCAGAGGTCGGTGTGCTTAGAGACAGGTAGTCTAGCATGGGAGTTAAGGCAGCAGGGACATTGAGTCCCGATCATTAGTAGTTACAATAGAATTCCTTCCATGTTGAGTGACTTGTAGTGAGGATCATGATTTATCGAGCAGGAGCCCTATTATTAGTACTTTGATTTATCGTTATTGTGCACTCTCCCTTCGTGGCGATTTATTTTATATTCATGTTATTTCTGGTAAAGCAGTTTTTGAGTTTTACTTACTCTTTGTACTTACTCTTCTCTTATGCGATCGGTATGGCCGGAAGGATCAGCGCTTTGTAGTGACAACCTTCTCGGGTGTGTTGGTGTCACCGGAAAGCGGCAGTTTTGGGCATAAGACTCTTTTGGTTTCGTAAAAAAAATATGGTCTTACAAACTAGTATCAGAGGGAAACCTTGATCGAAAGAATAGAAGTCCACTAACTCTGGGTCACCCCCGCTCGAGTTTAGTTTGGGGACAAACTAAGCAGCAGAAGTTATGGTGTGCCCATATGGGGGATCACGTGTAATTATCCACATTAACTAGGTTTGGGTCAAATATCTTACAAGTGGATTTGTTATGCAGCCCCCGACACATCCTACACCGCAGGGTGGAGCCCAGCAAACTCTGAATGCTGCACCACATCCCCCTGCTCCCACTCTATTTCTACAGTCGGAGGTGTGGCAGACACTGACGGCCATTTTATAGGCCTTCAAAGAACATCAGGCTCTGGCTCTACATCCAAACTTGGGGGCCAATTGGTTGAGAATCTTCTGAGGACTCTCTCCCCCATCTTACATTAGGATGGAGTCGGCTATACAGACGGAAGAGTGGCTTGATATCATGTTCGAGATGCTGATCGGGATACGGTGCCCATGGTAGAAGAGGGTGCCCCTGGTGGTCTCCTTCTTGGAGTCTCATGCCAAGAGGTGGTGGAGATAATTCTAGATACGGTGTTTCCATATTGGGAGGTTGCTGAAATCACTTGGGCGGATTTCAGGGTGACACTGTTAGAGCACTTCGTCCAACAGTCAGTAAGAGATGAGTTGGAAGACAGGTTCCTACATCTGAGGCAGGGCAACAGGACGGTGCTGGAGTACCACCGGTGGTCACCCACTTAGTCAGGTTTGCGGACTCTTATCAGCTGGATGATTCGGGCTATACGAAGAGGTTCTATAATGGCCTTCGAGATGATCTGAGACAGGCTCTTTTGTTTATGTATGACAGGCCTTTACCTTAGATTCTGGAGATGGCAAAGAGGATAGAGGATTATTTGCACACGGATCGAGGCCAGAAGCGGCCAACTCAAGATCAGTGTCTGGGAGGCAGGAATGATCAGCGGAGGTGCCGCTTTGCTGATGAGATAGGGTCAGAGGACCAACCCAGCTAAGAGGTGAGGCAGGAGCTGAGGGAGTCAGTGGTATTGGCCCCTCATCCTCTTCAGATGCCCGCAGGTGTGGCACATCCCCCGCCCGAGTTCTATAACTGACATCAGGTAGGGCACATCCGAAGAAGTTGCCCCATGAGAA
The DNA here is from genome assembly GCA_039583875.1 of Platanthera guangdongensis. Lineage (NCBI taxonomy): Eukaryota > Viridiplantae > Streptophyta > Magnoliopsida > Asparagales > Orchidaceae > Platanthera > Platanthera guangdongensis. The sequence continues at coordinate 119,361,514 of CM077158.1, read as the reverse complement.
GGGCACCTCTACCGGCACCATAAGCTGCCCCGCCCGCTAACTAGTTTGTAGACCGAGGCCGTAGAAGAGGATGTGGTTTCCAGGGCAGATATCTGAGGCAAGAAACGAAGCAGGTGTATGATCTAGACTTGGCTCCACCTCGGGACCCGGGCAGGGTAATTGCAGGTATACTAGTAATTTTATATTCTTATTTACCTTTGGAATTTTAGAAACAACAAACAACAGTAGCATACTAGGAAAGAAAACCATAGGCTCAGCTACCTAAACATACTTAAATAAATATGAATAGTTATGTTGTGCGGCAAACTAGCCCCCACCTTGGTGGATATGAGGGCTTCACACAACATCATCTCCGAGGAGCTCGTAAAGGGACTGGAGGGAGTGAGACATTATTTGGGTTTCACCAGGAGGGTACATCCCCCCAACGGGATGGAGGTCTCAGCTACTTCTAAGTGCCTCTTGAAGGTGACTATTGATGGTATGACACTCGAGTCCCCTACCACGTTCTTGAGGATGTCGGACTTAGAATAGGTCCTGGTCTTCACATGGATTATTTCGGTCCATGACCAGATAGATTGCATAGCAAGGAATGTCGTACTCAGATACGACAATACTAATGCGACCTTCGAAAGTATTGCCCCAGTTTTGCACCCTTTTCTCTCGTCTATTCAGGCCGTCAAGGCCCATTTTCAACGAGACGAGGTCTATTAGGTGTTCTTCGAGATGGTCGAGGTCAAGAAAAAGGTTGTCGATATATCGGTGGTGCGAGACATTGTGGATGTGTTTCTAGAGAAGCTACTAGGATTGCCGCTGCAACAGGAGAAGGATTTTCAGATCCAGTTGGTGCCAGAAGCTAATTTGGTGTCTAGGGCTCCCTATCGGATGGCTCCGAAGGAGCTGGTGGATTTCAGGAGTCAGCTGCAGGAGCTTGTGGAGGTTGGATTTGTTAGTCCATGTTCCTCGCCTTGGGGGGCTCCGATTTTATTTGTGAAGAAGAAGGATGGGAACATCAGGTTGTGCATCGACTATCGTGCACTAAACCTGTTAATAGTCTGGAACATATACCCACTACCAAGGATGGATGAGTTATTTGATCAACTAGTGGGAGCACATTGGTTCTCGAAGCTGGATCTAAGGTCGGGATACTATCAGTTACGGATCCAGGAAGAAGACATTCCGAAGAAGGCATTTAACAGCAGATTTGGCTTGTATGAGTTTATCGTAATCCCCTTTAGGCTCATGAATGTGCCATTGTCTTTCATGAGCTTGATGAACCATGTGTTCGATCCATACCTCGATAGGTTTGTCATTGTATTCACAGATTACATCCTTATTTATTTGAGGACGAAGGAATAACATGCACAACACCTGGCCTTGACTCTGGAGAAGCTCAAGGAGAATCAGTTGTATGTCATCTTCAGCAAGTTCCAATTTTGGCTTATGGAGGTAGCCTTTTCAGGCCATATAGTCAGTGGAGCAGTAATGGCAGTGGATCCCGCAATGATTCTGGTAGTGCGAGACTGGCCTCAGTTGAAGATGGCCACGGATATCCGAAGTTTTCTGGGATTGGCCGGGTACTACCTGAAGTTTGTGCAGGAATTCTCTTAGATTGCCCTTCCACTCACTTCTTTGACGAAGAAGGACACTCTGTTAATTTCCATGCCACAGTGTGAGGTGCCCTTCCACTAAACTGTTGGCTTACGCCGGCCCCTATCCTCGCTCTTCTGTCTGGGAAGGAGGGCTTCCAAGTATACACTAATGCGTCGTTTCGTGGGATGGGTGTTGTGCTGATGCAGCATGGGCATGTGATATCATACGCCTCTAGCCAGCTGAAGAAGCATGAGCAGAACTACCATGTGCATGACTTAGAGATGGGAGCAGTGGTGTTCACTCTGAAGATTGGGCGGCATTATCTTTATGGTGTGTACTGCGACATATTTTTGGATCACAAGAATCTGAAATTTGTTGATACGCAGAAGGAGTTGAACATCCGCTAGAGATTATGGGTGGAGTTTATATCTGATTATGAGTACACGATACACTATCACCCGGGGAAGGTGAATGTTGTGGAGGATGCACTAAGTCGGAAGACTACCACTTTAGGAGCAGAGCCCCAGTTGATGGCCATGGAGCTGGTACGGATGATGGAGGATATGCAGATTACTTTGGTGTCCTCAGACGACAAATAGCTTTATTAGGAGTATCTGGCCGCAATGTGGACTACCGATGATATTCGGAACGGCATCAGGGCTGAGCAGAGGTTGTATGGCAAGCTATAGCCAGTATTAAGGTCCTTGGAGGCAGGGGCGGCTGGGGAGTATACAAATAAGGACGGGTTGTTATGCTTTAGAGGACAGGTGTACATATCGGCTGGGGGCAGGATTCAGGAGGACATTATGACAGAGGTTCACTACAATAGGTACTCGGTGCACCCGAGCATCACTAAGATGACAGCCGACCTGTATAGGATGATGTACTGGCCGGGCATGAAGAAAGATATCACATACTTCGTAACACATTACAAGGATTGTCAGTTAGTGAAGACAGAGTGTAAGAGTACGGTCGGATTGTTGCAGCCACTTCCGGTGCCAGAGTGGAAGTTCAACGATATCGCCATGGATTTCATACATGGTCTTCCTTGATCACATGCGGGGAATGACTCAAAATGGATGATCATCGATCGATTGACGAAGGTGGCCAGATTTCTAACAATCAAGAACGACGCTCCAGTGGGTGACTTGGTGCGGAGGTTTGTGGACTAGTTCGTCTGATACCCTGGAGTGCCGGGGACGATAGTGTCTGATCATGATGGATGATTTACATCTAAGGAGTGGAGGTCGGTCCAGGCTTATTTGGGGACCCAGTTGACATTTAGTACCTCCTTCCACCATCAGATAGATGGAAAAACAGAGCGCACCAATCGAACACTGGAGGATTTGTTGCGTCTTTGCATACTAGACTGCGGAGAGCCATGGGAGAGGCCGCTACCATTGATCGAATTGTCATACAACAACCGCCACCAGTCTAGCATCAACATGGCCCCTTTTGAGGATTTATACTGGCGGAGATGCAGTACTCCTATGTCTTGGATCCTGGATGAGGATCCGAAGGCACTTGGCTCGGAGTTCGTTGAGGATACGGATACATAGTTGCAGTTGATTCAAGATAGGATGTTGGAGTCCCAAAGCAGACAGGCTAAGTATTATGATGCTTGGCATAGTCAGGTAGAGTTTCATGTAGGAGATAGGGTGTTTCTGAAGATACGACCGATGCATGGTGTCTTGCGTGTTCGTGGTCGGAAGAAGCTCAATCCGAGATAGATGGGGCCTTACAGGATGCTGGAGCAGATCGGTCCCTTGGCTTACAGATTGGTGCTGCCGCCAGAGCTAGTGGGTTTGCACGATGTCTTCCATGTCTCCTCCCGTAGGAGAGCTCTACTTCGATCGAAGCAGTAGATTATGATTATAGATGGACCGATAACTTCTGATCGATCGGTGCACCTTGATCCGATCTGGATAGATGATACTGGGATACAGGTCTTGCGGTGAAAGAAGGTTTCGCAGGTCAAGGTCTTGTGGAGGAATCATGGACAAGAGGAGCACACGTGGGAGCCGCAAGACTTGATGTAGCAAAGGTAGCCAGAACTTTTCACATCAGGTATCCCCTTTAACCTCTCGGGATGTTAAATTTTATTTCTCATACTTGAAACCCCGTAGGCCTAACCTTAATTTTGATGATGAAATTTTTTTTTATGTATTGGGATTTGTAACATCCCTCAGACTTCTAGACCCCTCAGATGGTTTTGTCTTGATTGGGTCATGACAAAACCCTGGGAAACACAAAAGGGTTTGGGTGAGCATGGGAATTTAGGTGTGAACCACCATGGTCTGCAAATAGCAGAATTTCAAACACTAGCTTAGGGTTGACCCTAGGGCTTCACCATGACTCCTTGACCCCACCATAACATCTCTAACCCATTAGAGGGTCCATTAGAGCAATAGAGACCCATTGGAGTCAACAAAAGAGGCCAAGTTGTCCAAGGTCAACAATAAGCCTAAGATAGTCAACTTAGCTCAATTTGGGTCAATTTACCACCAAAGTGTCAAATGACCTCACACTTAGACTCTTGTCATCATGGGGGACCCAATGGCCCCAAAAACCCCATGCATAAATCAACAAAGTGGCTAATTTGGACAAACTCAACCCATTGCTCAATTTGGTCAATTTGGGCTAACCTAGACCAATACAAGTGGGCTAAGCCCAAACTAGTGTGGCAAATTGGTTTAGGAGGTGGAGAGGCACCTTTGGGGAACACCAATTTCAGAGATCGGTGAATAGGAGAGAGAGAGAACGGGAGTTTCCCCAATTTGGAGGAGAGAGAAAATGAGAAATTAATGGCCATCATGGCCATGAAAGTTCCATAACCCCAACTATTATAGGCATTTTACTCCTCCGATGGAGAGGATAAGTTTTAAGGAGGTCGCCGGCCATTGGGGTAGCTCAGCCCCCTCTATTTGGCTGAAATCGAAAAAGCCCCATTATGGCCATTAATGTAGTTTTTCAAAATTGAGGAGTTTAAATCCTCCTCTCCTCAATTCCCTCTTTAAGGACATTCACCAGAGTAAGGGCAAGAATTTCCGCCGATCATTTCTCAATTCCATTGAGCTTGGTGTAGAAGTTGCAGAAGAGGCAAAGCACAGTGGCTGGAAATGGTGAGGAGGCAAAGCACACACATTCAAGCCGCAAATCAGGTCCTCCTCTACTACTTCTTCGTGGGTTAGATCTTAGGAATCTTTAGAGAAAAGAATCTGGCTCAATTGAGCATGATCAGGTGGAGATTTTCCACTGGTTTTCCATGATATTGAGGGTATCGGGTTCGCCGGAATCAGCCGTATCCCGCATCCAAACCACATCCGGCCGATAGTGCTCACCTCAACAGAGATGATGGTGGCGGTGGTTGGCCAAGGAGGTGGCCGAAGTTCCCGGAATTAGGCCTGGAGTTTGCTCCAGGTATGGCAGATCTGAATTGTTGGATGGAGGAAGAAGAGATTCAGAACCCGTCTGATCCTGCATTAAGATCTGTGCAAATCTAAATATATTAAATTTGTTATATGTATATTTCTGTCACGTAATTTCACCTATTTTGGAATTTAAATTAAAAAATTGTAGATGCCTTTTCAGAAAATGTGGTCAATATGAAATTTGTAGCCCTATGAGTCTAGTTTATTTTAAAATTGACTTGAACTAATTTGGAGTTAAGGTCAGACCACAACACTCATTTTGGTGAGATTTATACTTAGGGATGATCAAAGATTGTTTGGGGTGCCCCCATCATTCCTGACCTCCAAATTATTTGAAATTTGGAGCATGAGCAAATCATATCTAAACCTATAACATATCCAAAAATTGAAATTTTTGGAAAATAGTTTTCTAAAGTTTGGAAATCATTTCATTTTTAAGGTAAGGTTTAATTAGTAGGTCTAATTACATCCAAATCCACCCAAATTTTGGTGAGTGGTCCTTAGGGTCAATATAGGACTCTGTATAGAATTTCAACCCATTTGGAGATGATTTGGTTTGAAATTTGGTAAACCCTAGCCTAGTCCTAAAAGGGTTATTTAGGCCAAAGTGTCCCTTGTGGGTATTGAGTGACAAAATAACCTCAACATAGGTTGAAACTTTGGCCACTGATTTGTTATGATAATAAACACCTTCACATGGGGTTTGGGGCGGATTAGGTTGGATTTTCCCTAGGAACCTAGTTCAAACCCTAAGGTTTAACTTTGGGGGTTTGTGAAGGAATTGGGGTGATATATCCTAGTATGGACTTGGTGTTTATTCCATGAGATCTTTGGGTGGTGAAATGCCCTAGGATGGAATTTGGTGGTATTTGGACACATGCACCCCACTTTAATCTCTTGGAAATTATTTAGGTCTATACACCTTATGGACTAATTAAGGGGTCCTATGACTTTGGATCTTCATGAGATTTTGATAGGGGTAATTTTATAGTAATATTAACCTCTGAAATTTATTATAACATGTTTAGATAACAGTAGCTCATACTTGTAGATATAACCTTCACCTAGCCCTTTTTGATGATATTGAAGTATTTATGGTTTAATTGTCTTAGAATGGTATGAAACTATCAAATTTAATCAAATACCATTTATATGCATTGATAAATTATTTGGAATAATTGGGCATTTCCTCTTAGTACTTCATGTGTAAAGTAAACCATTGCATCTTATTTTGATAAATAGATAGTAAATACCATATCTTGTTGGAAAATTGTCTTGCTTGGCTAGACAACTTTTTAGGGCATAGTAAAGCTTAGAAAATTATTAATTGTTATTTGGATGAGTTTACAAGAATGTTTCTTCACAAAGTACAATATCATGGATTTATTTGAGGTATTTTTCTGTATAGCTCACTAACCTTGGAATTGCATGAACCTTAGTCAGTAATCTTCTATGATCATAATAACGCTATGGTAATTTACTTATAATTTTTGACTAAGAATTGTGGTACTCCCTTTATTACCTATAATTATTTGAATTACCTTGAATTAATTATTTAGGGCTAGTCAATTTATCAAAATTTGTGAAACTTGGTATTCTTTGATATTTTGTCATCATATAGTGTGCATAATTTTTGGATGGTCATAACATAAGGAAATCTAGCACTTCATGTTCAAAATTACCCATGGCCTAACTTTTGGAAAACTTTAATAAATGCCAAATTAATTAGGAAATTACAATTTTCTGAATTTTGGCTAAATTTGTCATGATAGACATCGAATAATTATCTTAAGGCCTTTGGATAAAATTTGGAGTACTTCCTGTCATGTACATCATATAGCTTAGATTGGTCTGCATATAGTAAAACGACGGAAATTGTGATAGCATGTGAAATGGACATAGGGAGATGGGGTTAATAGTTTATTGATTTTGGTGAAGTGAAAATGAGTTCATCATTAAGAGTCACGATGTGAAAGTGAACTCATTAAGGGTCACGATTTGAAAGTGTTGGGTTGTACTGTTAAATGGTGCTCGGGATCGACGAAACATCGTCCTTCCTATGGAGTGAGACAGTGAAAACACACTAGGGTTAGATTAAGTATATCTTTAAATGGGGATGGCTATGGATAGATACCAATATTAATAAGTACCATGAAAAATGGAGCTTTGGGATTCAGCCCATCGTAGCTCCCAGTGCGCTCGAGAGCCATTCACAAGGAATGCCTTAGGCAGTCCAAGGTTAATGTAAGTCATAACTAAATGGAATACAAGATTAATTAGAAATAATCTAGAATTACACTTACACTCACACTCTCCGGTGTTGTGGGAGTTAGGTTGGGTCTTATGAACGACAGGCTGGTTGGTTTTTTTGATGGGCAGGTTTGCCTGGCGAGTCAATGGCTCGGATGTTTTGTGACGGACGGGATAGTCCGGGGAGCTTTGCCTTGGGGGAGGGGGGGAATTAATATTACATGTTCATAAAATATAAGGTGATGGGTCTTCGGTATTAGAGGGTCGTCACACCGACTCCAATATGTTTATTCAGCAAGAGTGGTTTTGCACTTATACAAAAAACGTCGGGTGCGCCAGCCGGCAAAAGTATGTAGGAGCTCCGCTCAGTGCACCCGCGTTGAGGCATACGATAGGTCTGACTGGTAGTGATGATACCAATCTAGAGGTGGGCGAGGCCCAACCCATCGCTTCTATTTGTCACTACAGATTTATCCTGGGAGGTTAGGCTCCGAAAAGGAGAACTAAAGGTTTGTGTGCACAGAGTCGAGTGTGTGTGTTGTACTTGCATGTTCATACCATATCATACTTGCATGATATAGCATAATCATTGCATTTAACCCATGACACCAATTGTATAAATTTGTGTGGCACTCTTTATGCAATAGGCCTTGCAAAACGACCCCTTGGTCTATAGGTTTGCATGGGCATTCCTATATGTCATGGTTACTTTGTTTACCCACTTGTACTTTTACTCCTTGTTCATGAGAATACTTATATTTCTTACCTATTATTTGCTTACTTATACTTGTTGTGGTTCTATACTCATGATAGACTAGTTCCACCATCACCTGCTTTCTTTATACTTCCCACCTTCATTACCTTCCCTTTCCATATCCCTGCTCGGTGCCAAGGAGCCATTGGTGGAGGGGTGAGATATGATAAGACTTAGTCTTTTAGACTAATAGCCGTTCACCAAATCATTTTAGGGTATCGTGGAGCCGAACCTAGAGATGCAGCCCTAGAGGTCGGTGCGCTTGGAGACAGGATAGTCTAGTACGGGAGTTTAGGCAGCAGGGATAGTGAGTCACGATCATTTTTAGTTACTATAGATTTGCTTCTGCGTTGAGTGACATGTAGTGAGGATCATAATTTATTGGGAAGGAGCCCTCTTATTAGTACTTTGATTTATCGTTACCGTGGACTCTCCCTTCTTGGGAAATTATTTTATATTCATGTGATTTCTCGTGAATAAGTATTTGAGTTTTACTTTACTCTTGGTACTTACTCCTCTCTTCTGTGATGGGTATGGCCGATAGGATCGGCGTTTTATAGTGACGACATTCCCGGTTGTGTTGGTGTCACGACAAAGTGGCGGTTTTGGGCATAAGACCCTGTTGGTTTTGCAAAAAAATGGGGTCTTACAACGGATGTCGTCGGAGGTACTCATCGACGCCAACTACTCCTTGTAAAGCTTTAGATTATCCTTGGATACCAGAGATATCTGCATTTAAAAGAGTCTAGTTGTCTACCTAAATCACATAGAGGGCGATGAATAGGTGAGTTCTGCGTCTTTTTGTGGAATAAAAATTGTACATGAGATGCGCAAAAAATAAACAAGCAAACCATAAATGACACCAAAGTTTATTGTGGTTCCCCAATCTTGGGTACATCCACTCTACACCTCACAGATCTAGCACCACAATAGATACCTCTACTTCACTATTCTCTCGGATTGAAACCAATCCTATAACTCGGAACAATGTTCCTACAACTTGGAGTAAAACCACAACTATTACAACTCGGAGATCAACTCCTACAACTCGGAGAATAACTCCTACAATCTCAGAGAATAACTCCTAAAATAATAAAATAGATTTACAATGAAATACACAAACTTGTATTCACAGATCTGACTGATTCTTAGCCTCTTCCTTATTGAGAAATTGTAAAGCTTTGTCGGAAAAATCGAGGATGAAATCTGAGAACTCTTCAATCTAAGACCGGAGAATCACCACGATCAAGGAGAAGATTTGAAGGTGTTGAAAAGCTTGATCGGCTGAATCCTTCTTATCTGAATTTCTTGATCGAGAAGTTTGACGAAGAAGAAAACGTCTAGTCGGCGGTGGCGGTGCTTCCCGATTTAGAATCTTGAAAAAAGATTCATAATACTTGAAAATTCTTCTTGTTAGGGTTTGTTGATTCTAACTTGACCTTTTATAGGTCTTACATAACGGTCTGATTACATTAAAAACAATCCAAGTGGACCAATCAAGAGTTAATCACATTTCAAATTAAAAATGTCGGACACTTAAAGAAATTCAGAATCAGGAAACCGTTTCTCGAGAGAAATAATAATTTCTTGAGTGCTAGTTTTGTTTTTCGAGAATGGATGTAAGATTATTGAGAAGAAACACTTAAGGAAAATATAGAAGATGAGTTCTGGTTTCTCGAGAATGAATAGAATTACTCGCGAAAAATAAATTTCTATTACTCGAGAACAAGAAGTCACCTCGAGAAAAGTTTTCTATATTTCGAGTAGAACATTTGGTTCTCGATAACTATTCTTGGCCTTTTTGAGAAATGCCTTTCATTTTCTCGAGAAAAAGACTTTGAAAAATTCTGAGCTAAATTTTAAGGTTACTCGAGAAAGTTTCAATACCTACTAGAGTACTGCATGACATTCTCGAGAACTACACACGGCTTTGTCGAGAACAGCTTCTACTACTCGAGTACCTGACTAAGCTATCTCGTGTAAAAACTTTAATCTTACTCGAGTAATTACCGATCTTTCTCGAGTAAAATACTTAGAAAACTTTGTTTACTGAAAAGTGAATTTCTTCTAATAAACCAGCAACCAGCCTTTATCCCATAATTGTAGTACTTGAAAAAGAAGTTTATCCAAATAGAGAGGTTAAACAAGACTCAACACTATGGATCACACAATGATGGATTAGATTGTATGGTCCTGTGTTTGGTGACCCATTTTAAACCGACATTGGTCTAGATTTGGGAATTGTAACCTACAAGCACGCAACTTGAAAAGGCATCAAATACAAACTTAATTCATCATAGTTCACGGGTGACTTCGTACAAATCTAGGTTATTGTGGATACAATACTTAACAATTTCTCCCTATTTGTAGAAGTCAGAACCCTCTACACTATGGTGAATTATATCAAGATAAATAAATAAAGTAACTAATAAACATAATAATTGGAAGAAATGCTATGAAATAGAAGATTTAAATCACCAAAATTTAAATATTTATATATTGATATTGTCTAGGAAAAAGTCCTATTCGACAAAATTTCATATAGGAAACTTCTAATCATCTTCAATTATATCTTGCTCTGTTGTTGATGCTTCCTCTGATGTCTCTCTTCCTGTCTCTAGAAGTACATGAATGGCTTTGGAAAGTACTTGGTTGGTCTGGGAGGAGCAGTAGGGTCTTCGCGACTATACCTTCTATCATGAAGCCTTCTTAGAATCATAAATTTTTCATACTGCATCCATTCAGAGTGAGAGTAGAACGTATCTTTCTTCCCACTGAATTCCACCACTAGTCTAAAAGTATCCAGAATAATAGATATAGATGTAGGGCTCCAAACTTCAGTAAATTCTCTTTCTGCATGTTCTAGCATAGGAGTGGACCTGCTTTCAGAAGCAACTTCACCATACTTTCTTCTCTTGGGTATCGGTATTTGAGGAGGTATTTGTTGAGGCACTTCAGCTTGTCCAGAATCCCAGACTTGTGAATATGTTTCAGGACGTGGAGCATCATAAAGTTCAGGATGTGGAGAGAGTGTAGGCCTTTGAACATTGACATCCAGGTTGGCAGGAGGGGCTATAGTGGGATCAACTAAGAAGACAGGGAAGATTAGATTGTGCATCCACATAGCAGTGTTATAAGTATAAAGTTTTGTGCTCTTAATTCTCGGTAACACTGATTTTTGAATCTCTTTAATTTGATCATCCCATAGATCTTTCATCTTTTGGACTTTCTTATCTAGATACTCCTTTACTTTCTCCTCCCCCTTTCTGACTTCTATAGAGAGCGTGATTATAGCCTCTTCTTTGAAATTGTAACTTCTTCACACATCTTTAAGTTGTGCTCTTGAGCTTTCTATTCCAACTTAATCTGGTTGTTAGCTAAAGTGACAGATTGATTCATTACCTCACCAATATTGGTAATGGTCTGTTCTAGAGCTTTGCCTCCAATTTGTAGTAGCCTTTTGAATTCATCAGTATTGTTATAGATTTCTGCAAATCCTTGGCTCATTTCCTTTTGCAAAGCAGAGACCTTATCTATGAAAACATGAATAGAGGTATCAAAATACTCTCTTTGCTTAGCCAACATGGCTTCTATTTTACTTAAGATGTTGTCTTCAGTAATGAATTCAGTCTGAGGAGATGGAGGAGGTTGAATTGAGCTGTCCAGGGAACTACTTCTTCAAGTATCACAGTAGATGTGGAGATCTATTTTCTTCCAGCAGTAGTTATTTCATCTTCAGCATCATCACCTAGGAAAGTGGGAATGTTGAAGTGTAGGCTTGGGAGAGGTGGTTCAGCAGCTTCAGGAGACACTTCTTCAGTATCAGAAATTGAAACCTTCTCTTCATCTTGCACAACCTCAACAGGAGATGGTGGCAGAGATGGTTCTAGTTCAGATGAATTTTCTGGTTGAGATGGTTCTGGTCGAGAAAATTCTAGTTGAGATGGATTTTCTTGTTGTGTTGGATTTTCTAGCTGAGAAGATTCTGGTTGAGATGGATTTTCTTATTGAGATGGATTTTCTGGTTGAGAAAATTTTTCTTCAAGCAGAGGAGAGAGAGGATGTTTAGAGGTGAGTTCGTCTATCATCTTATCAATGTCATCTATTGTAGAGAGTACTTGATCATCTACCTGGGCATCAGTAAGAATTTCTTGATTATACAAGTCAGCAGCATTAAAATCTAAGCCATCTTCTTGGACAGAAATGCCCTTTGCAGTAGTTGATGGAGCTATATCTTCTTCTAAGACAATATGTTCAGCAGCTATTGGAGTTGTGACTTGGGTTTAAATATCAGTTTGGACTGTGGCAGGAGTTTGAACTTGAGCAGACAGCACTTGTGTAGATGGAGCAGGCTACCCCTCAATAACTAGACCACATGTGCCAGTTATTTGATGAGAGAGGGGAGATGGGGACCTGACTTCATCTACATCTGACCTTGGAGCAGGAGGGGCTTGGTCTAGCCTTTGAAGTTTGATTTCCCATCACTGGATGGAGGTAATTGAAACCTTCTTCATGTGATGAATGGCCATGCCCTTATCCAAGGTCAAGATATCTCGCCTCAACTGATTTAGATAAAGAGACAAAATTCTTCCATAGTTGGGGCATTTGATATTCTCTTTGATTTTATCAAAAATCATCATCCCCTATTGAAATTTCTTTTTTACAAATTACAATAGTCATCATGTCAAAGAAATCAAAAGTTATCTAACCTATTGAACTGGTGCAGCAGAGAAGAACCTATCCCAGAATATCGGGGAGTAGCTTGCTCTATGCATTCATGTGCTGTCGGCAAACTGTGAAGGTTGAGTCGGGAAGGAAACATAAGTTGTAAGCCCTTTCATAGTCTCTCCTTACTAGGTTATCTCCCACTTCAATCACCAGAAGTTGTAGAAATTGAGAAACAGAGGTTGATGTCATCTTTACCTTGATGTCCCGTACCTTGGTTTTCAGAACTTTGAAATTACGTTTGACCTTTACATTCTGGAAAAACACTTATATATCAAAAATAAGAACTTTGCATGTGTTTTGAAGAACAAAGGTTAGTCCAGCGATGTCGAGCAAAATTAGAACATTTCTGAAGTCATTCGAAATATCTGCTTTCCAGTTCAATTGAGTTCACTGCCGATGCCTATCTTTGATGCAGGTGCCGTTAATTGAAGAACCAAACTTCTGCTAGCCGGTGAGAAGAGGAACAGGGTTGTTCGGGTAGGAGCAACGGTGATGAAGAAGGCGTACGGTTTACTCGAGAAGGAGATTTTAAAATCCGTGATTTTGAATTTTTTGGACTTAATCTATTTATATAAACCCTAAATCTTGATGATTAAGGAAAGAAATAAAAATAAAATACCTGAAGTATGGCAGTTGGAGTGCCCGGGTGCCAACATCAAAATTTAAACTTTGAGAAAAACACTGCATCTGATTTCTCGAGTGAAAGATGTTTCTCGAGAAGAAGCATATCAGTTCTCGAGTACATATATCACTTCCGAGAAGCAAAGCTGACGTTCTCGAGAGTAAATTAAGTACTCGAGTAATGAAGTTGTTCTCGAGAAATGAAGTCTTGAATTAGAATTTTTCTTGATTTTGAATTGTAATCTGATTCTTGAACTTTGTTGTGTGACACTTTTCTTCATCATTCCTTATTGAGCATGCCATGTTTTGTTTTGAAGAACACGAACTTGGCCTCATCCAATGGCTTCATGAATATGTCTACAACCTGCATGTTAGTTGGAACATACTGGAGATTGATGTTTCCATGCTATACATGCTCCCTGATGAAATGGTACCGCAACTCTATGTGCTTTGTCCCGATGTGAGAGATTGGGTTGTTGGCTATTAAAATTGCACTGGAGGAGTCACATAACAGTGGGATGTCCTTGATTTTCAGGTTATACTCTTCAAGTTGATTCTTGATCCAAAGTAATTGTGCACAACAGCTGCCAGCAGAAATGTATTCTGAATCGGTCGTTGAGATTTAGACACAATTTTGCTTCTTGCTGCTCCATGAGATGAGTCTCTTTCAAAGGAATTGGCAAGTCCCAGAAGTGCTCTTTCTATCATCTTTACTCCCTATAAAATTTGCATCTGAAAATCCAATTAGCTCTATATCATTACTTCTTTGTTACCATAAGCCAAGATTTGGTGTTCCCTTAAGGTATCTCAAAATCTGCTTTGTAGCAGTATAATGAGATTTCTTAGAGTTCACTTGATATCTAGCACACACACATGTTGAAAACATGATGTCTGACCTACTAGCATTTAGGTAGAGCAAGAGTCCGATTATGCTTCTGTACTTGGTTTCATCAAAAGGTTCCCATTTCCCATCCTTGTCCAGAGACATAGCTGAATACATTGGAGTCCTCATAGAGGTTGCATTCTCCATTCCGAATTTTTTGATCCACTCTTTTGTGAACAACATCTGAGAGATGAAAATTCCATCCTCAGATTGTGTTACCTGATGTCCCAAGAAATACATCAGCTCTCCCATACTGCTAATTTCAAACATCAATTGTATAAGTTTGGAAAACTTTTTGCAAAGGTTGTCATCAGTAAAACCAAAAAAGATGTCATCAACATAGATTTGCATTAGCAAAATCTTGCATTTTACTTCCCTAAAAAATAATGTCTTGTCTATCTTCCTCTTGTGAACTTGTTCTCAATAAGAAAGTTAGACAACATTTCATACCATGCTCGTGGAGCTTGTTTCAAACTGTGTAGCACTTTAAATAATAAATAAACAAATTCAGGTTGTTCAGGATCAACAAAACCTTGAGGTTATTCCACAAACACTTCTTCCTTTATATCACCATTAAGGAAGTCTGACTTCACGTCCATTTAGTAGACAGTTAAACCTTTGAATGCAGCATATGCGAGGAACAACCTGATTATATCCAGTCTTTCCACTGGAGCATATGTCAGATCGATGTAAATCCATTCTTCTTGTCTGTTCCATTTGGAGACGAGACTAGCTTTGTTCTTGATTATGGTTCCATCTTCGTCCATCTTGTTCTGGTAGACCCTCTTTGTTCCAATAACATTTTTTCCTTTGGGTCTTGGCACAAGATTCCAAACATAGCAACGTTTGAACTTGTAACACCCCCTATCCGTCGCATAGCATATAGCAGTAGGTCCGGTCGGGGCCCGACGCCATATACTACAGACAGATCGGGTGGTTACTCATGGAAACCATCCAACCAATCATAACGTCCTACACAGAGCATTCTAGCTGAAGCGGATTAATAAGTTGCAATAAAGAACCTAGCACATAAGCATGAATGTCCACTAATACCAAATAGGAATGTTATAAATACACCAGTACAAGCCTTAAGGCCTTAAAAAAATGTTCACTTCATATTACATGTTTTACAAACCACGGCATACATTCCGGTCATACATGAATAAAGCAGTAAATACTCCAATTAGGCCTTCGAGGGCCGGCTTCGCAAAATGGGCTTTAGCCCGCTATTGACCGCTTGGTCCAGCAGCACCTGCAAGCAACAAACCACTGCACGGTGGCAAAACAAGGCAACGGTCAGCAATGCTGACCAAATTATAACGATACCGCCCCCAACTCGGGGCGGCGATGCTCCTTCCCTGCACTTCATTAGCATAAGCGAGCAATATATATATATTCATTTCATCACAGACGTTGGCTCGCACGGCCATACGCCTCGTGCTCTCAGGGCACATTCTCGGTGAACCGGTCGATGTCACGTCAATTAAAGCCATAGACATTCTGGACTCACCACCGCCACTTTGACGGCCAAACCTATGAGCATTTTGTCTTCTTGGCCTGGGTCACGACAATTTAAGCCATAGACCGCCGAAGACCCTAATCTATGCCAACGACAAGTTCCACGTACCCTTAGGTCTCTTTAACCGAACGACATAGAACGGGTATGGTTCCATATAACCCGTGCTCACATCGCAACGACAATTTAAGCCATTTGCGCGGGTCAAAATTCTCCCGAGTACCATTTCCGTCACATTTCACATAACCCGGTTATGTTCAAGTTGGCTCTCAGGCCACCAAGTTGGCAAGATCACGCATCCGCCCAGTTTTCCGGGTGTATCTTTGGGTTAATCCCCAAGGCTCCCTATTGCAATCTACCGTGTAAAAAACCCGAAAAACAACCAATAGCACGGAGTCTTCTCCGGCATTATGCAATGCAACATCACCGATCCAGACCAACATGTCCGGATAGGCTTCACACATCATGCCTATGTCCGTTCTCGCTTACGGACTCTAAACAACGGGGACTTCACATATCTACCCGAAGGAACGTCTCCAACTCACCGCAAACTCGCGAGAGCGGGCTTCCTATGCAAAGAAGGAGAGCTACACATGCTCAAGAAGAGGATCGTTACCCCAGCGCTTCTCTTTGGCGCCATGGAAAAGTAAGCGGATTAAAAGCACCGTACTCTCTTCGCCTCCGTGGATCCGAAGTCGGCTCGCGATTTGGAGCTTCGAAGCTCCTCCAATGGCCGCATCTAGCTTCTTCCTTCCTTGTCTCTCCTCTCTCTCTAAGCTTTAGAAAGATAACCACTCATGAAAAGTGAGGGTTTCTAAGACCCAATCCCGGGTATATCCCATCAGGAACAACCCCCAGCCGTTGGATCACCAATTAAAGAAACGAACAGCTTTGATTCCGGACTGAAATGTCCAATCTGGGCCGCACACGGCCTGGCACACACCCGTGTCCAGGGCCGTGTGCCTCATTCGCCATCAAAATCGACGTACCTGGAACAACACACGGGCATCAAACACGCCCGTGTTCGGCCTGACACACCCGTGTTCCACCTGACACGGTCGTGTGGCCGGCCGTGTACCCCCATTGATTTATCCCGAAAACAACCCGAGAACTGCACGGGTTCTAGGACACGCCCGTGTCCTTGCCCATGTCTACCTTAACACGCCTGGGCTCCAGGCCGTGTTTATGGTCTCGACACTCGACACTTCGTCGAGTGAAGATCGTCGAGCTCACGACACGGCCTTGGACACGCCCGTGAACTCGGCCGTGTGCCTTGTCTCGACACATCGTCGAGCAAAATTCGTCGACTCCCCTGGACGAGTGTCGACACGGGTCGACACGCCCTGCGACACGCCCGTGTTGCAGGCCGTGTGCCATGTCTCGACACTTCATCGAGCGAAATTCGTCGACGCCCTGGGTCGATCGTCGACACGGCCTTGACACGCCCTGCGACACGCCCGTGTCGCAGGCCGTTTTATCTGCTCGATGATCGTCGACTCCATAATCGTCGACCTCTCGACCAAAACGACGAATCCAGCCTGACACGCCATGGGTCACGCCCGTGTCCCAGGCCGTGTGCCTACTACCAGATTCCCAATCTGGCCCAAAACGTCCCCCATCGCTCTTTTGAGTTTCGGGGCGTTACAACTCTCCCCCTCTTAAAAGAATTTCGTCCACGAAATTATATAAAAGAAAGACATGTACAAAACCAAAATTTGTACCTGAGCGGAACAAATCCAGATACTCGTCAAGCATAGTCTGCTCTCATTCCCAAGAGAGCTCCTCACGACCGCAATTGTCCCATCGGACCTTGACCATCCTGATCTCTTTATTGCGTAGCCACTTGACCTCCGAGTCCTCAATCCGCACGAGCTTGACCTTTGTCGTCAGCCCACTATCCACCGGCACTTGATAAACCGCGATCACTTGCGTAGGCTCTTGCACTGCCTTCCGAAGCACCGAAATATGGAATACATCGTGTAATCCACCAAGCTCCACTGAAAGCTTCAAACGACAGGCCGCTTCACCAACTCTCTCCAGAACCTAAAACGGCCCAAGGTACCTCGGTCTTAGCATTTTCAATCGCCGTACCCGCGAGTCACTCTTGAACGGCTTGATCTTTAAGTACACCCAATCGCCCACAGCGAACTCCACGTTCTTGTGCTTGGCATTATAGTACTTTGCTTGCCGGTCCTGAGCGATAAGCAAGCTCTCCCGAATGGTTCTCACCAAAGAAGTAGCATCATCCACTTCCAATCGCTTATACAACTTTGACTCACCCGTTTCTAACCAAGACAACGACGTGCGATATTTTCTACCATATAGGGCCTCGAAGGGCGCCATTTGAATACTCACTTGGTAGCTGTTGTTGTATGCGAACTCCACCAAATAAAGGTGGTCTTCCCATTACATTCCAAAATCCAAGACACACATGCGAAGCATGTCTTCCATAGTTCTATTGACCCTTTCGGTCTGCCCATCCGTTTGCGGATGGAAGGCTGTGCTAAATTTCAGCTTTGTTCCCAACATTTGCTGCACAAGCCTCCAATCATTGTACGTGAACCGCCCATCTCGGTCACTCACGATGCTACGGGGCACACCGTGAAGCCGTACAATGTTATCCACATAAAGTTTTGCCAACTTCTCCACCGAATCATCCTTCCTATGCGGAATAAAATGCGACACCTTCGTTAGCCGATCAACAACCCAAATGGCGTCGTTCCCCTTTTGCGAGCTTGGAAAACCGTGCACAAGCTCCATAGAGATGTCGTCGAATTTCCACTCCGGAATAGGCAAGGACTTAAGAAATCCTCCCGTCTTTTGGCACTCCGCCTTCACCAAGGCGTAAGTGTGGCACTTCGTTACGTAGAGCGCCATATACTTCTTCAAACCCGGCCACCAATACAGTTTCTTGACATCGCGGTACATCTTTGTGCTCCCCGGGTGAATTGAGTACTTGGTATGGTGCGCCTCATACAACAATTCCACCGGCAGATTTCCCACACTTAGGACGCACAGACGACCGTCTTTCCAAAGCAATCCGTCCTCCACAATGAATTGGGAATTTGACCTATCCAGAGCCTCTACCATGAACTGCTTCATATGGACATCTATATCCAAAGCCTGCCGAATCGGATCAGGCAGGTCATATTGGAGTTCAGTCCAATTCAGAACTGCTTCAGCACTTGATTGCCTATCCACACAAACAATCTCCAACGCCTCCAACTCCCGCACCAACCGCTCATCATGCACTGATAGCCAATTAGCTTGAGCTGGGGCCCGGCGACTCAACGCGTCTGCAACCGCATTCCCTTTAACAGGTACGTAGTGGATCTTGAATGTGTAGTACCCCAGGAACTCCATCCATCTACGCTGCCACATAAGCAGATCTTTCTGATCAATCAGATATTTCAGGCTCTTATGATCGGTGTAGATGTCAATCTTCACACCGTACAAATAGTGCCTCCACAGCTTCAAGGCAAAAATCACGGCCGCTAGCTCCAAGTCATGGACCGGATAATTCCTCTCATGCACTTTTAGCTGTCTCGAGCCATAAGCTATCACACTTCTGTGTTGCAGTAGCACGCAACCCAAACCGCTGCCCGAAGCATCGCTATAAATCTCATAGCCTTCGGTCCCACATGGAGAACTCAGCACAGGCGCCGTGGTTAACCGACACTTCAACTCCTCAAAAGCTCGCGCGCACTCTGGCGTCCAAACGAACTTATGCTCCTTCCTCGTCAAAGTAGTGAGAGGTAACGCTATCCACGAGAAGTTCTCTACGAAGCGCGTATAATAGCCGGCAAGCCCCAAAAAGCTCCGGACTTCTGGTACCGTAGCAAGCTCAGGCCACTCCTGTATCGCAACAATCTTCGCCGGATCCACAGCAATACCCTCTCCACTCACTTTATGACCAAGGAACGCCACTGAGGATAATCAAAACTCACACTTCGAGAACATGGCATACAACTGATTCCTCCTTAGCGCATCCAAAACCAAATGAAGTTGCTTGAAGTGATCTTACTCACTTTGCGAGTATACCAAAATATCATCGATGAAGACGATCACAAAATGGTCCAAGTACTCCCTGAAAGTCCTATTCATCAAATCCATGAACACTGACGGCGCATTAGTCAGCCCAAACGGCATGACCGTAAACTCGTAATGCCCGTATCTCGTACTGAACGCTGTCTTCGGGATATCACTCTCCCTTATTCGTAGCTGATAGTACCCGTACTTGAGATCCAACTTTGAGTACACCGTCGACCCGACTAATTGATCAAAAAGATCATCAATCCGGGGGATCGGGTACTTGTTCTTCTTCGTCAACCTGTTGAGCTCTCGATTATCAATACACAGCCTCAAGCTTTCATCCTTCTTCTTAACAAAGAGGACCGGTGCGCTCCAAGGCGAAGAACTCTGGCGCACATACCCTTGCTCCAACAACTCTTGCAGTTGAACCATCAGCTCTGCCATTTCCTTAGGTGCTAGCCGATAAGGAGATCGTGACATAGGCTTTGCACCTGGCACTAGCTCAATCATGAAATCTATCTCCCGTTGAGGCGGGGCTCCAGGAAGATCTGCGGGGAACACATCAGGGTATTCCGATACCACTAAAATACTATCCAACGCGGACTTCAGCTTTGCAACCTCCACTAGTGTAAAGAACAGTTCTGCACCGGCACGAACCGCATTCACCACCTGAAGAGCAGACATCAACGTCTTGCTCGACCCCTTTAAGCCCGTAAAAGTCGTTTCACGACTTGCTCGCAGCTTGACTTCCTTGTGACCGCAGTCAATATAGGTCTGCTGCTCCGAGAGCCAGTCCATGCCAAATATAACGTCAAACTCCACCAACGGAAGTAAAGACGCCTGCAGATCGAACTCCTGATTCCCAATACGAATCTTAATATCGCAGATCCTATCCGCGCGCATCGAACACCCATTGGGAAACAACACGTCCAACTTATCCTTCGCCATCGAAGAAGGGACTCCGATGCGTGATATAAATCCTTCGGACAAGAAGGAGTGTGAAGCTCCTGTATCGAAGAGTGCTCTTGCCGGATTTTCACAAATCAAAACAAATTCTAAACAAGCAGTGGTAAGGTAACATGTGCATAACAAGTATTTAAAGAAATTGACTTGCTATAAATTAAATCGTACCTGTCACCACATCAGCCTGTTTGATGGCCTCCTGTTGGCCAAGATTATACACCCTTGGTTGGGACAGAGCATAGTGGGACGCTGTCGACTCCACCGCCTTGACCTTCCCTTCATAGGTCGCTCCCGGCCTTCTCTCGGACTTGGGGCATCCGCTCCAACAATCGCGGGCAAAGTGCCCCGTCTTTCCACAAGTAAAACATGCGCCCGGGGTCCGACCTGTACTCGCCCAAGAAGCACCAGAATGAGGTGGACCCGAAGTACTATGCTTCTTGAAGGACCTTCGATAGCCGGACTTTGAAGTAGTCGGCACTTTGAATTCAGACTTCTTATCACCCAAGCTTTTCTTTGCTTGTACGTTCTTCATATCCTTCTCCAAGGACCGGGCCGTGTTGACCAAGGTTAAGAAACCCTGCGTCATCGGCCCCAAGAGTAGTAACCTCAACTCATCTCTCAATCCTTCGTAGAATCGATTCGTCTTGCGCTCCTCATCCGCTATGGTGGAGCTAGCATATCGACTCAAACAAGTAAACTTGTGGAGATATTCATCCACGCTCCTCTCACCCTGAACCAACTTCAGAAACTCATTCTCCAACTCTATCTTCTGCATCGAAGGAAGGTATCTAGCCAAGAATAATCTCGAGAACTCCTCCATCGAGACATCAACAAGTTTCCTACCTCTCAATAGGTGCAGCTCCAATCCTTCCCACCACATTCGCGCTTCACCGTCCAGAAGGAACGTAGCGATGGTGGTCATTTGCCACTCTTCCGTCTCTGTTGCTGTCATGACTCTCTTCACCCTGAAGAGCCAGTCTTCAGCTTGAGATGGGGTTCCCAACCCCGAGAATACCGGAGGACTAAAGCTCATGACATGTTTGAGCTGTCTCTCGGCTGCCCTCCTTGGCACCACCGACTCCACTACCACCTGTTCCACTCTCCTCGGCCCAACCTCTGGAAGAGTTTCTTGCTCCATCCCAGGAGCGGGCTACTGTATTTTCCTTGCAGGCTGCCCATTTATCACGGCCAACACTGCTTCAGCCACCAATCGTATGTTCTCAGCCGATAGAGGTGTTGCAGGAGCAACATCTGGTGCACTGCTAGCCTCAGAAACTCGACGTTCTGACGGCCCAACACCACTTCTGGTCACCTATAGTGGTACAAAATACCGTTAAGCGACCAAATAAAATTGCCAACAGGAATTATAGGAACACGCAGGTTCCTCAAACACGTGTATTTCATTCCTAAGTGGACATTCATGGGTTCTTTTACTGTTATAACGATGACGCACACACATGTGCTCACCACCCCTTAAAAAGAATTCTCCCACGAATTCATCTTAAGCTCAACCAAAACCAGTAGTCTGATACCAAATTATAACACCCCCTATCCATCGCATAGCATATAGCAGTAGGTCCGGCCGGGGCCTGACGCCATATACTACAGACAGACCGGGTGGTTACTCATGGAAACCATCCAACTAATAATAACGTCCTACACAGAGCATTATAGTGGAAACAGATTAATAAGTTGCAATAAAGAACAAAGTACATAAGCATGAATGTCCACTAATACCAAATAGGAATATTATAAATACACCAGTACAAGCCTTAAGGCCTTACAAAATTGTTCACTTCATATTACATGTTTTACAAAACACGGCACGCAGGCCGGTCATACATGAATAAAGCAGTAAACACTCCAATTAGGCCTGGTCCAGCAGCACCTGCAAGCAACAATCCACTACACGGTGGCAAAACAAGGCAACGGTCAGCAATGCTGACCAAATTATAACGATCCCGCCCCCAACTCGGGGCGACGATGCTCCTTCCCTGCATTTCATTAGCATAAGCGAGCAATATATATATATATATATATATATATATATATATATATATATATATATATATATATATATATATATTCATTTCATCACAGACGTTGGCTCGCATGACGACACGCCCCGTGCTCTCAGGGCACATTCTCGGCGAACCGGTCGATGTCACGTCAATTAAAGCCATAGACATTCCGGACTCACCACCGCCACTTTGACGGCCAAACCTATGAGCATTTTGTCTTCTTAGCCTGGGTCACGACAATTTAAGCCATAGACCGTCGAAGACCCTAATCTATGCCAACGGCAAGTGCCACGTACCCTTAGGTCTCTTTAACCGAACGACATAGAACGGGTACGGTTCCATCTAACCCGTGCTCACATCGCAACGACAATTTAAGCCATTTGCGCGGGTCAAACTTCTCCCGAGTCCCATTTCCGTCAAATTTCACATAACCCGGTAATGTTCAAGTTGGCTCTCAGGCCACCAAGTTGGCAAGATCACGCATCCGCCCAGTTTTCCGGGTGCACCTTTAGGTTAATCCCCAAGGCTCTCTATTGCAATCTACCATGTAGAAAACCCGAAAAACAACCAATAGCATGGAGTCTTCTCCGACATTATGCAATGCAGCATCACCGATCCATACCAACATCTCCGGATAGGCTTCACACATCATGCCTATGTCCGTTCTCGCTCAAGGACTCTAAACAACGGGGACTTCACATATTTACCCGAAGGAACGCCTCCAACTCACCGCAAACTCGCAGGAGCGGGCTTCCTATGCAAAGAAGGAGAGCTACACATGCTCAAGAAGAGGATCGTTACCCTAGTGCTTCTCTTTGGCGCCATGGAAAAGTAAGTGGATGAAAAGCACCGCACTCTCTTCGCCTCTGTGGATCTGAAGTAGGCTCGCGATTTGGAGCTTCGAAGCTCCTCCAATGGCCGGATTTAGCTTCTTCTTCCTTCCATGGCTCTCCTCTCTCTCTAAGCTTTAGAAAGATAACCACTCATGAAAAGTGAGGATTTCTAAGGCCCAATCCTGGGTATATCCCATCAGGAACAACCCCCAGCCATTGGATCACCAATTAAAGAAACGAACGGCTTTGATTTGGGACTGAAATGTCCAATCTGGGCCGCACACGGCCTAGCACACGCCCATGTCCAGGGCCATGTGCCTCATTCGCCGTCAAAATCGACGTGCCTGGAACAACACACGGGCATCGAACATGCCTGTGTTCGGCCTGACACGCCCGTGTTCCACCTGACAAGGCCGTGTAGCCGGCCGTGTACCCCCATCGATTTATCCCGAAAACAACCCGAGAACTGCACGGGTTCTAGGACACGCCCGTGTCCTTGCCCGTATCTACCTCAACATGCATGGGCTCCAGGCCGTGTACACGGTCTCGACACTCGACACTTCGTCGAGCGAAGATCGTCGACCTCACGACACGGCCATGGACACGCCCGTGCCCTCGGTCGTGTGCCTTGTTTCGACACATCATCGAGCAAAATTCGTCGAGTCCACGGGACGAGTGTCGACACGGGTCGACACGCCCTGCGACACGCCCGTGTTGTAGGCCGTGTTCCATGACTCGACACTTCGTCGAGCGAAACTCGTCAATTGCCTGGGCCGATCGTCGACACGGCCTTGACACGCCCTGCGACACGCCCGTGTCGCAGGCCGTGTTCTCTGCTCCACGATCGTCGACTCCAAAATCGTCGACCTCTCGACCAAAACGTCGAATCCAGCCTGACACGCCCTGGGACACACCCGTGTCACAGGCCGTGTGCCTACCACCAGATTCCCAATCTGGCCCAAAACGTCCCCAGTCGCTCTTTTAAGTTTCAAGGCATTACAGAACTGATTAAGTTCTTCTTCTATTTCCATTACCCAAGATGCGTCCTTATTTGCTTCCTCAAACTTCTTTGGTTTAACCTGTAAGAGAAAACTCAAATACAAATTCTTATTAGTTGTACCTCTCCAAGTTCTGACACCACCACGAGGGTCTCCTATGATTTGATCAATTAGGTGATCCTTCAAGTGTCTAAGCTCTAAAGTCCTTGCATCTGGAGCATCCTCTATTATTGGAATGACTTCATCAGCTTGAATGACATCTTCATCATGATGATAAACATCTCCAATTTGGGTTGTAGTGGTGATCTTGATGAACTCTTGAACTTTTTCATTAACTGGCTCATCCAAGCTTAATTCCTTTAATCTTGAACCTGCATCTTCAACAAACACACTATAAGAGCTTGTTGGGTATTGTATCCACAACGTACCTGATTTGAAGAAGCCCCTGAACAAGCTAAGGTAAATAGACAATGTATTTGATGAAATCCTTCAAGTTGTGCTTGCAGTTATTCCACGCTAAGTACACACCAATGTCAGTGTGCAGTAGGTCAATATATACGGGTCTGCGCGACGAAATCCCTCGTTGAGCAGATCAGTGTGTTGGCCTACGTGTACTCTCTCTATTGGAGTGTACTTATTTTCAAGTACAGGGCTATGATAATGCAAGAGCAGACAAGGAGCAAGGATGGGTCAAAGAGCAGCTCATGGGTGGAAATACGAAAAATCATCTAAGTAATAATCGACGAGAATCACCAAGTGATTCTCGCCGAATCGTCGAGAATCACTGGCTAATTCTCGCCGTCTCTATCCGGCTAAATTAGAACATGCAAATCTGTCGCTAAGTCAAAATCGTCGAGAATCACTGGCTGATTCTCACCGAATCGACGAGAATCACCTTCGATTCTCGCCGAATCGACGAGAATCACCTTCGATTCTCGCCGATTTTGCCTTAGGCGAATTTCTGAAGTTCGCTGGACCGGATCAAATGTTAAGGCGCAATTTTGAACCGGTTTTACGGTTTCTTCTGGTGGGACCCACAACGGTCATATAGAACTATTCTACTGTATAAATACTCGCGTATTTTTGAACAGTAAAAAAAATAAGATACCGAAAAACGAATACACGGAGCCGCCGACGTGACCTAGATCGCGAAACCTGCTCCGCCGCTATCGCCGCTCGTGCCAGTGGATCACCGACTTTTGATCGCCGGTTTTTTCCAGATCTCCCGGCGACAGAAGCTCAGCCAAGCACAGCATCTCACGCGTCTAACCAGAGATTCTTTGTCTCTTGATTCATTGATAGGGAAAACCTTCCCCTTCTGAATCGATCGAGACGATCGATCCTAGTGTGACCGTTGGTAGATCTTGCTAGCTTTGCTACGAAGATTGAATCTCCAAAGAACAGCCGCAGCACGCCGTTGTCGCCGCCGATCCTGAGAACCAAGCCGCCGCCCTTCTTGCCGCCGCCGGTTTCGGGGAGATTCTCTCCAAGTGAGATCTAGGGTCGTGGACTCTTTGTTGATTTCAAGAACACGTCATCGAACGAAGAGGGACACCTTAGTCTCCATAAGTTGTTTGTATTTCTTATACAATCTATTTTCAATTTCTCTATAACGGACCGATTGGTCCCTAGTTGTAAGGGTTGGGTGCAACCCGTGTTGTGGGAGTGGTGACTCCTACGTGTGGAAGGGTTCCTTCCGTTAGTGCAAGGATTGGATTTCAATCCTGTTGGTGAAGTGACTGAGTCATCCCTGGTTGGGAGATAGATCGAAGGGGGAAAGTGGATGTACCCAAATTGGGGAACCACTATAAATTGCTTGTGTCCTTTTTGTGCTGTGTTGTTTTGTTTCCGTGTGCAGGTACGATTTTAATTCCACAAAAATGCTGCAAGACACCTATTCCCCCCCCCCCCCAATAGGTGAAGCTAGTTGACACTATGTGGACTTTTAAGTGGTATCAGAGGGAGGTTACTCATCAAATAGGTTAACGCCTTGAGTAATTTCCTGCCGCGAGTGTCAAGAAGAAGGCAGACTTCTACTAAGGACAGACTCAAGTACACAGGCAAAATCCCAGTGTGCACCAGGCTAAACTTTCCTATCTGGAAGGAGAGGATTAGGTTCTACATGGAAGCGGTCGATCCCCGACTCTGCATGATCGTGGAGGAGGGATCTTATGTCCCCACTAAGGCCTCCACCATTGATCCTACCAAGAAAGTGCCAAAGAAAATTTCTGAAATGGACAAGGATGAGATGGTGCTGGTGGGACTTGACAAGAAGGCGCATAACATTCTGGTCAGCGCGGTCGATGACTCAATGATGCAGAACTTCTGCAACTGCAGGACAACAAAGGAGATCTGGCACTGCCTGATTATCCTAATGGAGAGCACTGATGAAGTGCGGGATGATCGGAGATCCCTCCTGAACCAGAAATATGAGGCCTTCAGACAAGGGCCTAAGGAAGAGATCGGAGTCACCTTCGAGAACTTCCTTAAGATTGTCAATGCCCTCAAAGGATATGGAAGAGTGTTCACTGATGGTGAACTTAATGATAAATTCCTTAGGTCCCTTACTAAGGAATGGGACACAAAGAACTGCGCCATCCGAGAGTTTGGCAGACTTGCTGAAATAGATCCGCAAATTCTGTTTGGGAAGCTGATGTCCTATAAGCTCCAACTGAACACCAGGAAAGCAGAAGAAGAAGCAGAGAAGGCTGCAACCAAGGAAAAGACTGTGGCCCTAAAATCTATTCACTCCAGGAAGGGCAAGGGTGCGGTTTCATACCGTGCCGTGAAAAAGGATGAGGAGGAGGACTCCGAGACATGCTCCTCCAGCTCAGAGTTGTCTGAGGAAGATTTCTCCCTCATCACCCGAGAATTCAAGAAGTTTCTCAAGATGAGGAATCAAAGAAAGAGAGACGGCTCCTCCTCCAGGCATCAGAAGAAAAATTACTCTTCTGACAGGTATGCTTCTAAACCGAACAAACATCGCTCCTCTAACATTATTTGTTTTGGATGCAATAAGTCAGGACACATCGTGGCCGACTTTCAGCAAGGCAAGAGAGAAAAGGGGAAGGGAGAGGAGCACAAGTCCTCTAGAGACAAGAAGAAAGAGAGGACCTACATCGCCAAAAAGCCAAAGACACTGAGTGAGTCTGATTCCTAAGACTCCAGTGATGATGAGGAAGCCTACTTCGGGCTGGTGGGTCGCTCCGACTCAGAAGGAGAATGCCCCCCATTTACTGGGAAGGTAAAAGCTCACACCCCTCTCTCCGACTCTGAATCTAATCCTGAGTCTCAGGATGATGACCCTAAGGATAGTCCTTCGGCCCGTGAAGCGGAGCTCCTCGAGAAGTATGAGCTTCTGCTCAACACTTTCGAGGAGTGCCGTAAGAGATTGAAGGCTGAGAAAAAGGAAGTAAAATTCCTTAAGGGTGAGAGTGTCTCCCTAAGGGAAGAGATCACCAATTTGATCTCTCTCCGACAGGAGCACCTAGACCTGACTTCAAAGCATTCAGAGTCTCTTAAGCTCTTTGATCTTAAGCAGGAGGAAGTCGACAAGTTGGAAGGACAACTTGCGGCAGAAAGGAAGATCGTCAAGAGCTTCTCTATGTCAAAAACAGTTCTTCCATTAGTTGATACATTCTCTGCTCAGGCCAAAGAAGCTGGATTGGGGCATGTAGGGGTATCTGGTTCCTCATCCAGGAGAAACAGGAACCAGAGAAAGAATAAGGACGCCAAGAAGGCCTCTGCTGCTTAAAAGGGAAAGGACCCACTCAGTCCTGTTGCGTTCAGAAAGCCTAGCTTTCCCTGCAACCAACATGACTTTGAGTCAACCTTTGGTCATCATTTCCGGCCCTCGGTTGCAAAGCCAAAGATCCGATATGATGGTTGGACCTTTCCCCGCAACTTCGGTGAGAGTGTCTTCAAGGCACCTTATGAGGAAATCCACATGGGAAATTATGGTCAATTCTCTAGCGACCATAATAAAAAGCAGGCACCAAAAGACAAGCCTGTTATACTGAAGGAACAGAAGGTGAAGAAGTCATGTGACTGCAATCACTATGATGCTCCACCTCCAGATCCAAGGCCCCGGCTGTACCCACCATTCCCAGGGTAAGGCAGCAGCCTAGGAAGAGGTATAACAGATTTGACTGTTGGTGTTGTGGCAAAGTCGGTCACTTTGCCGTGGATTGTTGGTTTAATCTGTGGTATAACGAGACTCCTTATGTTAGCAATGCGAGGCCGACCACTCGTAGGGTTAACCACCCGAGGGGGAGTGTGCTAACCAAGAATCTAGGACCCAAGTTCTATTGGGTTCCTAAGGGAAATTAATTTTGTTTTGCAGGAATGTCCAAAGGCCACCAAAACTCCAATATGGTACTTGGACAGTGGATGCTCCATGCATATGACTGGGACAAGAAGCCTGCTGCGTGATTACACTCTAGTCGAGAATGGACCCAAAGTCATCTTTGGGGGGTCAGATCGAGGAGTCACCAGAGGTTACGGTATGATTTCCAACGGTATAATCTCTATCACCGACGTGGCATATGTTGAAGGGTTAAACCATAACCTGATCAGTGTAAGTCAGTTATGTGATAAATATTATGACGTTAAGTTCTGCAAGAATAAATGCCTGATAATCTCATGTGCCTCTTCTGAGACGGAATTAACAGGCATTTGGAGCAGAAATATCTTCTGCTTAAATTTTCTTAGTTTAGATTCATCTACCCCCGTATGCCTAGTGGCAACAGGCAGTGCATCTCTTTGTGAACAATGACACAAGAGATTGACACATATTAATTTCAAAATAATTAGTATGCTGTTTTCTAAAAACTTATTAAGGGATGCTCCTGTTATCAAGTGCTTCAAAGATAGCCCCTGTCCTGCATGCCAGATGGGCAAACAGACTCGGGCTACCTTTAAGAGCATTGCAGACAAAGATTCATCCCGATGTCTTTATCTTCTGCATATGGACTTGTTTGGTCCAATGTAAGTTCATATCTTGGGAGGCAAGTCCTATACGCTAGTGATAGCTGATGATCACTCTCGGTTTACATTGGTGTTCTTCTTAAAACGAAAGTCAGATACATTTGACATCTTCACTACTTTTGTCAAGCAGGTTCAGAACGAATTTAACTTCTTAGTGGTCAAAATCAGAAGTGACCATTGAACAGAATTCGAATCTGGTGCTATGACAGAGTTTTGTGAAGAACAAGGTATCTTTCATGAGTTTTCCTCCCCGTGCACTCCTCAGAAAAATGGAGTTGCGGAGAGGAGAAATAGAACTCTCATTGAAGCTTGCACGACAATGTTGAAAGTCGCTTCTCTCCCAGAATACTTCTGGGCAGAGGCGGTCAATACGGCTTGTCATGTACAAAACGGAGCATTGATCAACAAGAATCATCATAAGATGCCTTATGAGCTATTAAGAGGCAGGAAACCAACCATGTCCTACTTAAGGATCTTTGGTTGCAAATGCTACGTACTCAATAACGGGAAGTACCCGCATACTAAATTTGGTGAAAAATGCTTTGAAGGCATATTCATGGGCTATAGTTCCCACAGTCGGGCATATAGGGACTTCAATAAGAAAACCTTAGTGGTAGAAGAATCAATTAATGTTGTATTTGATGAAGGAAGCTTGCTTAACAACAATTCTTCCAGCGGTATTCTTGAAGATGCAGGTGCACGACTTGAACAGCTGAGTCTCGATGAGATCGCTAAAGATGAAACTCCTAAGTACGTCAATGTTTCCACCTCAACGTCAACTGGGAATGTTGAAGATCAAAATGGAGCAAATCTCTTAGAAGAAGGAGAAGCCCAAGAAGTAGTCGAAGCTCCAGATGCCAGACTTCTAGAGCTCCGGCACGTGAGGGATCATCCTAGAGATCAGATCATCGGAGATACTCGTGACGGTGTTAGAACTCGAAGAGGTACTATTAACGAGAGTTTGCATCTTAGCTTCCTGTCACAGGTTGAGCCCAAGAAGTTCGACGAGGCGAACAAAGATGCGGCATGGATTTTGGCCATGCAAGATGAACTGCATCAATTCGAACGATGCAACGTTTGGACGCTGGTTCCCAGACCACAAAAGCAAAATGTAATTGGCACCAAGTGGATCTTCAAAAACAAACTGGATGAACATGGTGTCATCATAAAGAACAAGGCCAGGCTGGTGTCTCAAGGTTACAGACAGGAGGAGGGGATTGACTTTGACCAGACCTTTGCACCAGTGGCAAGGCTCGAGGCAATCAGATTGTTCCTTGCGTATGCTTCGCACAAAGGATTCACAGTCTATCAAATGGATGTGAAATAAGCATTCTTGAACGGAGACCTGAAAGAGGAAGTATACGTCGCTCAAACCTCAGGTTTTGTCAATCCTACTTATCCCAATCATGTATATTTTTTTAATAAAGCTCTATATGCTTTAAAACAAGCTCCACGAGCTTGGTATGAGACTTTATCTAGTTTTTTTTCTTGAGAATAAGTTCTCTAGAGGTAAAATAGATAAGACATTGTTTCTCAGGGAAGTCAAAGGCAAGATTTTGCTGGTGCAAATCTATGTCGATGACATTATATTCGGGTCAACGGACAACAATCTTTGCAAAACGTTTTCTAAACATATGCAGGGAAAGTTTGAAATGATCAGTATGGGAGAGCTAAAGTATTTCTTGGGACTTCAAGTGAAACAGTCTGAGGATGGCATCTTCATCTCTCAGACGAAGTTCACAAATGAACTCCTCAAGAAATTCGGTTTGGAGAATGCAACCTCTATGAGGACTCCAATGGGATCCACTATGTCTCTGGATAAGGATGAGAAAGGTAAACCTTTCGATGAAACCAAATACAGAAGCATCATTGGATCCCTTCTCCACCTTGTTGAAGTATTAGACCGGGCGGCCTTGCGGTCTTGTCTGGCGGGTTGTTGACCGAGCGGTCTGGCGGTCTCCTCTGGTGCTTGGAGACCGGGCGGTCTATCGGACTCTCAGTGCGGCCTGTTCTTATCCTGCTAGAGTTGTCGTGCGGTTAACCCATTTGTCTAACTGAGCGGCCTATGCGGTCTCCTTTATTTCTAGCCGATCTGCCCTGTACATGTTTAGTCCCACATTGTTTGTTTATACTCTCTCATATCTCCTCCATTCTATATAAGGGAGGTCATACCTTTGTAAATGATATCTTTTTTGGATAATAAAATTTCAATTATTCAAAAGTCTATCCGTTTATTCTTTCTTATTCGCTACTTTCTACATGGTATCAGAGGACACGGTCATTTCCTCCTGATTGTGTGCGCTCTCTGCTTCTCGCGGCTTGTTTTCCGCTTTCTGCGACCTGTCTCGCGGCTTGCCTTCTCTTCTATCTGCTGCCCTGTTCGCACGGCTTGTTTCTGTCCGCTGCCCTGTTCGCGCGGCTTGCTTATCCTTGGTTCTCTTCTCCTACTATTATTCGTCGCCGCGACCTGTTTCTTTGTCGCCGCGCTCCTGGTTCCTTCTTGCCTCTCCGACTTCCTAGTCGTTGCGGCCTGTTTCTGTTCGCCCGACCTGCGACTTCCTAGTCTTGCCTCCTCTTCTCTTCTGTTCGCTCGGCCTTTTCAGTCCGCGCGACCTCTTCCACGCTGTGCCTTTGACTGCTTTCTAGCCGCTTGTGTTCGCGTGACTTCTTCATTTTTTATCCACTACGGTTTCTTGCTGTGTTCTATGACTACTTCCGGTCTCACCACTACTCCTACAGCTCCTTCTCCACCTCCTCCTTCGGGCAACCTTGGCACCCTTTCTAAGCTTGTTGGCTCCAACTATCCTGATTGGAGCATTTCTTTCACTTTTCTCCTTCGCTCTCAACGCAAGCATCATCACCTCACCGATGACCCTCCTCCTCGTACCTCTCCTGAGTTTGATGACTGGGATGCGAGTGATGCTCTTGTCCGCACCTGGCTGGCCAATAGCCTTTCTGATGAGTGCCTTCCCGTCATTCGCCATGATGAGACGGTCAAGGCCGCCTGGCTTCACCTCGCTGCTCTCTATTCGAAGGGGGGCCAGACGTCCCGCATTTATACTCTCTATGCGGACCTCTTCGCCCGCCCTTCCATGTCTCCTGCTGCGGCTTATCAGTAGGTTCAGGCTCTTGGTGCTGAAATCCTCCAGAATCGCCCCTTCTCCGTGGACTTGGCCGAACAGCACAAACACTTCCAGGAACACCTGGTTGTTTATTATCTTCTTTGTCTTCCCGATTCTTATGATATGATCCGCCAGCAGATCTTGGGTGAGGCGGAATCTCCTACTTTGGATGCCACTGCGGCTCGCATTGTCGCTGTTACTTCGCTGCTCCAGCGTCCTCTGTTGGCCTCTCCCCCTTCCCGGGACTCCTTTGCTCACCAGGCTCAGAGGGGGGGGGGGGGACCCAGTGGCTGCGGCCACTCCGGCGGACGGGGTTCATCCCGGTTCCTCTGCTCTCACTGTGGTCGTACCGGCCACTCTGTTGACCCCTGCTGACAGAAACATTCTCATCTTCGCCCTTTCGGTGATGCTCCTTCTTCGGCCTCTGCCTCTTCTCGGTCGTCTACCTCTGTGGCCATGACGTCAGGAAGTGCCCACGTCGTTACCCAAGGTAAATGGCTGATTGACTCCGGTGCTACAAATCATATGACTGGAAACCCTCATTGCTTCTCCCGTCTTGAGACACATGACCGCTTACCCCCGGTTCGTGTGGCGGATGGTTCCCCGTCCCCGGTTCATGGGACGAGCATGGTTCAACTCACCCCCTCGCTTTGCTTGGAGGACAC
Organism: Platanthera guangdongensis; assembly: GCA_039583875.1. NCBI lineage: Eukaryota > Viridiplantae > Streptophyta > Magnoliopsida > Asparagales > Orchidaceae > Platanthera > Platanthera guangdongensis. The sequence goes on along the minus strand of CM077158.1, from coordinate 119,328,121 downwards.
CCTCTATGTCCCGAAGTTCCCGTGCAATTTGTTATCAGTTACTACTTTATGCCGGCAACTTCAGTGCTCCGTCTTATTCACTCCCACTACTTGTTCTTTTCAGGACCCGAGGACCCAGCGGATGATTGCTACTGGGACTGAGAGCGGCGGCCTCTACTTCCTCGACGATGTTTTCGCTCTGTCCGCCTACTCCTCCTTCACAAATCTCCTTCAATGGCACCTTCGCCTTGGACATCCTCCTCCTCGTATTCTTCTCCAGCTTCTGCCCCACTTACCTCCTACCATTTCTCCGCTCAACTGTGATGCGTGTCAGCTTGGCAAACATCATCGCTCCTCCTTCCCACGGAAGCAAGGCCGTGGCTCCTCTCGCCCGTTTGATCTTATTCATTCTGATGTATGGGGTCCTGCTCCTACCCTCACTGTTGGTTGGGGTAGTTCCTATTTTGTCACTTTTATAGATGATTTTTCATGCTGTACCTGGGTGTATCTGTTAAAAGATTGCTCTGAACTCTTTTCTGTTTGGCAATCTTTTTATTTTATGATTCAGACTCAATTTGCTATTTCTATTAAAGTTTTACGTTCTGATAATGCCAAGGAATATCTGAATCATGAGTTCTCCGCTTTCTTTCACCAACATGTCCTGCTTCATCAAACGACTTGTGTTTACACCTCCCAGCAGAATGGGGTGGCAGAGCGTAAAAACCGTCACCTGCTTGATGTTGCTCGTACTCTCATGACGCAGATGCACGTCCCTCGCTCCTACTGGGGCTACCCTGTGCTCCTCGCCTGCTATCTCATCAATCGCCTTCCCTCCACAGTTCTCCAAGGCCAGACCCCCTTCTCCATTCTCTACCCCCACAAGGAACCTTTTCCTCTCCCTCTCCGTGTCTTTGGATGTATGGCCTTTGTTCACGCTCCTTCCGCTACCCACGACAAGCTTTCCCCCCGTTCCACCAAGTGTGTCTTTTTGGGGTACTCTACCACTCAAAAAGTCTATTGCTGCTTTGACCCCCTTCTCCGCAAGCAGTTTGTCTCTGCGGATGTGACTTTTTTCGAGAATGGTTCCTATTTCTCTCCTACCTCTTCTCTTCCTTCTGATCTCTCCATTCCTTCCATGCCTCTCGACGTTTTCCTACCTCCGTCTCCTCCTCCACCGACTCCTTCCAAGTCCGTCTCCCCACCCACCCCTCCTCCCTCCTCTCCGCCGCCGTCTCTCTCTAGTCCCGGGCCAGCCTTCTTCGCCACGGACGCTCCGGTCGCTGACGCTCCCGTCGACCTAGATCTTCCAATTGCTCTTCGCAAAGGGGTGCAGGCGTGTACTCAACAACTGCTTGCGGCAGTTGTTTCCTATGATCGGTTTTCTCCTTCTCGTAGGTGTTTTGCCTTGGCTATCTCTGCTACTTCTACTCCCCGCACCTACCAGGAGGCTTTTGCTCTCCCTCATTGGAAGTCTGTCATGGATGAGGAGATGGCTACTCTTACTGAATGGGGTACCTGGACCCTTGTTCCTCCTCCCGTGGGCACTGATGTGGTTGGCTGTCGCTGGGTTTTCGTTGTGAAATTTCGCCCTGACAGCATTGTGGATCGCTACAAGGCCCGGCTGGTGGCCAAGGGCTTCACTTAGACTTACGGCATTGATTACTTTGATATCTTTTCTCCGGTTGCTCGCCTCAGCACCATCCGGGTTATCCTTTCTGTGGTTGTTAATCGGGATTGGGCTATTTCCCAGCTTGATGTGAAGAATGCTTTTCTCTATGGCGATCTTCAGGAGGACGTCTATATGGAGCAACCTCCTGGGTATGTTGTTCAGGGGGAGACACGCGTATGTCATTTGAAGAAGGCCATTTATGGCCTAAAGCAGAGCCCTCGGGCATGGTTCGACAAATTCACTGGTATTGTGGCTACCATCGGCTTTAGAAGGAGTTCGGCCGATCACTCCTTATTCATTCGCAAAACGGCCTCGGGATTGGTGTTTTGGCAGTATATGTGGATGATATTTTTCTTACTGGCGATGACCGGGATGGGGTGGACTTGATGAAGAAGCACCTCCGTCAGCACTTGGTCACGAAGGATATGGGCTCCCCGAAATACTTTTTGGGGATAGAAATCTCTCGGAAACTTGACTCGTTGGTTCTCTCCCAACGGAAGTATGCCCTTGATCTTCTACAAGAAGCAGGATTGACAGGTGCCAAACTGGCTCGGTTTTCCATGGCTATTGGAGAAGACAAAACATGGACGGATGACTCGCCTCTTCTATCTGATGTCACAAGGTACAGAAGTTTGGTATGCAAACTCATCTATCTAACGGTGACTAGACCCGACATCGCCTATGCTGTAGGCAAGGTCAGTCAGTTTATGGAAGCTCCCAGGGAGTGCCATCTTCAGTCTGCCCTGAAGATTTTAGAGTATATCAAAGCATCACCAGGCAAAGGGTTACTCTTTCAGAAGAATGGTCATTTGAGGGTTGAGGCCTACTCAGATTCAAGTTACGCGGATGACAAAGGCGATCGTAAATCCACATCAGGTTTTTGTACCTTTGTTGGAGGTAATCTCGTGAGTTGGAAGACCAAGAAACAGTCTGTTGTCTCCAGATCCAGTGCAGAAGCCGAATACCGGAGTATGGCGTCAACCACGTGTGAGTTAAAGTGGTTGCGGGCTCTCATGCTTGACCTGGGCGAGGTATATGACTGTCCTCTCCCTATGTTCTGTGACAACAAGGCCGCTATATACATATCTAGAAATCCGGTCTTCCACGAGAGAACAAAGCATATAGAGGTTGACTGTCACTTCATTCGGGAAGAGATTTTGAAGAAACAGATTTGTACTCCATTTGTCACCTCTGACAAGGAATTGGCAGATATCTTCACCAAGCCGGTCTCTACTTCCTTCTTCCACATTTGTCACAAGCTGGGCATGATTGATATCTATGCTCCAGCTGGAGGGGGAGTGTTGAAGTATTAGACCGGGCGGTCTTGTGGTCTTGTCTGGCGGGTTGTTGACCGAGCGGTCTGGCGGTCTCCTCTAGTGCTTGGAGACCGGGCGGTCTATCGGACTCTCAGTGCGGCCTATTCTTATCCTGCTGGAGTTGCCGTGCGGTTAACCCATCTGTCTAACCGCGCCGCCTGTGCGGTCTCCTTTATTTCTAGCCGATCTGCCCTGTACATGTTTAGTCCCATATTGTTTGTTTATACTCTCTCATATCTCCTCCATTCTATATAAGGGAGGTCATACCTTTGTAAATGATATCTTTTTTGGATAATAAAATTTCAATTATTCAAAAGTCTATCCGTTTGTTCTTTCTTATTCGCTACTTTCTACATACCTTACTGCCAGTAGACCTGATATCATATTCTCCACATGTGTCTGTGCTAGATATCAGGTGAACACTAACGAATCTCACTATGTCGCTGCAAAGCGAATTCTAAGATACCTTAAAGGTACTCCCAATATTGGCTTGTGGTACCCGAGAAACAATGATGTCGAGCTAATAGGTTTTTCAGATGCTGATTTTGCAGGGAGTAGGGATGACAGGAAAAGCACTTCCGGGACGTGTCAATTTCTCGGAAGAAGGCTTATTTCATGGAACAACAAGAAGCAGAATTGTGTAGCAACCTCCACTGCAGAGTCTGAGTACATCTCGGCAGGCAGCTATTGCGCACAACTCTTATGGATCAGAAACCAGTTAGCCGACTACGACCTTCAGTTCAAGGAAGTACCAATGTACTGTGACTCCTCCAGTGCAATTGCAATTGCCAACAATCCGGTATCGCACAGTAGAAGAAGCATATTGAAGTGCGCTACCAGTTCATTCGGGAGCACGTGGAAAACAAGGACATCTCTCTCTGTTATGTCCCCACGGACAAGAAGATTGCAGATATTTTCCCAAAGCCCTTAGACGAAGCCAAGTTCAGTCTTTTCAAAACTAAATTGGGGATGCTAAACTATGAGGAATGAAGACTACAGAAGCTCCAGGCTTATGCATCTAGGGGGAGCCTCTGCCAGGAACTCAAGTGTGAGCACAGGTGCAAGAACTGAGGGGGAGCAAGGGGTGAAATGAAACAGACTCCGATTTGCAGAAGCCGAAAAGGGGGAGATTACCCTCTCGGCTAAGGCTAAGGTGGCTCCAAGTTAACTCGCAAGAAATTGGTATTGGTAATGAATATCTCTCTCAAATCAATTTTAAGTTTATGATTTTAATTCTCATACGCTCTATTCACCTTAGCTTGTAGGGTTTAGGCTTCTTCAAATAGGGGGAGATTGTTGGGTATTGTATCCACAACGTACCTGATTTGAAGAAGCCCCTGAACAAGCTAAGGTAAATAGACAATGTATTTGATGAAATCCTTCAAGTTGTGCTTGCAGTTATTCCACGCTAAGTACACACCAATGTCAGGGTGCAGTAGGTCAATATACACGGGTTTGCGCGATGTAATCCCTCGTTGAGCAGATCAGTGTGTTGGCCTACGTGTACTCTCTCTATTGGAGTGTACTAATTTTCAAGTACAGGGCTATGATAATGCAAGAGCAGACAAGGAGCAAGGATGGGTCCAAGAGCAGCTCATGGGTGGAAAGACGAAAAATCGTCTAAGTAATAATCTACGAGAATCACCAAGTAATTCTCTCCGATTCGGCGAGAATCACTAGTGATTCTCGCCGAATCGTCGAGAATCACTGGCTGATTCTCGCCGTCTCTATCCGGCTAAATCAGAACATGCAAATCTGTCGCTAAGTCAAAATCGTCGAGAATCACTGCCTGATTCTCGCCGAATCGACGAGAATCACCTTCGATTCTCGCCGAATCGACGAGAATCACCTTCGATTCTCGCCGAATCGACGAGAATCACCTTCGATTCTCGCCGATTTTTCCTTAGGCGAATTTCTGAAGCTCGCTGGACCGGATCAAATGTTAAGGCGCTGTTTTGAACCGGTTTTAGGGTTTCTTCTGGTGGGACCCACAACGGTCATATAGAAGTATTCTACTGTATAAATACTCGCGTATCTTTGAACAGTAAAAAAAACAAGATACCGAAAAATGAATACACGGAGCACCCGACGTGACCTAGATCGCGAAACCTGCTCCGCCGCCATCGCCGCTCGTGCCAGTGGATCGCCGACTTTTGATCGCCGGTTTCTTCCAGATCTCCCGGCGACAGAAGCACAACCAAGCACAGCATCTCACGCGTCTAACCAGAGATCCTTTGTCTCTTGATTCGTTGATCGGGAAAACCTTCCACTTCTGAATCGATCGAGACGATCGATCCTAGTGTGACCGTTGGTAGATCTTGCTAGCTTTTCTACGAAGATTGAATCTCCAAAGAACAGCCACAGCACGCCGTTGTCGCCGCCGATCCAGAGAACCAAGCCGCCGCCCTTCTTGCCGCCGCTGGTTTCGGGGAGATTCTCTCCAAGTGAGATCTAGGGTCGTGGACTCTTCGTTGACTTCAAAAACACGTCATCGAACGAAGAGGGACACCTTAGTATCCATAAGTTATTTGTATTTCTTATACAATCTATTTTCAATTTCTCTGTAACGGACCGATTGGTCCCTAGTTGTAAGGGTTGGGTGCAACCCGTGTTGTGGGAGTGGTGACTCCTACATGTGGAAGGGTTCTTTCTGTTAGTGCAAGGATTGTATTTCAATCCTATTGGTGAAGTGACCGAGTCATCCCTGGTTGGGAGATAGGTCGAAGGGGGGAAGTGGATGTACCCAAATCGGGGAACCACTATAAATTGCTTGTGTCCTTTCTATGCTGTGTTGTTTTGTTTTCGTGTGCAGGTACGATTTTAATTCCACAAAAACGCTGCAAGACACCTATTCCCCCCCATAGGTGAAGCTAGTTGACACTAGGTGGACTTTCAGAGCTGCTTTGTTGCAAGCTCGTCTCATCAAATACAACACTAATAGAATCTTCTACGATCAGGGTTTTGTTGTTAAAAATTCTAAACGCCTTACTCTAGCTACTATATCGTTCAAAAATACCTTCAAAACTCTTTTGCCTGAATTAAGTTATGTGATATTTCCCATTGTTAAGTACGAGGCATTTACTACCAATGATTTAAAAAAATTAAATAGTCGGATTCCTGCCCTTTAGCAGTTCGTAAGCTGTTTTATCATGGTTCTTATTTATGAGTGCTCTATTTTGCACGTGACAAGCAGTATTGACGTCTTCAGCCCAGAAGTATTCTAGTAGTGAGGCATCACTCAACATTGTTCTGCAGGCCTCTATGAGTGTTTTATTCCTTCTCTCAGTGACTCTGTTCTGTTGAGGAGTATGAGGAGAGAAAAACTCATGAATGATACCTAGGCTTTCACAGAATTCTATCAAGGCCCCAGATTTGAACTCTGTTCCATTGTCACTTCTGATTTTGACAACTGAATAGTTGTATTCATTCTAGATCTGCCTGAGAAAATTAGTGAAAATATCAAAAGTATCAGACTTGTGTTTTAGAAACAACACCCATGCAAAATGAGAGTAGTCACCTATAATAACTAGTGTATAATCCTTATCTTCAAAACTTCTAATTTGTAGTGGACCGAACAAGTCCATATGAAGTAGGTATAAACACCTATTAGAATATTTGCCAATAATTATTTTAATGGTATCACTTGTTTGCTTGCCTTTAACGCATGCGTGCCAAGGTTTATCATTAACAGACTCAACATTGGGTTCATCACGTACCAAATTTAGAGAAAATAATTTATTAATAGTTTTGTAATTTATATGTTCTAATCTCTTGTGTCATTGGTCACCAAGAGACGCACTATCTTTTGTCAAAAACCACACTGGTGTTGAAGAGCCTATGCAAATAAAATTTAAACAAAATATGTTTCTACTACGAGTGCCTGATAGAACTATTTCTAAGTTATCTACCGATTCTATCAAGCACTTGTTTGCATGAAATTCTATTACGTATCTTTTATCATAGAGCTAGCTTATGCTTATAAGATTATGTTCTAATCCTTAACATAAGCCACATCTGAGAAGGATACACTACCGTTAGTGATCATACCGTAGCATTTTGTGATACCCCTGTCAGAACCTCCAAAGATAACCTTTGGCCCGTTCACAACTGGAGAGCACTTTCGAAGAAGGCTTCTTATCCCGGTCATATGCCGAGAGCATCCACTATCCATATACCAGATAGGCGATTTGTTGGCCTTTGGACATACCTGCAAAAATATAATCAGTTTACCTTAGAAACCCAAACGCATTTGGGTCCTTAGTTATTTGTAAGCATGCTCCCCCTAGGATTATTAACATCTCGAGTGGTCTGCCTCGTATGATTAACTAGAGGAGTTTTAAAAATTCTGAGATTAAACCAGCAATGTTCGGCAAAGTGACCAACTTTAACGCAACACCAACAGCCAATCCTGTTGTACCTTTTCCAAGTCTCTTTCCTGAGCTTTTAAACGTGTGGTCTCGTAGGGGCGGCTGTTCTAGAGGTAGAAACCTCATGATGATGGCACTAACAAGACTTTTTCACCTCCTTTTCCTTGGGTACAACGGACTTGGCCTTAGGTTCCTTCTTAATATTAATGCAATGAACGTATGGACAATAGTATTTCATTTGTATTTGCTCATAAGGTCCCTTGAGTACACTTTCACCAAAGTTTCGGGGACGTGTCCATCCTCGGTATCGTGACTTGGGCTCTACATAAGAAGGCCTTGCAAAATGACTGTAGGATGAATCAAAATCAAACTCATTTCTTGGGAAGATGGCCTTCTTAAATGAAGTTTACTCTAGAGGAACTTTGACCTTCACATTGGCAAAAGCTTTCTTGGCAGCCTTATTCTTTCTTTGAGCTTTATTCATCCTAGAAGATTTACTAGGAACAGTCTGATGCCCTAATCCAGGTCCTTTATCCTAAGCAGAGAATTCAGCAACAAATGCAAGAACTGTCTTGGGCTTGGAGAAACTTTCAACCAATTTCTTTTCAGAGGCAAGTTGTTCTTCCAATTTCTCGATGATTTTATCCTTCACATTTAGGTTCTCGAGAGCTATATTGTATTCTTCGATCGCGGCATGGAATTCCTTTCTGAGTGAGTCCATCTTTGCGACTTCCTCCCGCAGAGTGCCCTCATACGCCCTAAGCGATTTGATCTCCTTGGCCTTAGTTCCCGCAACTCTACGACATTTGTTGTAAGCCTTGATTAATTCTTTGAATTTAGTCATGAGTTCAGACTCATCATCAGAAGAGCAATCCTCATGATCATTGTCTGAAGCATCAAATTCTGAGAGAGGGGTGTGAGAATATACCTTCCTAGTGTACTAGGGTTCTTCTTCCTCGTCTTTTTGTGGCAACAACCCAAAGTAGTCTTCCTCTTCCTCACTTGACTCAGATGAGTTAGTATCACTTAGAGTCTTGGCCTCCTTGTCTACTAGGCATCTTTCATATTTCTTTTTTTACCATAGGAAGACTTCTTTTCTTTTCTTCTTCCACCCACTTTCTTCTTGTACGGGCAATCAACAATTACGTTCCTTTACTTATTACGATAGTAACAAACAATGTCAGATGAAATATGTTTCTTTGGTTTAGAATTATACCTTTCGTGGCAACTTGAGCCTTTCTTATGACGATCACCATCGTGACGTGATCTTCTAGAGGAAAAGTCTTTGCCTTTCCATTGCTTCTTCTTACTCAGGAACTTTTTGAACTGTCTAGAGAGTAGGGAGAACTCTCCATCTAATATTTCTGAGCAAGTGGTGCTCGGCTCCAAGTCTTCTTCTTCACTTTCTTCCTGTGCAAGAGCAGGAGATGCAGCTTTAACTTTCCTTGAGCCTTCTATCTTTAGTGTGACAAACTTCTCCTTCTATGAGAATCTGCTTCCCTCTTCTTTAGCTTTTTTGTATTTATTTGAAGCTCATATGATATTAGCTTCCCGAAGAGTTTCCGAGGATCAGTCTTAGCTAGCTTTCCAAACTCCTTTATGGCACATATTTTGTTGTCGCATTCCTTTGTTAAGGATCTTAGAAGCTTATCATTCATTTCTCCGTTAATGAATACTCGGCCATAGTTCCTCAGGCCGTTGACAATATTGATGAAATTTTCATAAGTGTCTTATATAGTATCTTTGGGGCCTTTCCCGAAGGTCTCATACTTCTTATTCAAAAGGCATATTGAAAGAATTGGTTTCAAGATGTTATAAACACCTAGAGAGGGGGGGGGGGTGAATAAGTTCAATTCTTTTTCTAACTTAGGAAGACAAATCTATCTAGTTTAGCAATTTATTCAGCATAAAACACAACACAACATTCACATACACATAGCATTCCCCAGATTGCACACCAGATTGATAGTGGTTCCCCAAATGATGGGTACATCCACTTTCCCCCTTCGCCTATCTAGTAGTGTACTAGATTCGGCCAAACTTCCTTCTTTCTTCTCAGATCCACAGATCTTACATCTCAGAACCAAGACTGGTTCCTACAACTCAGAGTGAATCCACACTCCTACAACTCAGGCACAAGCCCCACCTCAGCCTCTTCCATAGGCCTACAACTCAGAGTGACACCCCACTACTACAACTTAGGCAAAAGCCATACCTCAGCCTCTTTCACAGGCCTACAACTCAGGGAACAGATTCCCCTACCTCAGGCACTCAGCCCTACCTCAGCCTTTATAATTTAGGCTTACAACTCAGAAAAGTAAATCTCCTACACTCAAATCTATTACAGATCCTACAAAAGTTATTGATGAAAAAGATAATAATATATTCAACTATATGGAGAGAGAATTGGTTGAAGGCTTCATGATCAGTTCTTGATAGAACTGATTACTTAAGGATCAACCTATCATAGCTTCTTCAAAGCTTCTTGAATCTGAACAAAGTAAGGTTGATCTTCTTGGTGTTGGAGTTGATCTTTAATCAGCTTCCTTCAGAAATTAATCTGAATTCCTCTTCAGAATTTATCTGAATTCTTCTGGCAGACTGTTCAGGATCTGCCTTCACTAGATGAGGACTTCAATCCTTCTTATTTTTCTCTCTCTACAATCTATTGACTGTTTCTTCTTTCTCTTCTTTTGGATCCTCAATCCTTCAGAGATTATTCTTTATTCACTGATCATGTTCACGATCACTTCTTCACAATAGATAATTGATTAGCTTTATTGTTGAGAGAGCATATCTATATATAGGCTTCATCCATGGTTACCGGCTGTTCCGGTTCCAAACGGTGTTCTGACACCTCTGACAGATGTGACAACAATGTCAGTAATGACAGCTGTCAAGTCTCCAGTTGTATTACTTCAACCTTCATTGGACATTGACTCAGCAGTAGAGAATGTCGAGTGAATACTTCACATGTGTCGACACCCATAGTCCATGTGTCGACACAAGTCTTGATGATGTCGACACAGCTTCATTTTTACTTCTCGACACAGCTTCTGTGGAATGTGTCGACACAAGTCCAGTGTGTCGACACAAACACTTCTTGTCTTGACAAAGTTGCTGTCAATAGAATTCTGGTGTGTGTCGACACAAGTTCTGTGTGTCGACACAGTCGTTGTCGACAGAATTCTGGAATGTGTCGACAGCTTCTCTGTGTGTCGACACAAATCCTGATGATGTCGACACAATCTGGCCCTTGGTGTCGATACAACATTATCAACAGATTTTCTGTGTGTCGACACAAATACTGGGTGTCGACGCAATTTGGCCCTTGGTGTCGACACAACCATTCCCAAGTGTCAACACTTGTACTTAGAAAATTTTCCTTCATTTACTTAACTTGCACATGATAACTCAACACAATATAAAATACAACTTGATGCATATCAATGAGTTAGGTGAGACTTCTCCAAATCTGATACACATTTTCCAATGTACCCAACAATCTCCCCCTATTTGGAGAAGTCATAACCCTTAGTCAATGATATACATCACTTATAATAAAATAAACAATATGATGTATAAAAGCATTCAGTGACAGGGTAACATATAAACAAAACAAGTATATTATATCATCACAGAATATGATACAAACATAATAACCATGAATCATTGTTTTGTTTAAACATTAAAAAAGATTTGTTAACAACAAATTACATAGATCTTAAAACTGAAGATTACAATGTTCTAAAATCTAGTCAATCTATCCTACGGCTGATCAGGCTCCTTGATCAGTATGCCTTTGCCTGACTGGACCCTTACTTGTACTGGAGCTTCAGTATCTTCAGCTGGCTTCTTGCCTTTGACATCCTTCTTCTTAAGTTATTCAGCCTTAACTTTTTCCTTTCAAGATAGTGATGAGGCTTGGGAAAGTATTTACTGGGCTCCACAACTGTATCAGGTATTTTCCCAGCCTTGTGATCCCTTCTAAGCTGATGTAAAACATCATGTCTATGTAGCTATTTGTTCCACTCAAGTTTAGAATACCGCTTGCCTCTATCATGCATTTTGTCTTTGACAGCTTGCCAGGCAGTGAGTATTATATTTCTGGAGGTGGGACTCCATCTTTCAAAATCAGGCTTCAGTTCAGCATACTCTCTAAATCTTTTCTTGGAAAGTTGTGCTTCTTGCTCTCTCTATAATGCAGCCTCAGACATTTCCACTTTCTCAATTATAACATTCTTAGCAGCCTTTGGAGGGATATACATCTGTTGAACCAGTTGTTGAATTCCCTCAAAGTTAGAAGGGGGGTATATAATTTGAGCTACCTCCTGCTGACCCCCTTCAATTCTTGCAGCTTGAATGCCTGACTCAGCTGTATTATCATCATCACAAAAGGGAGGATATCCAAGAGTGGCTCTGATAGAATTAGTTTTCCATTTGGCATGTTTAGAGCCTGCATTGACTAACAATCTCTCCCGCTTTATGACTTCTCTCTCAACATGATCCCTGAGATCATCCTTGTGGAACCTTATCTGATTAACTAGATAATTGGTTTCTTCTGTATAATAAGATTTAAACTTCTATAGCTGAGCAGATATGATCTTCTGAGAGGCTTGAATGGCAGATTGGAAAATGGATAAATCTTCTTGAAGTTTCTTATCAAACTCTGACTTCTCTTTAGCCCTTTCCTCAGTTAATGCAGTTCCATTATACTTTAACTCAGTAACAATCACATTATGTGATACCAGACATTATGTGATTCAATCTTAGTGGTAGGATCCAGTCCACACCATTGAAGATCTTCTTTTGTCATTGAAGATGTGACTTCATCATATTCCTGTGTCCTGGGCAACTATAGTGTCTTGCTCAGACGCTTCTGGGTAAGTTTCACCTTGCTTCCTTGAATTGATGACCTAATCTTCAATCCAGTTGAATCCAGGGTTGCTTTTGTATATAATTCAAGAACCTCCGTCTTCCAGATCTTGTTAGGTTCTGAAACTAGATATTCCAAACCACTTTCTTTGATTAGGGTTATCTCATCTCTGATCTCAGTCGCAACACTCTCAAAAGCATTGTGAACTAATTCATAGCCTTCGTTGATGTTGTTCTCCAACTTTGGCGCCATTGGTGACGAGAAATTTGAGGAGAAGAGAGATGAAGGTTTGTCGACTCAAAGATTTGGTCTCGAAAATGTTAAGAGGGTAGTCGACAAAGTTGTTTTGTGACCAATTTATATGTTTGTCAATACAGAAGGTCAAAAGGTGGGGTAATAAATACTTAATGTGTCGACACTGTAGAGATTGTGTCGACACAGACTTCTAATGTCTCGACAGAGTCAGACTGTAACACCCCCACCTGTCACATGACATATAACGATGGGTCCGGCCGGGGCCCCACGCCATATAGCACAGACAAGCAAAGGAGTCACGTGTGGAAATCAAACTCTACTCGTGCTCTTAACTCATTCCATTCTAGCGCAACATTTTTTTTTCTTGTTAACATGAACTCGAACCAGAATGTCCACCCATATATAAATACCACATTTATATAGAACAACACCAGGAATGTATACAACTCACACACCCTGGCCTTATGGCCTTACAGGTTCCTCTTTACACAACAACAATTTCGTACATCGGCACGCAGGCCGGCCACACATGAAATCCAACCATGATTCTGCACATAGCCTTCAAGGACTAAGAACACCAGGCTAGCCAATCCCCTACTTCTTTCAAAACCGCAACACCTGCAATTCATCATCCAAACCAATACAGAAAACAAAGTAACGTTCAGCATTGCTGACCCATTATAACGACCCTACCCCCTACCCGGGGTAGTGGTTCCTTCTCTGTATACAGTGCTTCCTTTCTCATCAAGCATCAGCAAACATCACCAAATCACATCATAGATAGATCATTCTCTTTATTCCACTAACTAACAAACACATCACATCACAAACGCTGGAGTCCACCAACGCTCCGTGCACTCAGGGCACCTTCTTGGCGTACCGGAATCCACCGTCGTACACCGCTGTCTCTCAAGGTTTTAACTTGTTGGTTGACCGGCCCTAGTCCACCAGCTCGCAGGCTGGCGACATCCCGCCCAAGCCACTCAGAGGTCCATCCTCACAACATCACAAACAGAGCAGACCGACCCACACTATGTGGTGTAGCAAGCCGGGTTTATCTAAGCTTCCCAGGCATTGTCTACCCATCGATCCCCCTCCTAATCCGATCGACCCACACTATGTGGTGCAGCAACTCGGGTTTAACTCGGCTCCCCTAGCATTGCCACCCATCGATCCCTTCCTTAACTAGATCAACCCACCCTAGTGGTGTAACAGGCCGGGTTTATCACGAGCTCCCTAGGCGTGCTACCAATTGATCATCTCATATCCAGGAGCTTCACCAAAGCCTCCTCACAATCATCACATCCATACATTCATCACAACAGAAATTCGTTTTGCACATCATCAAAGCCACGGAGTCTTCTCCAGTTTACCCATGAACATCACCAATCCAGACTACCGGTCCAGATGTGCTTCACACAGCATGCCTACGCCGTACTCCATATTTCCGGCTCTAAATGCATACACAACAAAGGAATCACTTCCGCGATCCACCTCTTGGTGGAGGATTCCAAGCATATGCATAGCGAAAGGACTTCGATGTCCAAGAAGGAGATCGTTACCCTTGAAGATCGCTTCAATGCCATGAAGTAGCCGGATGGAAATCACCGCCTCGGCTCTGCCTTCACGAATCCGCTCTCGGATCTTCGCTCCGCACTCCGTAGCTTCTACAGCAGCTGGAAGACTCCTCCCCTCTCTCTCCCTTAGGCCTTTCCCCTTTCTTTCTTGGAATGAAGATAAAGAAGAAGAAGAAGAAGAAGATAAGAGAATTTATCTTCTAATTCTCGGCCTCCTAGACACCTGGACAAAGCACAGCCCTTGGATCCAGTAAGAGGGAAACAAACGGCTCAGATCTGGCCAGAAAACCCTGAACACGGCCTGACACGCCCTGTGACACGCCCGTGTCACAGGCCGTGTCCCTCTAAGCGGCAGACAACCGACTCAATCCAGCCAGTACACGCCCGTGTGACACGCCCGTGTCACGGCCGTGTACCCGACACGCCCTCAGACACGCCCGTGTCTGAGGCCGTGTGCCTCAACGAAAATAATCCTAAAACAACCCGAGACTTCACACGGCCTGGCACACGGTCTGGCACACGCCCGTGTTCATGGCCGTGTGCACCAGGACACACCCGTGTCCCGCAAACACGCCCTAACCCGAGACGTCGAGTTGAGTTCGACGACCACTGACACGCCCTGTGACACGCCCGTGTCACAGGCCGTGTCCTCACGGGAAACTCGATACTCGACGATCGTCGCGTAACACTCGTCGAGCATCCGACACGGCATCCGACACGGCCGTGTCCTGGGCCGTGTTCCCCTCTCGACGATGTCGAGCGAAAATCGTCGACACCAAGTCCGATCGTCGACACAACCTCGACACGCCCTGCGACACGCCCGTGTCGCAGGCCGTGTCACCTGACACGCCCTGGGACACGCCCGTGTCCCAGGCCGTGTCACCCAAAAATCCTGTTTTCAGAAAATTGGCCTGTTACAATCCTCCCCTCCTTCAAATAATTTCGTCCTCGAAATTTGACTCCACACAGCCAATCCGTCACAACATCACAAAATCGTACACCCCAAGCCTCCGCACACACTAACAAACAGACAGCACAACAAACATCCCTAACTTCCACTTATGCACATTCAGCCAATCCATCACATAAAACCTCAAAACAAAACAACATGATTGATTTATCTCCTCACGATCACAAGTGCACCAAGCTCTTATAAAGATCTCTAACTATATAGAAACATCATTTACATACATCACGATGGATGATTCACCAAGTTCCGATTCCCGATTCAGTCAAAAGTGATGCACATCAGCTATTATTCATCACACCTGATATCAAAACATAGTTTACATACACAACATTCAGAGCATCGACATGATTCACATCGCAGTTCACTTCCGATCAGTCTCCCGATTTTGAAATTCGCGATTTAAAGATAAATGAAATGCTCGAGGCGGAATTTCACCAACTGAGCTTTGCGGCTCTTGCACGTCCATCGCATGAAATCGAGATTGCGTCCGGGGTGCAGATGATTCGGCTACTGCTTTCCCTTTTTCGTCATATGACGCACCTGTCTTTTTCTCACTCCCTGGAGGGACATTCCAACAGAATTTTGCGATATGTCCTTGCTGCCCACATTTATAACATATACGTGTATCCACACGTCCTGGCCGATACGTCGCCCCCGAAGAAACAGTCGACGGAGCTAATTCCACCGGTCTAAATCTTTTCTTCTCTTGTCGTCGAAACTCCGATTGCTCCGATGGTGACATCTTAAACTCTGACTTTTCCCTTGCCAGTCTCTTATTCTCTCGTACTCGCTTCATATCCTTCTCCAAGGCACGAGCTGTATCGACCAACGCCTGGAAGCCTTGGCTCACTGAACTCAAAAGTGCCAACCTCAATTCATCCCGTAAGCCTTCATAAAAACGATTTATCTTTCGCGCTTCCTCCGCAAAGGTAGATCCCGCATATCTCCCCAATCTTGTAAATTCATGCAGGTAGGTATCAATATCTCGCTCACCCTGAACCAAACGGAGAAACTCATTTTCCATCGCAATCCTCTGCGACACTGGCACATACTTGGCTAAAAATATTTGGGAGAATTCCTCCATTGAAACCTCCATTAAACCTCGACCTGCCAAGTGGTGCACTTCAATCTCATCCCACCACAATCTCGCATCTCCTTCCAACAGAAAAGTGGCCAACATCACTTTCTGTTCTTCGACCGTTCTGATTGCGGTTAGGATCCATTTTACTCTTGCCAACCAATCTTCTGCCTGCGTTGGTGAAAGCACTCCACCAAACGTCGGTGGATGAAAGTGCATAAAACGTGACAAGGCATCGTCACTTGCTTGCACTTCCACCACCTCGGCAGCATGCTCTTGCCTTCCACCAGGTCTTGCCTGTCCAGTTGGTTGTGCTTGTAACACTGCAAGCACTGTCTCCGCCACCACCCGTATGGCCTCTGCCGAGGGAGGCATCGGCGCTTCCACGGGTGCTGCACTTTCATCAGACCGCTGGGGCTCAGACGGCCCAGCTCCATCCCTCGCCACCTATCAATGTACAGAACACCATTAATACGGCCTAAGCATAATGGGACTGCTACATTGACTACACCCGCACGCACAGCATGTGCATGACAGACATTCCTAGTGGACATTCATGAGTTCATTTATGTTCTCTCCTCCCAAACAATCTAAACCTGGCTCTGATACCACTTTGTAACACCCCCACCTGTCACATGACATATAACGGTGGGTCCGGCCGGGGCCCCACGCCATATAGCACAGACAAGCAAAGGAGTCACGTGTGGAAATCAAACTCTACTCGTGTCCTTAACTCATTCCATTCTAGTGCAGCATTTTTTTTTCTTGTTAACATGAACTCGAACCAGAATGTCCACCCATATATAAATACCACATTTATATAGAACAACACCAGGAATGTATACAACTCACACACCCTGGCCTTATGGCCTTACAGGTTCCTCTTTACACAACAACAATTTCGTACATCGGCACGCAGGCCGGCCACACATGAAATCCAACCATGATTCTGCACATAGCCTTCAAGGACTAAGAACACCAGGCTAGCCAATCCCCTACTTCTTTCCAAACCGCAGCACCTGCAATTCATCATCCAAACCAACACAGAAAACAAAGTAACGGTCAGCATTGCTGACCCATTATAACGACCCTACCCCCTACCCGGGGTAGTGGTTCCTTCTCTGTATACAATGCTTCCTTTCTCATCAAGCATCAGCAAACATCACCAAATCACATCATAGATAGATCATTCTCTTTATTCCACTAACTAACAAACACATCACATCACAAACGCTGGAGTCCACCAACGCTCCGTGCACTCAGGGCACCTTCTTGGCGTACCGGAATCCACCGTCGTACACCGCTGTCTCTCGAGGTTTTAACTTGTTGGTTGACCGGCCCTAGTCCACCAGCTCGCAGGCTGGCGACATCCCGCCCAAGCCACTCAGAGGTCCATCCTCACAGCATCACAAACAGAGCAGACCGACCCACACTATGTGGTGTAGCAAGCCGGGTTTATCTAAGCTCCCCAGGCATTGTCTACCCATCGATCCCCCTCCTAATCCGATCGACCCATACTATGTGGTGCAACAACCCGGGTTTAACTCGGCTCCCCTAACATTGCCACCCATCGATCCCTTCCTTAACTAGATCAACCCACCCTAGTGGTGTAACAGGCCGGGTTTATCATGAGCTCCCCAGGCGTGCTACCAATTGATCATCTCATATCCAGGAGCTTCACCAAAGCCTCCTCATAATCATCACATCCATACATTCATCACAACAGAAATCCGTTTTGCACATCATCAAAGCCACGGAGTCTTCTCCGGTTTACCCATGAACATCACCAATCCAGACTACCGGTCCAGATGGGCTTCACACAGCATGCCTACGCCGTACTCCATATTTCCGGCTCTAAATGCAGACACAACAAAGGAATCACTTCCGCGATCCACCTCTTGGTGGAGGATTCCAAGCACATGCATAGCGAAAGGACTTCGATGTCCAAGAAGGAGATCGTTACCCTTGAAGATCGCTTCGGCGCCATGAAGTAGCCGGATGGAAATCACCGCCTCGGCTCTGCCTTCAAGAATCCGCTCTCGGATCTTCGCTCCGCACTCCGCAGCTTCTACAGCAGCTGGAAGACTCCTCCCCTCTCTCTCCCTTAGGCCTTTCCCCTTTCTTTCTTGGAATGAAGATAAAGAAGAAGAAGAAGAAGAAGATAAGAGAATTTATCTTCTAATTCTCGGCCTCCTAGACACCTGGATGTGAAAACCACCCGTCACCACACATCTTCCCAAAACCCCGAGGTGATGGTAAGGGGGGACGGGGGTACATAAACACCAAGGACCACCCGCTGCAGGCAATGTGGGACTAATCCAACCACGGGATGGCGGGGATATTCCGCCACACGGGGGGGCCCACCGGGGTCAACACCCAGACCTGGAACGCGATGGGGAAGCCCAAATATGCGGTCCCACACACACCCAATCCCGCTGGACCTTGACTCTCAACACACCCCCGCAGCGGGATGGCTCTGATACCATGTGAAAACCACCCGTCACCACACATCTTCCCAAAACCCCGAGGTGATGGTAAGGGGGGACGGGGGTACATAAACACCAAGGACCACCCGTTGCAGGCAATGTGGGACTAATCCAACCACGGGATGGCGGGGATATTCCGCCACACCGGGGGCCCACCGGGGTCAACACCCAGACCTGGAACGCGATGGGGAAGCCCAAATATGCGGTCCCACACACACCCAATCCCGCTGGACCTTGACTCTCAACACTGGACAAAGCCCAGCCCTTGGATCCAGGAAGAGGGAAACAAACGGCTCAGATCTGGCCAGGAAACCCTGAACACGGCCTGACACGCCCTGTGACACGCCCGTGTCACAGGCCGTGTCCCTCTAAGCGGCAGACAACCGACTCAATCCAGCCAGTACACGCCCGTATGACACGCCCGTATCACGGCCGTGTACCCGACACGCGCTCAGACACGCCCGTGTCTGAGGCCGTGTGCCTCAACGAAAATAATCCCAAAACAACCCGAGACTTTACACGCCCTGGCACACAGTCTGGCACACGCCCGTGTTCATGGCCGTGTGCACCAGGACACACCCGTGTCCCGCAAACACGCCCTAACCCGAGACGTCGAGTTGAGTTCGACGACCACTGACACGCCCTGTGACACGCCCGTGTCACAGGCCGTGTCCTCACGGGAAACTCGATACTCGACGATCGTCGCATAACACTCGTCGAGCATCCGACACGGCATCCGACACGGCCGTGTCCTGGGCCGTGTGCCCCTCTCGACGATGTCGAGCGAAAATCATCGACACCAAGTCCGATCGTCGACACAACCTTGACACGCCCTGCGACACGCCCATGTCGCAGGCCGTGTCACCTGACACGCCCTGGGACACGCCCGTGTCCCAGGCCGTGTCACCCAAAAATCCTGTTTTCAGAAAATTGGCCTGTTACACAGACAACACTATGTGTCGACACAGTATGAGATGTGTCGATACAGACTTCTTAATAGTCGACTCTAATATCTGCGTGTCGACACAGACGAATGTATGTGTCGACACTACTATCTAAATGATAGAACTTCTATGTGTCGACAACAAACTCTGAGTGTCGACACCACTATCTCACCACTATTTTGTTGTGTCGACACAACTTTCCTTATGTGTCGACACAAACTACTATATGTCGACACAGATTTCCTTTTATGTCGACATTAACTACTATATGTCGACATTTAATTACTTAGTCAGATTTACCAAGTTACTCTAGGTTTAACATGCCTAATTCAATTTTGAAATAATTGAATTTAGTTTCATCTAGTGGTTTAGTAAACATGTCAGCAATTTGATTATTTGTGTTGACAAATTCCAACAAATATCTTCTTTTTCAACATGGTCTCTAATGAAGTGAAATCTAATTTCTATATGCTTTGTTCTTCTATGTGATACAGGATTTTTAGCAATAGAAATAGCACTTGTAGAATCACAAAATAGTGGAGTTCTAGTTACCTTGAGAACATAGTCTTCAAGTTGATGTTGAATTCATAAAAGCTGAGCACAGCAGCTGCCTGCAGCAACATACTTAGACTATGCAGTGGAAATTGCCACACTTGTCTGCTTCTTACTGCTCCATGACACCAATATACCACCTAGAAACTGACATGTGTCAGTGGTGCTCTTTCTATCTTCTTTGCAACCTGCAAAGTATGCATCTGAAAAACTAGTCAGTAGAAAGTCTCTATTCCTAGGGTACCAAAGACCAAGATTAGGTGTGTCCTTAAGATATCTCAAAATTCTTTTAGCTGCAGTATAATGAGATTCTTTAGGGCTTGCTTGGTACCTAGCACAAACACATGTAGCATACATAATGTCTCGTCTATTGGTAGTTAAGTATAGAAGGGAGCCAATCATCCCTCTATTCAAAGACTAATCTACATGTTTTCCTGCATCATCTTTGCCTAAAGGCATACTTGTCCCCATTGGAGTTCTCATGGTGGTCGATGACTCCACACCATATTTCTTAATTAACTCCTTGGTGAACTTAGACTGTGATATGGATAATCCATCATCAGTATGTCTTACTTGAATTCCCAAGAAGAATTTCAGCTCACCCATACTGCTTATCTCAAACTACCCTTGCATAAGTTTTGCAAACTTCCTACAAAGGTTGTTTTCTGTAGATCCAAAGATTATGTCATCAACATAAATCTGGACTAGGATAATCTTGCCCTTTGACTCCCTAAGGAATAGAGTCTTGTCTATTTTCACCCTTGAAAATTTATTTTCAATGAGGAAGGTAGACAATGTTTCATATCAAGCTCTAGGGGCTTGTTTCAAACTTTATAAGGCTTTCTTAAGCCTATAAACATAATCAGGATAAAGTGGATCAACAAAACCTGAGGGTTGTTCAACATAGACTTCTTCTTTTAAATTACCATTTCGGAATGCTGACATGACATCCATTTGGTTTCATTTGAACGCTTGGAAAGCAGCAAAGGCAAGGAATAGCCTTATTGCTTCTAAACTTGCCACTAGGAAAAATGTCTGATCAAAGTCCATACCCTCTTCCTGTCTATAACCATTGGCAACCAGTCTTGCTTTGTTCTTCACTATTATGCCATTTTCATCTAGTTTGTTCCAGTAGATCAACTTTGTCTCAATAATATTATGATCCTTTGGTTTTGGAACCAGCTCCCATACTTTACACCTTCTGAATTGATTCAGCTCCTCCTACATTGCATCAATCCAGTTGGAGTTTTATTTGGCTTCTTCAAAAATCTTTGGTTCCATCTGTGACAGGAAACTTGAGCAAAGCACTGTGTTCATGTGTTTGCTTCTGGTTTGCACACCATGTCTGGGATCACCAAAAATTTGGTGTGTTGGATGATCCTTTAGATTCCTTATTGCTGGAGGAATTCTATAAGCAATTTGAACTTCTTCAATTTCTCCACCATGCTGAACTTCATTGTCTTCAATGTCAGCTTGTGGACCTTGTACTCCCCCTGGACAGCAACCATCATTTTCCACATCCTTCCTTGCAGTTTGGTCTTCATTAATGGTCAGCATGTCCAACTTTTATCTTAAACCTGTTGAGCTATAAGAATTGTCAGACAACTCACAGTTAATTAGCTTAGATTCATCAAACACTACATGAACAGATTCTTCTACAACTTGTGTAGTCAAGTTGTAGACCCTATATGCCTTACTGTTATTGTCGTACCCAACAAATATCACATCTTGGGATTTGGTAGCAAACTTAGTTAGGTGAGACTTGCCAGTGTTAAGCACATAACACCTGCTACCAAAGATCCTAAAGTAGGATATGTTTGGTTTTCTGCCCTTCATAATCTTATAGGGTGTCTTTTTGTGGTTCTTAGTTATAGATGCTCTATTGAGAACATAACAAGCAGTATTTACTGCCTCAGCCCAGAAATATTCTAGGAGAGAAGTGTCACTTAGTAGAGTTGTACCAGCCTCAATAAGAGTCCTATTCTTTCTTTCAACAATTCCATTTTGCTGAGGGGTTCTAGGTGAGGAGAATTCCTGATGAATCCCTAGTTCTTCACAAAACCTTGTCATACATTCAGACTGAAATTCAATTCCATGGTCACTTCTGATTCTTACCACTGAATTGTTAAGTTCATTCTGAATTTGTTTAACAAAGTTATGAAAGACAGTAGGGTTTTCAGATTTCTGCCTCAAAACGAAAACCCATGTAAATCTAGAATATTCATCTACTACCACAAAAGTATAGACTTTCCTACCTAGACTATGAACTGGCATAGGACCAAATAGATCCATATGCAAGATATACAAACACCTCACAGAGTCTTTGGTATCAAGACTATGAAAAGAGGATTTGGTCTACTTGCCTTCTTGACAAGCTGAACATATACCCTCTTTTATGCACTTAAACTAAGGACCATTCCTCACTAGCTCTAAACTATAGAGTTGGCCTATACTATTATAGTTCAGATGAGCTAGTCTCTTGTGCCATTGGACACATTGAGATGTTTGCTCATCTGCAACTAAACATATAGGAGAGTTCATGTTTTCATAATCAAAATTTAAACAATAAACATTCCCTTTTCTATAACCAGACAAGATCAACTTCTAATCACTTGTCCTTTTAATCTGACACCCATTCTTAATAAATGAAGTGTCATACCCAAGATCACTCAGCTGACATATTCTTATCAAGTTATGTTTCAAACCTTTTACATAAGCCACTTGAGTAATTGTTATAGAACTAGTAGAAATGTTACCAAACCCTTTTATGACCCCTTTTTCTGATCCACCAAAGATCACTTTGGGTTCACTCTCTATGGGAGTATAGTCCTTTAAAATTCTTCTTGTTCCAGTAATATGCCTGGAACATCCACTGTCCAAGTACCCTATAGGGGTATGGCAACTTGGACCCACCTGCAGTAAATAAAATTAATTAACTTAGAACCCTAATGTTTATTGGGTTCTAGGCTCAAGTTAGATTGAAACTTGATATTCTTACCAGCAGCCTTCCTCACAGGTAAGCTGGCATTCTTCCTGACACTGGTTTTGTGGCAGCAATCCTTGGCATAATGCCCTATCTTACCATAGCACCAGCACTCATATCTATTATACCTCTTTTTAGGTACAGTTTTAACAGCATTGCTGTCAGCTGTTCTTAACACTGTTGGTAGAGTGGTTCTTTGCTTGAGTGCTGGAGCTATACCCTTGTCATTAAGAATATCAGGCATACAATAACCATGTATGATATCATGATCATATCTATTAGTTAGTTGTAACACTTTTCTAAAGGAAATGGGGGGTTTGTTGGTTAGTGGCTGTACTGGGGCTTTGCCTTTTCTTTTGGAATCGGCAGCCCTTGCATTTCCCTTAAAGCCCAATCCTGCCTTACCCTTTTTGGGAATAAAGTCATCAATTAAAGGTAAGACTGATTTTGGCTTAGAGAATTTAGCCACCAGATCCTTTTCCCTCTAAAGTTTGACTTCTAGACTTTTGATTTGATCATTCTTGAATGTAATAGCACCCATCTGAATAACAGTTATGTTTTTCAGTTCGGCTACTTCATTCATCTTTAGATCCAGCATTTTTTCTGAATCTAATGCAGCCAGTTTAAGAGCAGCAATTTCCTTGGCCTGTGCTTTGTTAAGGATTCTGCTTTTCTTAAGTGCTTGCAGTAGATCACCATATTCATCAATAAGTTGATGAACATCCCCTTCAGATTCAGATTCATCCACATCCCTTGATGCAGATGCTTCTGATTCTGATCCAGTATAGTAATCAGAAACTATTGAAGAATTGTTTACCTTACTAGGACCAGGGTGATCGTGGCACTGATCTTCTTATATAAAGGCCATCAGTCCTTTACAATAATGTTCTTCAATACCATTTACTGAGTCCAGCAATTTCAAGAACTCAGCCTCTTCTACATCCTCTTTAGTTGCCAACAGTCCTATGTATGCTTCAGCCTCAGAATCTGATGATGAAGAATCTGACCAGCTTTTTTGCTTCTTTGCAATATAGGATTTCTCCTTCTTGCCCTTGTTTTTTAGTTTCTTCTTGTCATTAGATTCTTTCCTTTTGTCAGGACAATCAACTACCACATGTCCAGGCCTATTTCAACAATAGCAAACAATCTTAGTTGAAGATAATTTACTAGGTTTAGAGTCATACCTGTCCTTCCTAGAGGATTTATTTTTCTGATAGTAATCATCCTTGGATTGTGAGGAGGATGGCTTGGATCTCCACTATTTCTTCTTCACGAACCTTTGAAATTGTTTTGAGAAAGCAGCTAAGTCTTCATCAAAATTTGGACTATCTGATGTGTGACTGTCAGAACTTTCTGAAACTACCTTTGCAGCTTTCCTAAGAGGAGATGGAGACATCCTCCTGTCCTTTCTTATCGCTTCAGTCTTAAAGCCACTGACTTATCTTTGTAATCAACTTTATTACTTTTCTCCTCCTCCTTTATGACCATCAGCTGCATCTTATATGAAAGCAGTTTGCCAAATAATGTTGGATGTGAGATTTCTGCTAGTCTGGCCACTTCCTTAATGACACATATCTTGGTGTCCCAGTCCTTAGTTAATGATCTCAGAAACATATTATTTAACTCATATGTACTGAATACTCTTCCATATGACATCAGTTCATTAACTATTCTGAAGAACTTCTTGTAACATTCAGTTATGCTCTCTGTTTTAGATTGTCTAAAACTTTCATACTCCTGATTCAGCATAGACTTTATGTCTTCTCTCACCTCTTCTGAACCCTCCATGTAGATAATCAGGGTGTCCCACATTTCTTTGGAGGTCTTGCAGTGAATCAAATTTTGGAATGTTGAATCATCTATAGCACTGACTATTATATTCTGTGCTCTCTTATCCATTGTAGACAAGATGATCTCATCCTTTGACATTTCCGAATACTCCTTTGGTGTCCTAAGATTTGCATCAAGAACTGAGACTTTCATTTGGATGAATGACCCTTCTTTGACTGTCATATAGATTCTTGGATCTGAAGCTTCCATAAACAGTCTAACTCTTTCTTTCCATATGATAAAAATCTCTTTCCTGCATATAGGTAACTTCATGGAACCAAACTCCTTATGATTCTCAATGGAACCCATTTTACCTAATAGATTCCTGCCTTGGAGATCTACTCAGACTGTTAAGTCTATTCTTTGAGTAACCTCCCTCTGCTACTACTTGAAAGAATTGGTTTCAAGTTGTTCTAAACACCTAGAGGGGGTGGGGGTGAATAGGTTCAATTCTTTTTCAAACTTAGGCAGACAAATCTATCTAGTTTAGTAATTTATTCAGCATAAAACACAGCACAACATTCACATAGACACAACGTTCCATAGATTGCACACCAGATTTATAGTGGTTTCCCAAATGATGGGTACATCCACTTTCCCCTTCGCATATCTAGCAGTGTACTAGATTCGGCCTAACTTCCTTCTTTCTTCTCAGATCCACAGATTATGCAGCTGAGAACCAAGACTGGTTCCTACAACTCAGAGGGAATCCACACTCCTATAACTCAAGCATAAGCCCTACCTTAGCCTCTTCCACAAGCCTACAACTCAGAGTGACACCCCACTCCTACAACTCATGCAAAAGCCCTACCTCAGTCTCTTTCACATGCCTACAACTCAGGGTACAGATTCCCCTACCTCAGTCACTTAGCCCTACCTCAGCCTTTATAATTTAAGCTTACAACTCAGAAAAGTAAATCTCCTACACTCAGATCTATTACAGATCCTACAAAAGTTATTGATGAAAAATATAATAATATCTTCAACCAAATGGAGAGAGAATTGGTTGAAGGCTTCTTGATCAGTTCTTGTTAGAACTGATTACTTAAGGATCAACCTGTCTTAGATTCTTCAAAGCTTCTTGAATCTGAACAAAGTAAGGTTGATCTTCTTGGTGTTGGAGTTGTTCTTCAATCAGCTTCCTTCAGAAATTAATCTGAATTCTTCTTCAGAATTGCTCTGAATTCTTCTAGCAGACTGTTCAGGATCTGTCTTCACTCCTTCTTATTTTTCTCTCTCTACAATCTGCTGACTGTTTCTTCTTTCTCTTCTTCTGGATCCTCAATCATTCAGAGATTATTCTTTATTCACTGATCATGTTCACGATCACTTCTTCACAATAGATAATTAATTAGCTTTATTGTTGAGAGAGCATATCTATATATAGGCTTCATCCATGGTTACCGGTTGTTCCGATTCCAAACGGTCTTCTGACACCTCTAACAGATGTGACAGCAATGTTAGTAATGACAGCTGTCAAGTCTCCAGTTGTGTTACCTCAACCTTCATTGGACTTTGACTCAACAGCAGAGATTATCGAGTGAATACTTCACATGTGTCGACACACATAGTCCATGTGTCGACACAAGTCTTGATGATGTCGACACAGCTTCATTTTTTATTACTCTACACAGCTTCTGTGGAATGTGTCGACACAAGTCCTGTGTGTCGACAAAAACACTCCTTGTCTTGACAAAGTTGGTGTCGACAGAATTCTGGTTTGTGTCGACACAAGTTCTGTATGTCGATAGAGTCATTGTCGACAGAATTCTAGAATGTGTCGACAGCTTCTCTGTGTGTCGACACAAATCCTGATGATGTCGACACAATCTGGCCCTTGGTGTCGACACAGCATTGTCGACAGATTTTCTGTCTGTCGACACAAATTCTGGGTGTCAACACAATCTGGCCCTTGGTGTCGACACAGCCATTCCCAAGTGTCGACACTTGTACTTAGAAAATTTTCCTTCCATTTACTTAACCTGCAATTGATAACTCAACATAACATCAAATACAACTTGATGCATAACATTGAGTTAGGTGAGACTTCTCCAAATCTGGTACACATTTTTCAATATACCCAATAGATATTCAATCACCCCTTACTTCTTCGGTGCCCTCCATCAACACAATAAGTGACTGCCACATCTCTTTGGGAGATTGGTAGTGAATTAGATTTTGTAGCATCGAATCATCGACTCCACTTGCAATAATATTTTTTCCATCTTGTCTAGAAAGACAAGTGCAATCTCATCTTTATCTAGATCCATCAGCTTCTTTGGTACTTGCTTTAAGGAATCAATAGTCGAGGCCATCATAGGAATGTATGGGCCTTCTTCCACTATCATAAAAATCCTTGGATCCACTACTTCCATGAAGAACTTCACCCTTTCTTTCCACATGAGGAAGTTTGCCTTAGTGCATACGGGAAGATTAGCAAAAATCCTTGACTTTGTCCATGCTTTTACTCTCCTAAGACAACTAGGAGCAGATATGTTCAAGGTGTTAACCTTTTGATGAACAACCTCGTTCTGATACCAATTGAAAGAGTTTAATTGTCTACCTAAATAATCTAGAGTGTGGTGAATAGGTGAGTTCTGCTTCTTCTTGTGGAATAAAAACTGTACACAAGATGCGCAGAAAAAAAACAAGTAAACCGCATACGACACCAAAGTTTATAGTGGTTCCCCAATCTTGGGTACATCCACTCTCCACCTCACTGATCTAGCAACACACTAGACTGAGCTACTTAACTATTCTCTCAGATTGAAACCAATCAAACACCTAGGAAAAATGTTACTACAACTCGAATTAAACCACTTCTACAATAACTCGGAAAACAACTCCTAAAACTTGGAGAATAACTCCTAAAATCTTGGAGAATAACTCCTACAAGAATAAAATAGATTTACAATTAAATACACAAACTTGTCCTCACAGATTTGACTGATTCTTGGCCTCTTCCTTCTTGAGAAATTGTAAAGATCTGTTAGAAAAATCGAGGAAGAAATCTGAGATCGTTTCGATCTCAGAACGTGGAATCACCACTATCAAGGAGAAAATTTCCAGATATTGAAAAGCTTGGTTGGTTGAATCCTACTTGTCTGAATTTCTGGATCGAGAAGTTAGACGAAGAAGAAAATGTCTAGTCGACGACGACGGTGTTTTCTGATATAGAATGTTGAAAAATGATTCATAATACTTTAAAATTCGTCCTCTTAGGGTTTGTCGATTCTGACATGACCTTTTATAGGTCTTACATAGCGGTCCAATTACATAAACACAATCCACACGGATCCATCAAGAGTTAATTATATTTGAAATTAAAACCGTCCGACACTTAAAAAAATTCAGAATCAGAACACCATTTCTCGAGAGAAATAATAATTACTCGAGTGCGACTCCTGTTTCTCGAGAAAGTATGTAAGATTCTGGTGAAGAAACACTTAAGGAAAATATAGAAGATGAGTTCTGATTTCTCGAGAATGAATAGACTTACTCAAGAAAAAAAAATTCTGTTACTCGACAACAAGAAGGCACCTCGAGAAATGTTTTCCGTATCTCGAATAGAACATCTGATTTTCAAGAACTATTCATGGCCTTCTCGAGAAATGTCTTTGGCTTTCTCGAGAAAAAGACTTAGAAAAATTCTGAGCTAAATTTTAAGGTTATTTAGAAAAGAGTCAAGACCTACTTGATGTAGGATACGGTGTTTGACGCTATAATGGCAAAGCGAGTAATACGTATGCCTCTCTATTTCCACTATTACGCTCACACAATAACTAAATTCAGCACACCCACGAACAACGTTATCAACTATCGCTAACGTACGGTATCCACGCCGATTAAAGATCGAACAAACGACTAGAGGCCGACGTTCTCTCAAGCTAAAAAGACCAATCTTGGGTCTGATCGAGCGATGGTTGTACAAAAAGAGATCTACTGAAAGGTTCGGTTCGGAAATGGTAGATCTCTCCCAACAAAACGAAAGCGAGGCTCGCCAAACCTCTCGGAAAATTAAACAACTAGAAAGAACAACACATGCGATCGGAAAGATAAACCACGAACGAAAAACGATTCCAAAGTTACACAAAGGTATTCCACCAAATAAAAATCTAGAGGGATAAGACACACGAGAGGTAGAAGATCTCGTTACCCAATCGGAATAGATGATTCCGGTTCACTTTCAAGGATCGTTCTTCCACGGTTCCGCCGGAGCCGCGCCGGATGGATAGAAATTTGTCCGCTTTCGTCGCTTCACGCCGGAGTGAAATCTCACAAGGAAGGAGTCTTGCTCGTGGCCGAAATCTTCACCACTATTAAGGGGGGGGGGGTGGTCGGTTTTTGGTAGGGGATGAGAGGAGGTCGGGTTTTGACTAGGGGAAATGGTGGCTCAGGTTGTAGGAGGATGAAGAAAGGGAGAGGCCGAACAAGGGGAGAGGGAAAAGGAGAGGTGGTCGAGACTAGCACAAGAAGAAAAGGGGAGGAGGAGGGTGGCCGGCGACCAAGGAGAAGGAGGAGGAAGTGAATTTTCCAAGAGGGGAAGAGTGAGGAGGGGGGGGGGGAATTCAAATTTTGAATCCTTGATTTTCAATTTTTTTCATTCTCTAAGTAAAATGAAACAAGGTTAGCCTTATATAGGCTTTACATCACGCATTGGCTATTTGCAGCCCACCTAATTAAAAATAAAATAATACTCAAATGTTTAAACATTACATGATAAAAATAAATGCAAATAAAAACAACTAAATATTATTTGGTAGTCTTCATCTTCATCACGTAGCTCCATATCATGTAGCTCCACAAGGTCACCGTCTCGGTCATGTTGGGGTCGCCGTCATCATCTTCAATATGTAGGAAATCGCCGTCTTCAACTTTAACACGTTGGGTGTTGCCGCCATCGCCGTCTTCAATTTTAACATATTGGGGGTTGCCGCCATCGCCGTCTTCAATTTTAACACGTTGGGGGTTGCCGCCATCGCCGTCTTCAATTTTAACACGTTGGGGGTTGCCGCCATCGCCGTCTTCAATTTTAACACATTGGGGGTTGCCGCCATCAATCCTCCCCCGCTCAAAAAAAATCATCACCGATGAGTTGGCATGGCGGTGCTGGCGTCGAAGAACATCATCCAAAAGAACCATCGCCGAGTCCGAAATCCAAGGGTCACCGGAGACCGGGCGAGCACACCATTGTATCACATAACGCTGAATACCACAGCTTGGAGAGGAGAGCAAAACACCAAATATGAACATGTCTAGCAAAAAGATTGTTCTGGCGAAATTGGGAAAAGCATTAGGCAAATAAAGAGGAAAAATTTCTTCATCAACAGTCAACGTACCTTCGTTGGAGACCAATGGAGAGAACGATCCAACAACAAGCTCACCCCCCAACCGAAATTGAAATATAGTGGCACCAAACATAACGTTAGATATTTTAAAAGGTGGAAAAACACAATGTGTGAAATTGGAAACATTTAAACTAGGGGAATTACCCCATTCAGTGGTTAACTTCAACAAATATGTTGTTTCTCCTAATTGATTAAATATCCGAAAAGTTCTAACTCGCCGACTCGCCAACGTTTCTATAGTGCCCGTGGGCATCCGTTCAGGGACGAGTCGCACCAAGAGGAAACCGAAAACCTTATAGGGAGATGCCCTCTTATGTAAGTTAGCGATATATTGATCAGAAGACGTGTGTGTGACTAGTGCTTCCTTACTGTGCTTATGTAAAATGAAATCGTGAGAGGCAAATACTATTGCAAGCAGACTTGACATGTAAAATAGTGGTAACGGAACTACTTGAGATGTAACCAAGGGAACTAAATATGGTGGCGCCAATGGGAAGTAATAGGGTGGCACTAGCAGAACTACATATGGTGGCACTAACCCAACGAGATCCGGTGGTACCAACAGAATGTGATCCGGTGGCACAAAAGATGACTACATCATTAACGTACTCTCTGAGATTTGGTTAGTTTTAGAAAGTCGAGTGGATACCAAATTAATGAGACATTCATCATGACCAAACACGAAATCTATTATCACACTACGAGATATGTCCCAAGGAGGGTCCAGCATGGATGGTAAAATAACATGACTCAAATCAGGCAAAATAAATTCATGTCTGAAAGGATCCGCTGGTCGGGTAAACATATCAGGAGGGAGAGTCGGTAAAGCTAAAACCGGGAGAGAGTTCAGATCGCATTTAAATTCACGCAACGGAGTTAGCATCAGGGGACGCTATGACATTTTTCCAACACATAAATCACGACATCAGTAGCAGTACAGATCTCAGGAATGGGAGCATCGATAGATTTCGGAGGAGGGGCTAAGTCATGCCCAATGTCAAAATACGGATTTATCGTCCAAGTAAAATCCTCCGGGTGCAAGCCATCAAAATCAAACAAAAAATCAAATAGAAGATTTTCCCTCACAGAAAACTCAACTAGCTCATCATCACCTAACTCACGTTTAGAGAAATATTCTCCACAGGGTGACTCTATCACCTCACTAGAAACTTCACTCAAATCAGACTTAGTAATGGTTTCAAAAACATCGACGAAGGGAAGTGGAGATGATTCCTTGGGGGAGAAATCCTCATCCAGGTCAATAGGGAAACCAATATCTTCAACGTCAATACAATCGTCTGTAATATCAGCCTCGCCCTCAGTGACGGGCACAGTCTTAGGCACGACCTTAGAATCATCAGGGGAGTCTACAACTAAATCAGGCAACTCAGGGGAGACTCAAAATGGTATACTGGCGTAATCAGGGTAGGACGCACAATAGAGCCAAGACCAGAATCGCCACTAGACTCACATATAGTAATCGTCTGACATGAGGGAACTTTAATCCTAGGAATCTGGTGCTTCTCAATTTCTAATGCTGTGGTAAAACCGGAGTCTAGATCTGTGTGCCAATAACGCAATAATTTATCCTGGATGTAGGGGTTTAATCCCCTACGAAACCTGGAAAGGGTGACCTCAGGCAATTCCTGCACACCGCTCCGAACCGTCAAATCCTTAAAGAGTTGCATATAATCTGAGACCGACTTATTCCCATGTTTAAGGGTAGCCAAATCATCAGTTATTTGTCGTTTGGCCTGGGCGTTTGGTTTATTTTCTTTCCTAATGGATCCTAATGATTTTCCTCTGGAAACATTGACGTCGTAGGCCATATTGTGAGAACCGGAGAGAAAACTCGACCCGGAATTTGTGCACATAGAGTGAGAAACGCTTCTGGCCCAATTAAAATAGGTTTGTCGGAATTGTTCCCGCTTAACCACTAGGGTAATATTAATATAAAATAGATTTTCTTGCAGAATAAAATATGAAGATTATTAATTAATGTTTTTTTGATTTTTTTGCTGAACAATAAGAAATTTAAGCCGCTATTGGCAGACCAGAAAAACTTTTTGTTGTTAAATTTTCAAATAAACGAACTAGAAGCGTACGTTCCGACGTCCAAATAAAAGGGGAAGGGTGCCAATTAAGAAATTGACGTGAACCTCCCTATGATACCAAATTGATGTAGGCTACGGTGTTTGACGCTATGACGGCAAAGGGAGTAACACGTACGCCTCTCTATTTCCACTATTACGCTGACACAATAACTTAACGCAGCACACCCACGAACAACGTTATCAACTATCGCTAAAATACGGTACCCACGCCGATTAAAGAACGAACAAATGATTAGAGGCCGATGTTCTCTCAAGCTAAAAAGACCAATCTTTGGTCCGACCAAGCGATGGTTGTACCAAAAGAGATCTACCAAAAGGTTCGGTTCGAAAATGGTAGATCTCTCCCAACAAAATGAAAGCGAGGCTCGCCAAACCTCTCGGAAAATTAAACAACTAGAAAGAACAACACATGCGATCGGAAAGATAAACCACGAACGAAAAATGAATCCAAAGTAACACAAAGGTATTCCACCAAATAAAAATCTAAAGGGATAAGACACACAAGAGGTAGAAGATCTCGTTACCCAACCGGAATAGATGATTCCAGTTCACTTTCAAGGATCGTTCTTCCATGGTTCTGCCGGAGCCGCGGTGGATGGAGGGAAATTTGTCTGCTTTCGTCACTTCACGCCAGAGTGAAATCTCACAAGGAATGAGTCTTGCTCGTGGCCGAAATCTTCACCACTATTAAGGGGGGTGGTCGGTTTTTGGTAGGGGATGAGAGGAGGTCGGGTTTTCACTAGGGGAAAGGGTGGCTCAGGTTGTAGGAGGAGGAAGAAAGGGAGAAGCCGAGCAAGGGGAGAGGGAGAAGGAGAGGTGGTCGAGACTAACATAAGAAGAAAAGGGGAGGAGGGTGGCCGGCGACCAAGGAGAAGGAGGAGGAAGTTAATTTTCCAAGAGGGGAAGAGTGAGGAGGGGGGGGGGGAATTCAAATTTTGAATCCTTGGTTTTCAATTTTTTTCATTCTCTAAGTAAAATGAAACAAGGTTAGCCATATATAGGCTTTACATCATGCATTGGCTATTTGCAGCACACCTAATTAAAAATAAAACAATACTCAAATGTTTAAACATTACATGATAAAAATAAATGCAAATAGAAACAACTAAATATTATTTGGTAGTCTTCATCTTCATCATGTAGCTCCATATCATGTAGCACCACAAGGTCACCGTCTCCGTCATGTTGGGGTCGACGTCGTCATCTTCAATATGTAGGAAATCGCCGTCTTCAATTTTAACACGTTGGGGGTTGCCGCCATCGCCGTCTTCAATTTTAACACGTTGGGGGTTCCCGCCATCGCCGTCTTCAATTTTAACACGTTGGGGGTTTCCGCCATCACTACTCGAGTACTACATGCCTTACTCGAGAACTACACTCGGCTTTCTCGTGGACAACTTCTGTTACTCAAGTACCTGACTAAGCCATCTCGAGTAAAAACTTTAATCTTACTCGAGTAATGATTGATCTCTCTCGAGAGAAATACTTAGAAAATTTTGTAGAAAGAAAAGTGATTTTCTTCTAATAAACCAGCAACTAGCCTTTCTCCCATAACATTAGTACTTGAAAAAGAAGTGTATTGGTGTGAAAAGAATTCGCAAAGAGAATAAAAACCGAACTAGCAATCCAACGAGGCAAGTATACCTATTGAATTGTAGCTAGGGGACACAAGTGTCGTATTAAAATCCGGGAACTTTTGAGTAATCTTACTCACATGAAAACTTTTTCTTATCGATAGATTGTTTTAGGATTTAAGAGAAAGCTAAATGCGATTAAGAAAAGAAATATTGCACTAAAAAGAGAACAACTTGCAGTTAAATAGAGAACTACTAAAAGCGATTACAATGAGGCATTAAATAATGATAAAAAAAATCACTCGATCGAGAAGCACCTCGGCTAAAGTTGATCAAAAACATGCGATAATAAACTCTAACTTAATAAGGAAAAGGAGCTTGACCGTGGATGTTCCACAAGCATGAACACGATTTTCTCAAAGTCGTTCCCACCAGAGTTTAGGAAGGTCGGACAGAACTCTTGTCCAAATCGGAGGCCTAAAGCTTGCTTTACGCTGTGAACACCGTTATTAGATTTCACTCCAATCCAGGATATTTAACGTCTGCCTATCTTGAGAGGTGCGTGCAACTCTCTTTACTCTTGAGCGTTCACTCTAAATGTTGAAACCGGAACCCGGCTTCCTGTGGAGCTCGCCCTTGG
The DNA here is from genome assembly GCA_039583875.1 of Platanthera guangdongensis. Classification (NCBI taxonomy): domain Eukaryota; kingdom Viridiplantae; phylum Streptophyta; class Magnoliopsida; order Asparagales; family Orchidaceae; genus Platanthera; species Platanthera guangdongensis. The sequence goes on along the minus strand of CM077158.1, from coordinate 119,293,563 downwards.
GGAAAGGGGTGGTCTCGCGCCTACTTCGCTCCTGCAAGAAAAAACAACTGGACAAGGAGAAAACAGACCCAAGGGCTCGGCGGGGAGGTCCCACCACAAACCCGGAAGATCTCAGAGCGCTTCCCCTCCTTAGCCTGAAGCCGAGCTAAGGTACCCTCAGAAAGCACTTAGAGAATTTGGGGAGAGGAGCTCAGGGAAAAAACTTGCCTTCTGGGGTACCCCTTGGGTCCTATTTATAGTTTTTAAAACCCGGACTGCCCATTACCAAAATAGCTGACCTGAAATTACCGGGAAACCCTTGGCTGGGCCTGCCAACAGCCAAACTCCGCTGTTTCGAAGGGCTATGGGCAGGCCAGCAGGGATAGAATAGTAAAAAATACCTCTGATCCTCAGGCGAGCTGGGACCCCTGGCCACTTCGGCGTGCTTTGCTCGCCAGCTGCTGCCGAGCTCCACTGCGGGGCCGCGAGTTGCAGCTCGCTCGGCGAATGCCGAGCTCTGGGTCGCCGATCGTCGATCTCTGGTCGATGGATGCCGAGCTCTGGCCCGCTCCTGCTGCTGCCGAGCTCGCCTGCTGCTGCCGAGCTCGCTGAGCTCGCCTGTGTGGCCCTTGTTGAACTTGCTCGCCGGACACGGGGTTGTACACAATCCCCGCTCTTTTCGAGCTTGTCAAAAAGCTCGGAAAGAAACATCCAACCCGAAGTGTGCGGCGAGCTCCGGCTGGCGAGTTGAAGGGAATCTTATGGTGGGGGCCACCTGCGGCTATATATATGCACCTGCTCTGTTGCCTGGCTCTTGCCATTTCCCCTGCTGCCTTGGCAAGATGCCCCTTCCCAAGGAGATTCAAGAGCGCATAGATCGAGCCCGCCAGGCTTCCGAGGCTCGCATTGCCGCGCTGACGGCGGTCACCGCAAAGGTCCCTCAAATTGACCCTGCCGAGCCGAGCTCCAAGAGGTCAAGGCCATTTCTCGAGGCGGCCGAGCCCATCTTCCACGACCTGAGGGCCACTTTGGCTCGCGAGACCGGCTCTTCTACTCGAACTATTCTGGAGAATGATAAGGAGGTCGTTGTTGTTGGTGATGATCAGGGCGGCCTTCCAGATGACGAGGGCACCGTGCCGCGGGTTCCTACGCCGCAAGGCGAGGTTATGCCCGCCACTTCGCGACTCTCACCCCCGGACAACCATCCACGGGATCTGCCGCTCCTCTTCGGGATCCTGCCTGTGAGCTCGCAGAGGCCAGCTTCACCACCTGACTCCCCTCGGCAAATTGACGCGGTCGCCGGGGGGGGGGGGGGGGGGGGGCCTGGGGTCCATTCCTGTCCCGGGCTTCGAGCCCATCTCGCCGGGGGCTCGCGGCCCAGGTCGCGGGAAGGACCTGAGGTTCATCCCTCCTCGCATCTCCTTTGAGCCGCCGAGCTCTTCAGGTCTGCCTCGCTCAACTCTGTGCTTCACAAGCTTTTTTGCTCTTGCTGACATCTGCCTTTACAGCCCTTCCCAGTCAGTCGGCTGCCGAGGAGTCCTCGCGGGCAGCCCACCATTCTCCCCTGCCGTCTCCGAGCTCGCTGGACTCTTATCTGGGTCCGGAGGTGGATCAGGGCGAGCTATCGAGGAGGGAGGTCAAGCTCCTCAAGAAGCTGGTGGGTGGTCTGCGCGAGGTGCAAGGAGTCAACGAGACGTTGCAGCGCGACTATGCGTGCCTTACTGAAGAGGTGCGCCTCGGCCGGCCCGGCGAGTTGATGTCTCCTTCCCGGCTCCTGGATGAGATAGATGACGGTCTCTTGGTCGCGCAAAGGAACTCTGGAAGGATCCGCGAGCTTCTCCGCGCGCAGCAGCTTGGAGGGCGGGGATCGCGAGGCCGGGGTTGGTAAATATGCGGGCTCCCCTGCCGAGCCAACCGGCGCTCGCGTCCTGGTGCCCTCCCTGCTCGCGCACCTTGTTTTCTGTTTCGAACTTTCCCCTGCTGGGATGAATAATTTTTAGAACATTTTCATTTGTTATTTAAATAAAAAGCCGTAATGTTTTGACTTAGCCTTAGTGAGGATGAGCCGGAAGTCGGCGAGCTGGGGTGGTGAGCTGGGGTGGCGAGCTGGGGTGGCGAGATGCGCCGATGTGACAGCCTTCTTCAGATTCTTTTTCTTATAAATAGCCCCCCCCCCCCCCTTTCACCTACCCCCGTACTATCTTTATTGTTCTGCTTCCCCTCCTGCTTTTTCCTTCTTCTACTCGCGCTGTGCTTTGCTTCTTTCCTGCGACCATGGGCAAGACTAATCCGGACGCTGATGGCCGCTCCAAGTGAGCGCAGCACTTCGCGGATTATTGCTTTTTTGACGGCCACACCAGCGAGGAGGAGCTCGCCGAGTTCAAGGCCCTGTATGTGCCGCCGGGCTTTGAGGCACGCAGGCCGGGGCCGGGCTAGGTAATCAACACGTTCTATGAGAATGAACTCGCATTCCCCATCTCGCACTTCGAGGTGGGGCTGCGACTTCCCTTGTGGCCGGAGATCCGGCAGATCCTGAAATACTACGGGGCCGTCCCCGCGCAACTGAACTCGAACGCCATCGCCATGATGGTGGCGTTCGCGAGCTATCTCCGGCGGGAGAGGATCGAGTTTAACCTGACGGTGTTCAGGAAACTCTTCTCCTACAAGGCGACGACGGACGGGGTCGCCTACATCGGCGGCTCCTTGATCAAAGTTCGCAAGATCGCGAACAAGCACCACACCTGGATGACCAAGATCGCCTTCATCAAGGGCGATCTCGGCAACATCCCCTACTCGCCGCAACATAAAGGCGAGGAGGTGTACCGCCCGCCGGCCGTGTCCGGCAACGACGCCGAGCTCCACAAATTCTTCCTCCACAAAGATTTCGAGGTCGCCTTCCTGCGGAGGGGCCTCGACGCGCTCCCCCCGGTTCTGCCCGGCGAAGGTATGCTTCCTTCCTCTTGCCGAGCTCGCCTACTCGCGGACTCGACACATTATCATCCCTGAGTTTTCTAACCTTCCCAAGTATTTTTCTGCAGGGGAGCGAATAATCCCCGCGAACCCGCCTTTTGCGGACCCGGGGCTTGATACTGACCCTCTTGCTCGCGAGAGGGCGGCGGCAGCGGCCTGCCGAGATGAGGCGGTCTCCTCGCAGCCCTCTTCCAGCAAGAGGCGACCTGAGGATGCGGGGTCGAACCCGCCATCCGGCCCCCGTCAGGTGAAGAAGATGCGGAGAGCCCTGCTGGCTCCGCGGGGGCAACAACAACAACAACATCAGTCCAGCCCCAAGTACATCAGCTCGTCGGAGACTCCTCCCGACGTGTCCCCGGGGAGCCCGCTGAAGGAGACCACCAGCAAGGGCAGAAAGGGTGGCAAGGCCCCCTCCTCCTCAGCTGTGATCTCCCCTCCTCCCTCGGCGAAGAGGGCTGCCCGCAAGCGCGCGCCGCCGAAGCAGCACCCCCTCTTCAACTTCGGCGCGCGCTGGAAGGATTCCGCGGGCGAGCCCATGTTGCAGTGGGACGAGCTCGCTCATCGAGTCTCCGTCTCCACCCTGCACCCATCCTGGCACGACCGCGAGCCCGCCACCGGTCATGCCTACGCCCTCGGCTTCGGCCTTTATGGCCGGGAGGATGCCGAGGCCTACAAGAGGTCGACCCTCCGGCAGCTCGGCCATGAGGGGCTGCAGTCCCATCTGTGGACCCTGGAGCTGCACCATATGTTGGCGCGCCACAGCTTCGCCATCAGCCACCAGCTCGAAAAGGCCGAGCAGGCTCGCGACCTCGCCAAGGAGCAGGTTGCCGATCAGGCGAGGCGGCTCGGCATCGCGGATAGTCTCCTCGCCAAGACTGCTGGAGGGCTGGTAAGTGTCACGCACCACTCTCTTTTACTTGGAAAGCTTTGTGCTGCCGCTAAGTGAGCTTTTTTCCAGGATGCCAAAGCGGCGGGCGAGCTCCAGGCTCGCAACACTGAGCTAGAGGAGGAGAACGGCCGCCTGCGCGCGCAGCTGGCCGTAGATGCCGACGCTGCTGGGGAGCTCCAGGCTCGCGACGTCGAGCGAGGGGAGGAGATCGTCCAACTGTGCGCACGCCTTGGCGAGTTGGAGAGCGCGAACGTGAAGCTGAAGGGGGAGAACCAGCACCTTCTCGGCGAAGTGCGTCGCCAGGCGGAGATCTTCTTCCCGGGGCACGACATCGATCCCACACTCCCCTACAAGAGCCCGCACATCTTCGGCGAGGCGGACCTCGTCGAGAGACTGCGGATCAACTCCATCCAGACCGCCGAGTGCACCCTCGCGATGATGAAGGACTCAGGGGTGCTGGTGGAAGGATGCGGGGAGATCTCCGCTCGGGACCTGATGCCGAGTCTGTTTCCGGCGACGCCGCCCAGCGAGAAGGAGGATAGCCTGGACGCGATGTTCAGGAAGAGCTTCTAGGACCACTCGGGCGACGGCGAGGACCAGTCCGGCGGAGGGGGCGAGGCCAGCTGACGGCCTTGTATTTTTGTTCTTTGTTCTCTTTTTTTTTCTTTTTTGACTACTCGCAGAGGCGAGCTCCCTGTACGCTTGTAAATAATAAATGAAAGTGTTTTGATCATACCGGTGTCCTTTTTTACTATGCTCATTGTGTCATGAATGTATGTGAGTATTTTCTCCCGCGACCTCGCCGAGACAGGTTCTGCGAGTAGAGTGATCACGAGAGCGCGCACGGGAGCGAAGTGTGTTTGGAGTGTTCGCCGAGTCCCAAATGATTTCTCGGCGAGTTACTCTCCACCCTTATTACGCCATTACTACTCGCGCGCGGCCTTCTGCCTTCTATCTGCCTACCTCTACTCGCACGCGAGCCACCCAGGTTGCGACCATCGAAGAAGAAATTTTTCAAAGTATGATGGGCCTGGGGTGCGAGGCGCCCTGGTCTGGCTTGTCTTTGGCGAGGCCCGGGCTCGCGGCCTACTTTCCAATGCCGAGCCGGAAATGACGAGCCCGAACTCGCCCATGCAGAGCCCTCTAGTCCGGCTTGCCTCCTTGGCTATTCCGAGCTGAGTTCGCCGAGCCCAGGCTCGCCCTGCCAGAACCCTTCCCCTTTGTTTCCTGCCACAGACTTTGACCTGCACCTGACGACTTCAATGCCGGCACCATCGAGTAACCTCCGGCCCTGTCAACCAGATGAGTGCCTGACAGCGGGATCTGTTCGAGGCCAGGGATGACACCGTGTGACTTCCAGCACTGTCAGCTAGGTGAGAGCCTGACAGCGGGATCTGCTCGGGGGCCGTTATCACTGCCATCGAGTGACTTCCAGCCCTGTCAGCTAGGTGAGAGCCTGACAGCGGGATCTGCTCGGGGTCCGTTATAACTGCCATCGAGTGACTTCCAGCCCTGTCAGCTAGGTGAGAGCCTGACAGCGGGATCTGCTCGGGGCCAAGGATGACACCGAGTGACTTCCAGCCCTGTCAGCTAGGTGAGAGCCTGACAGCGGGATCTGCTCGGGGTCCGTTATCACTGCCATCGAGTGACTTCCAGCCCTGTCAGCTAGGTGAAAGCCTGACAGCGGGATCTGCTCGAGGCCAAGGATGACACCGAGTGACTTCCAGCCCTGTTAGCTAGGTGAGATCCTGACAGCGGGATCTGCTCGGGGTCCGTTACCACCACCATCGAGTGACTTCCAGCCCTGTCAGCTAGGTGAGAGCCTGACAGCGGGATCTGCTCGAGGCCAAGGATGACACCGAGTGACTTCCAGCCCTGTCAGCTAGGTGAGAGCCTGATGCTGACAATCAGGCTGGGATTGAGTGACTTCTACATTTTGGAGTCGATAGCCCCCCGACCCCAAGGCCACCTTTACAATGAACGGTCCCTCCCAGCTGGGATTGAGTTTTCCCACGGATGCTGACCTCCCTGCTGCATCTACTTTCTTCAACACCAAGTCCCCCTCCACGAACTGCTTGATCCTGACATGCTTGTCAAAGTACTTATCCATTCTTCTTTTTTACCTCCTCCTGTCGGATGGCAGAAAGATCCCTTACTTCTTCTACCATGTCGAGGGAGAGCCTCAGTTCCTCCTCATTCTCTGCCTGCCATTCCTCGCGGTCTTCCTTTGCCGCCACGACTCGCGGCGTTTGGACTTCGAATTCAATGGGGAGCACTGCCTCACACCCGTGGGAGAGTTTGAAGGGGGTCTCTCCTGTAGCTGTGTTGGGAGTAGTCCTCAGGGCCCAAAGGACAGCGGGAAGCTGCTCCACCCAACTCCCTCTCAGGTTCTCCACCTTTTTATTGAGAAGGTTGACGATGATCTTGTTTGCAGCCTCCACTTACCCGTTACTCCTGTGGTGATGGACCGAGGCGAACCTGAGATCGATCCCAAGTTGTTCGCAAAAGCTGGTGAACTCGGCACTGGCGAATTGGGGCCCATTGTCTGTGACGATGGCCTGGGGCATCCCATGGCGACAGATGATCTCCCCCCATACAAAATTCCTGATCACCTGGGAGGTCACCTTAGCCAACGCTTTCACCTCCATCCACTTTGAAAAGTAGTCAATCATCACTAGGAGGAACCTTCTCTGACCGCTGGCTTGGGGAAACGGCCCAACCAGATCCATTCCCCAGATCGCGAAGGGCCATGGGGCCGTGATACTACGGAGCCGTTGGGCCGGCTGTAGCTGGAGAGGGGCAAACAGTTGGCACTTGTGACATCTCCTTGCGAATTCTGCAGCGTCCCGGCCCAGGGTGGGCCAAAAATAACCTTGCCTGACTATCCTTCCTTCCAGGGTCCGACTCCTGGAGTGACTCCCACATTCCCCGGAGTGGACCTCCTCCAAGATCCTTCGCGCTTCTCCCTCGGTTACGCAGCGGGCCAGCATCCCTGAGAGGGTTTTTCTGTATAGCTGCCCGTCCTGGAGGAGGTAGTATGCTGACTTGTGCCTCAGCTTCTTCTTGTCTACCCCCTCCGGATACTCTCCCGTGGAGAGAAAAACCACCACAGGATCCATCCATGAAGCTTGTTGATCGATTTCCATGAGTTCTCCTTCTTCGATGGAGGGGCGTAACAGGTCGGTGATGGTGCCCCCCACCTGGGGACCATGCTTAGCCAACTGATCGGCCTGTTCATTCTCTTCCCTGGGCACATGTTGGATGGCGAAAGTTTGGAAAGTCCCAATGATCCCCTTTACTTTGGCCAAGTATGATCATAGGGTGGGCTCCCTTGCCTCGAACTCCCCATTGATTTGGGAGGCTACCACCATGGAATCTGTGAGGACCTCCACATCTGACACTCCAAGCTCCCTGGCCAGGCGAAGCCCTGCTATCACGACCTCGTACTCGGCCTGGTTGTTGGTAATGGGAAAGTGCACCACCACCGTTTGCTCGATCCGGGTCCCTTGAGGGCTTTCTAGGATCACTCCCACTCCTAAGGAATGCCTTCCTGATGCTCCATCCACCCTCACCTTCCAAGGAGCCGGGCGAGTGAGTTTTCCTTCCGCCACTTCAACCACATAGTCAGCAAGAAAGTCGGCCATCGCCTGGGCTTTGATCGAGAGCCGCGGAACGAAGGAGACGTCGAAGTCGCTCATCTCCACCGACCACTTAGCCAATCTGCCTGAATGCTCCACCCCATCAAAGATGTTGCGGATGGGATGGTCGGTCACCACTCGGATTGAGTGTGCCTGGAAGTAGGGTCGTAGCCTCCGAGCTGAGATGATTAGGGCGAACGCAAGCTTCTCCAAGATCGGATACCGGAGCTCGGCCTTCCTCAAGACCCGGCTCACATAATAGACTGGGAGCTGTCTCTTCCCCTCTTCTCGAACCAGGACCGAGCTCAAGGCCTCCGTCCCGACCCCCAGATACAAGAACAGGTCCTCCCCCTCCTTCGGTCCTTGGAGCAGAGGAGCCTGTGTCAACTGCACCTTGAGGGCCTGGAAGGCCTCTTCACATTCCCTGCTCCATTCAAACCTCTGACCCCCCCTTAGTGTTTTGAAGAAGGGGGAGCACTTCTCCCCTGCCCGAGAGAGGAAGCGACTCAGCCCTGCTAGCTTCCCTGTCAACCGTTGGACCTCCTTTGCATTCCGTGGGGATCCCAGCTCCAAGATGGCCTTGACCTTGTCTGGATTTGGCTCGACCCCCGCGGGGGTGAGGAGATGCCCCAAGAACTTTCCCCTGCTGGCCCCGAAGACACATTTTAGTGGGTTCAATCGCATCTTGTACTTGCGCAGGGTGGCAAAGGTCTCCTCCAGGTCCCGGAGGTGGGAGTCCACATCCCGGCTCTTGATCATGAGGTCATCTACATATACCTCCAGATTCCTCCCCCTCTGCTCCTTGAAGACCGTATCCATCATTTTTTGGTAGGTGGCCCCAGCGTTCTTCAGCCCGAACGGCATCATCTTATAGCAGTAGCAGCCGTCGCTTGTGATGAATGAGACATCCTTTATGTCCGGGGGGTGCATCCTGATCTGATGGTAACCTGAAAATGCATCTAAAAACTCATTACAGAAAAGCCGACGGCTGAGTCAACCAGCACGTCGATCCGAGGCAAGGGGTAACAATCCTTAGGACAAGCTTTATTAAGAAGGGAAAAATCGATACACAACCGCCAGCGGCCGTCTCCCTTTTTGACCATCACAACGTTCGAGACCCAGCCAAGGTATTGAATTTCGGACACGAAGCCCGCTTTGAGAAGTTTCGCCACCTCCTCCCTGATGGGTTCCGCCAGCTTGTCCGCCGTGGATCTCCTTTTCTGCTGAACGTGGCGTGTCCCCGGGTCCAAGTTGAGGCGGTGGCAGACCACATCCGCGTCAACCCCCGGCATCTCCGCGGCGTTCCAGGCAAAGATGTCCACGTTCTTCTGGATGCACTCCAGCATCCTGCCCTGGTCTTCCGGGGTCAGCCCCCCGCTGACGCGGATCTTTTCCACCCTTCCTCCTCGGGTGAGCACCTCCAGCTCCACCACCTCCTCAGCTGCCTCCAGCCTGGATTGCTCCGCCCATCCCTCGGCGTCCCTTTTCTCCGGGGCGGGGACCTCTTCCTCCATCGCTTCCTCCTCGACCCTCACCTCGGTCACCTCCAAACTTCCTCCGGCCGCTTCCTCTGCGCAGCCCTTCTCTCCGAGCTCTTCCTCCTCAGCTTCCTCTTCGACCTCCTCCATCCTTCGCCCCATCTCCTCGGCTCCCTCCTGCCAAGAGATGGTGTTCACCGCAGTGACATAACACTCCCGCGCCACCTTTGGGTCTCCCCTAACCCTGACTTGGACCCCCTCGGTGTTGAACTTCAAGCATTGATGAAAAGATGAAGGGACGCAGCGGAAGGCGCTGATCAGGGGCCTTCCAAAGATGGCGCTGTAGCTGCTGGGGGCGTCCACAATGACGAACTTGCAGTTTCGGGACTGCCCCCCCAAGGTGACATGGAGTCCGACTCCTCCTTCTACCTCCTTCCTTTCTCCTGAAAACCCGAACAGGGGGCCATCCGAGGCCAGCACTCTTCTCGCCTCCACCTTCATTGCGTCAAACGCCTTTTTGAAGACGACGTTGACGGAACTCCCGTTGTCCACGAGGATCCGTGAGACGGTGAAGTTCTCGATGGCCGTCTTGATGACCAGCGCATCACAGAACGGGTCCTCGTGGTCTGGTAGATCACTCCTGGAAAAGGTGATCCTCCCCTTTGGTGGCGGGGTTTGGGATGTAGAGGCGACGCTTCGCCGATACATGGTGTGGAGGCTAGCCTTGCGGGAGGCCTCGATCCCTGCTCCCCCGTGGATCATCCGATCCCTCCTCGGGTTCCCACATACACCCGGTCTTCGCACCGATCCTCCTCCGCCCGAGGCAGGACCTCCTCGATCCTTACTTCCTGTCGCGCCCCCTGCTGCTGCTGCTGCTCCCTATTCCCCCTCATCTCCAAGAATTCCGGGCACGTGGCTGTTGTGTGCCCTTCTTCCTGATGGAAGTCGCAGTAGGGCAGCTCCACCCTAACATCCCTCCTTCTTCTCCTCCACGCTCCTCTCCTGGCCCCCAGGGCTATGGCCATGGCCTCCTCTTGATCGGGGAGCCGGGGCCTCTGGCCCTGCCTCCAGCCTGGGGGGTGGAACTGGTCTTGCCTTCCCTGGAAGTGACCTCTTCCGAAGTTTCCCCTCTGTGGCCCTTGCCCCTGCCACTCTGGCCTCCAGCCTAGCTGACGGTCGGGCTCCTGACGCCCCCACCCCGGCTGCTGCTGCCCTTGGAGCTGCCTCTGCTCCCTCTGCCTGGGCTCCCCTCTTCTTTCCTCCTGACCTCTTCCTCCCTTCGACTCCCTCTCCTCCTCTGTGGCCCACCTGGCCAATTTCCTTGCAAACTCTGGGTTTGATGCCTCTCCGTCAACTTCTCTCGCCGCCCTCTCCATCAACTCCTCATAGGATAAGGGGGGAACTCTCTTCAGCTCCATCCGGAAGAAGCCCTGCTGCAGGCCTAGGGTGAAGGCCATCATCAGACTATGGCCTGGCATCTCCTGAACCTGAGTAACTTCCTCCTGGAATCGGTCCACATAGCTTCCCAACGTCTCGTTCACCCCCTGCTTGATGTGAAACAGGGACTCAGACTCCTTCTTCCTCTTCTTCAAAGTGGTGAATCTCAGCATGAATCCTCGGCGCAAGTCCTCGAAGCAATAAATAGAGCTGGCCGGTAGCTGGTGGAACCATTCTCTCGCTTTCTCTCGGAGGGTGATGGCAAAGAGCCGACATTTAAATCCGTCCGACATCTGACAGATCGAGACCACGTCCTCGAACCATTGGACGTGTTGTACCGGGTCTCCCTTCCCAGTGTAATAGGACATCTCGGGCTCCCTGAACCCATCTGGAACTGGAGCTGAAGAGACCAGCTCGCTGAAGGGACTCCCTCCTCCCACTGGGCGAGCTGGCGAGTCTCGCGAGCCCAGCTCGCCGAAGCGACCTCGGCCTGCCGAGCCTGGGAAGAGCTCCCGCCCGGGGAGCTCGCACCCTCGGCCTTCCTCGGCCACTTCCTTCCCAGCTCGCCTGCCGGGTGCGTCCTCGCCCAATGAGGGGGCGGCCGCGATCTGGTTCGCCGGAGTCGAGCACTCGGCCCGCTTGCCGAGTGCGAACTTGACCAAATTCAGCACCTCGCTTCTGAAATCTTCGAACATTCCCACCGTTGCGAGAGGCGGGGGGGGGGGGGGGGGGGGGGGGGGGCGGCGAGCTCGGCCTGTCGGATCCTTGTCCCGTCATTGAACTCGCGGGAACTTTTCTGTGCTGACCACGGTCCACGCTCACCGCACCAAAATGTTGAAACCGGAACCCGGCTTCCTGTGGAGCTCGCCCTTGGGGAAAGGGGTGGTCTCGCGCCTACTTCGCTCCTGCAAGAAAAAACAACTGGACAAGGAGAAAACAGACCCAAGGGCTCGGCGGGGAGGTCCCACCACAAACCCGGAAGATCTCAGAGCGCTTCCCCTCCTTAGCCTGAAGCCGAGCTAAGGTACCCTCAGAAAGCACTTAGAGAATTTGGGGAGAGGAGCTCAGGGAAAAAACTTGCCTTCTGGGGTACCCCTTGGGTCCTATTTATAGTTTTTAAAACCCGGACTGCCCATAACCAAAATAGCTGACCTGAAATTACCAGAAAACCCTTGGCTGGGCCTGCCAACAGCGAAACTCCGCTGTTTCGAAGGGCTATGGGCAGGCCAGCAGGGATAGAATAGTAAAAAATACCTCTGATCCTCAGGCGAGCTGGGACCCCTGGCCACTTTGGCGTGCTTTGCTCGCCAGCTGCTGCCGAGCTCCACTGCGGGGCCGCGAGTTGCAGCTCGCTCGGCGAATGCCGAGCTCTGGGTCGCCGATCGTCGATCTCTGGTCGACGGATGCCGAGCTCTGGCCCGCTCCTGCTGCTGCCGAGCTCGCCTGCTGCTGCCGAGCTCGCTGAGCTCGCCTGTGTGGACCTTGTTGAACTTGCTCGCCGGAGACGGGGTTGTACACTAAAGTACGAGCCTCTCGACTAACTAAGAGTGGAAACAAAGATGGAAAATATACATTGTTGGGTATTGTATCCATAATAACCTAGATTTGGTGAAATCACCCTTAAACTAAGATGTATTAAGTTGTATTTGATGTATTATTTGAGTTATGTGTTTGCACGACTTAATTGCCAAGTGTAGACCAATATCAGTCTACAATGAGTCACCAAACACAGGACCATACAATGTAATCCCTCATTGTGTGATCCATGGTGTTGACTCTTGTGTAGCCTCTCTATTGGGATACACTTCATTTTTCAAGCTCTTGGACTGTTGGTGAAAGACATGCTGATGATTCCATTGAAGAAAGGAAAATCTTCTTAAACTCAATTTTTATAAGTGTTTCACTCGAGTAGATTTTTAGTACTTGATTAGAACCCTTAGTTATACTCGTGAAGTCTAGTTTGTATCATGTGTAAAGGAAATGGCTCTCGAGTGATTTGAACCTAGCTCTCAAGTGGCCAAGTCCATTACTCGAGTAGACTTCTTCTCTTTCTCGAGTTGATAGATTTTCCCTCCCAGAAAATATTCTAAGTACTTTACTCGAGTAGTCAAGTTAACAACTCGAGTAGATGAGCCCTTTGTCTTGCGTTACTGAAGGACTGTTCTCCTGTTCAATCTACCCTACTTGAGTAGTAAAGTCTATGTACTCAAGTAATATGCTTACTTCTCGAGTAGTCCAGTTCCAGTACTCGAGTAATCAGTTTTAAACTCCCAGAATTTTCTCTAAGTCTTTTTCTCGAGTAGTTCATCTCCACCTCTCGAGTAATACTTCTAACACTGGAGTAACCTTTTTCCACTCGAGTGATGATGAATTTTGTTCTGGATTTCCTGAAGGACTTCTTCTCGAGTAGACTGTCATAGTCTTCTCGAGAACCTGAAGTAGTACTCAAGTAACTCTTATTTCACTCGAGTAAGACAGATAATTTTTCCAAAAAATTCGCGAAGTCCTATACTGATGGGATTTTCAAATGACTTGACGTAATTGCTCCGTGTGGACGTCATTAATGCTAATTATGACCGTTAGGGAGATCTTATATAAGTTCTTGTCATTTTGACTAACCCTAACAACAATACGAAGCACTGAAAAGAAATATTCTATGTACTCTGAATCCAATTTTCTCTTTCCAAAATGGTGGTCGTCGCCGCTCAACATCGTGCAAATCGCCTAGGCTCTCGTTCAATACGATTCATATCATTTGACTTGCAGATCGAGATTGTTATTCAACTCTTCATCATCTCTCAGATCGTGTGAGTCAAGAAGTTTCAGATCAGGATCTAGCCGAGTATCTTCTTAGATAATTTCTGATAAAGCCACAAAGTTCAAGAGGAAGACCTTGGCCGAAATTTCCAAATCCGAGAAATATTGCTCTTTCTATTTCATATTCTCAATTTATTCTTGTAGGAGATTACTCTCCGAGTGTAGGAGCTTTGTTCTCCGAGTTCTAGGAAGTTTTCATCTTCCGAGTGTAGATCCATGTTGTGGATCGAGTTGTAGGAACTTTGTTTCGAGGTGTAGGATTTGTTTCAATCCGAGATAGTGGAGTAGCCGAGTCTAGTGCTTTGCTAGATCGGTGAGTGGAAAGTGGATGTACCCAAGGTTGGGAAACAACTATAAATCTTTGTGTCCTCTGTGATTGCTTGATTATTTTCTATTCATAGATTGCTAATTTTTATTCCGTAAAAAGACGCGCAACTCACCTATTCATCCCCTCTAGGTGATTTAGGTAGACAACAGAACACTTTCAATTGGTATCAGTGCGAGGTTGATCATTAAATGGTTATCACCTTGATCAGATCTGAGCTAAGTTGTCTTCTGAGTTATTCAAGCATGGACAAGGCCAAAGATTTTGCTAAGCTTCCCTTGTGTGCAAAGAATAACTTTCCCATGTGGAAAGAGAGGATTAGATTTTTCAAGGAAGCTTTGGATCCAAGGATCTTCATGATTCTTGAAGAAGGTCCTTACGTTCCTAAGACCGTCTCCACTATAGATCCAACAAAGAAAGTTCCTAAGAAGTTGATGGATCTGGACAAAGATGAGATTGCACTTGTCTCTTTAGACAAGAAGGCAAAAATATTATAGCAAGGGTAGTTAATGACTCGATTCTGCAGAACCTGATCCACTGCCAGTCCGCTAAGGAAATGTGGCAGTCTCTCGTCACTTTGATGGAAGGAACATAAGAAGTTAGGGCTGACAGAAGATCCCTTCTAAATCAAAAATATGAATCCTTCCGACAAGGACACAAGGATACAATTTCAGATACGTTTTAAAACTTCTTCAAGATAGTTAACGGCCTAAGAGTCTATGGCCGAGTCTTTACCAACGGTTAACTGAATGATAAGTTCTTGAGATCCCTAAATATGGAATGGGATAACAAGGTTTGTGCCATTCGGGAATTTGGAAAGCTAGCAGAGACGGACCCGCAAAATCTCTTCGAAAAGCTTATGTCATATGAGCTACAAATTAATTTAAGAAAAGCTGAAGAAGAAAATAACAAGTCTTCATCCATGGAGAAGTCTGTAGCTCTCAAGGTAGACACCTCAAAGAAGTCCAAGGATGCCTCTCCTGCCCCAGCACATGAAGTAAGTGAAGAAGAAACCTGGGAGCCAAGTACTTTAGGCTCAGAACTATCTGAAGGAGAGTTCTCACTACTATCAAGATATTTCAAGAAATTCTTGAACAAGAAGAAGCAATAGAAATGCAAGGATGCCTTGTACAGAAGATCACGTCGTGATGGTGATCGATATAGAAAAGGCACAAGCAGTCATGACAGGTATACTACTAAACAGAACAAACATATTTCTACCGACATCATTTATTATTGCTGCAATAAGCAAGGTCACGTTATTGTTGACTGCCCCCACAAGAAGAAGGAGGGTGGAAGAAGAGAAGAAAAAAATCTTCTTACAATAAGAAGAGAACATAAAAGAGCCTAATAGCTAAGAAGGGCAAGACTCATAGCGACTCTGACTCATTTAGGTCGAGTGAAGAAGTGGAAACCTACTTCGGGCTAATGGCTCAGACTGATGATGAACAAGAACCCCAGTTCAATGGGAAGGTAAATTCTCATACTCCGCTCTCTGAATCTGATCTTTTTGAACATGATCATGAGGACAGCTCTTCTAACGATGAGTATGAACTCATGACCCATAATAAGGAGATGATCAATGCTTATGACAAATGTCAAAAAGTCGTGAAAACTCAAGTCAAAGAGATGAAGTATCTCAATGTTGAAGAGAGAACTTTGAGAGAGGAACTCGCTAAGACCGACTCACTCAGATAGAACTTCAATGCTACTATTGAAGAATATAACAAGGCCCTCGAGCACCTAGACCTTAAGGAGAAGATGATTAAAGAACTGGAAGAACAACTTGAAACAAAAAAGAAACTTGTTGAAAGTTTCTCGAAGCCAAAGACTATCCTTCCTTTCGTTGCTGAATTCTTAGCTAAGGCCAAGGGTGCTGGGCTAACCCATGTTGAAGCTCCTAGTAAATCTTCTAGGAGGAATAAGGCTCAGAGAAATAATAAGGCGGCCAAGAATGCTTTGTCCAAAGAGAAGGGGAAAGCCCCTCAAGATCAGACTTCTTTCAAGAAGGTCATATTTCAAACAAACGAGTTTGATCTTGACTCGTCCTATGGTCACTTTGCTAGGCCTACTTATATAGAGCCGAAGACTCGTTACTAAGGATGGGCTCATCCCCATAACTTTGGTGAGAGAGTATTTAAGGCTCCCTATAAAGAAATTACTCTTCAGAGCTATGACCCTAATAATCATGGTAATAACATAAAGAAGGCACCAAAGGTAAAGCCTATTGTAGAAAATCCTCTCAAGGAGAAGAAATCATGTGATTGCCATCACAATGAAGCTACTTCCTCTAAGAATGTTGTCCCTGCTAGACCACCATCCCAAAATATCAAGCAGGAGATTTTCTAGCAAAGATACAACAGGTTTGACTGTTGGTTCTGTTGCAAAATTGGTCACTTTGCCATTGACTGCTGGTTTAATTCCTGGAATTTTGCAACTCCTCAAGTTGGTAATATGAGAAAAACCACTCATAATGCTAATACTTGTAGGGGGAGTGTTCTAACAAGAGACCAAGGAGCCAAACATGTTTGGGTTCCTAAGGCAAATTGATTTGTAATTGCAGGTATGTCCAAAGGCCACCAAAACTCCTATCTGGTATTTGGACAGTGGATGCTCTCGGCACATGGCCGAGACAAGAAGTCTTCTTCAAAACTATTCTCCAGTCTTGAACGTGCCAAAGGTCATCTTTGAAGGTTCAGACCGAGGAATTACTAAAGGCTATGGTATGATCTCTAACGGTAGTGTATCCTTCTCGGATGTGGCTTATGTTGAAGGATTGGAACAAAATCTCATAAGCATAAGCCAAGTCTGCAATAAAGGATAAGTTGTTGAATTTCATGCAGAAAATTGTTTGATAAAATCAGTTGACAATATGGAAATGGTTCTATCGGGCACTCGAAGTAGAAATATATTTTGTTTGAATTTTATTTGTATAGACCCTTATACACCAGTGCGTTTTATGGTTAAAGATAGTGCGTCACTTGGTGATCAATGACACAAGAGACTAGAACATATTAATTTCAAAACTATTAATAAATTATTTTCTCTGAGTTTAGTAAGTGATGCCCCAAATGTATTGTAGGCTAAAGATAGTCCTTGTAACGAATGTGTAAAAGGAAAGTAAATAAGGGCTACCTTTAAAAGCATTATTGGTAAAGATTTTAATCGATGTTTACATCTACTTCATATGGACTTGTTCGGTCCACTGCAAGTTAGAAGTTTGGGAGGTAAGGATTATACATTGGTTATTGTCGATGATTACTCGCGCTTTCCATGGGTATTCTTTATAAAACACAAGTCAGATACCCTTGACATCTTTACTAATTTTGTCACGCAATTCTAGAATGAATACAACTGTTCAGTGGTAAAAATTAGAAGTGACAATGGAACAGAGTTCAAGTCTGGGGCCATGACAGAATTTTGTGAAAGCTTAGGTATCTTTCATGAGTTTTTGTCTCCTCGTACTGCTCAATAGAACGGAGTAGCTGAGAGAAGGAATAGAACACTCATAGAGGCCTTCGAAACTATGTTGAGTGATGCCTCACTACCGGAATACTTCTGAGCTGAAGCCGTAAACAATACATGCCACATGCAAAATCAAGCACTCATAAACAAGAACCACAATAAGACACCTTACGAACTTCTAAAGGGCAGGAAACCGACTGTTGCATATTTTAGAATCTTTGGCTGTAAGTTCTTCATCCTTAACAATGACAAGTATCACACTATAAAATTTAGTGAAAATTGTTTTGAAGGTATTTTTGTAGGGTATAAAAGCCATTGTAAGGCATATAGGCTATTTAATAGAAAAACTCTGGGTAGATAGTCACCTGGGTGGGTGAATAGATGACCTATAAGAATTGCTTTGCAATTCTTTGTCCCTTATTAAATGAGATTAACATAATCCCAGATTACGGCACATACAACACAAGTGAAGAAGAATTCACAGCACACACAGAATTTATAGTGGTTCCACTATCTAGGGTACATCCACTTTCCCCTCTTCTTCCTCACTAGCAATGTGTTAAAATAGGCCTACAACTCAGTGATTTACCCAAATCACCTACCTCAGGTCCCTCAGAACACTACCTCATCATTTATAATTTAGGCTTACAATCTCAAAGAAAATATTCTCCTACCCACTCAAATCTCTAGGAGTTCTTATAATATAAAGGGATAAAATCAACTTCAGAAAATCGAAAACCTATAATCTGATATATCTGTTCACACAGATTCTTCAAATCAGCTGCAATTGGATTTCTTCTTGAAAGATCAACAGACTGAAAAGTTCCTTCTCTAAAAAAGCAATCTTCTTGATGTTGATTGGCATGAATACCTTGAAGATATTGTGGATCAGATACAACTAGACCTTCAGATCAACCTATTAAAAAGGATCTGAGGATCTTCTTGAAGTCCTTCGAATTCTTCTTCTTTCTCGAATATGTCGCCTGATTAGGACTTGGAAGAAATTAGAACAAGAAATTCTGATTACTTGATTTGATCTATCGGCTCTTCTTTATGATTTTCCCCTCTCGTATATGACTTTTTTGTGAAGGCAACACTGCCTACTTATAGGCTTTGGAGATGGCTGGATTCAATTTGATGACGTCAGCAACATACATCAAAATCTTCCTTGACCTATTTCTGTTGAAGTATGAGTCTGCCGTAGTTGATATGACTGCTCTGACATGTCTTGACTTGATTGGTGTCGACTCAACATATTCTGAAACATAATCATCCGGATGTTCCTTATGGCTCAATACATGTTGAGATGTCTTAGTAGTCTTGACATATTCTAACTTGGAATAATGTTCATCAGAAGCTGAATATGTTGAGACAGTTGACTTGTCTCAACATACCAATTTTCAATATCAACATCTCTTAATACTGCCTTGTGTCGATATAGTTAGATTGTCTCGACACACTCTGTTTGCTATTTTGACACCTTCTGATTCTGCCTTGTGTCGAGACAGTGAGATTGTCTCGACACAATCTATCTACTGTGTTGACATCTTTTGATTATGCCTTGTGTCGAGACTGTGAGATTGTCTCGACACAATCTGTTTGATGTGTTGACAACAATACTTAACATGTATTGCGTCGAGACAGTTGGTTTATATCGTCATAATTTTACTCAACATAATTTTTCTCTTTAATTTGTCAAGTATGGTGACTTAGTCTTCAAGGTGTCGAGACAACTGACTTCTCTCGGCACAGCTTCTGCAGAAGTGTCAACATAATTGAACTGTGTTGACACATTTGTGCTTAGAAAAATTTCTTCACTTTAAGTCCTGCACATGTAAACTTAATATACATCAAATACAACTTAGAATATATCATTGAGTTGACAAGGGGCTTCTCCAAATTAAGTACATAATTCCCAATGTACCCAACAGTGTTGTTGTGCTTCTTGAAAGCTAACATTATATTCTAACTCATAACTCAACCACATTAAAAAATTGCTTAAGAGATTTCAAAACCTATTCAAAACCCTCCCCCCCTCTAGCTGTGTAGTTATTCTTGAACAAATACTTTCAAGTGGTATTAGATGGAGGTTGTTCAAAGAGGACTTAATAGTCTGAATAGATCTAAAAGAGTAGATTTAGTATATCTCCATGTGTTAAGGTGAGAAACACAAGGAGTTGAGCTCCATCAAGCTTCCTATTGACAGGAAAGAAAACTTTGGGATTAAGAAAGAAAAGGTAAGGTTATTCATGGAAGCCTCAGACCCAATGTAAGACCCCCCTCCTAGAACACAAGATATGGTCGGGGGGAGTCGTATGCCTAGAACTGCCGCCTTGTGGCAATGTCAGCACACATGTTAACCTATACCACAAGACGCATATCCTACCAGCGATTATCAATAACATACTACCAACCC
Organism: Platanthera guangdongensis; assembly: GCA_039583875.1. NCBI lineage: Eukaryota > Viridiplantae > Streptophyta > Magnoliopsida > Asparagales > Orchidaceae > Platanthera > Platanthera guangdongensis. The sequence continues at coordinate 119,274,149 of CM077158.1, read as the reverse complement.
ATCAATAAAAGAAAATCAAGTCCAAGATCCACAATCATTGTATAAAAGTCCAACACAATACAATAACTGGTCATCAAAAGATCATGTATTAACATCAAAGTACTACATGGTGTTGCCAGTAGGCTACATCATAACTCCATGTAACATCCCATTTCCAGCTAGACCCCTAAGAGTGGTTTTGTCATGACTAGGTGATGACAAAACCGTAAGAAGTGCAAGTAGACTAGGTGAACTTAGGTAGGAAGGTGAAGGCCATCATGGTCTGCAAATAGTAGAATTCTAAACACTAGTTTAGGATGACCTTAGGGCTTCAACATGACTCCATGATCCCACCACAACACTCCTAAACCCTTGGGTGGTCCATAGGGTCACTAAGGACCTATTGGTGGCAGTCAAAGTGGCCAAGTTGGCCTAAGCCCACCCTAACACTAAATGGGTCAAACTAGCCTACTTAGGGTCATTTGACCCTTCTTTAGCCAAGTGGACCCCACACATGCCTTCTTAACCCTAAAGTTTGTTCAATGGGTCACCAAGGATGCATTGGGGTCAACCCAAGAGTCTATGTTGACCAAAGTCAACACTGGCCCTAATTTGGTCAAAGTACCTTTCCTAAGGGCAGGTGACCTCCAAAGTGCCAAGATAATTCTACCCAACCCTTCCTAGATCTTAGGGGAGGTCAATGGGTCACCCAAGATCCATTGGGGTCAACTCTAGAGCCTGAGTTTACCTAAGTCAACTCTAGCACTAACTTGGTCAAAGTACCCTTAATCGGGGATAAGTGACCTTCACGGTGCCAAGTCAACCGTACCAATCCCTGCCTAGACCCTAGGGGAGGCCAATAGGTCACTAAGGACCCATTTATGGTGACACAAAAGTTCAATTTGACGAAAGTCAACTCAAGGATAGGTCAAGTCAAACTTAGCTCAATGGCCTAATCTAAGCTCAAGCCCTCTTTCCACTTGGGCTAACCTTATTTCCGTGAAAAATATGAGTAAGAGGGCTGCCAATAGGCTGGAGTGGTCAGCAAGGTCAACCTTGATGACTAGGAGAGAGAAAACTCCAAAGTCCCTTTAATGGAGGAGAGAGAAAGAGAGGGGAGTAAAGGGGGAAGACTTTGGGGCACACTCTTCCCCTTCCCCAAGCTCTCCATTATTTTCATTATGTCCTATGGAATAAATTCCCAATGAAGCCAGCCAGCCACTAATGGAGGAGCCCCCAAGCCATGGCCGAATTCAAGCTTCAAGGCCATTAATGGCTTTGAAGCTTGAACCACTTAACTCTCCCCATTAAGGGCTGGATTCAGTTTCTTTAGGGGAGAGTAGGCATTCCCAGCCATTTTCCAGCCTGATTATGCACAGATTCACACCCCCACCCCCATACCATGGCTGAAATTTGTATTAATGGGTCATTAATGGCCACCAGCAGCTAGAACCCTCCCCTCCCCCATTTTATCATTTTAAAAGCATCACAGGATTCCAAGAATTCGTTTTCACCCTTGCCCCGACGATACTTAGCAACTTAACAGTGTAGTTGCAGAACTCCGGCGACTCCTCCAACCCCAATGGCATCCCGGTGATCGACGCGTCTCCATGCCGCGAGCAAGGTCCTCCCCTTCCTCTCTCACTGTGGGTAGATCATAGGAACAGTTAGGGCCAAGATTCGATCTCAATTGAGCCCAATCGGGTGAAGCTTTCTCGTAGTTTTTCCACAAGTTTGAACTCATCGGGATCTCCAGAATCTGCCCCTCCGGCGGTTGTGCCGCCACCTGGCAATAGCCACCACCTCAATGGAGGGGTGGTGGCGGTGGCCGGCCAGGGAGGTGGCCGGATGGCCGGGAATTTGGTCGGGAAGTGGATCCAGGACGGGATGATCCTGGCCATCTGCTGGAACTAGAAGACGACCCAGCCACCCTTGGATGCTCTTTAAGATTCGTGTTGGAGATTGATTTAAACTATAAGATATATTTTCATATTATTTCATTTTTGTCGCAGAAATTGTATTTAATGTTTCAATTTATTAGAAATACATAGGGACACATACAGAAAAAGTGATGAATATGAAAGTTGTAGCCCTAGGAGTTATCTTATTTTAAAATTGGTTTGAACAAATTTGGGTGCTTTGTTTGACCAGGGCACTGATTTTGTTGGGGTCTATACCTAGGGTTGGAGAGAAGCTAAAATGAGTACCCCTATTTCATCACTTGTCCAAATGGCTTGAAATTTGGACAGGGAGTCACTCCAAACTTTACCTAGGTCTTGTAAAAAAATAGGAATTTTTGGAGATAATTTTTCTATAGTTTTAGAAATTATTTAATAATCATAGGGTAAATTAATTTAGAGACCTAATGACCTCCAAACCCTTCCAAATTTCTGTGGGTGGCCCTTAGGGTCATCATGAGGTTTGATATAAATTTTCACATCATTTTGAGTTGATTTAGTTGGGAAATGAGGAGACCTTATTTTTGCCCTAAAAAGGGTATTTAGGTCAAAAGTGTACCTTATGGGATTGTGTGGCCAAACCACCTCAACAGAGGCTGAAATTTAGTTCACTAGTTTGTCATGAATTTTTACACCCTTATATGGGTCATGGGTTGGTTTGGGGTAGGATTGCCCTAGGACCCAAGTTCAAACAATAAGTTTGGACTTTGGGGGTTTGTGAAGGGCATGTGGTCAAATGCCCTTGTATGGATTTCAAATTTGGTAGAGAGGACTCTAGGGTAGCTAAAGTCCTCTGGTGAAAATCTTAGTAGATTTATAGATGGATAAACCGCTCAAAACCGTAACCATAGTTTAAGTCACAATCCTTTAATTTGAAGGATAGGTAATTAGAACTCTGTGAAAACTTGTTAAAATTGGGTAGCGTAGTCATAATGTCTTTATAAGCCTTGGATAAATTTATTGGGAATTTCAGATTAATAATTTTAGTATCACCTTTGCAATACCAATATTAGGCCAAATTAATTATGTTTTTATTATGACCTTAATATCCATTAGATGATTATGAAATTGGGGCAGAGTTAGTGTTAGACCATTATGATCATACATGAATTTTATTATAATTTGTAGATGTAAATTTCCAGTACTTACTTCACAAGTGTATAAATACGGGAATATGATCAATAATAGATTTAGAGCTCCCTTTTTGTTGGAAAATTATGAAACTTGACTAGTAGTGGTCCTAGGTCAATATGCTCATATGGGAATTTTATTGAAATTTTAGATGAAAAGTTGTTGTACTTAGTACATTAACCTGTTAACTTGGATTATTATGAGAAAATCAAGTTTAGAGTTCATTATTCACTGATAAATTATGAGACTTGACCTGGAGAGTTTATATGTCTTTATATTTATCCTAGAATTTTCTCAGAATTTTTAGAATTATATTGGTAGTACTTGTCTCTTTAATTTGGTTAATGTAGAGTATGTTCAAAAATTATGTTTAGAGGTTTAAGTCTTACTGAAAATTTGGATATATTGAATTTACTGATAAATAGTTGTCTTGTACTTATCATAATTTTGTGGAACATTTTGCATGCATGAAAATAGCACTTCATGTTCAAACTAAGTCATTTGGATCTCTTAGGAAATTAACTAAATTATCAAGTCATGATAGACCTCTGGATTTAGGAAAATTATAAACTTCTGGATTTAGACTAATCATGTTATGACAGACCTCCAATAAATATTATAGAGATTTTGGATGATAATTTGGAGTACCTCCCATTATATACAACATATAGCCTAGGATGGTCTGTGTTTAGTAAAAACTGTAGAAATCATAATATGGTGCAAAATGAACCTAAGGAGTTTGGATAATAATGTATTGATCTGATTAGTGAAATGAGATTATCATTGGGAGTCGTGATGAGGAGTGGGATGTTTGACTAGTGTTAAGGGGTGCTCGGGGTCGACGAAACATCGTCTTCCCAGTGGAGAGAAAAAGAGTCAAAATACACTAGGGTTAGATCCAGTACAACATTAAAGGGATTGGGAGTTGGGTAATAACCAATAATAGTAAGTGCCTTGCAGAAGAGAACGATGGACTTCAGCTACCATCATAGTTCCTAGTGCCCTCGAGAGCCCTTCATGGGGAATACCATCGGCAGTCCTGGGAAAACCTAAAACGTAAGTAAAATCAATGTTTGAAAGAGTAATAAGTATAAGTAGGGATTCACAATTCACACACCCCGGTAGCTCGGGAGGTTGGTTAGGTTAGTTTGATTAGCCATCCGGACAGTAGGTTCGGAAGGTAGATGTAACAAACAGGATAGTCCGGGGTGCTGGTGGCTCGGAAGGATTTGGATTCAAAATAATAAGGTAGTGGGTCTTCGATATTTGACGGTCATTCACACCAATGTCGATACGTTGACTCGGCAGTGTGGGACACTTGGCCAGGGAAAGTCTGGTTGATATGACCAACATAGTACGTGGAGACTCTAGGTTGTGTCCTTCTAGAGGCGTACGTAATGGCTAGGCCTGGTAGTGTGGATACCCGCCTAGGAGTGGGGGGCCCGACCCACTATCTCCGTTTTCCACTACGGAGGTTATTGGGAGTGAAGCAAGCTACCCAAATAGGGGGAACTAAAGGTCTGTACGCATAGAGTCGTGTGCGTGAGTTACACTTGCATGAATCATGACATAGCATATCACTACACTCATACTTGCATACAACCGACATCCCTACGTATAAATTGGTATGAGACTTTTTATACGATGGCAGCCTTGCAGAAGACCCCTTAACTTATAAGTCTGCATTGGCATTCATATAAGTTAAGGTTACTTAATCCTTATAATGTTTTTCCTACCTTTGTTGTTTTACTCTACTTGTTTACCTTACTGCTTACTATTGTAGAACTGCTAGTTTATACCTTTCTTCCTTAGCTGTTTATACATTATAAATTAACTGCTAGAATAGTTCCACCTCAACGGAGGTGGTGGTGGCGGTGGCCGGCAAGGGAGGTGGCCGGATGGCTGGGAATTTGGCCGGGAAGTGGCTCCAGGATGGGATGATCCTAGCCATCGTATGGAGCTAGAAGGCGACCCAGCCACCCTTGGATGCTCTTTAAGATTCGTGTTGGAGATTGATTTAAACACTAGGATATATTTTCATATTATTTCATTTTTGTCACAGAAATTGTATTTAATGTTTCAATTTATTAAAAATACCTAGGAGACCTACAGGAAAAAGTGATGAATATCAAAGTTGTATCCCTAGGAGTGCACTTTATTTTAAAATTGGTTTGAACAGATTTGGGTGGCTGGTTTGACGAGGGCACTCATTTTGGTAGGGTCTATACCTAGGGTTAGATAGAAACTAAAATGAGTGCCCCCATTTCATCCCTTATCCAACTGACCTGAAATTTGGACAGGGTGTCACTCTAACCTTTACCTAGGTCAAATCCAAAAATGGAAATTTTTGGAGATAAGGTTTCTATAGTTTTAGAAATTATTTAATAATCCTATTGTAAATTAATTAGGAGACCTAATTACCTCCAAACACTCCCAAATTTGGGTGGGTGGCCCTTAGGGTCATCATGAGGTTCTGTATAAATTTTCACCTTATTTTGAGTTGATTTGGTTGGGAAATGAGTAGACCCTAGTTTTGCACTAAAAAGGGTATTTATGTCAAAAGTGTACCTTGTGGGATTGGGTGGCCAAACCACCTCAATAGAGGTTGAAATTTGGACCACTAGATTGTCTTGACTTTTTACACCCTAATATGGGTTATGTGGTTGTTTGGGGTAGGATTGCCCTAGGACCCAAGTTCAAAACCTAAGTTTCGACTTTGGGGATTTGTGGAGGGCATAAAGTCAAATGCCCTCGAATGGATTTAAAATTTGGTAGAGAGGACTCTGGGGTAGCTGAGGTCCTCTGGTAAAAATCTTAGTAGATTTAGAGATGGAGAAAACCATCAAAACTCTAACCCTAGTTTAGGTCACAATACTTTAATTTGAACGATAGGTAATTAGAACTCTGTGAAAACTTGTGAAACTTGGGTAGCGTAGTCATAATGTCATTATAAGCCCTAGATAATTTTATTGGGAATTTCAGATTAATAATTTTATTATCACCTTTGCAATACCAATATTAGGCCAAATTAATTATGTTTTTATTATGACCTTAATATCCATTTGATGATTATGAAATTGGGGCAGAGTGAGTGTTAGACCATTATGATCATACATGAAATTTATTGTAATTTGTAGATGTAAATTTCCAGTACTTACTTCACAAGTGTATAAATATGGAAATATGATCAATAATAGATTTAGAGCGCCCTTTTTGTTGGAAAATTATGAAACTTGACCAGTAGCGGTCTTAGTTCAGTATGCTCATATGGGAGGTTTATTGCAATTTATAGATGAATAATTGTTGTACTTAGTTCATTAACCTGTTAACATGGATTATTATGAGAAAAATCAAGTTTAGAGTTCATTATTCAATGATAAATAGTGAAACTTGACCTGGACTTATTATATGTCTTTATATTCGTCCTAGAATTTTCTCTGAATTTTTAGAAATATATTGGCAGTACTTCTCTCTTTAATTTGTTTAATGTAGAGTATGTTCCAAAATTATGTTTAGAGGTTTAAGTCTTACTGAAAATTTGGAGACCTTGAATTTACTAATAAATATTTGTCTTGTATTTATCATAATTGTTTGGAACATTTTGCATGCCTGAAAATAGTACTTCATGTTCAAACTAAGGCATTTGGATCTCTTAGGAAATTAAATAAATTATCAAGTAAATTAGGAAAATTATAAACTTCTGGATTTAGGATAGTCATGTCATGATAGACCTCTAATAAATATTATGGGGATTTTGGATTATAATTTGGAGTACCTCCCATTGTATACAATATATAGCTTAGGATCGTCTACGTTTAGTAAAAACTGCAGAAATCATAATATGGTGCAAAATGAACCTAGGGAGTTGGGATAATGGTGTTTTGATCTGGTAAATGAAATGAGATTATCATCGGGAGTCGTGATGAGGAGTGGGAGGTTTGACTAGTGTTAATAGGTGCTCGGGGTCGACAAAACATCGTCTTCCCCGTGGTGAGAGAAAGAGTCAAAATACACGAGGGTTAAATCCAGTACAACATTAAAGGGATTTGGAGTTGGGTAACAACTAATAATACAAAGTGCCTTGCGATAGGGAACGATGGGCTTCAGCTACCATCATAGTTCCTAGTGCCCTCGAGAGCCCTTCACGGGGAATACCTTGGGCAGTCCTGGGCTTACCTAAACCATACGTAAAACCAATGTTTGATAGAGCAATTAGTATAAGTAGGGATTCATAATTCACACACCCTGGTAGCTTGGGAGGTTGGTTATGTTAGTTTGATTAGCCATCCGGACGGTAGGTTCGGAAGGTAGATGTAACGGACAGGAAAGTCCGGGGAGTCGGTGGCTCAGAAGGATTTGAATTCGAAAAATATAAGGTGGTGGGTCTTCGATATCGGACAATCATTCACACCGACATCGATAAATTGACTCGATAGAGTGGGACACTTGGCCAGGGATAGTCTGGTAGATATGGCCAGCATAGTACGCAGAGACTCTAGGTTGTGTCCTTCTAGAGGCATACATAAGGGCTAGGCCTGATAGTGTGGATAACCTCCTAGGAGTGGGGGCCTGACCCACTATCTTTGTTTGCCACTACGGAGGTTCTTGGGAGTGAAGCTAGCTTCCCAAATAGGGGGAACTAAAGGTCTGTACGCAAAGAGTCGTGTGCATGAGGTGCACTTGCATGAATCATGATATAGCATATCACTACACTCATACTTGCATACAACCAACACCCCAACGTATAAATTGATATGAGACTTTTATATGATGGGAGCCTTGCAGAAGACCCCTTAAATTATAAGTTTGTATGGACATTCATATAAGTTAAGGTTACTTACTCCTTATAATGTTTTTCCTACCTAGGTTGCTTTACTCTACTTGTTTACCTTACTGCTTACTATTGTAGAACTGCTAGTTTATACCTTTCTTCCTTAGCTGTTTATACATTTTAAATTAACTGCTAGAATAGTCCCACCGTCACCTGCTTTACTTACTCTCCACCTTCATAGCTTCCCTTTCCTCCTCCCCGCTCGATGCCTAGGAGTCATGGGGTAGGGGTAGAGGATGATAGGACTTAGTCTTTTCGACTAACGGTTTTTAGACCACAACACTCCAGGGACTCCGGATGAGAGATAGGGAGCAGCAGCAGCGGAAATAGCACTAGCAGAGTACGGTGCTCATGGAGGTGGGCTAGTCTAGCACAGGAGCACCAGCTACTGGTTCTGTGAGTGATTAGTTACTTATAGTTTCCGTGAGAGATTGTAGTGAGGATCTGATGTACCGGGCTTAAGCCCGTTTATATTTCATTTGTATTATTCTATTGCAGTACTCTCTCTTTTCTATATTTATGGACTTGTTGTGGTTTCTCATTTTATATGATGTTTATGGACTCAATTATATTTCAGTTTATGATTACTACTCTCTTTTTAATGATCGAAAAGGCCGACAGAATCGGCGTTAAGTAGTGGCAGCCTTCCTGAGTGTCGGTGCAACCGCAAAACGGCGATTCTGGGCATAAGACCCCCGGGTTTGAAAAAGAAAAAAAGGGGTCTTACACTCCCTAACTCATATCTGTCACTGACGGTAACGAAGGCAATGTAGCATCAGACCATGTCTCCTGTCCTGGATGTCCACCTACATGGGGTGATGTTGATGTTCCTCATAAAAAATGTGAGTAGCAACCATTAGTCATTAAGACTAAGTGCCTTCACATTCTCTCACCTCGGCGACTCTTAGGCACTGGGCCGATAGAAAGAAAGAGAAGGCACAATATAATCAGTAAGTACAAATAAGCAAGTGATAGAAATTAAGCGAGCACTTAATAGAAACATTAATAACAACATTAGTATAATAGAATAAGTAACAACAAGAGGTATCAACATTTATATAAGAGCGCGTCTATACTAGCAGTTTATCAAATCATTAGTATAAAATTTAACTTAACTTATAAAAATGCCCATACAAATTTATAAGTTAAGGATCAGGTTCAACATAAAGTAACTCATCATATAAAAGTGCCCATACAAATTTATATGATGAAGGTCTTATGCGGTGTAATGTAATGCAATATGATATGATGACTCACCTATGCTTACACAAACACTAAGTTTTCTATGTCAACATAGAACTTTCATTACTACATCCCTTTGTTCACCTCGAGATGGTGTCTCTTTGATCACCTCGGGATGTCTTAACCATTTTGTAATCCACATCCCTATGTTCACCTCGGGATGACACCCTTTTGAGCACCTAGGGATGTCTTAGCCATTTCGCAATCTACATCCAAATGTTCACCTCGGGATGGCGCTCTTTTGAGCACCTCGGGACATCTTAACAATACACAATTCAGCAATGTGCTATAAACACCCAAAGACCTAATTATAAAACATCCACGGATATAAAAGTTTCCTATAATTATCAATAAGACGTCACACCTCAAGTGGTGTGTTGTTGTAACACCTCGCAACAGTACGAGTAAAACATGAGAATACTTTTCTAACAATCCTTCAGGACATCTAATATCAAACCATAAGTGAGATCACATCCTTACATATTCCCCGAAAATTTAACATGCCATGATGATTATCTAATAATTTTATTAGTGTATATTTATAATTATAAAAACCCAAGATTTTGAATGTGAGCCAACCAATTAATGAGTATTTATTTGAAGGACCTTATTATGTTCGTATTCACTGAAATTCATACAATAGATCTAGACTATAATTTTAAAATATTCCCCCAAAGATTCAGCACATTCAGACATCATGGTAATCATTTGCGACATAACCCTTTATAATATTATAATGTCAATATCTCAGTGATTACTTATCTAAAAGTTATTAAACTCGACAGGGTGATAACAACATCATTGGGTATAAGGCTAGTAATAAAATAGGATCACTTGAAAAGTTTCTTCAAAAATTTCAAAACTCTCCACAATGGGTTTTACGATGATTAATTTGTATTTATGTATATTATTCAAACTAAGTCATCAAGCATTTATCTTCCAATTTTCAAAAGCTTTTGATAAACATTTTTATAAAAATTCATGAAACATCAAAATCTATAAGTGTGTGTGATTGTTTACTAAAATAGGAATTAAGAGGGCTATATTCCACAAAAAATAATGTGTCACCGCATTCCTAAATGGACTCTCTAAGGGCTACAACTTTCATGTTGACCCCGAGATGTAACGACCCTGATTTTTCGGTATTTAATTTTATTCCTATAGTGGCGTAATTTTGACGTCAGGGCGTTACGTTAACTCATGTTTGTCTTGTGTCTTGGTTAGAGCATGGTTTTGCTCTTTGCGTTTTCTGTGTAGTTGGGTTTAGCTTATTTGCAAGATTCCATTGCGAGTCGGGTCTATTTTGGTGACTCGGTGGAACCATTTGGGGAATGCTTGTGTTTTGGAGTCGGGAGGTGTTTGCCTGACTTTGGTTTGTCAGATTTGAGTTTCAACTTCGTCGTTAGGTTCGTAGCGTCAGAATTTAGCTATGGTGCGAATTTCGTTAAATTCCGAGTTGTTATGGATTTCGGATGTGTTTTGGAAATTATTAATATTTATTATAATATATTATAAATTAAATGTTATTATAATATATCTTTATTATATAAAACAATAGCTCTATCCTGTAGCACACCATGAAATCTCATCTGGACCGTCCGATCTCCAGGAAATCATATCTGGCCATTGAATCTATAAAGGGCGGCCTGCAATTAGCCAAATCTAAATAAAAGTTACTGTACATCTGGAGATAAATCCCGATACTCCCCCCCCCCCCCCCCCCGTTCGGTCGAACCGCTCCAGCGCCCATCTCTGTCGCCGGCGGTGGAGCCACCGCCCCCCAGCCCGGCGCCCGCCGGCGGCATCGACGGCCAAGGAGGCGGAGGCGGACGGGGGGGGGGGGGGGGGGGGGGGGGGGACGACGACACGATATTTTTTTATTATTATTTAATTTTTTTGTTTTTTATTAAATAAATTATTATTCAATTATAATTATTTAATTTGATTTTTTATTTTTTTTTATTAAGAAAATTATTATTAAATTATAATTATATATTTTCTTTTTTATAATTTGGCCTGCGGAAGGGGGGTTGGGCAGTAATTAAATAAATTATGAAAATTGTTTTTTTTATTTTATAATGTATTTAATAAAATTTAAATACTTTTAAATAAAAAAAATTAATAATTGTTTAAAATACTTTTAAATTTTGCCGGGAGGCGGGCTTCGCGGTGGCGGGCGAAGCCTGACGCGGTGCGGGCGAAGCCCGCCGCAGGGCGGAAGAGGCCCGCCGGGGGGCGGGCAAAGCCCGCTTGAAAGCCAAGCGGGCGAAGCCGGCTTGGTTGCGGGCGAATCCCACTCCGACGCATCGAGAACAAGCGGAGCCCGTTCGAAGATGCTAGTATATATATATATATATATATATATATATATATATATATATATATATATATATATATATATATATATATATATATATATATATAATAAATGGAAACCCTACTGTTAAATTCCGAGCTTGCTACTGGACTGCTTGTTGCACGTATTTTCCTCACCATTGTGAGGTATTTTCTTGGGATGTTTGCTTTAGTAAAGATATACATGCTCACCAGTGGATTCGTTTCAGGTTCTTGGCGCCCACTACCGGTCTTCTTTTGAAATGCTAATTACTCTACTAAGCTGTTGAGTTGCTTGTTTTCTGTGGTTGTTTGTACTTGCTCTCTGGGAAGGTTTTATGCTTGGTTGCATATTAGATATTTTTAATTTATAAAACCTAATTAATAGTATATCATACTTGCCATTTCTTTCAAAACTAAGTCACTACTTTTTAATTAGCGTAAAGACATTTCCTATACTTTTTATAACTCTAGTGTCTTGCAAAGCATGAGTTGTCCTTTGGGGATTTTGTTGGGTACATTGGAAAATGTGTACCAGATTTGGAGAAGCCTCACCTAACTCAATGATATTCATCAATGTGTATTTGAGGTTGTGTTGAGTTTCAATGTGCAGGTTATGTAAATGCAGAAAAACTTTCTAAGTACAAGTGTTGACACTTGAGAAAAATTGTGTCGACACTTGGGAAAGGCTGTGTCGACACCAGGAGCCAGATTGTGTCGACACACAGAAAATCTGTCGACAACAGCTGTGTCGACACCACAAGCCAGATTGTGTCGACACACAGGACTTGTGACAGCACACAGAAAATCTATCGACAACAACTGTGTCGACACACAGGAATTGTGTCGACACTTTCCAGAATTCTGTCGACAACACTTGTGTCGACATACAGGACTTGTGTCGACATAAACCAGAATTCTGTCGACACTAACTTTGTCGAGACTAGAAGTTATTGTGTCGACACACAGGACTTGTGTTGACACATGCCACTGAAGTTGTGTCAAGAAGTTAATGAGAAGTTGTGTCGACATTGTGAGAGCTGTGCCGACATCATCAAGAGTTGTGGCGACACATGATCTATTTGTGTCGACACCTTTGAAGTATTCTCCTGACACTTTGCTGTTGAGACAAAGTACAATGAAGTAACTGGAGACTTGACAGCTGTCATAACCAACAAAGTTGTTGCATCTGTCAGTGCTGTTAGAAGGTTGTTATGAACCGCATCAGCCGGTAACCTCGGATGGAGCCTATATAAAGACATGTTCTATCATCAGATAGATAGTGCTGGAAGTATCCAAGAAGAGACAACAACTAAGAAGAAGAATAGAAGTCTTCATCCAGAAATCAACGAGTCTCTTAGGGCAGATCGTGAACAAGTCTGCCAGAAGAATTCATAGCCACATCTGAATTAAATGAAGGAAGATGATTGAAGATCATCTCCAAGAAGATCAACCTTTGTTCAAATTCAGAATCTTTGAAGAAGCTAAGACAGGTTGGATCTAAAGTAATCAGATCTATCAAGAACTGATCAAGAAACCTTCAACCCTTTCTCTCTCTACCTGGGTGAAGGTTATATGATGCAGGCTAGTCCTTTTGGGCATTTTTGTTATCAACGTAACTAACGCAACGCTCTCCGATAACCCGCATGCCACGCTCAAGAGCAACGCTCTCTGATAACCCGCATGCCACGGTTAAGCTTTAAACGAAGCTATGACACCATTTGTGTTTTCAATATTCAAAATAATACTAAGGCGATAGGCCAAGGTCCTCTCAAGCGAAAGGAACCCACACGGTTCGGTCGAGCGTTGTTGTACCAAAAGAGAATCCACCGAAAAAAAGATTCGGACAAGGGTGGTTCTCTACCAACAAAATAAAACGAGTGCCGCCACGCCTCACGAACTTAAATGGAAAAAGAAAACACCAACAAGATCTATGAAGAAATTAACCACGAAAATTCAAGCGTTTCACAAGCCACGCAACACGCATATGCCACAAGATCTATCAAGAGGGAAAATCACAAAGTAGAAGATATATTCGTTACCCAACCGGAATGGATGATTTCAATTACTCTCTACTTGGTTCAACCTTCAACGGCTCCACCGGAGTCACGCCGGATGGAGAGGAACTTGTCCTCCTTCGTCGCTTCACGCCGGGGTTTAAGAATCCACAACAGCAAGCCTTTGGCCTTGGCCGAATTTCTTCAAGGAAGGGGTTGATCGTTTTTGTTTTGTGAGGGGAAAGGTGGTGGTCGGGTTTGTATTGAGGAGGATAGCCGTCCTTGGTGTGGTTGATGAAGGTGCAAGTTTTGGGAGATGTATTGAAGGCTTTCGTCGAATATTTGAAAGGAGGAGGTAGAGAGGGGGGAAAGAAAGGGGGAGGCCGAAATTTTGGAGAGGAGGAGAGGGGAGGAGGAGGAGAAAACGAATTTTCCAAGAGGGGAAGAGTGAGGATGGGGGGAAATTCAAATTTTAAATCCTTGGCTTTCAATTTTTTTCATTCTCTACTTAATCCTTCATGAAAAGGACTATATATAGGATACACCACTAAATCTCCACCATACAATATTAAACCACTCATGATGGCTAATGGCACCCATCATGTCATAATAAAACAATAATTAATGACATTAAATAAAGATAGCAATTTATGGTTATAGGCACCCATCATACATGAAATTAAATAACATTGCTAAATAAAATAATAATAAAACAAAACATAAAAAGTGACTTAATAATTAATAATAATTTATTAATAATTATTATTAATTATTAATTTATTGGTTTGCGCCGCGGGGGGAAATTTTGGCGTCGCTCCACATGGTCGTCACGGCGCCGCAAGTCTTTATCTGGAGGCGGAGAAATATCTTCCGTAAGCACGCTGTCATCGTCTTAAACATGTTGAGGGTCGTCGTCTCCATCAATCCTACCCCGCTCAAAAGTACTCATCACCGATGAGTAGATCTGATTGAACAGGTGCGGGAAAGCATCATCCATTAGAACCACAAAGCGACACACATGACCACTAGGAGAGGAGGGCACAACAACCTGGAGTATCCTGTCATGCAAATATATGTTCCTAGGGAACCTTGGCAACGCATTAGGCAATAGAGGAAAACAAAATTCATCATCAACAACCAACGTACCTCCAGTGAAGTCCGATGAAGATAGAGATCCAAGCACAAACTCACTACCCCGACCCAAAGAGAACAATGTGGAAAATATATACGGAAAGGTAGATATTCCAAGTGGCATAGAAGCATGAAGCGTAAAATATGAAACGATGAAAATAGAAGCTATGCCCCAATCAGTGGAAAATTCTAAAAGAAATATCATGTTTCCAAACTCCCTTAAGATTCGCAAAGGATGGACTTGCTGAATCGTTAATATTTTTAGGTGCCCGGGGGCATCCGTTCAGGGGTGAGACAAGCCAAAACCAAATCATCCACATAATAGTGGGTTACTCTCCGATACAAACTAGCAAGTAATTTAAAGGATGCATTTTGATAAACTAAGATGTTAAGAATGCACCTAATTAAATTAAAACCGTGAGGGGTGAACCCATGTGCAACATGACTTGAGTTAACAGTAGAAAATAACGGGACTAAGTCTGGTGGCACGGGTGCTTTAAATTCATTAATGATTTCCGTGGAGTCCAACGTCGTAGTTTTAAATTTAGATTTAAATTTTGATTTAAAAATTTCACAAAGAAATGCCTGCGGAAAACGCTCATCACCAACTATAGAGTTGGATGCTCCCAGAGTTGAAAGGTAGTGCAAGAGACACAACTCAACATACCCAACTACGTTCACTAAAGTGTGATGCACGGATCATCAAAAGGCGGAGGATAAATGCAAGCGATCGGGCTTGGCAAATAATTGTGTCTAGGGTACACCACATCAAAACGTACCATCGCCATGGATTCACTAGTACTCCAAAACGAAGCCTTACCCAACGCCAAGCGGTCAGATGAACGGTCCACCCTAGGAACAACATAGTCAGAACTATGAAAAGTAGTGGAAAGACCGAACGCGATAACTTACAAATCGCACACAAACATCCGTCTTGGTAAGACTAATTGGTGAGCTAGATAAATAAACATCTCCAGATATCTCGGGCTGGAAATGAAAAGCTCGTTCCCTAATAAGTCATCTAATCGAGTCAAGTTAACCGGAGGAGGAGTCGACATGGTCGATTCCGGAGGAGGAACTAAATCATACTCACCGTCAAAACACGGATTTAACGTCCAAGAAAAATCCTCTGGGTGCAAGCCATCAAAATCAAAGGAAAAAAAATCAAACAGTAGATTCGTCCTTACCGAAAACTTAGCCGGATCGTCATCAACTAACTCACTATCAGATAAACATTCATCACGGGGTGACTCTACCAACTCAGCTGACATGTTTTCCAACCCACTAGATAATTCATCCAAATCAGAATCAGTATTGGTCTCAAAAGTAGGCAAAATCATACTCGACAAAATTTCTAATCCATTTTGGGCTTCTGGAAAAGGAGCTAACATCAAAGAAATGTCTATCGGGTCCTCAGTGCTACCGTCATCCACAAATAGCCTACACACACAGGGTAAATCTTCCAAAACATCACATCCTTCGCTAACCAAATCTTCCCACGAAGTAGGTACATTGTCTAAATCATGATGGAAGGTTGGGCAAATCGAATCCCGAGGAGAATCTAAATTAGTATGACCCTCAAGAAACGATGATAATATCGATGAACTATCTCCCGGATGGACACCACTAATATTATCCCCAGATAAACATCCATCCCAAGGTTATTGTTCCAACACCGTTGAAACATCTACCAATCCTGGACCAATCATTATAATATTGTGATCATCACTCGCACTTATCGGACTGGATTGATCTAATGGGGAAGCTAAATAAATCGACACCTCAATATGTTCTGGGCTAGAAGGAACTAGCTCATGTTCTAGCAGGTCATCACTTAAATCAGTAACAGGTAATATCTCAACATAGGGTAACTCAGCCAGAATGTCTTCTGACTCAGGGTCATCAGAATACTCCATAACTATCAAGGGAGACGCCTCAGAAATATCGCCGAAAGGAAGAGGAGACGATTCCTCATAGGTGAAATCCTCGTCCAGGTCAATAGGGTAACCAATCTCCACATCGTCACTCAAATCGCCAGCATATTAAGCCTCATCCTCTGTGACGGGCACAGTCCTAGACACTGCCTCAGACTCAACAAGAGTGTCAACGACTAATTCAGGCAACTCGGGGAGAGCCTTAATAAGGCCTAAGGGCATAATCGGGGTGGGATGCTCAATAGAGCCAAGATCTAGAGCGCCACTTCACACATATGTCGTAATTGTTTGCCTACCTTTACGGGTAGGACTACTCTCACCCCGCGGGCTCGTGGAAGTCCTAGCAGTTACATGTACAGAACTCAGGATAGGGGACCTCAATGTTTCCCTTCCTCTATAGGTGGGTGAAGGTACGCTAGGAGTAGCTCTACCAACCTGGGGAAAGGACCTATCTTGGGATAACATATCACTCCAATGATCCGGCTTGGTTCTAGTGCCATAACAATACTGGCTATTGGGTGTCGGGTTAGTACTAAGGCGGTAGAGGGAATCAAATTTCGCTGAGAAAATTCTTCGCATGTGAGGCCAAGCATGAGGATAGCTACCAGCATCGCGCTCTTTATCTTCGTTCAGCCAAAACTCACGGGCTCGACCTCTTAACCGCTCTCGGACTACACTAACCTTTATGTATTCGCCCAATTGGTTTTATTCGAAATAGGTTTCTACGCCCTTAAGCCAGTATCTAAAATACTTGGGATCCCCATAACCATCATAGGTAAAAATATTAGTGTGTAGATAAGTCAGGGGACGATTGGAAGAGTTAACGTCGAAAGCCATTTCAGTGTGAACCAGAGAGGACACTCGATCTGGATTTTGTGCGAATGCAAAGAAAGGGTACCTGAACAACTAATTCTAGGAAAGATATAATTGTTCCCGCTTAGCGACTAAGATTATAATTATATAAAATAGATTTTCTTGCTCGAAAAAATATGAGGTTGATTAAATTTTTTTTTTAAAATTTGACTGAAAAATAAGAAACTTACACGGCTATTGGCAGACCCGAAAATTATTTTTTTGTTAAATTTTCGAATAAACGAACCAGAAACAGACGTGCTGACGTGCAAATAAAAGGGGGAGGGTGCCAATTAAGAAATTGATGTGAACCTCCCTCTGATACCAAGTTGATGCAGGCTACTCCTTTTGGGCATTTTGGTGATCGACGTAACTAACATAATGCTCTCTGATAACCCGCACGCCACGCTCAAGCCTTAAACGTAACAATGACACCATTTGTGTTTTCAATATTCAGATATTATGGAGAGTTCTCAAAGCCCTTCAAGATAATACCAAGGCGATAGGCCAAGTTCCTCTCAAGCGAAAGGAACCCACACGGTTCGGTCGAGCGTTGTTGTACCAAAAGAGAATCCACCGAAAACAAAAGATTCGGACAAGGGTGCTTCTCTCCCAATAAAATAAAACGAGGGCCGCCATGCCTCACGAACACGCATATGCCACGAAAACTCAAGCGTTTCACAAGTCATGCAACACGCATATGCCATAAGATCTATAAAGAGGGAAAATCATAGAGTAGAAGATATATTCATTTCCCAACCAGAATGGATGATTCTGATTACTCTCTACTTGGTTCGACCTTCAGAGGCTCCACCTGAGTCAC
Organism: Platanthera guangdongensis; assembly: GCA_039583875.1. Taxonomy (NCBI): domain Eukaryota; kingdom Viridiplantae; phylum Streptophyta; class Magnoliopsida; order Asparagales; family Orchidaceae; genus Platanthera; species Platanthera guangdongensis. The sequence continues at coordinate 119,255,937 of CM077158.1, read as the reverse complement.
GCCGGATGGAGAGGAACTTGTCCTCCTTCGTCGCTTCACGCCGGGGTTTAAGAATCCACAACAGCAAGCCTTTGGCCTTGGCCGAATTTCTTCAAGGAAGGGGTTGATCGTTTTTTTTGGTGAGGGGAAAGGTGGTGGTCGGGTTTGTATTGAGGAGGATAGCCGTCCTTGGGGTGGTTGATGAAGGTGCCAGTTTTGGGAGAGGTATGGAAGGCTTTGGTCGAATATTTGAAAGGAGGAGTTAGAGAGGCAGGAAAGAAAGGGGGAGGCCGAAATTTTGGAGAGGAGGATAGGAGAGGAGGAGGAGGAAATGAATTTTCCAAGAGGGGAAGAGTGAGGAGGGGGAAATTCAAATTTTGAATCCTTGGCTTTCAATTTTTTTCATTCTCTACTCAATCCTTCATGAAAAGGCTTATATATAGGCTACACCAATCAATCTCCACCATACAATATTAAACCACTCATGATGGCTAATGGAACCATCATGTCATAACAAAACAATAATTAATGACATTAAATAAAGATAGAAATTGATGGTTATAGGCATCCATCATACATGAAATTAAATAACATTGCAAAATAAAATAATAATAAAACAAAACATATATTAATATATTGGTTTGCACCGCGGGCGGATATTTTGGCTTCGCTCCACATGGTCATCATGGCACCGCAAGTCTTTATCTGGAGGTGGAGAAATATCTTTTGTAAGCACGCCGTCATTGTCTTCAACATGTTGAGGGCCGTTGTGTCCATCATTATATTTGTTTGTTAATCAATTTCTCGGTATGATCTTTTATAGATCTGAGTGTAGGAGAGTTATCTCCCTGAGTTGTAAGCCTAAATCTATAAAGGCTGAGGTAGGGCTGAGTGACTGAGGTAGGAGATTAATTTCTCTGAGTTGTAGGCAAGTTGAAGAGGATGAGGTAGGGTTGAGTGCCTGAGATAGGAGATTAATTTCTCTGAGTTATAGGCCTATTGAAGAGGCTGAGGTAGGGCTAAGTGCCAGAGGTAGGAGATTAATTTATCTGAGTTGTAGGCCTGGAAAAAGGCTGAGGTAGGGCTTAATTGCCTGAGTTGTAGGAGTGTGGACTCACTCTGACGTAGGGTTCTCTATAATAATCTGAGTTGTAGGACATGCTGAAGTCTGAGCTGTAGGGACCTTTCAAGGTTCTGAGTTGTAAGATCTGAGGATCTGAGAAGAAACAAGGGAGTTAGGCCGAATCTAGTACACTGCTAGATAGGCGAAGGGGGAATGTGGGTGTACCCATCACTTGGGGAACCACTATTAATCTGTGTGCACTCTGTGATTGGCTATGATTTCTTTTAAACTATGCTGTGTAAATTGCTGAATAAGTGATCTAACAGTACAAATATTATCTGTCTTAAGGAAAAAGAATTGAACCTATTCACCCCCCCCCCTTTAGGTGTTTACGATATCTTGAAAATCAATTCTTTCAAGTAGTATCAGAGGGAGGTTGCTCAAGAATATACTTAACAGTCTGAGTTGATCTAAATGGCAGTTATAAGTTAGACAAAATGGGTTCAGGTGAGATTCAGAAGTATCTTGGATCCATGAAGTCTCCTATCTATAGGAAAGAAAATTTTAGAATCTGGAAAGAGACGGTCAGATTGTTTATGGAAGCATCTGATCCAAGAATTTATATCATAGTTCTAGGAGGACCATTTGTTCCTATAAACATATCAGTTCTTGATGCTAATCTCAAGACTCCCAAAATTTATTCAGAAATGACTGAGGAAGAGATCATCCTAGCAACCTTAGACAAGAGGGCACAGAACATAATTGTGAGTGACATAGATGACTCTACATTCCAGAATCTGCTTCATTGCAAAACCTCCAAGGAGATGTGGGACACTTTGATTTTCTACATGGAGGGAACAAAAGCAGTGAGAGAGGATAGGAAGCCCATGCTAAATCAATAATATGAAATCTTTAGGCAAGCTAAGTCAGATAGCATAGCTGAGTGCTATAGGAAATTCTTTAGAATTGTCAATAAGCTAATGACCTATGGAAGAGTCTTTAGCACTTATGAATTAAATTACAAGTTTCTTAGATTCCTAACCAAGGATTGGGATACTAAAATATGTCCTACAAGAGAGGTGGCCAAGATTGCAGATACACCTCCTCCAACCTTATTTGGAAAACAGTTATCCTATGAGATGCAGCTCACTACTAGAAAGGAGGAGGAGAAAAGCAATAAGTCAGAATACAGAGAAAAGACAGTTTCCTTTAAGGCTGAAGCTACAAGAAGGGCAGGAGAAAGTCACCTTCTCCTCCCAAGAGAATGGCGGAAGTTGAATCTGAAAATTTTGACATCAATACTTCAGACAGTCACCAATCTGATGAAGACTTTGCTGCCTTCACAAGTTAGTTTCAAATGTTAATGAAGAAGAAGAAATGGAGAACAAAGCCATCTTCATCCTAATCAAAGGATGACTATTACAAGACAAAGAAAGCATCTAAGGATGACATGTATGGCTCTAATCCCAGTAAACAAATTTCTTCTAAACTTGTTTGTTATTGCTGCAACAGGCCAGGGTATGTCATAGCTGAGTGTCCTGATAAAAGAAAGGAATCTAAAGATAAAATGAAGCAGCAAAAGAAGGGAAAGAAGGAGAGATCCTTGGTTTCAAAGAAGCAGAAAAGATGGACTGATTCCTGATCATCAGATTATGGAGAAGAGACAGAAGCTGAAGCTTATATAGGATTATTTACTACTGAAGAGGATTCAGTAGAATCTAAGTTCTTGCAAATGCTGGACTCAATGAATGGGACTGAAGATCATCAATACAGAGGGCTGATGGCTTTGGCAGAGGAAGATCAATGTCAGGATAAGCCTAGTCCCAGCAAGGTAAAAAGCTTATCTACAGTTTCTGATTATTATGCTGGATCAGAATCAGAAGCATCTGCATCAAGAGATGTGGATGGTTCAGCATCTGAAGGGGTTGTTCATCAACTTATTGATGAGTATGGTGATATGTTGCGAGCACTTAAGAGAAGCAGAAACCTTGTCAAAAACCAGGCTAAGGAAATTGCATCCTTTAAACTGACTGCATCAGATTCAAAAAAAAAGCTGGATCTGAAGATGAATGAAGTCGCCAAATTGAAAAATATAACTTTTATTCAGATCGGTACAATTACATTCAATAATGATCAAATCAAGAGTCTGGAAGTCAGACTTCAAAGAGAGAAGGAACTTGTGGCTAAGTTCTCGAAGCCAAAGTCAGTCTTACCCTTATTGATAACTTCATTATCCAAAAGGGTAAGACAGGATTAGGTTTCAAGGGAAGAACTAGGGTAGATAATTCCAAAAGAAAAGGCAAAGCCCCAGTTCAGCCACTAGCCTTCAAACCCCCTATAGCTTTCAGGAAAGTGATGCAGCCCACTAACAAGTATGATCATGACATTACACATGGTCACAGTAAGCCCGGTAATCTGAATGACAAGGGTGTAATTGCCAATAGGGCCGCCCATGTACAAACACATTATGATCATCAGGAATCAGTAATGTTTGATGCATCAGCCGCAACACTTAAGAAAAGGACTACTGTACCTACAGTTTTAAGGTCTGCTGACAGCAATACTGTTAATCCTATATCTAAGAGAAGATATAATAGATATGAGTGTTGGTGTTGTGGCAAAGTGGGTCATTATACCTTAGATTGTTGGCACAACACTACTGTCAGGAAGAATGCCAGCTTACCTGTTAGAAAGGCTGCAGGCAAATATGTCATGTTTCAGACTTACCAGAACCTAGAACCCAATACTTATTGGGGTTCTAAGGTTAAGTAATTTTATTTGTTGTAGGTGAGTTCAAGTGGTCATACCCTAATATGGTACTTGGACAGTGGATGTTTCAGGCACATTACTGGAACAACAAGGATGTTGAAGGATTACACTCCTATAGAGAATGGGCCCAAAGTGATCTTTGGTGGTTCTGAAAAAGGGGTCATCAAAGGGTTTGGCAACATTTCCAATAGCTCAATCACTATCACCCAAGTGGCTTATGTAAAAGGTCTGAAACATAGCCTAATAAGCATAAGCCAACTGAGTGATCTTGGTTATGACACTTCTTTTATTAAGAATGGGTGTCAAATTAGAAGGACAAGTGATCAAAAGGTCATCTTGTCAGGTTATAGAAAAGAAAATGTTTATTTTCTAAGTTTTGTGAGTGAGAATATAGATTCTCCTCTTTATCTTGTTGTAGATGAGAAAGCTTCTTATTGTGTTAAATGGCACAAGAGGCTATCTCACCTCAACTAAAAGACTATAGGTCAACTCTTTAGTAAAGAGTTAGTGAGAAATGGACCTCAGGTCAAGTGCATCAAGGATGGTGTGTGTTCAGCTTGTCAAAAAGGCAAACAGACCAAATCCTCCTTCCATAGCCTTGATACCAAAGACTCAGTGAGGTGTTTGTACCTCTTGCATATGGATCTATTTGGTACTATGTCATTTCATAGTCTAGGAAGGAAAGAGTACACATTTGTGGTTGTGGATGACTGTTCTAACTTTACAGGGTTTTCTTCCTGAGGAAGAAATCTGAAACCCCTACTGTCTTCCACAATTTTGTTAGGCAAATTCAGAATGAACTTAACAGTTCTGTGGTCAAAATTAGAAGTGACCATGGGACTGAATTTCAATCTTAGTGCATGATAAGATTTTGTGAAGAACTAGGGATTCATCAAGAGTTCTCCTCACCAAGAACTCCTCAGCAGAATGGTATTGCTGAAATAAAGAATATGACTCTTATTGAGGCTGGTAGAACACTTATAAGTGACACATCTCTCCTAGAATATTTCTTGGCTGAGGCCGTAAACACTGCATGTCATGTTCTCAATAGAGCATCCATCACTAAAAGCTACAAAAAGAGACCCTATGAGATTATGAAAGGCAGAAAACCAAACATATTCTATTTTAGGATCTTTGGTAGCAAGTGTTTTGTTCTTAATAATGGCAAGCACTATTTAACTAAGTTTGCTGCCAAGTCCCAAGAAGGGATATTTGTGGGATACAACAATAAATGTTGGGCATACAGAGTCTATAACTTGACTACTCGAGTTGTAGAAGAGTTTGTACATGTAGTTTTTGATGAAACTAAACTAATAAACTGTGAGCTGTCTAGTATTTCTTGTAGCTCTACAGGTCTGAAGGAAAAGATGGACAAGCTAACCATTAGTGAAGACCAACCTGCAAGGCAGGATGAAGAAAATGATGGATGCTGTCCATGGGGAGTACAAGACCCACAAGCTAATGTTGAAGAAAATATAGCATAACTGGATGGGGAGACTGAAGGAAATCAAGGTGTAGATAGATTGCCTCCAGCAATAAGACATCTAAAGGATCATCCAGCACACTAAATTATTGGTGATCCAAGTCATGGTGTTCAGACAAGGAGCAAGAACATGAACACAGTCCTTTGCTCAAGTTTCCTGTCCCAAATAGAACCCAAGAAATTTGAAGAAGCCATACAAGACCCAAACTGGATTATTGCCATGCAGGAGGAGCTGAATCAATTCAGAAGATGTAAAGTCTGGAAATTGGTTCCTAAACCAAAAAATCACAATGTCATAGGGACTAAGTGGATCTACAGGAAGAAGTTAGATGAAAATGGCATCATAGTCAAGAATAAAGCAAGATAGGTAGCAAACGGCTACAGATAGGAAGAAGGAATAGAATTTGATCAGACATTTGCTCCAGTGGCAAGGTTGGAAGCAATAAGGCTATTCATTACCTATGCAACATACCAAGGGTTCAAGGTATTCCAGATGGATGTCAAGTTAGCATTTTTAAATGGTGACTTAAAAGAGGAAGTCTATGTTGAACAACCCTCGGGTTTTGTAGATCTTCTCTATCCTAATTATGTTGATAGGCTTAAGAAAGCATTATATGGTTTGAAACAAGCCCCTAGGGCTTGGTATGAAACATTGTTACATTCCTCATCGAGAACAAATTCTCAAGGGGGAAAATAGACAAAACTCTTTCCTTAGGGAATCAAAAGGCAAGATGATCCTAGTCTAGATATATGTTGATGACGTTATCTTTAGATCAACAGAAAACAACCTTTGTAGAAAGTTTGTCAAACTTATGCAAGGGAAGTTTGAGATGAACAGTATGGGTGAGCTGAAATTCTTCTTGGGAATCCAAGTTAGACAGACTAATGACGGCTTGTCCATATCTCAGTCTAAGTTCACCAAGGAGTTGATTAAGAAGAATGGCATGGAGTCAGCCTCCACCATGACAACTCCAATGGCGTCAAGTATGCCTATATGAAAAGATGATGCAGGGAAACCTGTAGATGAGACTTTGTATAGAGAGATAATTGGCTCCCTTTTATACGTAACTGCTAGTAAACCAGACATCATGTATGCTACATGTGTCTGTGCTAGGTATCAAGCCTATCCTAAAGAATATCATTATACTGCAGTCAAAAGAATTTTGAGATATCTTAAGGGAACACCAAATCTTGGCCTTTGGTACCCTAAAAATAGAGATTTTTTACTAACTGGGTATTCAGATGTAGACTTTGCAGGATGCAAAGAAGACAAGAAAAGTACAACTGGCACATATCAGTTTTTAGGAGGAAGATTGGTGTCATGGAGCAGTAAAATGCAGATAAGTGTGGCTATTTCCACTGCTGAGTCTGAATATGTTGTTGCAGGCAGCTGCTGTGCTCAACTATTATAGATTCAACATCAACTTGAAGATTATGGAATCCGGGTAAGTAGAACTCCATTATTTTGTGATTCTACTAGTGTCATTTCTATTGCTAGAAATCCTGTTTCTCATAGCATAACTAAGCACATAGAAATAAGATTTCATTTCCTTAGAGATAATGTTGAAAAGGAAGATATAAGTTTAGAATTTGTCAATACTAATTTTCAAACTTCTGACATGTTAACCAAACCACTGGATGAAACTAAATTCAATTATTTTAAAATTGAATTAGGCATGCTGAACTTAGAATAGGAATGACAAATTTAACTAAGTAAATGTGTGTCGACACTTAAATACAAAGGTGTCGACACTTAGTAGATGGTGTCGACACATAAGAAAACTTCTGTCGACACATCTAGAAGATTGTGTCGACACTCAGAATTTGGTGTCGACACATAGCTATCCTGACACTTAAATGTTGGTGTCGACACATACAGTCATCTGTGTCGACACGAAAAGATTAATGTAAGCTCTTAAGATTATTTGTGTCGACACATCGCAATTAGTGTCGACACATAGAATAGTAATTCTCTGTCGAGACTTTAGAAGTCTGTGTCGACAAAATCCCAACAGTGTCGACACAATAGGTTTATTTCTACCCCTAAGAAACAATCAAAGAAGATTCAGCACAAGAAGAAAACACCCTCAAAGACCACTAAATCTTCCAGTGATTCAGAAGAAATGGTTGTTTTCAGCTCAGATGAAGGAGCAGAATGGACTAGAATGTCACCTGCTCTACAGACTGTAACTAATGGACAAATGCAGGGGGAGCAGATTCCTGCAGTCAACATCCAACTGTATCAAGTCCAGGAAGTGCCTCATCAAGGGGGAGCCAATGAGCTTTCTCCAGTTTCAGCTCAACAAGAAGGATTACTCTCAGGGGGATCTAATGAGCAATAACCACCTGTCCACACAGCTGCACTGGACAGTGCAGTAGCTACACAATCTATACTTGAGATTAACCAAGACAATGTCCCTGAGGATGTCATTAACAGGGAAGAAACTTTGGAATTTAAAGGAGAACCTTCTGCTAGAGAGACAGTTATACCTCCAGTACAAATAGAACAAGAAGTTACTTTAGAAGAACTTTTTCCTGATTTATTAGATGCAAGAACTGAGGGGGAGATGCTAAGGACTGAGAAGGAGGTGCCCATTATTGCATCTAGTACAAAAGATACAGTGGACATAGCATGCTCATCTGAGTCCTCAGAAGATAAAGAAGCCTCTAGGGCAAAGAAGGGAAAGCTTGTGAAGCTAAGTAAGAGAAGCTTTGGATATAAGAAAGCCTTATATAGCAGTGACATAAGGTTATGTTCTGGAAAACCAAATAAGGATGAATGACAATCTAATAGAATCCCACAATGTAATTGTCACAGAACTTAAGAATACAATAACTGCTTTCACTGCAAACATTGCTAAAGAAAAGTCTGAGTTTGATAAACAACACAAAGCAAATTTGGCTACTATTCACATTGTAATTCAGGACTCTCAAAAGGTCATTGCTGAATAGCTGCTAAAGTTGAGATCATTCTACAAAGAAGGAACAAATTATCTAGCTAATCAGATAAGGTTTCAAAAGGATGATCTAAGAGACCATATTGAACGAGAAGTCATAAAGGGGGAGAGAGTGTTAGTGAATGCAGGCTCTGAACATGCTAAATGGATAACTAATACTATCAGAGCAACTCTTGGTTATCTACCCCTTTATGATGATGAAAAAGTAGAAATGTCTGAAGTTGCTTTAAAAAGAGATCAAGAAGCTCAACTTTCTAAGAAAAGGTTTAGAGAGCAGGCTGAATCAAAGAAGCTCAACTTTCTAAGAAATTGTTTAGAGCAGGCTGAATTAAAGCCTGATTTTGAAAGATGGAGTCCCACCTCCAGAAACATTATTCTCACTGTAGGGCAACCTGTTAAAGATAACATGCATGATAGGGGCAAGTGGTACTCTGAACAAGAATGGGGCTAGTATCAGAAACTACAAGATGTCATACATCAATTTAGAAGAGATCTCAAAGCTGGGAAGATACCTGCTACTTCTATGGAGCCTGTCAAGTACTTTCTAAAGCTTTATCACTATTTTGAAAGGCAAAAGGTTAAGGCTGAAGTGCTCAAAGAAAAGGATCTTAAAGGAAAGAAGGCAGCTGAAGACACTGAAGCTAATGTACAAGCAAGGAATCAGTCTGGCAAAGGCATTGTCATCAAGTACCCTAATCAGTCCTAGAATAAATTGACTAGATTTTAGAACTATGTAATCTTGTGTTTTAAAATCTATGTAATCTGTCGTTCAAAAAATTCTTGTACTTCAACAAAATCTTGATTCATGTTCACTATATTTTATAATATTTTATGATGATATAATATGTTGGTTTTGTTTATGTGTTACCCTATAAAATAATGCTCTTATACATCATGTTCTGTGTTTTAATATAAAGTGATGTATATCATTGACTAAGGTTATGACTTCTCCAAATAGGGGGAGATTGTTGGGTACATTGGAAAATGTGTACCAGCTTTGGAGAAGCCTCACCTAACTCAATGATATTCATCAAGGTGTATTTGATGTTGTGTTGAGTTTCAATGTGCAGGTTAAGGAAATGCAGAAAAGGTTTCTAAGTACAAGTGTCGATACTTGAGAGGAATTGTGTCGACACTTGGGAAAGGCTGTGTCGACACTAGGAGCCAGATTGTGTTGCCACACAGAAAATCTGTCGACAACAGCTGTGTCGACACCAGGAGACAGATTGTGTTGACACACAGGACTTGTGTCGACACACAGGACTTGTGTCGACACACAGAAAATCTGGCGACAACAACTGTGTCGACACACAGGACTTATGTCGACACATTCCAGAATTCTGTCGAAAACACTTGTGTCGACACACAGGACTTGTGTCAACACACACCAGAATTCTGTCGATACCAACTTTGTCGAGACTAGAAGTTATTGTGTCGACACACAGGACTTGTGTCGACACATGCCATTGAAGCTGTGCCAAGAAGTTAAAGAGAAGCTGTGTCGACATTTTGATTGCTGTGTCGACATCATCAACAGTTGTTTCGACACATAATCTATTTGTGTGGATACATTTGAAGTATTGTCCCGACACTTTGCTGCTAAGGCAAAGTACAATGAAGTACCCTGAGAATTGATAGCTATCATAACCAATAAAGCTGTTGCATCTGTCAAAGCTGTTAGAAGGTTGTTATGAACCGGATCAGCCGGTAACCTCGGATGGAGCCTATATAAAGACATGCTCTATCATCAGATAGAAAGTGCTGGAAGTATCTAAGAAGAGACAACAACTAAGAAGAAGAGAAGAAGTCTTCATCCAGAAATCAATAAGTCTCTAAGGGCAGATCCTAAACAAGTCTGCCAGAAGAATTCAGAGCAACATCTGAATTAAAAGAAGGAAGCTGATTGAAGATCATCTCCAAGAATATCAACCTTACTTTGTTCAAATTCAAGAAGCTTTGACGAAGCTAAGACAGGTTTGATCTAAAGTAATCAGATCTATCAAGGACTGATCAAGAAACCTTCAACCCTTTCTCTCTCTAAATGGGTGAAGGTTATATTTGTTTGTTAATTAATTTCTCTGTAGGATCTTTTATAGATCTGATTGTAGGAGAGTTATCTCTCCGAGTTGTAAGCCAAAATCTATAAAGGCTGAGGTAAGGCTGAGTGCTTGAGGTAGGAGATTAATTTCTCTGAGTTGTAGGCCTGTTAAAGAGGCTGAGGTAGGGCTGAGTGCCTGAGGTAGGATATTAATTTTCTCTTAGTTGTAGGACTATTGTAGAGGCTGAGGTAGGGCTGAGTGCTTGAGGTAGGAGATTAATTTCTCTGAGTTGTAGGCATGGGAAAAGGCTGAGGTAGGTCTTAATTGCCTGAGTTGTAGGAGTGTGGACTCACTCTGAGGTAGGGTTCTCTAGAGGAATCTGAGTTGTAGGACTTGTTGAAGTCTGAGCTGTAGGGACCTTTCAAGGTTCTGAGTTGTAAGATCTGAGGATCTGAGATGAAAGAAGGGAGTTAGGCCGAATCTAGTACACTATTAGATAGGCGAAGGTGGAAAGTGGATGTACCCATCACTTGGAGGACCAATATAAATCTGTGTGTACTCTGTGATTGGCTGTGATTTCTTTTATATTGTGCTGTGTAAATTGCTGAATAAGTGATCTAACAGTAAAAATATTATCTACCATAAGGAAAAAGAATTGAACCTATTCACCCCCCCCCCCTCTATATGTTTAGGAAATCTTGAAAACCAATTATTTCCGACGTCTATACTCATGTAGGAATATTAAAATCAACTTAATCAAAGTATTTTTCCGCAACGTATAAGATGCAGGCCCAGGGTTTCGACGGATTAAACTACGCGTTCTTAGGTTCGGAAATTAAAATAAATATGTAGCGATCAATATTTCTCTAAATTTATACTTATTATGATTCCAACAATTTAGCAATGCACAACGCAAAGGTTCTCTACCCCTTATAGATATTGAACAAGGGCTATATGCCAATGTTCGGTCAAGCGAATTGGACCCACCTGATGCGAAAAATTAGCGGTTCAAATTAAAATTATTCCCTAGCTTTCACAAATCCAAATAAGAGAGGAATCCAGAATAAATAGCGATTTGAAAATAAAGTCCAAACCAATCCTGAAATTTAATTAATATGAGGGTATACCAAATCATTTGAACTCAAGTGGAAATAAAGGGTGATGAACTCGATTTCTTCTAGCATTCACGAGAACTACCCGCTCCAATTTATACGAAAAATATTCGGACAATTAACGCTTAAAATTTATATTTTAATTAGCATGATTTTAATATAAATCAGGATAATTAACGATCCTTCTATTCCACAAATTCTCACAATAATTTACAAGAAACACACGAAGAGTTAGTTTAGAAATCGTTACACAATCCCAAGAAAACTCTGTCTAGAAGATGTGTGGAGTAAGCGGACATGATGGTGGTCGAACCTATCTTGACGCAAGTCCGCGATTACGCACCAGAAAATGAAGACGCGAGTCATTTTTCTTTGCAATAACCCTAAAAGAGGGAGAATTGAGAAATCAAATGTATATAAGGAAAGAAGAGAGAGGAAAGTTGGTGGCCTTTTCCTTTCAAGGGGGTTGGCTCGGTTTTGTGATGAGGGGGCTACTCGGGTTTGGTTGGTGGTGGAATGGTGGCCGGGAGTAGTAAAGGAGGGAGAGGAGGTGGCAGCTAGGACTTGGCCGAGATTGAAAGTGGTGGTGGCCGGTGGCTTGGAGGGAGATGGGGCTCAGGTTGTTGGATGGGGTGTGGCCGAGAGGCTTTGGAGAGAGAAAGAGATTGGGTGGCCGAGATTAGTAAAGGAGGAGGAGGATAGGGGGCCGATAAATAGAGAGGGGAGGAGAGGATGTCCAACAGCCAAAGAGAGGGGAGGAGGAAAGGAGGAGCTGAATTTCTCAAGAGGGGGAGAGGAGGGATAGGAGGGAAACCAATTTAGGATTTTCAAATTTTCTTTTCTTTCATTCTCTACTAAAATCCTTCATAACATGCCTATATATAGCCTACACCATGCAATCGCGACCATTGAAAATTAAACAACTCATGATGGTTATATGCACCCATCATAATACATGAAATAAAAATACATGAAATAAAAACTTAAAATAAAATTGCTTAAAAATAAAATGGCAAAAAATAAAATTGCTAACAATATATAATTGTAATTATTTAATTTATAATTATATATTTTTATATAATGGTGGCGGCGGTCGTCATGCAAAACATGTAGCGGCGTTGGCGAAGGATATCATGGAAGAATCCCTTCCTCGAGCTTGCGGTAACGATCATCCCAATACACGAAGTCCCTATAACGGGGATCAACGGCCGCATCTTTATGACCGCCATCAATCCTCCCCCACTCAAAATTACACATCACCAATGAGTGTCCCATGAGAGGGGAATAGTCAAGAGCTGCAGCAAAATGGGGCAAATTTGGCACCGCTATCCATGTTGTAGTAGTATGAACATCCATCACCACGGAGAACTTGTGAGGCATATAAACAACAAGACTTTCGAGGAAACTCGAAATAGTGTCGAGCAAAAAAAAATAACTTGAATCTTACCATCCGGTTCAAGAGTCATGGAATCAACGTGGGAAATAGATACGACAGAACTAACACTCCCCAACCCAAAAGAACATTTAGTGGGAGGAAGAAATGATGGAGAAAGCCACTCAGGTGGAAAAGAGAGGTACAGTAAAAAGTACGGAATCTTGAAATAAAGTGAAACACCCTGTGTTTTATAAAAATCTGAAATAAAATCATGAAATCCGAAGTTCTTCAAATACATGGATGTGTCGGCTTTCCTATGTATTAAATTATTAACTGAGCCAGAAGGCATCCGCTCGGGGACTGACTAGACTAAGCCCAAATCACTAATTCTAGTGTAGGACGGTCTCATAGGGGAGCGGAAGTGCGTGAGACATAAATTAAAATGAAATTCTAACTTCCTAGATACATTAGGAGTGAAACCATGTACTACATGTCTTGACCCAAATGCAGAGGATAATGGGGTTAAGTCAGGTGGCATGGGAGCCTAATAATCAAAAATGATTTAAATGGGCTCCAAAAATGCAGTTTTAATTTTAATTTTAATATATTCACGCTTGGAATGAAGATATGTCATGGAGAACCGCGCATCATGAACAATAGAGTTGGATACTCCTGGATGTGAAAGGATGTGCGAGCGATACAACTCAAGGGACCCAGCTATAGTCACTAACGTGTGGACATGAGGGTCATCAAAAGGCGGTGGGTAAATACGTGCAACCGGGCGTGGTATATAAGTTTCTTAAAGTGACACCACATCAAGAGGCACAATAACCAAGGAGTCATAAACAGTCGAGAACTGAACCGAAGACGCACACGCAGAATAATGAACTATCAAGGGTGACACATAGTCAATCCTATGAGGTGTGGTTAAAAGACCAAAATCTAGTGCGCTCAACTTAATAATATTTATAAGTTGAGAAAACGCCAATGTAGGAACTAATAAAGTTGTCGCGTCACAAAAACTAACGTTGAGACTACCGGTTCCATGTCCTAAAAAGTCATCTAATGTGGGCAAATGAATAGGAGGAATGGTTTAAAAAATTAATCCATGGATAAAATCCAAATCAGAATAAATTTCACCCAATGATGACAACATAAAGGAACTCTCATCCAGGTGTATAGCCAAAGAATCGTCCAAAATACCCTTCCCTCAGATGGTAACTAATCCACAAAAATAATAGGAACATCCTCAGTCTTAGGCTCCTCAAATAACTCGGATATAATCTCAGTTGGTGTAATCGTAGGCTCTATCACGATCGCGATCGTTTCCTGGAGGGGGCAATCAATTCTAGGTTAATCAAACACAACACTAGCAGAGCATGTAATAGGCAACGTGATACTCTCACATATCAGACTGTCATCATCTCATACATTGTCTTCCAAATCACTAGGATATCCAAGCTCCTCAACGTAAAAATCATCTTAATCATTGGGAACAATTGTACATGTCGAAATACTCTCACCTAGTTGGTCGTCTTTAGAATCCAGAGATACCACATCTATATTAGAGTCCTCGGGGGGTATCAGTCACAATCTCAGGAGGCTCAAACGTTGGAGATAAATGGCCAACACCCTAGTAGTAATATATTTGAAGTCCAAATTATGGGGTCTAAACTACTCATTTTCCTTAGACATGGGAATAAGCATCCTTTGGGTATTACTACCACTGTGGGGATAGGATCTAACCTGAGGTATATGATCACTCCTATAAGCAGCTACAGGTCTAGTGCATTAACTAGTGTTGCTAACGGGTGGCATAGGGTCACTTCTATAAGAAGCAATGAGTCTAGTGCCATAACTATACTAACTCACGGGTGTGGTGCTATTAGTACGAATGTAGTCAGGATCAAATTGATCTGAGAGTAAGCTTCACATGTGCGGCCAAGCATATTGATATCTACCAACACGACGTTCTTTGTTTAACAAAATCATGTGAGCTTGACCTACTAAACAATCTCAGGCGATGTTAACCTTTTGGTGGTCCTCCCATATGTGGCAATCAAAGTAAATTTCTATCCCCTTAAGTCAGTTTCTAAAAATTTGGGGACACCCTAAACCATCATAAGTAGGATATGTGTCTGGACGGTTAGAATTCCTATGGTATGTTGGCTTGGCTGGGGTCTGGATAGCCATGACTCTATCATGCCAATAGTCTAAACGTGATGCATAAACGTCATAGGCCATGTTCTGTGAGAACCGGAGAGAAAACACGATCCGGATCTTGTGCACATGCAATGAATTAAGGATTCTGACCCTTATAATCTGAGATAGATGGAATTGTTCTTGCTAAATATCTAGGGTAGACAAATAATTATTTTTATTTTCTTACTGAGAATAATAAATAGATTATTAAAAAAAGAAATTTGAATTTTTTTGCTGAAAAAAGAAAAATTTAGGCCACTATTGGCAGACCAGGAAAAAAACTTTCTGTATTTTTTAACAAATAAACAACAAGACAAGTGTGTGTCGACGTCCTAAGGAATAGGGGAGGGTACTAATTAAGAAATTGACGTGAACCTCCCTCTGATACCAAATTGATGCAGGCCCATGGTTTCGACGGATTAAATTACGTGTTCTTAGGTTCGGAAATTAAAATAAATACATAGCAAGCAATATTTCTCTAAATTAATACTAACGATGATTCCAACAATTTAGCAATGCACAATGCAAAGGGTCGCTAACCCTTATAGAGATTGAAAAAGGGATATATGCCATTGTTCGCTCAAGCGAATAGGATGCACCTGATCGAGACAATAACAATTCAAATTAAAATTATTAGTTAGCTTTAACAAACCAAAATAAGAGAGGAATCTTGACTAAATAGCGATTTGAAAATAAATTCCAAACCAATCCCAAAATTTTATTAATATGTGGGTATACCAATTCACTTGAACTCAAGGGAAATTAAGGGTGATGAACCTGATTTCTTCTAGTGGTCACGAGATATACCCGCACCAATTTATATGAAAATTATTCCAATAATTAATGCTTAAAATTTAGATTTTAATTAGCACGATTTCAATACCAATCAGGACCATTAACTAGCCTTCTATTCCACCAATTCTCACAATAATTTAGAAAAACACATGAAGAGTTATTTTAGAAATCGTTACCCAATCCAAAGAAAAATCCATCAACAAGATTTGTGGAGGAAGCACATACGACGATGGTTGAATCTATCTGCATGCAAGTCCGTGGATCCGCTCCGGACGATGAAGATGCGTGTCGTTTTCCTTTGCAATAACCCTATAAGAGGGAGAATTTAGAAATCCAATGTATATAAGGAAAGAAGAGAGTGGAAAGGTGCTTGCTTATTCCTTTCAAGGGGGGGTGGGGGGTGGGGGTGGCTCGGTTTTTTGATGAGGGGGCTGCTCGAGTTTGGTTGGTGGTGGAAAGGTGGTCGGGAGTTGTAAAGGAGGGAGAGGAGGTGGCGGCTAGGACTTGGCCGAGATTGAAAGTTGGTGGTGGTCAGCGACTTGGAGAGAGATGGGGGTCGTGTTGTTGGAAGGGGGGTGGCCGAAAGGATTTGGAGATAGTGAGATAGGGTGGCTTAGATTAGCAAAGGAGGAGGAGGATAGGGGCCGTGAAATAGAGAGGGGAGAGGATGGCCAGCGGCCAAAGAGAGGAGAGGAGGAGCCAAATTTCTCAAGAGGGGGAGAGGAGGGATAGGTGGGAAACTAATTTAGAGTTTTCAAATTTTCTTTTCATTCATTCTCTACTAAAATCCCTCATAACATGGCTATATATAGCCTACACCACCCAATCACCACCATTGAAAATTAAACAACTCATGATGGTTATATGCACACATCATAATACATGAAATAAAAATACATGAAATAAAAACTTAAAATAAAATTGCTTAAAAATAGAATTGCTAAAAATATATAATTAAAATTATTTATTTTATAATTATATATTTTTATGTAATGGTGGTGGCAGTCGTTTTGCAAAACATGTAGCATCGTTGGGGAAGGTCGTGATGGTAGAATCTCATCCTCGAGCTTGCGGCAAAGATCATCCCAATACACGAACTCTCAATGACGGGGCTCAACGGCCACATCAGCAAGGTCTCCATCAATATAACTATAGTTTTATTCGTATACTAGTTAATCCACTAAGATGATGGATAAGGCTAACGACCTAACCTAAATGGGATTTTCCTTAAATAACTCATAAATCTTTAAAAAAGTGTTTAGGTGTGGTCTCACCTGAACATCTGCAGTTATCCCCTGCTGACGTGGCATCACGATGCGTGTTTTATCCTTACTCTGATATATCCTTTTATGTAGAGAAAATGGTGGTTGTGACAGTTGGTATCAGAGGGATGGTTTGTTTGCCAATTGGTCGAGCAACCGTCTCTAGTTAGTGTTAGTTGTCTAGTGACATCTCATATACACACCGATGTGCCATCAGTACGTCTTGGCGGAAGCATGAACACTACACTCATAGCATGATAAGAAGTATACGGGGCATATTATATAGTATGGGATGCATAATTTGTGTTTGTATATGGATCCACCTTAGGTGGCAACATGTGACGGTTATGTAGTATGGGATGCATAACCATCATCACATGGGTGCCCATTAGTATGTTTTCTTTTTTCATTACATGCGATGTTATGTAGTATGGGATGCATAACATTTCATGTGTACGCCGCTCAAAACATTCATTAAGGCCTTTTTAGATTGCATAACACAACATGCATGGCATAACATTGCATCTTCACACGTGCCAAGCTAAAGATTTACATGATGACACATGTACACACACAGTTTTGAGTAAAAAAGATTAAGAAATTCATACATTCATGATTTAAACACATGAGTCAGTAGGATGACAGTTTGATAACTCTAATTTTATCTTTATTTTTTATATAATTTTTATTTTATAATTAACTAGATTATAATTATATTATATTAATTTTGTTACTGATTAGATTCTTCTCTTATTTTAGATCAAACTGGGCTGCCAATAGCATTTTGTAGTTTTAAGAATTGATCGGGATACAAATCTGGACAAAACATGTAAAATCGCAAACTACACGCCCAAGTCACGGGCGTGACCTATTGGTCACGGGCGTGACATGCAGGCATGACCCCGGTACATGGTCAAAAGTACATCTCCACATCAATTAAAATTATACGCCAACACGTAACGGGCATGACCATACTACCATAGGCATGACTTTCAGGCATGCCCTGCTGATGAAGTTCTAGTCCTCCGTTCCACGTCGGATTAAAAATACACGCTTATGTCAAGGGCGTGATTGAGAGGTCACGAGCGTGTCAATTAAGCGTGAATCTCATGCATGCCGACATCTTTAAGAGGCCAGTTACAGGTTCAGGATGTTACATCATTCACGCCCTGGTCACGGGCGTGACTAGGGGTGTGACCAGGGGCGTGACCCTTCCAACAACGGCCAGAGTTACTCTCGCCATTTTTGCTTCCCGCTGTTTCCAGCAACTGACAAGACACGCCCTAGGTCACGGGCGTGACCTTGGGGCATGACCCGCCACTTAAAGATTTTTTATGGTTTCGCTCCAACGTTCCCGAACTTGAAGGCGACGGTTCCAAAACTTACACACCCTAGGTCACGGGCGTGACCTAAGGGCGTGACCATCTAGAAAACTTGCCTATAAATTCCAAAGATTGGCAAGTCTTTGCGAGTTCTCTTCAGGTACTCACATTATATTATAAATTTATCTCCTTTTGGCTTCTCTTTTGTAGAGATTATCAAATATTTGTGAGTTCTCCTCTGGTTCTCGGGTTATAAGTTTATTTACCTTCTTTTGTCTTCACTTTTGTAGAGATTAGCAGTAGTTTGTTAGTTCTCCTCAGGTACTCACGTTATATATTTATTTACCTGTTTTTGACTTCTCTTTTGTAGAGATTAGTAGGTGTTCGCGAGTTCTCCTCAAGCACCCTTATTATATGTTTATTTACCTGCTTTTGACTTCTCTTTTGCAAAGATTATAAGGTGTTCGCGAGTTCTTTTCAGTTACTTGTGTTATATTTTAAATTTACATATTTTCGACTTCTCTTTTGTAAAGATTAGCAGATGTTTGCGAGCTCACCTCAAGTACTAGCATTATATGTTTATTCATCTGCTTTTTACTTTTCTTTTGAAGAGATTAGCTGTTGTTTGCGAGTTTTTTTAAAGTACTCGCATTATATTTTAAATTTACCTTATTTTGATTTCACTTTTGCAGAGATTAGCAAATATTCGCGAGTTCACCTCAGGTTCTCGGATTATATGTTTATTTAGTTGCTTTTGACTTCACTTTTGCAGAGATTAGATGGTGTTCGCGAGTTCTCCTCAAGTACATGATTTATAGGTTTATTTACATGTTTTTGGCTTCTCTTTTGTAGAGATTGGCAGGTGTTTGCGAGTTCCCTTTAGCTACTCGTGTTATATATTTATTTATGTGCTTTTGACTTCTCTTTTGTAGAGATTAGCAATTGTTCGTCAGCTCTGTTTAGTTGCCCGCATTATATTTTAACTTTACCTGCTTTTGACTTCTCTTTTCCATAGATTAGCAGGTGTTCATGAGTTTACCTTAGGTACTCTCATTAAATTTTAAATTTCCCTCCTTTTGACTTTCCTTTTGTAGAGATTAGAAAATATTAATGAGTTCACCTCAGGTACTCATATTTTATGTTTATTTACCTACTTCTGACTTCACTTTTATTGAGATTAGCAGGTGTTCGTGAGTTCTCCTCAGATACTTGCATTATAAGTTTATTTAACTGCTTTTAACTTCTCTATTGCAGAGATTAGCAGGTGTTCATTATTTCTCTTTAGCTACTCGTGTTATATTTTAAATTTACTAGATTTGACTTCTCTTTTGACTTCTCTTTTGCAGAAATTAGCAGGTGTTCGGGAGTCCTCTTCAAGTACTCACTTATATTTTAAATTTACCTGCTTTTGTGATATATTTTGTAGAGATTAGCAAGTGTTCACGAGTTGTCCTCAGGTACTTGAGTTATATGTTTATTTACATGCTTTTGACTTCTCTTTTGCATAGATTAACAAGTGTTTGCGAGTTCTCTTCAAATAATCACATTATATTTTAAATTTACCTACTTTTGACTTCTCTATTGCAGTGATTAACAGATGTTCGTCAGTTCACCTCATGTACTCGAATTATATGTTTTTACCTGCTTTTGACTTTTCTTTTTTAAGGATTAGCTGATGTTTACGTGTTCTCTTTAGGTCCTCACATTATATTTTAAATTTACCACTTTTGACTTTTCTTTTGCAAAGATTAGCAAATATTCATGAGTACACCTCAGGTACTCGGTCATATGTTTATTTACCTGCTTTGGACTTCCCTTTTGAATATATTAACATGTGTTCATGAGTTCTCCTCAGGTACTCATATTATTTGTTTATTTATCTGCTTTTGACATCTCTTTTTCAAAGATTAGCAGGTGTTCGCGACTTCTCATCAGGTACCCAGACTATATTTTAAATTTACCTACTTTTGACTTCTCTTATGCAGAGAATAGCAGGTGTTCATGAGTTCATCTCAGGTACTCACGTTATATGTTTATTTACTTTCTGTTGACTTCTCTTTTGCAGAGATTAGCAAGTTCCTGCGAGTTCCCCATAGTTAATCACGTTATATGTTTATTTACCGGCTTTTGGCTTCCCTTTTGTAGAGATGAGCAGGTGTTGGCGAGTTCTCTTCAAGTAATCGCGTTATATTTTAAAATTACCTGCTTTTGATTTCTCTTTTGCAGAGATTAGCTGATGTTTGTGATTTCTCGTTAGTTACTCGTGTTATATTTTAAATTTACCAACTTTGGAATCTCTTTTGTAGAGATTATCAGGTGTTGGCGAGTTCACCTCAAGTACTCGCGTTATATGTTTATTTAGCTGCTTTTGAGTTTTCTTTAGCAGATATTAGCAGGTTTTCATAAGTTCACCTCAGGTACTCTCGTTATATGTTAATTTACCAGCTTTTGACTTATCATTTGCTAAACTTAGCAGGTGTTCGTGAGTTCTCCTCAGGTACTCACATTATATATTTATTTACCTACTTTTGACTTTTTTTTTGCAGAGATTAGATGGTGTTCGCAAGTTCTCTTCAGGTACCTGCATTATATTAGAGATTTACGTCATTTTGGCTTCTCTTTTGCAGAGATTAGCAAATATTTACGAGTTCACCTCAGGTACTTGAGTTATATGCTTATTTACCTACTTTTGACTTAACTATTGCAGAGATTAACAGATGTTTGTGAGTTGTCCTCAGATACTCCCATTATATATGTATTTAACTATTTTTGACTTCTCTTTTGTAGAGTTTAGCAGGTGTTCTCAAGTTCTCCAAAGGCACTCATATTATATGTTTATTTACCTGCTTTTGACTTTTCTTTTGAAGAGATTAGCAGGTGTTCCCACGTTCTTTTTAGTTACCTACGTTATATTTTAAATTAATATGCTTTTTCCTTCTCTTTTGTAGAGATTAGCAGATGTTCGCGAGCTTACCTCATGTACTCGCATTATATGTTAATTCACCTACTTTTGACTTTTCTTTTGCAGAGATTAGCTGGTGTTTGCGAGTTCTCTTAAGGTACTCGCATTATATTTTAAATTTACCTTCTTTTGACTTCACTTTTGTAGAGATTAGAAATTATTCGCTAGTTCACCTCCGGTTCTCACATTATATATTTATTTACCTTCTTTTGACTTTAATTTTACAGATATTTGCAGGTGTTCATAAGTTCTCCTCAGGTACTCGAGTTATACGTTTATTTATTTTCTTTTGACTTCACTTTTTCATTGATTAGCAGGTATTAGAGTGTTCTCTTCAGGTACTCGTGTTATATGTTCATTTACCTGCTTTTGACTTCTCTTTTGCAGATATTAGTATGTGTTCGTGAGTTCTCTTCAGGTGGTTGCATTATATTTTAAATTTCCCTACTTTTGACTTCACTTTTGCATATATTAGCAGGTATTCACGAGTTCACCTCAGGTACTCGCATTATATTTTAAATTTACCTCCTTTTGACTTTCCTTTTGCAGAGATTAGAAAATATTCGCGAGCTCACCTCAGATACTCTCGTTATATGTTTATTTACATGCTTCTAACTTCACTTTTGCCGATATTTGCAAATGTTCGCGAGTTCTCCTCATATACTGGTGATATATGTTTGTTCTCCTGCTTTTAACTTCTCTTTTGCAGAGATTAGTGGGTGTTTGATAGTTCTCTTCAGTTACTCGCATTATATTATAAATTTACCTTCTTTTAACTTCTCTTTTGCATAGATTAGCAGGTGTTCATGAGTTGACCTCGGGTACTCGCATTATATGTTTATTTACCTGCTTTTGACTTCTCTTCTGTAGAATTTAGCATGTTTTCACGAGTTCTCTTCGGGCACTCGCGTTATATTTTAAATTTACCTGCTTTTGTGTTATCTTTGTAGAGATTAGTATGTGTTCGCGAGTTCTTATCAGGCACTTACATTATATATTTACGTACATGCTTTTGACTTATCTTTTGCAGTAATTAGCAAGTGTTTGTGAGTTCTCTTCAGTTACTCATGTTATATTTTAAATTTTCCTTCTTTTGACTTTTCTTTTGCTGATATTAGTAAATATTCGCGATTTCACCTAAGGTACTGGGTTATATGTTTATTTACCTGCTTTCAACTTCACTTTTGAAGAGATTAATAGGTGTTCATGAGTGATCCTCAGGTTCCTGCATTATTTTTTTATTTACCTGCGTTTGACTTCTCTTTTTGCAGAAATTAGCAGGTGTTCGCGAGTTCTCTTCATGTACCTGCATTATATTTTAAATTTTGCTGCTTTTGACTTCTATTTTGAAGAGATTAGCAGGTATTTGCAAGCTCACCTTAGGTAGTCATGTTATATAATTATTGACCTGCTTTTGACTTTTCTATTGAAGAAATTAGATGGTGTTCGCGAGTTCTCTTAAGGTACTTGCATTATATTTTAAATTTACATCCTTTTGACTTCACTTTTGCAGTGACTAGTAAATATTTGGTACTTCACCTCAGGTACTCATATTATGTGTTTATTTACCTGCTTTTGACTTCACTTTTTCAGATATTAGCATGTGTTCATGAGTTCTCCTGAAGTACTAAAGTTATAGTTTTATTTATCTGCTTTTGACTTCTATTTTAAAGAGATTAGTAGGTGTTCGCATGTTCTC
This sequence comes from Platanthera guangdongensis, assembly GCA_039583875.1. NCBI lineage: Eukaryota > Viridiplantae > Streptophyta > Magnoliopsida > Asparagales > Orchidaceae > Platanthera > Platanthera guangdongensis. The sequence goes on along the minus strand of CM077158.1, from coordinate 119,232,918 downwards.
TTTATGTACTCATGTTATATGTTTATTTACATGCTTTTGACTTCTCTTTTGTAGAGATTAACAGGTGTTCGTGAGTTCTCTTCAGGTGCTCGCATGATATTTTAAATTTACCTGCTTTTGACTTCTCTTTTGCAAATATTATCAGGTGTTCACGAGTTCACCTCAAGTACTCGCAATATATTTTTAATTTACCTCCTTTTGAATACCCTTTTGCAGAGATTAGAAAATATTCACGATTTCACCTCAGGTAGTCTCCTTATATGTTTATTTACATGCTTCTAACTTCACTTTTGCTGAGATTAGCAGGTGTTCCTGAGTTCTCCTCATATACTCATGTTATATGTTTATTTACCTGCTTTTAACGTCTCTTTTGCAGAGATTAGTAGTTGTTCGATAGTTCTCTTCAGTTACTCGCAATATATTTTAAATTTACCTTCTTTTGAATTCTCTTTTGCATATATTAGCAGGTGTTCAAGAGTTCACCTTAAGTACTCGCATTATATGTTTATTTACCTGCTTTTGACTTATCTTTTGTAGAATTTAGCATGTGTTCACGAGTTCTGTTCACACACTTGTGTAATATTTTAAATTTACCGACTTTTGTGTTATCTTTTGTATAGATTAGCAGGTGTTCGCGAGTTCTCATCGGCTACTTGAGATATATGTTTGTTTACATGCTTTTGACTTCTCTTTTGCAATGACTAGCTAATGTTCACGAGTTTTATTTAGGTACACGTGTTATATTTTAAATTTACGACCTTTTTACTTTTCTTTTCCTAAGATTAGTAAATATTCACAAATTCACCTCAGGTACTCGGTTATATGTTTATTTATCTGCTTTTGACTTCACTTTTGTAGAGATTAGCAGCTGTTTGCGAGTTCTCCTCAAGTACTCAAGTTATATGTTTATTTACCTGCTTTTTACTTCTCTTTTGCAGAGATTAGTAGGTGTTTGTAAGTTCTTCATAGGTAGTTGTGTTATTTGTTTATTTAACTACTTTTGACTTCTCTTTTATAGAGATGAGCAGGTGTTGACAAGTTCTCTTCAGGTACTCATGTTATAATTTAAAAATACCTGCTCTTGACTTCTCTTTTGCAGAGATTATCAGATGTTCACGAATTTTCATTAGTTACTTGCGTTATATTTTAAGTTTACCTACTTTTGACTTCTATTTGGCAGAGATTAGCTGGTATTGGCAAGTTCACCTCAGATACTCATGTTATATGTTTATTTACCTGCCTTTGATTTCTCTTTTGCAGAGATTAGCAGGTGTTTGTGAGTTCACCTCAAGTTCTCGCATTATATATTAGTTTACATGCTTATGACTTCTTTTTTGCAGAGATTAGTAGGTATTCGCGAGTTCTCTTCAAGTACTCATATTATATTTTAAATTTACATGGTTTTGAATTGTTTTTTGCTAATATTCATAGATGTTTGCAAATTCCCCTCAGGTACTAACGTTATATATTTATTATCGGTTTTTGACTTTTCTTTTGTAGAGATTATCTGGTGTTCGCGAGTTGTCTTCAGGTACACGTATTATATTTTAAATTAACCTTGTTTTGACTTCTGTTTTGCAGAGATTAACAAATATTACCGAGTTCACCTCAGGTACTCGCATTATATTTTTATTTACCTACTTTTGAATTCACTTTTTTAGAGATTAGCAGATGTTTGGGAGTTCTACTCAAGTACTCGCATTATATGTTTATTTACCTTCTTTTGACTTCTCTTTTGTTGAGATTATCAGGTGTTCGCGAGTTCGCTTCAGGTACTCACGTTACATTTTAAATTTACCTACTTTTGACATATATTTTTACAGAGATTATCAAGTGTTCACGAGTTCTCCTCACAAAATCTTGTTATATGTTTATTTACCTGCTTTTGACTTGTCTTTTGTAGAAATAAGTCGGTGTTCACGAGTTCTTTTCAGTTACTCGCATTAAATTTTTAATTTAATTGCTCTTTAATTCTCTTTTATAAAGATTAGTAGATGTTCCCCTCAGGTAATTGAATTTCTGGTAGCTATCGCCCAATGATAGTCTTCTTTCGTCTGGTATAGATATCGAGATGAAAGCCCCGTTCATTGAGTGTTGAGAGGATTATCGCTCGAAATTAGTTAGTTACCACGCGGCAGTAACTCTAGGGTTTGCGTCGAGAGCGTTGAGTTCTCTAGAAAATATTGAGTTCTCGAGGAAGAAGTTATCGCACGGCGTTAGCCTTACCGCGATGCGTTAGCTCCGGGGTTTCATCGAGGGCATTGAGTTCTTGAGAAAGAGTGAGTTCTCAAGAAAATGGTGAGTTCTCGAGAAACATGCTATCGCACTGCGTTAGCCTTACCGTCGGTGTTATATAATTATTGACTTGCTTTTGACTTTTCTATTGAAGAAATTAGATGGTGTTCACGAGTTCTCTTAAGGTACTTGCATTATATTTTAAATTTACATCCTTTTGACTTCACTTTTGCAGTGATTAGTGAAAGATATTGTACCAAATCACCTAGAGGGGGGGGGGGTGAATAGGTGACTTAAATCTTTTTAACTTTTTGGGCAGTATTCAGATTATATCACAGAATTTAAACTACTTTCTCACAGCAATCAATCAGCAATCACAGCAAAACACATGCACACAGTGAACACACAGGTTTATAGTGGTTCCCCAAGGTTTGGGTACATCCACTTTCCCCCTTCACCTATCTAGTAGTGTACTTGATTCGGCCAAACTCCTCCACTATCTCAGATCCTCAGATCTTACACTCAGAACCCTAAAACAGGTTCCTACAGCTCAGGCCCAAGGCCCTACAACTCAGTCTTCTCCAAAGACCTACACTCAGCTTCTTCACAAAGCCTACACTCAGCCACAATGCCTACACTCAGCCACAACAGGCCTACACTCGGAGATACAAATCTCCTACACTCAGGCACACAGGCCCTACACTCAGCCTTTATAATTACAGGCTTACAAACTCAGATCCCTAAGGATCCTACAAGATAATATGAATACAAAATGTAAACCCTACAACTCAGAGAAAAGAGAGAAGAGTTGTGAGTTTCTTGATGAGTTCTTAGAAGAACTCTGCTGAGATCAATCTGACTTGGCTTTCTTCAAAGCTTCTTGAATGTAGAACACAATAGGATTGATCTCCTCTGCAGTTGATCCTTGATCTCTGCTACTTAAGATTCAGAACAAAGTCTGAATCCTTCTTCTCAGCCTGGTTCCAACGGCTGTGTTCTTGGATGGAGCTCTCTCTCTCCAACTACTTAGATCTTCACAGGATTCTTCAATGAATAGCTAGATCTTCTTTGTATTACTTGATCTGTTGATCATGTGTTCAATTTGTGTTGAATCTGTGTTTTTGTAGACAATATAAGCCTATATATAGGCCTTCTTCATGGTAACCGGCTGGTCTGGTTCCTAACTGATTTTTGACAACTCTGACAGGTGCAGTAGACCGGCTGGAATGGCAGCTGTCAAGTCATCCAGTCTGTTCTTGAAAAATCTGTAACTGTCTGAAAGTGTCGAGACTGTCTGTCTTTAAGTGTCGACACTTATAGACCAAGTGTCGACACAAGTTGACTAAGTGTCGACACTTATAGACCAAGTGTCGACACAAGTTGACTAAGTGTCGACACTAGCCTTCAAGATGTCGACACAACTCCTTGTGTTGTAGAATTCACTTCTCGACACAGCTTCTTCTTCATGTGTCGACACTGATAATGTGTGTCGACACAAGTACTTGTCCTTCAGTATATTGCTGAATTCTTGTAAGTTTCGACACATCTCCTTTGTGTCGACACATCTTCATGTGTTGAACTTGTTCAGTGTCGACACATCTTCTTAGTGTCGACACATGCCTTCAGTGTTGATACTTGTTGAGTGTCGACACAACTCCTTGTGTCGACACATCCTCTTGTGTTGAGACTTTGACTGAGTGTCGATGCTTCTCCTTTGTGTCGACACTTGTACTTAGAATATTGTTGAACTTGGCTAAGTGTCGACACAGCTCCTTCTGTCGACACTTTCTTCAAGTGTTGAGTCTTCAGTTGAGTGTCGACATATTCTTTCTTGTGTCGACACTTTCTTCAAGTGTTGAGTCTTTAGCTGAGTGTCGACACATTCTTTCTCGTGTCGACAATTTCTTCAAGTGTTGACTCTTCTGCTATGTGTCGACACATTGCTCTGGGTGTCGACACTTATACTTAGACTCTGCTGACTTTTGCTGAGTGTCGACACAGCCTCCAAGTGTCGACACTTTCTGATGTAGACATAGTTTCTCTGGGTGTCGACACAACTGCTAAGTGTCGACACTGCTTCACTGCACTTTTCTTCATTGAGTGTCGACACAGCTCCTTGTGTCGACACATTCTGTCTGGTGTCGACTCTACATCCCTGGTGTCGACACAAGTACTCCAAGTGTCGACACTGCTTGCCTGGGTGTCGACACAAGTCTTCTTAAGTATCGACACTTTCCCTCTGGGTGTCGACACATGGACTTATAATCTTTTCTGCTTTTCCTGCAAATACTTGACCTGCACAACTAAACTCAAAACACATCAAATACATTTTGATGTATATCATTGAGTAGGGTGAGGCTTCTTCAAATCAGGTACATTTAAACCAATGTACCCAACAATCTCCCCCTATTTGGAGAAGTCATAACCCTTAGTCAATGATATACACCATACAGAATAAAATCATAGCATGATGTAAAACAGGATTATATAACAGGGCAAACATAAACATGTATCAAACAAAACATGTATACTCAGATATCATTTCAGAATAATTATGAAATAGATTAAACATATAACACATTGTTCTAATCAACTTGTCATATTCATTTTACAAAAATTTACAAAGTTTTTAAAATCAAAAGATTATAATTGTAAACTGAATAAAATTCTATTCTATTTTTGCTCAGCATCCTTGATCACTATTCCTTTTCCAGACTGAATCTTGGCTTGCATAGGAGCTTCAGCATCTTCAGTATCAACAGGCTTCTTCCCTTTCAGCTCCTTCTTCTTTAGCTCTTCAGCTTTAATCTTTTGCCTCTCAAAGTAGTGATAAGGCTTGAGAAAGTACTTGCTAGGCTCCTGGGCAGTAGGAGGTAGCTTTCCCATCTTGGCCTTTCTCCTGTATTGCACTATGGCTTCTTGCCTTGATTCATGCTTTCTCCACTCCATTTCAGAAAACCATGTGTTTCTATCTTGAATATTATCTTTTGCAGCTTTCCATGCAGTTAAGATAATGTTTCTTGAAGTGTGGCTCCACTGCTCAAAGTCAGGCCTTTGTTCAACTTGCTCTCTGAACCTCTGCTTAGACAGTCTGGCTTCTTGTACTTTCTACAGAGCTTCTTGCATAGCCTCAGATACTGGCTGAACCGCCTTTTCTAGAATAACATTTTGCTTACCCTCAGGTGGGCTATACATAGTCTGGATCTCAGCTTGTACCATATCAAAACCTGGAGGAGGGTAGATGACTTGAGCCACTTCAGGTTGCTCCCCTCCTAGATATGTAGGATGTATCCCAGATTCTTCCACATTATCATCATCACATAAAGGAGAATAACCAAGAGTAGCTCTGATAGAATTAGAAATCCACTTAGCATGATCAGAGCTGGCTTTGACTAACACCCTCTCCCCCTTTATGACTTCTCTTTCTATGTGATCTCTTACATCATCTTTCTGAAATCTGACCTGGTTATCCAAATAGTTGACTCCATCTTTAAAGAAAGGTTTCAACCTTTGGAGTTTTTCAGTTATCAACTTCTGAGAGTCTTGAATTGCAGAAGTAACATTAGTTAAATTCTTTTGCAATGCTTTATCAAACTCTGCTTTAGCAGTAGCAATAGAAGTAGTCAGTCCAGTAGCTATGTTCTACATTTCTGTGACAATAGCATTGTGGGAAGCTGTTAAGTTGTCATTCATTCTGATCTGGTTTTCAAGAACATACCCTTGCTTCAGTACAATGTCATCCACTTGAGCTTTGATTTTCTCTTGATGTGTAGCCAAGTAAACCACTGCATTCCCTCCCTTGTGGAAGCAGTCAGTCATCTCCTTCTTATTGAGATTCATTTCAAATCTAATAGACTTTATGTCTTGGGCCAGATCAAACTGTAAGGACTTATGCGCCTCATCCACATATGTTTCTATGGCTTTCCTGTGCTCATCAAGTTTTATTTGCATAGCAACCATGAGAGAATTATAATCTACAGATGGTGCTCGCTGTGATATTGGCTGTGGAGCAATAGTTTGCAAGGCCTTCTTATAATTCTGGCTCCTTCTCTTAAATACTTGGAACTTCCTTTTCTTAGCTCTTGCAGCTTCCTCATCTTCAGATGCTTATGTACTTGCAATATCTACCCTCTCCCTTGGTAGCTCCTCAACTTCCTTGGGCTTCTTAGGTTCTTGCCTGGCAGGTTCTTCATCAAGTATGACCTGCTCCCCCTCAACTGGAGCATTCTCCCCCTCAGCAGCAGCATTTTCCTTGTCAAAGTCTGTTTGATCTAGGTTGAGTAAGAGATCTTCCATAGTAAATTCTTGTTGAGGTAGTGATGGAGATTCTCTTGGCTCATCAACTACTGGATCAGATACTACTTGAACTGTAACAGATGTGTCCTCCATGACAACATCTGGGACTTGACTATCAATCTGAGTTTGCTGATTAACAATATTTAAGGAATCAGACAAAACATTATCCTCTATAGGGAAATCTAAAGCATTAAGCTCAGTGATTACCTCAAGGATTAGGTGGGTGGCTCTTTCACTTTCAAGAGGAGTTGGCTCTTCCACAACTAGAGTCTCCCCCTGGATAGTATCCTGGTGTATGGGGCTAGCTTGAGGTAGCTCCCCTTGCTTTTCTGCAGCATCTTGGTGAGCTGGAGACTTCCCAGCATTCCCTTCTACATCCTCATCAGGAGTAAAGACAACCTGCTCTTCACTACCAGAGCTGCTAGATGAATCCTGAGCCACTGGGGCAGTCTTCTTCTTCTTCTTTAGGGGCGTTACTTTCTCAGGTGAAGGCATCTCCTTAGTTAAAACTCTGTCCCACCTAGAGAATATCCTCATGTACATCTTTCTCATATGGTTGATCTTAGAGCCTACATCTTGAGTCATAACTTCTGGTATACTACCAGTCAAATATAGACTTAATATTCTTCCCAAATTGTGCTTCTTCGGACTTTCTTTAATCTTATCAAAGATAATAATAGACCAATCTATTTTCAATGTGAAGATTATCCTTGTCATAAGATTGAACATATGGGCTGAGACCCTGTCATGCCCTCGAGGCTTACTCAAGATCACTTTTCCAACAATCTCAGATAGAAATTTCCCCTGGCTGTTCATGCCTTTCATATTGAATACAGAACCAATTTTCATCTTTGAATCTAGACCATACCAAGTTAGAGCTTCTCTGGTCTTAGAAGCAGTAACTTCATCCTCTTCTTTTGTCCTGGGTAGATTTAAGACCTTTCTCAAACTTTTAGGTGAGACCTTCACCTTTTCACCATGAACCCTAGACTTTATCTTGAGTCCAGATTCATCTACTTTAGCTCCATTCAGGAATTCCAATACTTCTTTCTTCCAGATCTTTGTGGGCTCTGAAACAAGAAATTCTAACCCTGAGTCTGCAACTAGGGTTACGACATCCCTGATCTCTTGTTCTGCATCGTCAAATGCTTGTCGCACCAGTTCATAGCCTTCATTCACGTTCTCCGCGAGCTTTGGCGCCATTAAGGTTTGAAGAATTTGACTGGAGAGAAGAGAGGTGTCGACACACAAGTTTGGTCTCGAAACTTTGGTGAGCATGTCGACAAACAAAGGCAAAATCCTATTTATACCTTTCTAGGTTTGAATATGAAAGGGCGGGTTAACTAACTTAAATTGTGTCGACAATGTTGAAAAGTGTCAACACAGACTTATAATGTCTCGACACATTGTGTCGACACAAGTTTAGTCGACAGAATATATGTGTCGACACTTGTTTATGTGTCGACACCACTTAACTCGACACTTAGTCGAGACTTTACTTAGATAATTCTGAGTAAACTCTAAGTGTCGACACCACCTTGGATGTGTCGACACCTACTTGTCATGTGTCGACACTAATTTTCTGAAGTGTCGACACCAACTTCCTAGATGTGTCGACACCTTTTCCCTGAAGTGTCGACACCACTATTCTGTGTCGATACAGATAACTCTGTGTGTCGACACCTTTTTACTTAGCCATTTCTGTAAACTTATTCTAAGTTTATCATACCTAATTCAATTTTGAATCTATTGAACTTGGTTTCTTCTAGGGGCTTAGTATACATATCAGCTAGTTGATTATCTGTTCTAACATATTCCAGTAAAATATCTTCTTTTTCTACATGTTCCCTAAGAAAATGATATTTTATTTCAATATGTTTAGTTCTACTATGGGAAACAAGATTGTTTGCAATTGATATAGCAGTAGTAGAATCACAAAACATTGGTGTTCTACTTACCTGAATTCCATAATCCTCAAGCTGATGTTGTATCCATAGAAGTGGAGCACAGCAACTTCCTGCAGCCACATATTATGATTCTGCTGTGGAGATAGCCACACTTGTTTGCTTCTTGCTACTACAAGATATCAGTCTTCCACCTAGGAATTGACAGGTTCCAGTTGTACTTTTTCTATCTTCTTTGCAGCCTGCAAAGTCTGCATCTGAATAACTTGTTAGTTCAAAATCTCCATTCCTAGGGTACTAGTGGCCTAGATAAGGAGTGCCCTTTAGATATCTCAGTATCCTTTTGACTGCTGTCAAATGAGACTCTTTAGGGCATGCTTGGTACCTAGCACAGATACATGTAGCATACATGATATCTGGTCTACTTGCAGTCAAATAGAGTAGGGAGCCAACTATCCCTCTATACAAAGTCTCATCTACAGGTTTCCCTGCATCATCTTTGCTAAGAGACATACTTGACCCCATAGGACTCTTCAAGGTACTGGATGAATCCATACCATACTTTCTCATGAGTTCTAGGGTGAACTTAGACTGGCATATGGATAATCCATTCTCAGTCTGTCTAACTTGGAGACCCAAGAAGAACTTAAGTTCCCCCATACTACTCATCTCAAATTGTCCTTGCATAAGTTTTGCAAACTTTTTGCAAAGACTACTTTCAGTAGACCCAAATATTATGTCATCTACATATATTTGGACTAGTATTACTTTGCCTCTGGATTCCCTAAGGAATAGAGTCTTGTCTATTTTCCCCCTTGTGAACTTATTCTCAATGAGGAAACTAGACAGGGTTTCATACCAAGCCCTGGGGGCTTGTTTTAACCCATACAAAGCTTTCCTAAGTCTATAAACATAATGAGGTTGAGTTGAATCAACAAAACCTGATGGCTGTTCCACATAGACTTCCTCTTTCAGATTGTCATTCAAAAAGGCTGACTTTACATCCATTTGGTAAACTTTAAATCCTTAAAAGGTTGAATAGGCCAGGAACATTCTTATGCCTTCCAGTCTGGCTACTGGAGCAAACGTTTGATCAAAGTCAATACCTTCTTCCTGCCTATATCCCTTAGCAACCAGTCTTGCTTTGTTCTTGACAATCACTCCATGTTCATCCATCTTGTTCCTAAAGATCCACTTGGTTCCAATTATATTGTGGTCTTTTGGTTTAGGAACAAGCTCCCAGACTTTGCATCTCTTGAACTGATTTAGTTCCTCTTTCATTGTCTCAATCCAATGAGGGTCTAGGATGGCTTCTTCAAACTTCTTTGGCTCTACTTGGGATAGAAAACTGGAGTAGAGTACTGCATGCAGATTTTTGCTCCTTGTTTGTACCCCTTGTCTTAGAACACCAATGATTTGCTCTGCTGGATGATCTCTTAGATGCCTATTAGCTGGAGGCATCCTGGCTTCAGATTGAACTTCTTCAGTTTCTTCATCTTGTTGCACTCTTTGAACTTCTTCTACATTAGGTACATGTAGTACTCCCCCTGGACAACAGCCACTATCTACTTGCTGTCTTGCAGTAGGTTCTTCTTCAACAGTGAGCTTGTCCAACTTCTTAGTTATACCTGTGGAGCTCCATATACTACTAGACAACTCATTGTTTAAAAGTCTAGTTTCATCAAATACTACATGTACAGACTCTTCTACAACTTGAGTAGACAAGTTGTAGACTCTATAAGCCTTACTATTATTGTTGTACCCAACAAAGATCCCCTCTTGGGACTTGGCAGCAAACATAGTCAAGTAAGACTTTCCATTGTTAAGTATAAAGCACTTATAACCAAAGATCCTGAAATAGGACAGGTTTGGTTTTCTGCCTTTCACAATCTCATAGAGGGTCTTGTTGTGGCTTTTAGTAATGGTAGCCCTATTAATTACATGGCATGCAGTATTCACTGCCTCAGCCCAGAAATATTCTGGTAGAGATGTATCACTTAATAGGGTTCTAGCAGCCTCAATCAAGGTTCTATTTTTCCTCTCAGCAATGCCATTTTGCTGAGGTGTTCTTGGTGAAGAAAACTCCTGAAATATCCCAAATTCTTCACATAGTTTTGTCATGCTATCAGACTGGAATTCAGTACCATGGTCACTTCTTATCTTGACCACTGTACTGTCTAGTTCATTCTGAATTTGCTTGACAAAGCTATAGAAGATACTAGGTGTTTCAGATTTCTGTCTAAGGAAGAACACCCAGGAAAACCTTGAGTAGTCATCTACAACCACAAAGGTATAGACCTTCCTACCTAGGATGTGAACTGGCATAGGACCAAAGAGATCCATATGCAAGAGGTATAAACACCTCACAGCATCTTTGTTTTCAATGCTACTAAAGGTGGATCTAGTCTGCTTGCCCTTTTGACAAGCTGAGCATATTCCATCTTTAATACACTTAACTTGAGGACCATTCCTCACAAACACTTTGCTATAGAGTTTGCCAATTGTCTGGTAGTTAAGATGGGCTAGCCTCTTGTGCCATTTGACACAATGAGAGACTCTCTCATCAGCTACAAGACACACTGGAGAACCATTGGTCTCACACATAATGTCTAGGCAGTAGACATTCCTCTTTCTATAACCTGTCAAAATGATCTCTTGATCAATTGACCTCCTGATATGACAACCATCTTTAACAAATGAGATGTCATATCCTATATCACTCAATTGACTTATACTAATAAGGTTATGTTTCAAACCTTTAACATAGGCCACTTGAGTAATAGTAATATGGGTGCTAGAAATATTACCAAAACCCTTGATGATTTCTTTTTCAGAACCACCAAAGGTGACTTTTGGACCATCCTTGATGGGTGTGTAGTCCTTTAGCAATCCCCTTGTTCCAATCATATGTCTGGAACATCCACTGTCCAAGTACCATATTGGGGCATGACCACTTGGACTCACCTGCAAAACAGATTAGTGAACCTTAGAACCCAAAGAATTCTTGGGTCCTTGGTACTGGTTAGTTTGCTTCCTAACAAAGCTACCTGCAGGTTTTCCAACACGCAGTTTGCTACTCACTTTGGCACTAACATTGTGCCAACAGTCCATGGCAAAGTGGCCTACCTTGCCATAGCACCAACACTCAAACCTATTGTACCTTTGCTTAGGTACAGTCTTAGCTGTTTTATCTACAGCTGGCTTGTTGAGAGCTGGGACTTTGCCCTTGGACTTGGACTTGACAGTCCTAGCAGGTTTAGAAAACCACAGTCCAGCTTTGCCTTTTTGATGAACAAATTCATCAATCAAGGGTAGAACAGACTTGGTTTTTGAAAACCTAGCAACTAAATCTCTCTCCTTCTGAAGACTAATCTGCAGACTTTTGATTTGATCATTCTTAAATGATATAGTCCCCATCTGAATCACAGTTATGTGCTTTAGTCTGGATATTTCATTTAGCTTTTGATCAATCATCTTCTCAAAATCAGTTGCAGCAGCTTTGAGACTAGCAATTTCCTTTACCTGACTCTTGGCTAGGGACTTGCTCTTCTTAAAAGATTGCAACAGAACTTTATATTCATCTATCAATTGATGAATATCCTATTCAGACTTAGATGCACTCTCATCACTTGATGATGAGGAATCTGTTTCTGAACTAGCACATGAAATTGAACTTAAAGAACAATTTTGTACCTTACTAGGTCCAGGCTGCTCCTGGATTTTGTCACTTTCTGTCAATGCCATCAGTCCTTGGCACTGACTGTCCTCTTGTTCATATATAGAGTTCATGATCTGGATGAACTCTTCTTCCTCTTCCTCAGCAAACAGTCCTATGTATGCTTCAGCATCCGACTCAGTTTCTGATGAAGATATGTCTGACAGGCTCTTATCCTTTTTGGCAACAAAAGATCTCTCCTTCTTGCCCTTGAATTGAGTCTTTTTCTTATCATTAGACTCCTTTATTTTCTCTGGACAGTCTGCAATAACATGTCCTTGTCTATTACAGCAATAACAAACAATTTTTGATAGAGTTGCTTTGCTAGACTTGGTCTTTTTCCTATCTTTCTTTGATGACTTCTTGTTTTGATGATAGTCATCTTTTCCTTGTGAAGTAGATGGCTTTGTCTTCCACTATTTCTTCTTTAAGAGCTTCTGAAAGTGTCTTGTGAATGCTGCAAAGTCCTCATCACGTTCACTGCTTTCAGACTTTCTGCTTGCTGACTCATCTGACTCAGTCTCAGCTATCTTTGGAGGTGGAGAAGGTGACTTACTTCTGTATTTTCTGGGGTCTTCTGTTTTAAATGCCACTGTCCTTTCTTTATGTTCACTTCTTATAGATTTCTCCTCTTCTTTTCTCACCATCAACTGCATCTCATAGGAAAGCAGTTTCCCAAACAGTGTTGGTGGAGGAATGTCTGCTAACTTTATCATTTCCCATATGGCACAGATCTTGGTGTCCCAATCCTTTGTTAGGGACCTCAGAAACTTATCATTTAGTTCATAATTACAGAACTCTCTTCCATAGGACATTAGCTCATTCACAATCCTATAGAATTTCTTATAGCATTCAGTTATGCTATCAGTCCTACCTTGCCTGAAACTTTCATATTCCTGGTTTAGCAAAGACTTTCTGTCTTGCCTCACTTCTTCAGAACCCTCCATGTACACAATAAGAGTATCCCACATCTTCTTAGATGTCTTACAGTGTATCAAATTCTGAAAGGTAGCATCATCTATAGCACTCACAATGATATTCTGAGCCCTCTTGTCCATTATGGCTAGAACTATCTCATCCTTTGTCATTTCAGAGAAATCTTTAGGTGTTCTCTGATTTGCATCTAAGACTGAAACCTTCATGGGCACATATGTCCCTTCTTTAACTGTGATGTATATCCTAGGGTCTGAGTCTTCCATAAATAGTCTCACCCTTTCCTTCCAGATGCCAAATATTTCTTTTCTGCAAATGGGTAGCTTCATGGATCCAAGTTCCTTGTGATTCTAAGTTGAACCCATGTTTCTTGATTTTCTTGATTCTGTACTTTACTTAGTGTGAATCTGCCAACAGGATCTACCCAGACAGTTAAGTCCCTTTTTGAGTAACCTCCCTCTGATACCACTTGAAAGATATTGTACCTAATCACCTAGAGGGGGGGGGGGTGAATAGGTGACTTAAATCTTTTTAACTTTTTGGGCAGTATTCAGATTATATCACAGAATTTAAACTACTTTCTCACAGCAATCAATCAGCAATCACAACAAAACACATGCACACAGTGAACACACAGGTTTATAGTGGTTCCCCAAGGTTTGGGTACATCCACTTTCCCCCTTCGCCTATCTAGCAGTGTACTAGATTCGGTCAAACTCCTCCACTATCTCAGATCCTCAGATCTTACACTCAGAACCCCAAAACAGGTTCCTACAGCTCAAGCCCAAGGCCCTACAACTCAGTCTTCTCCAAAGACCTACACTCAGCTTCTTCACAAAGCCTACACTCAGCCACAAGGCCTACACTCAGCCACAACATGCCTACACTCAGAGATACAAATCTCCTACACTCAGGCACACAGGCCCTACACTCAGCCTTTATAATTACAGGCTTACAAACTCAGATCCCTAAGGATCCAACAAGATAATATGAATACAAAATGTAAACACCACAACTCAGACAAAAGAGAGAAGAGTTGTGAGTTTCTTGATGAGTTCTTGGAAGAACTCTGCTGAGATCAATCTGACTTGGCTTTCTTCAAAGCTTCTTGAATGTAGAACACAATAAGATTGATCTCCTCTGTAGTTGATCCTTGATCTCTGCTACTTAAGATTCAGAACAAAGTCTGAATCCTTCTTCTCAGCCTGGTTCAAACGGCTGTCTTCTTGGATGGAGCTCTCTCTCTCCAACTACTTAGATCTTCACTGGATTCTTCAAAGAATAGCTAGATTTTCTTTGTATTACTTGATCTGTTGATCATGTGTTCAATCTGTGTTGAATCTTTGTTTCTGTAGACAGTATAAGCCTATATATAGGCCTTCTTCATGGTAACCAGCTGGTCCGGTTCCTAACTGATTTCTGACAACTCTGACAGGTGCAGTAGACCGGCTGGAATGGCAGCTGTCAAGTCATCCAGTCAGTTCTTGAAAACTCTGTAACTATCTGAAAGTGTCGAGACTGTCTGTCTTTAAGTGTCGACACTTATAGACCAAGTGTCGACACAAGTTGACTAAGTGTCGACACTAGCCTTCAAGGTGTCGACACAACTCCTTGTGTTGTAGAAGTCACTTCTCGACACAGCTTTTTCTTCATGTGTCGACACTGATAATGTGTGTCGACACAAGTACTTGTCCTTCAGTATATTGCTGAATTCTTGTAAGTGTCGACACATCTCCTTTGTGTCGACACATCTTCATGTGTTGAACTTGTTCAGTGTCGACACATCTTCTTAGTGTCGACACATGCCTTTAGAGTTGATACTTGCTGAGTGTCGACACAGCTCCTTGTGTCGACACATCCTCTTGTGTTGAGACTTTGGCTAAGTGTCGACACTTCTCCTTTGTGTCGACACTGGTACTTAGAATATTGTTGAACTTGGCTAAGTGTCGACACAGCTCCTTGTGTCGACACTTTATTCAAGTGTTGAGTCTTCAGCTGAGTATCGACACATTCTTTCTTGTGTCGACACTTTCTTCAAGTGTTGAGTCTTCAGCTGAGTGTCGACACATTCTTTCTTGTGTCGACACTTTCTTCAAGTGTTGACTCTTCTGCTGTGTGTCGACACATTGCTCTGGGTGTCGACACTTATACTTGGACTCTGCTGACTTTTGCTGAGTGTCGACACAGCCTCCAAGTGTCGACACTTTTTGATGTAGACACAGTTTCTCTGGGTGTCGACACAACTGCTAAGTGTCGACACTGCTTCACTGCACTTTTCTGCATTGAGTGTCGACACAGCTCCTTGTGTCGACACATTCTGTCTGGTGTCGACTCTGCATCCCTGGTGTCGACACAAGTACTCCAAGTGTCGACACTGCTTGCCTGGGTGTCGACACAAGTCTTCTTAAGTGTCGACACTTTCTCTCTGGGTGTTGACACATTGACTTAGAATCTTTTCTGCTTTTCCTGCAAATACTTGACCTGCACAACTAAACTCAAAACACATCAAATACATTTTGATGTATATCATTGAGTAGGGTGAGGCTTCTTCAAATCAGGTACATTTAAACCAATGTACCCAACAATTAGTAAATATTTGGCACTTCACCTCAGGTACTCATATTATATGTTTATTTACCTGCATTTGACTTCACTTTTTCAGATATTAGCATGTGTTCATGAGTTCTCCTGAAGTACTAAAGTTATAGTTTTATTTATCTGCTTTTGACTTTTATTTTAAAGAGATTAGTAGGTGTTCACACGTTCTCTTTATGTACTCATGTTATATGTTTATTTACATGCTTTTGACTTCTCTTTTGTAGAGATTAACATGTGTTCATGAGTTCTCTTCAGGTGCTCGCATGATATTTTAAATTTACCTGCTTTTGAATTCTCTTTTGCAAATATTATCAGGTGTTCACGAGTCATCTCAAGTACTCGCAATATATTTTAAATTTACCTCCTTTTGACTACCCTTTTGCAGAGATTAGAAAATATTCACGAGTTCACCTCTGGTAGTCTCCTTATATGTTTATTTACCTGCTTCTAACTTCACTTTTGCTGAGATTAGCAGGTGTTCCCGAGTTCTCCTCATATACACATGTTATATGTTTATTTACCTACTTTTAACTTCTCTTTTGTAGAGATTAGTAGTTGTTCGATAGTTCTCTTCAGTTACTCGCAATATATTTTAAATTTAATGTCTTTTGAATTCTCTTTTGCATATATTAGCAGGTGTTCAAGAGTTCACCTTAGGTACTCACATTATATGTTTATTTACCTGCTTTTGACTTATCTTTTGTAGAATTTAGCATGTGTTCACGAGTTCTGTTCACATACTTGTGTAATATTTTAAATTTACCGGTTTTTGTGTTATCTTTTGTATAAATTAGCAGGTGTTCGCGAGTTCTCATCGGCTACTTGAGATATATGTTTGTTTACATGCTTTTGACTTCTCTTTTGCAATGATTAGCTAGTGTTCACGAGTTTTATTTAGGTACACGTGTTATATTTTATATTTACGACCTTTTTACTTTTCTTTTCCTGAGATTAGTAAATATTCACAATTTCACCTCAGGTACTCGGTTATATGTTTATTTATCTGCTTTTGACTTCACTTTTGTAGAGATTAGCAGCTGTTTGCGAGTTCTCCTTAAGTACTCAAGTTATATGTTTATTTACCTGCTTTTTACTTCTCTTTTGCAGAGATTAGTAGGTGTTTGTAAGTTCTTCATATGTAGTTGCGTTATTTGTTTATTTAACTACTTTTGACTTCTCTTTTATAGAGATGAGTAGGTGTTGACAAGTTCTCTTCAGGTACTCATGTTAGAATTTAAAATTACCTGCTCTTGACTTCTCTTTTGCAGAGATTATCAGATGTTCGCGAATTTTCATTAGTTACTTGCGTTATATTTTAAGTTTACCTACTTTTGACTTCTATTTGGCAGAAATTAGCTGGTATTGGCAATTTCACCTCATATACTCATGTTATATGTTTATTTACCTGCCTTTGATTTCTCTTTTGCAGAGATTAACAGGTGTTTGTGAGTTCACCTCAGGTTCTCGCGTTATATGTTAGTTTTCATGCTTATGACTTCTTTTTTGCAGAGATTAGTAGGTGTTCGCGAGTTCTCTTCAAGTACTGATATTATATTTTAAATTTACCTGGTTTTGAATTATTTTTTGCTAATATTCATAGATGTTTGCAAATTCCCCTCAGGTACTAACGTTATATATTTATTATCGGTTTTTGACTTTTCTTTTGTAGAGATTATCTGGTGTTCGCGAGTTGTCTTCAGGTACTCGTATTATATTTTAAATTTAACTCCTTTTGACTTCTCTTTTACAGAGATTAGCAAATATTACTGAGTTGACCTCAGGTATTCGCATTATATATTTATTTACCTACTTTTGAATTCACTTTTGTAGAGATTAGCATATGTTTGGGAGTTCTCCTCAGGTACTCTCATTATATGTTTATTTACCTTCTTTTGACTTCTCGTTTGTTGAGATTATCAGTTGTTCGTGAGTTCTCTTCAGGTACTCACGTTACATTTCAAATTTACCTACTTTTGACATATATTTTTGCAGAGATTATCAACTGTTCACGAGTTCTCCTCACGAAATCTTGTTATATGTTTATTTACCTGCTTTTGACTTGTATTTTGTAGAAATAAGTCGGTGTTCATGAGTTCTTTTCAGTTACTCGCATTAAATTTTTAATTTAATTGCTCTTTAATTCTCTTTTATAATGATTAGTAGATGTTCCCCTCAGGTAATTGAATTTCTGATAGCTATCGCCCGATGATAGTCTTCTTTCGCCTGGTATAGATGTCGAGATGAAAGCCCCGTTCATTGAGTGTTGAGATGATTATCACTCGAAAGTAGTTAGTTACCACGCGGTAGTAACTCTAGGGTTTGTGTCGAGAGCGTTGAGTTCTATAGAAAATATTGAGTTCTCGAGAAAGAATTTATCGCATGGCGTTAGCTTTAACGCGATGCGTTAGCTCCGGGGTTGCATCGAGGGCATTGAGTTCTTGAGAAAGAGTGAGTTCTCAAGAAAATGGTGAAATCTCGAGAAACATGCTATCGCACAGCGTTAGCCTTACCGTCGGCGTTAGCGCAACATTATTTTTCTGCCATGCATCTCGGTAAATTATCACTCGGCGTTAGAGTTAGCTCCCGGTGATAGCGGATGGAAGCAGTTCCGTCGTTTGGCTTTCTAGTCATCCGATTTCATTTAGGATTTGATCATAAGGCCAAGACTCTCCCTCCAGAGTGATTTTATAGGTTTGAGCGGGATTTTCTCTCATTTCCTACCCTCTTGAGGTTTTGACTAAGGGTTTGGAAGTGAGAGTGGGAGTAGGAAGAAGGAGCTCTTTCCCCGCATATGACGGAGCTTCAGAGCTCTGATCGTCATTCCGAGGCCAGATCCGTTGAGAGGAGTTGGAGGCGCTCATTTTCATCTGTGCAAGGCAAGGATTCCATGGCTAGGAAGCGGAATCATAAGGTTACGACACTTCTCTCGGTATTTAGGATGCGTGCATGACATCCATGTTTTGTTTGCTTTCTTTAAAGCATTTGGGCACCTAATCTCTCAAGTGAGAGGGATTCGGGTTGCTATGGTTTAAGAGGAGCCATCGGGTTGACTGTGTCCATCCCCGACATAATATTGCACTATAATTTCGCTTCGTTAGTGGATTAGGCATTGCTAGTGAAGCCGTAGCCGTGACTGTTAGTCCGAATCGGTGATTTTGTATAGAGAGCCGTAGGGATTTTGTAGAAATTTGTTAGCAGCAAGCTATCATTTATGATGTTATTTTCCCCCTCTTTCATTTTAGTACATGTAACCAGAAACGGACCAGGTGGAAATTAGAGTACACGCAGGGATGCGGGGACAGTATGGTATGAGTGGTGGATTAGGGCGGGAAATGCTTGAGATTGTGATGTCTTAAGGCGTGCTTTGTCTCCGTGGTCGACTGGCTAGCCCGTGACGTACAAGTCATGTCGGTAGAGTGTCCCGATGAGACAAGCCCCCTGCTGTGAAATTCACGAGGACGCCATGCTTTGGAAAAGCTCGGACGATACCACCTGGGTCCTATAGGGTCTCCTTCGATTTTCTTGGTCCCGATATTGGAGTATGTCCTGGGTCATCGCGAATGGGTGGGGTCTACCAAGTTTTCCTAGTATTGTTTGGTTTGTATGGCAGAATCCTGATGTGAGAAGTCAGAGCTTGCACGAAAGCCCGAGTTTTGAGACCAACGAGCGGGTGGGGCCTAGGCAAGTGTTTTGTGTGGCAGCTTGTATGCCGTTTTGGGGAAACTGGAAGTACCCTTGTGATTGCAGCTTGAACACCGATGGGGAAATTAGAAGTACCCTTGTTTTTGCGGCTTGAATGCCGATGGGGAAATTGGATGTACCTGATTGACGATGTATTAGAAGCATATGATATAGGGTTCCTTTGGTGAAGGCCAGGTTTGCATACATTCTGCATTTATAGGCACCTTTTATTATATCCTCAACATAGAAACATGTTCGTTATATGAGACATCCAAACCTATTTACGACTTTCACTGTACATGTATATTTGCATACAAAGTGCAGACCTGCAAGGTGATGGAGTGCCCCGGGGTCCGCTAGAGATGACCTGGAGGAGATGTGTTGGTTACATAATTGAGGTCAGCCATTGTTGACCCACATTACAAACAATTTTTATATTGCAAGGAACGCAAGCATGATCTAGCTCGCTGGCCAAAAAGGCCTAAGCCTCATGAAGTGTTTCATGTTGTTTAATAGCTCTGTTTTGTGGTATGTTATGCTTAATGCATTATGTATCCGGCTGGCATGCCGAGGAAGCCAAGGAGTGCTTTGCATGTTAAAGTTTGATGTTATTGTTTGAGTCTTGGATTCTTATTTGTTGTAAGGCCTTAAGGTCATGTTGATACTCAAATTGTTAGTGGAAACTTCCAGTCTTGATCTTTTATTTCCACTGTGTTTGGTCTGAGTTTTGAGTTGGGTAGTTTATATCATATTATAATGCTTAAGTTATGGCGTTTGTATGATGTGGGTCCCTGGCCGGACCCATATTATACGATCATTACAGGGGAGGTGTTACATTTTGGTATCAGCGTCAGGTTAGTGTCCAAGCTATGTTTTTGTGATCGAATGTCCTAATCCGATCGCGTTAAGAAGTTATCCACATAAGAGTATCTCGAGACCATGGGTGTCCTTGTGTCTAGTCTTGAAATAAAAGGTGATTTTTGTTCACCTTGCTTTTGTGAAGGATGCAAGCGACGAGGTAGGGACGTCCAAGCGTCGATAGGAGACTTCAGCGAGCAGTCCTACTACTCCACGTCCGATGGGCATGAGGGTAACCCCGTCTGATTTTTGTCGCATGCTTGTAGATGCAATGGTAGTGGCCCAAGCCGCCGCAGCAGTATAAGTTGTGACCCATGTTGCATAGTTAGTGACTCCTATTACCTCGGATTCGGAACCGGTCAAATAGGGCGGTGTTGCCAGGCCTGCAGAGCCGCTAGATGAGAGAGTGGTTGTTAGGTCGGGAGACTGAAAAATGTAGTATTTCCTAAGCTTCCATCCCCCAAAATTTAAGGGAGTTGACATGCTGACCGATGTATAGGACTGGTGGTCGAGAATTTAAGAACTGCTAAGGGCGGAAGAGATGCCAGTAGAGAAGGAGTTTGAATTTGCGAGTTTCATGTTGGAATGTGACGCTAAGGTATGGTGGGTGAGGAAGAGCGGTCGCCAGTTTCGTGGATGCACACCATCCATTGAAGAGTTCAGAAATGCTTTCCTGAAGAAGTATATTCCTACGTCGAAAAGGCTAGCGCTTCTGAGAATGTTTTTGTACTTGGTGCAGCAGGACAAGATAGTAGATGAGTACGTCTAGGAGTTCACTTGTTTGGGACGTTATGTTGGGACGACCATGGCAGACGATGAGGAGAGGGACAACCTCTTCTACCATAGATTGAGGGAGAATCTAAGACAACCCCTCATAGATATGAAGAAACCAGGCTTCAATGAGTTGGTCGAGGCCACTAGGATGTTGGAGAGAAATATGGAGCGAACCCAACGTCGGAATAGTTTTGCAGCCAAGCAGGGAGAAGGAAGGTTTCTTAATCATAAGGGAAATCTGACAGAAGTAAGTGGAAGAAGAAGTCCCATCCCTACAAGACTTGAGAGAAGAGTAGTACGACATCGGGGGGGGGGGGGGGGGGGGGTCTCGCTTCAAGGGACTACTATCATTCTACATGTGTGGCAAGCTGGGCCACATAACACATTTTTGCACTGCACGTGGCGCTGAGCAGGAGACAAAGCAAGAGCTGTCGATGCGCTTCGGGCACAACGTGGCGGAGAAGTGAAAATTGGTGGAGTCGAGCGCTTATCGTTTCCAATGCATGCAACAAAGGACGTACAACCTTGGGCAGTTGGAGATGATCCACCAACGCGATGTGGTGACATGTATGAGAAAGTTTAGGTTCACTTATTTGCTTTAGACTTTCAAAATCTTGTAAGTATGTCACTGGTGTTGTAGGCTTTGTGATAGTTTCTGGTTACCCAGCCAGGGTATTGTTCGTTACGGGTGTGTCGCACTCCTTTCTTACAGAAATCTTTATCCGAAGAATTAAAGTCGAGCCCTTTTCTATGGATGCAGAGCTTAGGGTGTGTATGTCGAATGGGTCCTTCATGACCACCGGGACGAGAGGGCGCATTTATTGGAGTCTACGAGGAGTTGTCTTCGGGTTGGTAGCAGCAGTTCTACCTTTGGATGAATTTGATGTGATCTTTGGGTTGGACTAGCACGCAAAGCAACGTGTGAGTATTGACCGTCTGTCAAAGGTGTTGACCATAAGAAGCGAGGGAAAGGCGGAATTTATTTTTGAGGGCCTTAATGGAGTGTCTTGTTCCTTGATTTCAGCCATGCAGTTGGTGTAGGCAGTTAACCAGGGAGGAGTAGCTTTTGTATCATTGCTAGTAGTTCAACTTCCCAAATTATCAATTGGTCAAGTGCCAGTAGTGGCATAATTTGAGGATGTGTTTCCTAAGGCATTACCTGGATCACCTCCTCGTCGGGAGATCGATTTCTCGATCAAATTAGTGCCAGAGGCAAGACCGGTGTCACGCCCTCCTTTTAGGATGACACCAAAGGAATTTGTTGAGCTCAAGGTACAGTTGCAGGAACTGTTGGAGTAGTGGTACATAAGATATATCTCTTCTCCATGGAGCACATTAATGTTGTTCGTAAAGAAGAAAGATGGTAGTATGCAGCTTTGTATAGACTACCAGGAATTGAATAAACTGACCGTCAAGAATAAATATTTGATTCCATGGCTAGATGACCTATTTGACCAGTTGGTAGGGTCAATGGTGTACTCTTAGTTGGATATGAAGTCCGGATACTATCAGTTATGATTTCGAGACGAGGACATACCCAAGACAGCATTTGGTATGAGGTATGGTCACTTCGAGTTCTTGGTGATGTCGTTCAGGCTGACGAACACACCATCTATATTCATGGATTTGATGAACCAAGTAATTTAGGAGTATTTACACTCATTTTTGGTGGTCTTCTTTGACGATATCTTGGTCTACTCCAAAAGGGAGGCGGAGCATGAGACTCATTTAAGAGTAGTCTTGCAGACCTTGAGAGACAACCAGCTGTGCGCAAAGTTATCGAAATGCGAGTTCTGGTTAGAGAAGGTGTCATTTTTGGGCCATATAATTACTGCTGATGGGGTGGCTGTGGATCCAGCAAAAGTTGAGGCCATCAGAGATTGGCTAGTTTTGAGTACCGTGGCGGAAGTCGGTAGTTTTCTTGGACTAGCAGGGTACTTTAGATGGTTTGTGTAAAATATTTTGCGGATAGCTCTGCCACTCACTTCGTTGACTCGCAAGTTACAAAAGTTCATGTAGACTTAGGAGTGTAGTCAAGCATTTGACAACTTGAAGGAAAGGCTGATGATTGCTTCGATCCTAAGTATTCCTAAAGGGACTGAAGGATTTCAGGTTTTCAATGACACATCAGGATGCGGTTTAGGTTACGTGTTAGTGCAACATGGCAAGGTGATAGCCTTTGGGTCTAGGCAGTTGAAACCTCATGAGAGAAATTACCCCGTCCATGACTTGGAACTAGAGGCGGTAACTTTTGCGTTAAAGCAGTGGCGACACTATATCTATGGTGCGAAAGTGGAGATCTTGACGGACCACAAAAGCCTGAAGTATCTTTTAGAAAAAAAGATTTGAACATGTGGCAGCACAAATGGGTCATGTTCTTTGGGGACTATGATGTGGCAATACAATATACGCCAGGAAAGGCCAACGTGGTGGCAGATGCCTTGAGATGGAAATACTCTGGACAAGGGAATTTGATTGAAGCTCATGATGAGCAGTTGGTGCGAGATTTTGATTCCCTCGACATCATTTGTGTAGCAAGAGGCAACTCTAGCATAGCTCTATTGAACTGGATAGAGTTATAGAACGATTTGTCCCATCGAATTCGGGAAGTGACCAAAGTAAATGCAGAGTTTCAGCCATTTGTGGTAGAAGCTCAAAAAGGCGAGAGTGGTGCCTGGGAGATGATTGATGGGATCCTACGGAAGGACGGATGGATATGCATACCGTAGTTCGACAAGCTATGTGAGGAGTTAATGTTTGAGGCTCATTTTATGAAGTACTCTATTCATCGAGGTAGTACAAAGATGTACTTGGATATGATGAAATACTTTTGGTGGCCTAGTTTGAAGCGAGATATTGCTTTGTACGTGAGTTGATGTCAAACTTGTGCCTTTGTAAAGGCTAAGGGTCAGAAGCCGGGCGGGTTCCTGAAGGCTCTTCCTATCCATGATTGGAAATTTCATGACATCTCCATGGACTTTGTGCATGGTTTACCTCGATCGCAGCGGGGGAATGATGCGATTTGGGTGATCGTGGATTGCTTCACCAAAGTGGCTTATTTCATACCAAATCTGAAAGGGGACGGCATGGAGAAGCTGGTAGAGTTGTACGTTTGCAACATCTTGCGACTGCATAGGATTCCTAAGAGTATCATTAGTGATCACGATCAACGATTCACGTTCATGGATTGGAGGTTGGTATAGAGGAGTATGGCCACGAAGCTCAAGTTCAGTACGACGTTCAATCCTCATACCGATAGACAAACCAAATGAATAAATTGTACAATGGAGGATATGCAGAGGATGTGTACCCTCGATTTAGGAAATAAGTGGGAAGATCACGTCTTCATTGTGGAGTTTGCCTATAACAAAAGTTACCAGGCAAGTATAAAGATGGTGCCATACGAAGCTTTGTATGGAAGGCGGTGTCAAACACTGATGTCTTGGACAGAGATCGGAGACCTCAAACTTTTGGGAAAAGAGGTGGTGGATGATGCTTGTGAGTTGGTGCGGACCATTCAGGAGTGCATGAAGGTTGCTCAGGATCGGTATGCATAGTATTTCAATGCTCACCACAGGACCGTGGAGTTCGCGGTAGGCGACTGGGAATATCTAAAGATTAAGCCATTCAAAGGCATTTCGCAGATTCTCCAACTCAAGATATTGAGTCCGAGGTTTTTTGGGCAGTTCTAAATTACAGAATGCATTGGACAAGCTGCTTAGCAGTTAGCGTTGTCTGTAGAGCTGAGGGGATTACATGATGTCTTCCATGTCTCCATCTTGAGGAAAGCCATGGTGGAGGAAAGCGTTGGGGTCGAGTCGGCAGCAGTTCTGATAGAACAGTACTTGGTGAAGAACGCCGCCCAGCTAGCATAGAGGATTCAGAAGATCGGCATTTGCGGAATAAAGAAGTTAAGCTCGTAACGGTGCGTTGGGACAATTGCAGTTGAGATTAGTTCTCTTTGTAGCATGAGGAAGCAATGCGGGAGGACTTCTCGGAACTCTTTAGTTCAAGTACGCTTATTATTTGTGTGCATACTAAATTCTGAGGATGTAATTCTTGTAAGGGGGGATGAGATGTAACACCCTACTTTTTTAGAACTTGAATTTTTAGTACCAATCGCCCGACGACAGTAGCTATCGCCTGGTGATAATCTTGTTTCGTCTGGTATAGATGTCGAGACCAAAGCCCCATTTGTCGAGTGTTGAGAGGAATATCGCTCGGCTGTAGTTAGTTACCACGCGTCGGTAACTCTAGGGTTTGCGTCGAGAGCATTGAGATCTCGAGAAAATGTTGAGTTCTCGAAAAAGAAGTTACTGCGCAACATAGCCTTACCGTGCGGCGTTTGCTCCGAGGTTGTGTCGAGGGCATTGAGTTCTCCAGAAAGAGTGAGTACTAGAGAAAATGGTGAGTTCTCTAGAAACATGCTACCGCCCATTGTTAGACTTAATGTCGGCGTTAGCGCAACATTATTTTTCTGCCTTGTGGCCCGGGAAGCTTTCGCTTATCGTTAGCGTTAGCGCCCCAGGGTAGCGGATGGAAGCAGTTCTGTCATTTGGCTTTCTAGCCGTCCGATTTCATTTAGGATTGATCCTAAGGCACAAAACTCTCCCTCCAGAGTGCTTTTATAGGGTTGAGCGAGATTTTCACTCATTTCCTCCAATCTTGAGATTTTGATTTAGGGTTTCGAAGTGAGAGTGGGAAGAGAAAGAAGGAGAACTTTCCCCGCCTTTGACGGAGCTTCGGAGCTCCTATCGTCATTCCGAGGCCAAATCTATCGAGAGGACATGGAGGCGCTCGTTTTAATCCATTCAAGGTAAGGATTCCATGACTTGGTAGAGAAATTGTAAGGTAACGACACTTCTCCTCTCTTTTTTTAGGATGCATGCATGACATCCATGTTATTTTTGCTTTCTTTCTAGTATTTGGGCACTAGATCTCTCAAGTGAGAGGGATTCGGGTTGCCATGGTTCAATAGGAGCCACCGAGTCGATTGTGTCCTTCCCCGGCATGATATTGCACTAGAAATCCGCTCAGTTAGTAGATTAGACATTGTGGGTGAAGCTGTAGTCCTATCGTTACTCCGACTCGGTGATGTGGCATTGCGAGTCTTAAGGATTTTATAGAAATCCGTTTGCGGCAAGATGTCATTTGTGATGTTGTCTTCCCCCTCTTTTGTGTGAGTACGTGCAACCAGAACAGGACCCGGTGGAAATTAGAGTACACACAGGGATGTGGGGACGATAAGGTATGAACGGTGGATTAGGGTGGGAATGGCTTGGGATTGTGATGTGCTAAGGCGTGATTTGTCTCTGTGGTCGGCTTGCTAGACCGTGACATGCAAGTCATGTGGGGAGAGTGTCCCGGCGAGACAAGCTCATTCTTTGAAACTAACGAGGATGCTAATCTTTGGACAAGCCCAAACGATACCAGCTGAGACCTGCTGGGTCTCCTTCGGTGGACTTGGTCCCGATATTGGAACCGGGTCTGGGTAATCGTGAATGGGTGGGGTCTAGCAAGGGTTCTAAGTATCGGTTGGTTTATGTGGCGGAATCCTGACGTGGGAAATCAGAGCTTGCAGGCAAGCCCGGGTTTTGAGACCCTCGAGCGGGTGGGCCCTAGGCAAGTGTTCTATGTTGCGGCTTGTATGCAGTTTGGGGCAAAATGGAAGTATCCTTGTGATTGTGGCTTGAACGCCGATGGGAAAATTGGAAGTACCCATGTGTTTGCAGCTTGAACGTCGATGGAGAAATTGGATGTACCCGATTGATGATGTGTTAGAAGCATACGCTTTAGAGAGCCTTGGTTGAAGCCCAGGTTTGCATACATGCAGCATTTGTAGGCCTCTTTTATTATATGCTCAATATAGAAACGTGTTTGCTGTATGTGACATCCAAACATATTTACTAGGGACGTCCGGGAGGAGATGTGATAGTTACAGGGCAAGGATCGCTTGCGGGATATAGATTGCCAGCCAAAAAGGCCAAAGCCTCATGATGTGTTTCATGTTGTGTAATAGCTCTGTTTTGTGGAATGTTACGCTTAATGCATTATGTATCTGGCTTGCATGCCGAGGTGGCCTAGGAGTGCTTTGCACATTGACGTTTGATTTTATTATTTGAGTCTTGGACTCTAATTTGTTATAAGGCCTTAAGGACTTGTTGATACTGATATTGTTAGTGGATAACTTTGAGTCTTGATCTTTTGTTTTCGTTGTGTTTGGTCTGAGTTTGGAGATGTAGTTTATATCATCTTATAATGCTTAAGTAGTGGTGTTTGTATGTTTTGGGGCCCTGGACGGACCCATATTATATGTTCATTATAGGTGAGTTGTTACAATTTACCTGTTTTGACTCTTCTTTTGCAGAGATTAGCTGGTGTTTGCGAGTTCTCTTAAGGTGCTCACATTATATTTTAAATCTACCTCCTTTTGACTTAACTTCTGCAGAGATTAGGAAATATCCACGAGTTCACCTCAGGTACTAGCATTATATGTTTATTTACCTACTTTTAGCTTCACTTTTGTAGAGACTAGCAGGTGTTCACGAGTTCTCCTCATGTAGTGGAGTAATATGCTTATTTACCTTCTTTTGAATTCTCTGTTGCAGAGATTAGTAGAGGTTCACGAGTTATCTTCATGTACTCGTGTTATAGGTTTATTTATCTGCTTTTGACTTCTATTTTGCAGAGATTAGTAGATGTTCGTGAGTTATCTTAAGTTGCTCGCGTTATATTTTAAAGATACCCGTATTTGACTTCTTTTTTGCATAGATTAGCTTGTGTTCGCGAGTTTATCTAAGTTACTCGCATTATATTTCAAATTTACCTCCTTTTGACTTCTCTTTTGTAGGAATTAGAAAATATTTGCGAGTTCTCATCAGGTACTCGCATTATATGTTTATTTATTTGCTTTTGACTTCTCATTTGTAGAGATTAGCAGATGTTCGCAAGTTCTATTTAGGTACTCGCAATTTATTTTAAATTTACCTTCTTTTGACATATCGTTTGCAAGGATTAGCAGGTCTTTCCTAGTTCTTCTCATGCACTTTTGTTATATGTTTATTTACCAGCTTTTGACATCTCTTTTACAGTGATTAGCAGGTATTCATGAGTTGTTTTCAGTTACTCTCATTTTATTTTAAATTTACATACTTTTGACATATCTTTTGTTAAGATTGACAGATGTTCGTGTAACACCCCAGTTTTTAGAACTTAAATTTCTGATAGCTACCGCCCGACGATAGTAGCTATCGCCGGGCGGTAGCCCTGTTTCATCGGGTAGAGAACGTTGAAACGAAAGCCCCATTCATCGAGTGTTGAGATTTCAAGAAAGAGTTTACCGCACGGGATTAGGCTTACCGCGCGACGATAACTACCGGGTTGCTTCGAGAGCGTTGAGTTCTGATGCACTTACGACAATTGTACCGCTCGCATAAGTAATATAAAATAGGGAGGCTTTCCCAAGAATCGAATTTCTTAAGGAACACCGCAATGTGGACTTGTATTTCAAGGATGACTTGATATTGAAGTACTTAGGTCGAGGTCATGAAGGGGTTTGGTTTTAGATACAAGAAAATAAAAACTAATTAAATCTACTCCTATGCAGGCCGCAACGCTCTGCTTCGCTCAGCGGAATGGAGGAGTATGCGGGCATAGGAACGAGTAGAACAAAAGATTGAGGGTCGCAAACAGCTCGTCGCAACGCGCGCCCCTAGCGATCGCTAGTGCGGAAATACTAACTATGGTGGCAGGGGTAAATATGGGCGTTGTTCAAGCAACTAAAGAAGTAAAATGATATATATTCACATAGACATGAAACAAACAACGCTTACAACTAAAGTGAAACATCATCTACATATGAAGATTTAACCAAGCATACACAACAATAATACAAGAACAAGTCAAGAAATTGACTGAATCCGAAGGCTCGTCTTGGAGTCGTGGAAGGAATCGCCAGGTTGTCAGTCTGCATCGAAACTCAGTCCACAATGACGTCCGGGGTAGAGAAGGTTGTCACTACCCTCCAATGGACCCATCTTTTTCATCTCATGATATAGAAGAAGGTTGCTAGCTTCCCTTTACTGTTGGCTATGGAGACAAAACTTGCAATAGAGCTAAGAGGTGAAGGAGAAGGTTGAGAGCAAGCACCAGCGAGAGGTAAGCATCGCGAGCATGGCCGGATCTTCTCTCTTTGGTAGAAGAAGAAGGGCAGAGGAGGAATGACAGAGTTTTGCCCTAAAACGGTGGCAGGAATGGAGGGAAATGATCCTCCCCAAATGGAAGGAAATCCACGCTTAAATAGAAGAGGTCAGAAAAGTGGTCACACATGGTTTGGCACACGACCGTGCATTAACCGTATGTTAATCACGCACAGATAATGGCCCGCAAGAAAGATGAGTTGACCAGTGCATTTTACTCGCACATGGACGCTTCTTCCAGTGCGTGTAGGAAAATGCACGGGTAACCACAGAGCGCTAAAAAATAGGATAACAAAGAGGAACAGTGTATTTTACTCACGCACGGGCACACATGCCTGTGCGTGAAGGAAAACGCGCGATTAACCCCAGGGCGCTGGAATTCCGAGAACATTATGCAGACCGTGTGATTGCTTCTCGCACGGTTTTCCCGGAACCGTGCGGGAATAAAACGCACGAGTAGATCAGACGTCCCCAGTATTGCTGTGTATAACGCACGATTACGCTGAAACAGTACATGAAGTAATTTGTACGACCGTTCTTTTTACACAGGAGCTGGAAATAGAATTTCGTACATCCCGACCACCGACACAGCAATAAATCCAACTGAGTCTTAACCCCCAAAATGTCCCAAATAATCATTTAAATAAAAAAAACAAGTGCGAGGAGCTCACAGGACTTACCCTCAACACAAGAGTGCGCATTCGCACACCACAATGGGCCAAAACAATGCACTTAATATGATAAACTGTATAAAAGAAATATCAATGATAACATACTAAAATTGAAGTGCAAGTGCGTGAAAGCTAGCAAAAAGTAGTCTGAAAAACCCTATATAAATCGGACTCATCACACCACCAGACTTAAACATTTGCTCGTCCTGAGCAAATCATCTCTAAGCGGAGTGAAAGAAAGCTAGTTAGCTAAGAAATTGCATGAATAGAGTACCATGTGAAGTCATAACCTCATGTACAAAAAGCAATAGTAGAAAACTCATTTATACATGCATAACAATTTCTAATTTCTGCAAACATAAAGAAGATATTAGTAATACTCCTATAGTGAATCATGGTGAATCATTTGATTGTGTGTAGAATGAAAGCAGACCGACAATGAGGTGAGCATTGCTAAAGATCAGGTCTCAAGAGAATCTCCAAAGGAATCCATCAATGTCGATAACCATAAGCTCGCTTGTTCACACTCTTGCCACGGCACTAGTTAGACTCAAGCGCCAATACCTAGGACTTAGAGTAATATGGAGGCTTAGGCGAAGGTGGGTTATTCAAAGATAAACATGACGGATACGCACACCCAAAATCAGACAACCCAAAAATACTCACAGCTGCACGCAACGACAAACACGTGCACCGCACCACCAGACTTGGACTTTTAACAGTGCGTGCACGGCCATAACGAACTCAATACAACAAAATTTTTTTCTATTTTTTTATTCCACATTGGGAATTTTCATTTCCATTTAACCTCATTTATGTTTTTTTCTTTTTTTTATTTAAACAAATAACCACAACGAGCCGAAAACACGGCAACACCACAATCGGCACAAAGGTCCTGTATAACAGCCACACATAATGAATACAAAACTACAACAAAACAAACCAACCGAGCGACCACATTCGGGTGTGCGAGTAAGAAAGGCTATATGGCTTTGGTAGCGAGGCGTAGGGATGTCAAAGGAAGGGATAGGCTCAACGGGGATATAAATGAATAGACTTCGAGAATGGTACAAGGCTCAAACTAGAACAAAGTGACGACTTGAAACATCCCGAATCACTCTAGGACCCTCGTGTGTGTTTTTGAGTCAGGAGGGTTGACTCGAGTCCTGGGAAGTGCAGGGAATTGGACTGCACTTGTGGAGGAGTGGAATTACATGACACGGGTAAAGACACGCCCGTGTCTCTACTCATGTGGCATTGTGTTGAGTTGAACTCAATGAGAGGTGTCGAGACCGATGAATTATATGACACGGGTAGAGAGACGGGCGTGTCCCTACCCGTGTTCTCCAGTCGACGATTATGATCCAGATCGACGAAGTGTTGAGATCGTCGAAATGTATCCAAAGAATTACACGGCCAGGGAACACGGCCGTATCATGTGGACATGATTTGGGACACGGGTAGGGACACGGGCGTGTCCCTACCCGTGTCAAGTATTGAACTGACACGGAAACTGACGTTGTCGTTTCGCCCAAGCAGGACATGGGTAAGGACACGACCGTGTCCCTACCCGTGTCACTTTTCATATATAAGGGGGAAGAGAAAACCCTAGCCATTTTCACGCTCACTTAATCCCTTAGAGAACTTCTGTAGAAGGAGAACTGCTGGAGGAAGATCTACGGAAGGAGTTCCGCCATCGCCGTAAAGGTGAGAATGCCGACGCGAAGAATCACAAGGTCTATGGCCGGAAATAGAACTGCTGGAAATGAGGTGAGTTTCCTACCCTCTCCCTTGGTGCTAGATC
The DNA here is from genome assembly GCA_039583875.1 of Platanthera guangdongensis. Lineage (NCBI taxonomy): Eukaryota > Viridiplantae > Streptophyta > Magnoliopsida > Asparagales > Orchidaceae > Platanthera > Platanthera guangdongensis. The sequence continues at coordinate 119,201,251 of CM077158.1, read as the reverse complement.
TGTAGATACTTAGGCGAGACGTCGACTCAAAAGAGTCTTGACATGTGAGGAGATGTTTTCTCTAGGGTGAGGCGAATCCGGGGCTTGTGCTATTGGTTAGTGGTGTCTTCAACCTCTTCGATCTTCTATGTGGAGATGGGGGATGGTTTCGTGAAGGGTATTGGCCTCTTGAGGTTGAATAAGGGAGGAGGTTTTTTGGAATGATTTGGGAAGATCGCCTTGAGGAGGAAGATGAACCGATGTCATTCATTCCGCCTTAAGTTGTGTGCATAATCTGTAATCTGCGCGCAGCAAACTTCGTGGAAACCCTTAAGCGTGATATTGCAAGATCTGGGCTTTTAGCTGAACACAAAAGTTGAAGCCCTTGAAAATACCTTTCCAACGAGTGGCTGCATGACTTCGGGCGACGTCTGTAGCCATGGAAAAGTCTGAACGAAAATGGTGTTCGATAAATCCTGCATGCAGAAATTGTGTTCTGTACGCAGCGGACTTCAAGTCTGATTTTAATTAGGATAATGTCAAATCTAGGCTGAGGTCTGAATACAATAGTTGTAGCCCATGGAAAGACCTTTCCATTGACTGGATACATGTCTTTATCGGATTCATGTAGCTTCGGGAATCTCCGTTTAAATTTGCAATCTAGATTTACTCTGCATCTAAATTCTGGGCTTTACATAATATGGATTTGGATTCGGTGGAATTAATATTGCTAGCAACTTGGCTTGGATGAACACTTTATGGCTAAACATTTTAGTTGCATGATTGGTGAAGCTTTTTAATCAGATTTCATATAATCAAATTGGGAATCAAGCTTATTTAAATAAATTGACTTGATAGAAATTGATAGAGTGTTACTTATGTACATCATGTTTATAATATGTCATTACCATTTAGAAATAGTGATAGATCTTTATATGCGCATCATGTTATATTATGTTGTTATCATTTGGAAGGTCATGTAGAGGCATAAATTATGGCCATGAGTATGTTTGACTAATGGAATGGGTATAGTAGTCCAATACTTAGAGTGTCGTCTCCCTACGGGTAGTGTTGTAAAAAGATGTAAGTGCGGTGTTGACCGTCACTTGTTTAGCTTGTGTTGGAATAGAGTATCAATGGATGGTTGTGTTGTGTCCTCGTGCCTTCTTCCGAGACCCCTCCCATGCCACGGTGTTGTGAAATTGCATGAGGTGTGAGTCAACACGCGGTGTCGTAATCCTGGGTTAAGTATAGTGTGGCAGGTTTACGGGCTCGTCGATCGTCACACCGACGGGAGTTGACAGTTAGAATTGGGTGGTTGGGCTTGGTCCTCGGTGTTCATGTCCCGGGGCTCCTTCCGTGCCAAGTGAACGGTTGGGCTGTGTCCTCGTGCTTACTTCTGAGGCCCCTTCCGGGTCACACAAGGCCAGTTCGGGCTGTGTTCTTGATGCACATCTACCCAAGACCCTGCTGGGCCATAGTACGCATGGGCTCCGCTGTTGTGTTCTTATCATTGAGGCGTACGGAGGCCTAGGTGAAGTAGTGTGGATACCCGCCTAGTAGTAGAAGTGCTCGTTCTACTGTCACCGCCTGGCCACGGCGGCTGATGCCTGAGATGTTAGCTACCTGCTCGAAAAGTGGGAACTATAGTCTGTGTCGACATAGCAATTGCATGTGTGTGATCATGGGTGGGTCATTGCATAGCATACATAGCATTTCATAACATTGCACAACAAGATCCTCATCGTATAAGTTTGTATGGGCACTCTTATACGATTAGTTACTTTTATGTAACCCGATCCTTAACTTATAAGTTTGTATGGGCATTCTTATATGTTAAGTTACTTTCATGTTGTTTCTTATACCTGCTAGTTTGTATTGCTCTCAAATATTTGCTAGATTATGATACTGTTACTCTTACCTTATTTTCACCTGCTTGTTCCCTTTTATGCTTATTATATATTGTACTCTTGTTCCTTTTCCCCGCCCGGTGCTGAGGAGTCGCTGGGGGAGCGGATGTGAAACCACTTAGTAGTTTCGACTAACGGTTGCTACGTCTTCCTTTTTAGGAGGTCACGCCGCAGGTAGAGCAGCCGCAGACTACGCAGCAGGACAGCCAGGCCAGGATGACAGAGCCTAAAGTGACGGTGCCATCGATACCGTCGGTTACAGATGTTAGTACTTTGATACTCTGATGTAGCCCGTTTGGGCAATGTTTAGCTGTACTCTGATATATTGTAGAAGCATGTTTTATCTTCTCCTTTATTGATGTATTTGGACTTTATTACTTTATGTGGATTTGACTTCTCTTTCTTATTATATTTGGTTGGGTTGGAATGTTCTATTGATATTGTTGTAGCCGGCGGAATAGGCGTCTTGTGGTACAGGTTGGCCCGTGTGCTAATGCTACCGCAAGGAGGCTGTTCCGGGCATAAGATCCCCCCATCATGCCGTGTTTTGAGACTCAGGAGGGGGGTCTTACAAATGTTATCAGTTTGCCATGATCCTCAACTTAGGAAGTCATTCAACAATGGTGCCACACTCGTTTGATTAGTCAGTTTGGGGACAAACTGACTTAGTGGAAGCAGTGGTTTGCCCATATGTAATTCACGCTAAGTATGTCCAACTTTGACCTTAAGATTAGCCAACCTGACCATACATTTGTGTTTTATGTGTAGATTCCAGTGCTCGTTAAGAAGGTGGGAGGCACTCCTGTGCCCTCTTTACCCACTCCCACTCAGTTCCAACAATCTGAGTTGGGGCTGACGCTCACGGCCATCCTCGATGCTTTTAGGGCACAGCAGCCCCCGATGCAACAACAGGACCCGAGCTCCAACTGGATGAGCACCTTCCGGGCTCTCTCCCCTCCAGCCTACCTTGGGACAGAGTCAGCCGTACGTACAGAGGAATGGATAGACACGGTACAGGAGTTGTTGGATGGTATCCGTTGCCCGGCCAATATGGCAGTGACATTGGCGGTGTCCATCTTGGACTTACATGCTAAGAGGTGGTGGAAGTCCCTTATGGGCTCTACCTTCCATGGCCGAGTCTATAAGAAGATAAGTTGGGGTGAATTCTCGGGTGCTTTCTTGGAGCACTTTATCCCTACATAGGCCCGAGATGAGCTTGAGCAGAGGTTTCTTCTACTAAAGCAGGGATCAAAGTCGGTTACGGAATACCAGCGGGAATTCCAGCATCTCGCAAGGTTTGCGGATTCTTACGAGTTGGATGACAGAGGTTATGCCAAGAACTTATACAAAGGGCTGCGAGATCCCCTAAGGCATTCCCTTTTATTTATAGCGGATGGTAGCTTGGCGGAGATCATTGATATGGCGAAAAGATTGGAGGCGGACCAGGTGGGATGCAGTAAGAGGCCTGCGGAGGATGTGATGGAAGCTGGCCCATGGAATAGAAGGAGGCGAGACTTCAGAGGAGGAAGAGGATATCAAAGAGGTGGAGGGCGTGTCCACCGGAACTATAGAGTGGAGCATCCGGTTCCGCAGCCTCAGCAATTTCAACAACCTGAAGGGCATCGTGGTCTGGTGTGCTTCGAATGTAACCAGTCGGGCCACATCCGACATTTCTACTCGCAGCTATTTGGCAACATCACTCCCGCTCTCCCTCCGGCAGCTCCTCGAGGGCGGGGTCACGTGCGTGGTCAAGGACGAGGACCGCGAGGAGGTAACCCTGACCCTGCTAGGGATCAGGTGTACGCGCTTGACATGGCGCAGGAACGGAACCCCCAAGATGTGATTGCAGGTTTGGTTTAATTAATTAACATATTTTCTTGGTCTAACTTGAATTGATTAAGACTTACTAGACACCTAGCAATACGTTTTGGTTGTTGGTACTTAGGCGCAGTGATTATTGGCGGGAATACGGCCTATGCGCTGTTCGATATCGGTGCCTCACACCCCTTTGTGTCCGAGGATTTCATAAAAGACGTGGAGGGTGTACAGTACTTCAATGGAATAGCCCGACATGTACGCCTTCCAGATGGCTCGGAGATGATCGCAACCGCCAAGTGCGAGTTGGAGTTATTTATTGATGGGAAGGCCTTTGATACGTCGGCCAGGGTTCTGAGAATGCCGGAGTTTGACATCATTTTGGGCATGGCATGGCTGGACTGGCACTTCGCGAGGATTGACTGCGCTGAGAAGCGGATCTATTTGAGACATGGAGACTCTGATGTCATCTTCCAAGGTATTGGCTTTGCGTCTCGCATGATGTTATCTTCCGTCCAGGTTGTAAAAGCTCATATGAAGGGGAATGAGGTCTTCATGATATGGTTCGAGTTGAAGGAAGAAGCATTGGAATTAAAGGATGTACGGGTAGTACGGGATTTTCCCAAGGTATTTCCCGAGTAGCTACCAGGATTACCTCCGCATAGAGAGGTTGACTTCCAGATTAATCTAGTACCAGGTGCCAAGCCTATATCCAAGGCTCCATACAGAATGGCCCTGAAAGAACTTGCGGAGTTTAGAGTTCAATTGCAAGAACTGGTGGAGTCAGGGTTCGTTCTCCCTAGTTCATCACCCTGGGGAGCCCCTGTGTTGTTCGTAAAGAAGAAGGATTGAACCCTGCGTTTGTGCATAGATTATCGGGAACTCAATCAGTTGACGGTGCGGAACACTTATCCGCTACCTCGGATCGACGAGTTGTTCGATCAACTAGTGGGAGCACATTGGTTTTCTAAATTGGATTTGCGCTCTGGATATTATCAGTTGAGGATACAAGAAGGAGACATCCAGAAAATGGCCTTCAGTTCAAGATATGGTTTGTATGAGTTCACGGTAATGCCGTTTGGGCTCACAAATGCCCCTTCGGCCTTCATGAGCCTGATGAACAAGGTGTTCGAACCGTATTTGGACATCTTCATCATTGTTTTTATCGACGACATCTTGGTCTACTCAAAGTCGGAGGAGGAGCATGTCGAGCATCTAACCTTGGTGTTGAAGAAATTGAAGGAGCACTCCTTGTACGCCAAGTTTAGCAAGTGTGAATTCTGGCTTAAGGAGGTTACTTTCTTGGGGCATGTGATCAGTGGGGCAGGATTAGCAGTGGATCCAGCAACAGTGTGAGCCGTGAAGGAGTGGTCGCCCTTGAAGTCGGCGGCCGATATAGGAAGCTTTCTTGGACTTGCAGGGTACTACCCCAAGTTTGTGAAAGTATTTTCCAAGGTTGCCCTTCCTTTTACCTCCTTGACGAGGAAGGGTGTGCCATTTGAGTGGACACCACAGTGTGAAGCGGCATTTCAAGAGCTGAAGGATAGGCTTACCTCCATCCCCATCCTTGCACTTACGTCGAGAAAGGAAGGATTTCAGGTTTACAAGGACGAGTCATATCAAGGGATGGGAGCGGTATTGTTGCAGCACGGGCACGTAATCGCTTAAGCTTCAAGGCAGTTAAAGAAACATGAATTCAATTACCCGGTTCATGATTTGGAGTTGGGAGCAGTGGTGTTCACTTTGAAGGTCTGGAGGCATTATCTATATGGCGTCCACTGCGAGATCTTTTCCGATCACAAAAACTTGAAGTATGTCCACACTCAGTTAGAGTTGAACCTGAGACAACGGCGGTGGTTGGAATTTCTATGCGACTATGAGTTCACCATGAACTACCACCCCGGGAAAGCGAACTCGGTAGCCGATGCATTGAGTAGAAAAGTGACTGGCTCTAGCCCAGAGTCTCGGTTGATGAGTTTGGAGTTGGCTCAGATGATTGAGGAGATGGAAATTACTCTAATATTCAAGGTTCATTCGGCAGAGTATGTGGAGTATTTGGCGAGCATGAGCATAGTTTGTGATATCCGGGACCGGATTCGGGTGGAGAATGGAATGGATGCGGCCTTGGCCCCAACAATCAAGGCAATCGAAGATGGGACCACCGATGAGTACACACTAAAAGACGGCCTCGTTTATTTTAGTGGTCGGCTCTATATTCCCAAGTGCGGCAAAATCCGGGAGGATATCTTGAGAGAGGCACATTCCTCTCAATATTTTGTACACCCGTGTATTGCCAAGATGTATGCCGGCTTACGAAAGACCATGTGCTGGACAGGAATGAAGAAGGATGTTCATTACTATATTACACATTGCGAAGCTTGTCAAACGGTGAAGGCTGAAAGCAGGAGTCCCGGTGGTTTGTTGCAGTCGTTCCCCATCCCCGAATGGAAGTTTGAGGATATCTCCATGGACTTTGTCCATGGGCTACCTCGCTCCCGTTCCGGGAATGATTCACTGTGGGTTATTGTTGATCGACTGACAAAGGTGGCCCGGTTCATTCCAATGAAGAAGGAAGCACCCGTGGATATTTTGGTACGCCTTTTTGTGGAGCAATTCGTACGGTATCATGGCGTGCCCAAGACAATTGTTTCGGATCGGGATTGTCGGTTTACATCCAAGGTGTGGATGGCGGTATAGACGTATTTGGGCTCGTGCCTAACCTTTAGTACTGCATTTCACCCTCAGACGGACGGGCAGTCTGAGCGGATCATCAGAACACTGGAGGATTTATTGAGGTTGTGTGTGCTGGACAGAGGAGAACTGTGAGAATGACTCATACCACTAGTGGAATTCTCCTACAATAATAGCCATCGGGCGAGCATCGGTATGGCGCCCCATGAAGCCTTTTATGGAAGAAGGTGCAGGACTCCCTTTTCTTGGGTGCAGGACGAAGATCCGAAGGCATTGGGAAATGAATATATAGATGAGACTGATGCGGCGGTCAGATTAGTACGGGATCGCATGTTGGAGGCTCAAAGTCGGCAGGCGAAGTATTATAATGCAAAGCACTGAATGGTGGAGTTACAAGTGGGTGATAAAGTGTTCCTCAAGATTCGGCCGATGCCTGGAGTGTCGCGGGTGCATGGGGTGAAAAAGCTCAGCCCAAGGTATGTTGGGCCTTATACTATACTGGAAAGGATTGGCCCATTGGCCTATCGGTTGGAGTTACCACAAGAACTAGAGAATCTCCACGACGTGTTCCATGTGTCGTCGCTTCGAAAAGCACTATTGCGGCCCGACCAATATATTCCCACTACTGATGGTGCAGTGGCATCAGATAGGTCTGTGCGACTAGAGCCGGTGCGGATTGTTGACAACGAGACAAGAACATTGCGTCGCAAAAGTGTTCCCTTGGTGAAGGTACTATGGTCCAACCATGGGAAGGAGGAGTACACATGGGAGCCAATGGATTTGATACAGCAACGCTACCCGGAGTTGTTTGCTCAAGGTAATTTTATTTAAAAGCATATGTTAAATTTCCTGTTATGCTTTTCTCGCCACATCCTAAGCCTGATATCGGGGATGAAATCTTTTATTTTGTTTATAGGATTTGTAACGTCCCGAATCGCTCTAGGCCCCTCGTGTGTGTTTTTGAGTCAGGAGGGTTGACTCGACTCCTGGGAAGTGCAGGTAATTGGACTGCACTTGTGGAGGAGTGGAGAGATCAGTACAGAGAAGGACACGGGTAGTGACACGGGTATGTCACTACCCGTGTCAATGTGACACGGGTAGAGACACAGGCGTATCTCTTGTTGAAATTTCTCAAGGTGGTCAGCAAGATAGCCAAAACTCCAAATTAATATCTTCGGCACTACCCAGTTCACACTTTGATCTAGCGGAAAAACAGGGAGCAAGCTCAACACACTAAGCACATGGAAGAACAAGCAGATCTTATATTCATTAAACTTCTTTAAAAGGCGAGGTATACGTAGCGAGACATGATTTCGCTAGTACAAATAGTTGTAACAGAAAGCACAAAAACAAGCCATGCAGACAGCTCTAGAAAACGCCGAGACCGCCGAAGTCGCCAAGACCGCCGAACCTGCCTGAGCTACTGCAACACGCCGAATAGACACGGAGTCCGCCGAAGACACAAGGCCGCGCGGACACACCATTATTCGCCTACTGCTGATGAACTGAAGAACAGACCGCCTACCCGCCTGCGCCTGGCGGACAAGTTATTGGAACTTGCAAACGTTGAAGCAGAGAACTAACAAGCCGCTGAGCGACCTGCTGAAACCGCAGAGACCGCACACTTCCAAGTACTTGAATGAAGTCAAAGCCAAACTCCTGGCTCCTTGAAGTTACCCGCACAACCTGCACACAGCAAACCGTCAGCTCTACTCAACCCGCGCGGACAGAAAACGCAGACCGCTGCAATTTTCCCAAGCCCAACTTACTGTTCACTTAGTTACTGTATACGTGCTGGGAGTCCTATTTATAGGCGAGGTGAGGAGTGTGGTCACCGCCCTAGTGGATAAAGACACTTCCACAGCCCGCGCGCAAACAATACCCGTCCTCCGAGTCCGCAAGGACTTAGCCGGATTCCAAGGATCAACCCGCCAGGAGCAAGACAACTTTGGGCGAACCCTCAACAGTCCGTCCAGGCTATGCGGACAAGGCACCAGCCCGCAAATCCGAAACACTAGACAGCAACCCCCTTCAGTGACTATCCACATAACAAAACGCTATAAGCATATCATCACAGCAACGCCACCATCCGCCACAAGCCCACAACCAAAGGCAGTCCGCCCGGTCAATCAGCGGACTTGGCGGATACTGCGGATACACTAGTCTTGTCACAGAATGTGACCAAGTCCAGATCCACCAAGGGCCTAACGCGAGTACGGCGGATAAAATCCCGTCCGCCAACCATCAAGCATGTCGCCACACTCCTCCTGAGTTAAGGCAGTCCACAAGAACCTCGCATAACTGTCCAACGCAATGGCCACCTACCGGACTCCATACATCAGTCCGCCACAGCAACATCAGTGTTGTTCTACGAGAGCTCGGCAAGGCCACAACCATACTCTAAGGTCAGTCTGCAATGGCGAACACCGCGGACACGCTAGTCCGCAATGGCCGTGTTGTAAGCACAAGCTTGCAACACGGCCACAGAGCAACGTACACCAGTCCGCGAACCTGCATCCGCTCAGGCCGCTCCTTAGCTAAACCAATCAGCCAATGCCCTATCCACAGATAACAATCCGCCCAGGCCGCGGACATAGTCCGAACAAACCGCTCAGAAGAACAGCCAACTTCCACTAGACATACCACCAGGCCGCATAATAGCAGTCCGCCTAGTCTGCCGGATCTGTCCGCACAGGCCGCCCGGCCTACCCATCAACGACTTCCACTTCACAATTTTCGACACTCCTCCTTGAAGTGAGAAGTGGTGACCAAGCCCAACAAGCTGCGCAACCGCTCAAAGGGCCCCTTCGACAGTGGCTTCGTGAAGATGTCAGCAAGATTATCTTCACTCTGAACATGTCCGACCAACAGAGATCCCTCCAAAACCTTCTCCCTTATGAAGTGATGATCGATCTCTATATGCTTGGTCCTAGAGTGACACACTGGATTGTTTACTAGTTTGAGAGCACTCTCATTGTCACCCCGGAGTAAAGATGGGCCTTGCACTTCTTCATACACATCCTCTATAAGCCTCCTCAACCAGATGGCTTCCAGAGCAGCCAAGGCCGAAGCCTTATACTCTGCCTTCGTAGTTGAGACGGACACCGAATCCTACTTCTTGCTACACCACGAGATGCTAGCTGAACCGCAAGTGAACACATAACCTGAAGTTGACCTCCGATCATCCGAATCACTGCCATATTCAGCATCCGTGTACCCAAGCAAGGCAAAGTCCGAGTCCTTTCTATAGAGGAGTCCCATGTCAGAAGTTGACTTGACATACTTCAAAATGCTCTTAGCCTCCACTAGATGAGACTTCCTTGGTTCAGCCATAAATCGACTTACTCGGCCAACAGCATAAGCAATGTCTGGACTTGTAATCATCCGGTAGATCAAGCTCCCAACAAGAGCTCTGAACACCAACGTGTCAGGAAGAATCCTTCCCTCAGCTCGTCGAAGCTTCAGCCCATGTTCCAGTGGAGTAGAGCAACTCTTTCCTTCGCCCATGCCGAATCGCTTCACAATGCGATCTGCATATCCTCTTTGTCAAATGAGTATACCGCTCTTCTTCCTCTCCACTTCAAGACCGAGAAAGTGATGAAGCTCTCCCAAGTCCTTCATCTCGAAGCGTATTGCAAGCTCAACCCTGAGCCTTGCTACTTCCTCCTCCGAATTTCCTGTGATGATCATATCATCCACATACAGTAGGACCAAGACTTGAAGCTCCCCCTTCTTCTTGATGAACAAGCTGGAATCTGAGTTGGAAGCAAGATAACCGCAGAATTGCAAGTATTCTGCTATCTTTCCATACCAATCTCTAGGAGCTTGCTTCAACACATAGAGTGCCTTCCTGAGCTTGCAGACATAGCCCGGATGATCTTCAGAAATAAATCTAAGTGGCTGATCCATGAAGATGTCCTTATCAATTTCTCCGTAAAGAAAGGCATTCTTTACATCAAGTTGCCACATCCTCCATCCCTTGCTTGCAGCCAACGCGATCACCACTCTAACTGAAGTCATCTTTGCAACCGGACTAAACGACTCCTCATATTTTTCTTCGTACTGTTGTGAGAATCCTCGAGCGACCATGCGAGCTTTATATATATCAATGCTCCCATCAGCCTTCTTCTTAAACTTAAACACCCACTTGCAAGTCATCGGAGTAATGCCATCAACCTTGGGCACAAGATCCCAGGTTTCATTCTTCTTGAGAGCAGCAATCTCTTCCTTCATGGCATCTTCCCACTCCTTGACTCCAGTGGCCTCATTGAAGCTTGCAGGTTTTCGCTCATCCAGAGGACCCGGAAAGAAGCAGGAAACAAAGCTCACTGCATTCCCATCACAGTAACGAGCCGGTGGCTTAATAACCCTCTTCGATCTCCGAAGGGTCGGCTCCTTGCTTACTACCTCCATTGCTTCTTCAGGCTCAACTCCTACTTGGGGCAAGCTTTGAGCAATGCTCCCCCTACTTCCTGAGGCAGAAGGCTTAGCCTCAGAGTTTGAAGCAACAGGAGATGCAGGTGAAACAACAAGCTACTCTTCCAAGCCTTCAGCAGCAACCAAGGGTTCTTCATCAACCTTGCTACCGGTTAGCTCAACCGAGTCACCTCCATACGACGTCAACTCATCAAAGACATTGTCACTTGACACCATGAACTTCTTCGTCGCAGGATCCATGCATTTCCATCCCTTCTTTCGCTCATCATAGCCAACAAGGACAAGCTTTCTTGACTTTGCATCCAGCTTAGTCTGAGAAGCATCCGGGACATGCACATAGCAAGTTGAACCGAACACCCGAAGGTGTCCCACACTTGGCTTCTCCTTCAGCAACAACTCAATAGGAGTCTTCATGTTGATTGGGCTGAGCGGCATCCGGTTGATGACATAAGAAGCACAAGACATTCCCTCTGCCCAAAAGGACCTTGGGATGTCTTTCGCATGAAGCCAACATTTGCAAGTTTCCATCAAATGACAGATCTTCCGCTCCGCTACTCCATTTTGTTAAGTAGTTTGAGCACAAGTGATCTCTCGTTGGATCCCGTGCTTCCTGCAGAAGTTAGAAAACTCGGAGGGAACAAACACACCCCAATTATCTGTTTTAAGATTCTTGATCCGGAAGCCAAGCCGGCCTTCCACCAACTCCTTGAACTCCACAAACAAATGGAAGGGTTCTGACTTGTCCTTCAAGAAATAAACCCAAGTATACCTTGAGTAGTCTTCAATCAGGACAAGCATATATCTGCTTCCACAAAGGCTGGCCGTGACAGTTGGTCCCATCAAGTCGCCATGAATGCACTCCAATGGTAGCTTGCTCCTTTTTTGTGATTTATCAAACGGAAGGCGATGTGCCTTACCATATTGACACCCCGCGAAAACATGCCCGTCGCCAAAGGAGGATAACTTAGGCAAACCTCTCGCCAAACTTCTACTAGTCATAGCCTTTAGCTTCTCCATGTCTACATGCCCCAGCCTCCATGCCAGATAGCTGTGCTATCGTTGGCCCTCATACGATCAACATAAGCATTAGTAGCAAGAACAAATAAGTTCTTAACTCTCCTCCTTATATGAGCAACATCAGCCTTAACCGCTGATACGTTGTGAAGGAACCTCACGTCTGTTGGCCCAAACAGAACGTGATAACCAGCATCTACTGCATTGGTCACTGAGAAGAGGTTCTTCTTCATTACCGACACATGATACACACTCCTTAATGTGAGTGGCCCTTGATCACTACCCAAAGATACGACTCCTTCTTTCTCTACTGCATAAACAGATTATCAGCAATGATAATAGCTTCATTACCTGAGTATGCTTGCATAGAGGAGAACTTCAATTTGTCTCCGGTGAGGTGATGACCACACCCGGAGTCCCCGATCCACTCGTCGTTGAAGTCCTCAGCAGACAAGGAACGGACACAAGTGCCCGTCATGAAAGCTCCGCCCCATTCTGCTTCCTCACTCCTAGAGCAAGCTTCCTCCTTTCCTGCAGCATGCCCTGGCTACAGCTTGACCTTGCAGTCCCGCTTGAAGTGCCCTCGCTGATGGCACCTGTAGAACTTCAAATTCTTCTTCCAGTCCATCTTCGAAGAAGCACTCCTCTCTGGCTGATAAGAAGTTGAAGGCTCATTCTTAGCCGGGAGTATTCTTGAAGTCCTCGCCTATTCCGGAGTGGAAGTTCGACGACATTACTATGGACTTTGTGCACGGGTTTCCAAGGTCACAGAAGGAAAATGACGCCATTTGGGTGATCGTGGATCGTTTGACAAAGGTGACGCACTTCATTCCGCATCAGAAGGATGATTCTGTGTAGAAATCGGCAAATTTATATATGGATAACATAGTATGACTTCACGGTATGCTCTGTAGCATCGTGAGTGACTGAGATGGGCGGTTCACGTCCAATGATTGGAGGCTGGTGTAGCAGATGTTGGGAATAAAGCTAATTTTCAGCACAGCCTTTCATCCGCAGACGGATGGTCAGACCGAGAGGGTCAATAGGACAATGGAGGACATGCTTCGCATGTGCGTCCTGGACTTCGGGAAGCAGTGGGAAGATCAAATATACTTGGTGGAATTGGCTTACAACAATAGCTACGAGGCGTGCATACAAATGGCGCCCTTCGAGGCCCTATATGGTAGAAGATGTCGCACGCCGTTGTATTGGTTGGAAACGGGTGAGTCAAAGTTATATACGCGGGAAGTGGTGGAAGATGCTACGTCATTGGTTCGAACAATTCGAGAGAGGTTGCTAATCGCTCAGGATCGCCAAGCTAAGTACTATAACGCCAAGCATAGGAACGTGGAGTTTGCTATCGGCGACTGGGTGTACTTGGAGATCAAGCCGTTCAAGGGTGTCCCGCGGGTGCGGCATTTGAAGAAGCTAAGCTCGAGGTACCTTGGACCGTTTGAGGTTTTTGAGCGGATTGTCGAAGCAGCCTATCATTTAAGGCTATCAGTAGAGCTTAGTGATCTACACGATGTATTCCACATATCGGTGCTACGGAAGGCAGTGCAAGAGCTTTCGCAAGTGATTGCGGTCGACCAAGTGCCGGTCGATAATGGGTTGACGACGAAGGTCAAGCCTATATGCATTGAGGACTCGGAACTCAAGCGGCTACACCACAAAGAGATCAGGATGGTCAAGGTCCATTGGGACAACTGTGGTGGGGAAGAGCTCTCGTGGGAGCGAGAGAAGACCATGCTTGTGGAGTACCCGGAGTTATTCCACTCAGGTACCGTTTAAGTTTTGTTTATCTTTCCTTTATGTAATTTCATGATGAAAATCTTTTAAGAGGGAGAGAGTTGTAACGCTCTGAAACTCAAAAGAGCGACGAGTATCATTTCGAACCAAGTTTGGAACTTGGTAAGGGTTACACGGCCTAGGACACAGGCATGTCCCAGGGCATGTCGTGATCGGGTCGACGATCTGGCCGAGAGTTCAATGAATTTTGGAGTCGACGATCGTCGAGCAGCGAACACGGCGTGACATACGGGCTTGTCCCGGGCCATGTCCTAATATGTTGAAGTCGGGCTGTGGCGGGGGAGATATACGGTGTAGAATACGGGTCGTGTCGGGTAGACACGGGCGTCTCAAAATGTGACACGGGCGTGTCGAGTACCTATGTCCCTTTCGGGCATTTTTCGATCCTGTGTCGATGGAGTAACACGGCACACTATACGGCCGTGTACTGTATGACACGGGCGTGTCAAGTTTGACATGGGCATGTCTAGTACCCATGTACTTTTCGGGATGCGTCAGTTTCGACGGTGAATGCGGAACACGGCCCTCGACACGGGCGTGTCACAGGCCGTGTTCGGCCAAAATTTTTGATTTCAATCCCGGATCGTGGCCGTCCATTTCCTTATTTTTGGATCCGACGGCTGGGGGTTGTTCCTGCTGGGATATACCCGGGAAAAGGGTTTCAAAGCCCTCATTTCTCTTACTCAATCTCTTTCTAAAGTTCTAGATAGAGGGGAGAGTAAGGAAGAAGAAGGGGGCCAGATCCGGTCACCGGCGGAGCTTCGGAGCTCCAAATCGCAAGCCGACTTTGGATCTTCGGAGGCGAGGACAACATGGTGCTTTTCATCCTCATAGATTTCCGTGGCACCAAGGAAAAATGCTAGGGTAACGGTTCTCATCCTAGGACATGTGAAGTCCTCTTTCCCTTTGCATAAGAAGCCCGCTCGCGCGAGTTTGCGGTGAGTTTGAGGCGTTCCTTTAGGTAGACATGAATAGTCCCCGTTGTGTATATGTATAGTCCATAATCGAGAATAGGACATAGGCATGATGGGTGAATCCTACCCGGACAAGTTAGTCTAGATCGATGATGTTGCATTGCATGAATGGCCGGAGAAGACTCGATGATGTTGCATTGCATGAATGGCCGGAGAAGACTCAGTGCGAATGGTTCTTTTTCGGGTTATCTACGCGTTATATTGCAAAAGGGAGCCTTGGGGACTAACTCTATGGTGCACTTGCAAAATAGGGCAGATGCATGATTTTGCCAAACATGGTGTCCTGGGAGCCAACTTGTACATAACTGGGTTATATAAAGTGTGTGATCGATTTGGGACTCTGGAAAGCTTGACCCGCGCATATGGCTTAAATTGACGTTGCGATGTGGGCAACGGGTTAGCCGGAACTGTAATCGCTCTATGTCATTCGGTAGGAGCCATCGGCATAGATGGAGGGTCTTCGGCGGTCTATAGCTTAAACTGACGTGACCAATGCCGGAAAGACAAAAATGCTCGCAAGATTGGCCGTCCAAGTGGTGGTGGTGAGACCGAAATGTCTATGGCTTAAATTGACGTGACGTTGCCCAGTTCACCGAGAATGTGCCCTGAGAGCACGGGGTGTGTGCTCGTGCATGCTCACGCTTGTGATGATGTGTTTACACTATACTGCTTGGTTATGCTAACAAAGTGCAGGGAAAGGAGCATTGCCGCCCCGAGTTTGGGGCGGGATCGTTATAATTTGATCAGCATAGCTGACTGTTGCTTTGTTTCCCACCGTTACGGTGGATTATTGCTTGCAGGTGCTGCGTAGCTGAGTGGTAAATAGCGGACAAAAGCCCAAGTTGCTGAGCTGGCCCTCGAATGCCTAATTTTGATTGTTTACTTGTATTATTCATGTGTGACTGGACAGCGTGCCAGGGTATGGAAAACACTGTAATTTTAGTAAACAATTAGAAGGCCTTAAGGCCATTGTACTTATGTATTGTACTTTCATTCCTGTTGGTTTGAGTAGTGGACATTTATGCTTATGCTGGGTTCTTTATTTTGCAACCTTTTAAATTTCTTCCACTAGAATGTACTCTGTGTAGGACGTTGATTCTTAGTTGGATGGTTTCCATTAAGTAATCTTCCAGTCTCTCTGTGGTATATGGCGTCGGGCCCCGGCCGGACCTACTGCTATATGCTATGCGACGGATATCGGGTGTTACAAGGACAGGTTATTCCTGCGAGCTGGAGGCTCAGGAGTTTATATTAGGACAGAATAGTCTTGTAAGCTGGATGCTCTGGTTGAGATAACTTGCATGTACATTGAAAAAAATTAGTGGCGGGTCTTTGGTACTAGCCCAGTCGTCATACTTATGGCAGTATGTTGACTCTAGCGAGGTGTAATGGTTTGAGGAACCAGTAGGTTATTTTATACTGTGGTATGGTGGTCGATCCCCAGAAACGCACACTCGACCATAATGACTGGTGGTATTGCCAGCAATTAGTAAGCAGAGACTCTAGAGTACACCTAAGACGTAATAGAGGCGTATGGGAGGTCTAGGCCTGATAGTGTATATACCTGCCTATGAGTAGAGATGCCCACTCTACTACTGTCGTAGCCACAATGGTGTTATCAGAGAGTTTAGCTAAGTTAAAAAACTGGAAACTAAATGTATGTGATTACATAGTCGTGTGAGTAAGTTTTACTTGTATGAATCTTAACATGCATAGCATATCATAACATACATATGTATTAGGTCATTCATACTGCAGGTCCTTATCATATAAATTTTATGGGATCTTTTATATTATAATTTACAATTATTGAAACCTTAAATTATAAGTTTGTATGGACATTGTTAGAAAGTAGAGAAAAAGAAGCGAAAAGAAGAGAACAAGCCGAATAAACTTTTGAATAATCGAAATTTTATTATTCAAAAAAGATATCTATTACAAAGGTATGCCCTCCTTTATATAGAATGAAGGAGAGATGAGAGAATACAAATAAGAGATGTGGGACTATAATTTACAGGACAAGCGGACTATACAAAACAAACCGCACAAGCCGCGCGGTTAGACAGCAGGGCTAACCGCACGGCTACCACCAGAGAGGAAGAGAGACTGCCAGGGAAGACCGCCAGACCGCCCGGTTTCCAAGCCGACTGAGACAAACCGCCAGACCGCGCGGTCTTCAACCCGCCAAGACAAACCGCCAGACCGCCCGGTCACCAACTCCAACACTCCTCCTCAAGCTGGAGCATATATATCGATCATGCCCAGCTTGTCACAGATGTGGAAAAAGGAAGCGGACACTGGCTTGGTGAAGACGTCTGCCAACTCGTTGTCGGACGTGACAAATGGAGTGCAAATCTGTTTTTTCAATATTTCTTCTCGAATAAAATGACAGTCGACTTCTATGTGTTTTGTTCTCTCATGAAAGACCGGATTTTTGGAAATGTGTATCGCGGCCTTATTGTCACAGAACATAGGAAGAGGATAGTTGTAAACCTCTCCTAAGTCAAGCATGAGAGCCCGCAACCACTTTAACTCACATGTAGTCGATGCCATGCTACAATATTCAGCCTCTGCACTAGACCTGGAAACGACAGACTGTTTCTTGCTCTTCCATCTCACAAGATTGCCTCCAACAAATGTGCAGAAACCTGAAGTCGATTTGTGGTCCCCTTTGTCATCCGCATAGCTTGAATCAGAGTAAGCTTCAACCCTTAGGTGACCATTCTTCTGAAATAGGAGTCCTTTCCCTGGAGCAGCTTTAATATACTCTAATATCCTCAGAGCAGATTGTAGATGACACTCCCTCGGAGCTTGCATGAACTGGCTTACCTTGCCAACAGCATAGGAGATGTCGGGTCTGGTTACCGTGAGATATATGAGCTTGCCCACCAGACGCCGGTATCTCGTAAGATCAGAGAGAAGAGGTGAGTCATCTGTCCAAGTTTTGTCTTCTCCAGCAGCCATAGGACAACGTGCAGGTTTAGCACCAGTGAGTCCTGCATCCTTTAAAAGATCAAGAGCAAACTTCCGTTGTGAAAGGACCATGGAGTTGGGCTTTCTAGAGATTTCAATCCCCAGAAAGTATTTTGGGGAGCCCATATCCTTTGTAACCAGATGTTGACGAAGGTGTTTCTTGGTCATCAGTATCCCATCCTTGTCATCGCCAGTAAGAAGAATGTCATCAACATAAACCGCAAGAACAACAAGACCAGAGGCGGTTTTCCGAACAAACAAGGAGTGATCTGCTGAGCTTCGTGTAAAACCAATGGCCGCAACAATGCCACTGAACTTGTCAAACCAGGCACGAGGACTCTGCTTGAGGCCATAGATAGCCTTCTTTAGCTGGCATACCCGTGTCTCCCCCTGAGCAACATACCCAGGAGGTTGCTCCATGTAAACAGCTTCCTGCAGATCTCCATAGAGGAAGGCATTCTTAACATCTAGCTGCGAGATGGGCCAATCCCTATTGACAGCTACAGAGAGAAGAACCCGAATGGTGCTGAGGCGAGCCACGGGCGAGAAAGTGTCAAAGTAATCAACCCCATAAGTTTGGGTAAAACCCTTGGCAACCAGGCGAGCCTTATAACGATCCACACTGCCATTCGGGAGAAACTTCACCACGAAGACCCAGCGACAACCAACAACATCGGTGCCGAAAGGAGGCGGAACAAGGGTCCAGGTACCCCGTTCAGTGAAGTAGCAATCTCCTCATCCATGGCAACTTTCCAGTGAGGAATAGTAAGGGCCTCCTGGTAGGAACGGGGGGTGGTAGTGGCCGAGATAGCCAGGGCAAAGGCTCGGCGAGCAGGGGTAAGGCGATCGTAGGAAACAACCGCAGCAAGAGGATGGTGGGTACAAGCCCGAACCCCTTTGCGAAGAGCAATCGGGAGATCCAGGTCAGCAGGTGCCTCAGTATCCGGAGTATCCGTGGTGGAGAGAGCTGGCCCGGGAGTAGAGAGAGATGGCAGCGGAGTGGAGGGAGAAAGCGGAGTAGAGGGTGGAGATGAGGAGGAGGGGGAAGGCGGTGGAGTGGGTGGAGAGGACGGAACCTCAGTGGGAGCAGAGGGAAGGGATGGGTTGGTATGAGAAGGAGGAGCAGGAGGAGGAGAAGAGGAAGCGGGAGAGAAGTAAGAGGCATTGGCAAAGAAGGTGACATCCGCAGAGACAAATTGCGTGCGGGTAACAGGGTCAAAGCAACAATAGCCTTTCTGAGTGGGAGAATAGCCCAGAAAGACACATTTGGTGGCACGGGGTGAGAGTTTATCACGCGTGGCAGCGGGAGAGTGCACAAAAGCAGTGCACCCAAAGATGTGTAGAGGAAGAGGAAAGGGATCCTTGTCCGGATAAAGAATGGAGAAGGGGGTAGCACCGTGGAGAACGGTGGAGGGAAGGCGATTGATGAGATAGCAGGAGAGAAGGACAGCATAGCCCCAATAGGAGCGAGGAACATGCATTTGATTCATCATAGTGCGAGCGACATCAAGGAGGTGACGGTTTTTGCGTTCCGCCACCCCATTTTGTTGGGAAGTGTAGACACAGCTGGTGTGACGAATAACACCATGGTGAGTGCAAAAGGAGGAGAAGTCGTGGCTAAGATACTCCTTAGCATTATCAGAACGAAGGATTTTAATAGACGTAGCGAACTGAGTTTTAACCATCGAATAAAAAGAGGTCCAAACAGAGAATAACTCGGAGCGATCTTTAAGAAGATATACCCACGTTGCTCGAGAGAAATCATCAATGAAGGTGACAAAATAGGAACTGCCCCGACCGATGGTGAGGGTAGGAGCGGGACCCCATATGTCAGAGTGAACGAGGTCGAACGGATGGGAGGAGCCCCGACTCTGCGTTGGTGGGAAGGAGGAGCGGTGATGTTTGCCAAGTTGACATGCATCACAGTTTAGAGGAGGATGATGAGGAGGGAGGTGCGGCAGGAGTTGTCGTAGAATGCGGGGAGGAGCATGACCAAGGCGAAGATGCCATTGGAGAAGATCTGTAGAGGAGGAGGAGAAGACGGATAGAGCAGAAACATTGTCAAGGAAGTAGAGGCCACCACTCTCAGTCCCGGTAGCAATCGTCCGTTGGGAGGCCGGATCCTGAAAAGCACAAGAGGTAGGGGTGAATGTGACAGAACACTGTAGTTGCTTGCATAAAGAAGTAACCGATAATAAATTGCACGGAAACTTGGGCACATAGAGGGTATCAGCCAAGCAGAGAGACGGAGTGACTTGAACCATGCCCGTCCCATGGACCGGGGAGGGAGATCCATCAGCGACAATGACTGGGGGCAACTGAGCCTGTGTGTCAAGAAGAGAGAAACATTGAGGGTTGCCTGTCATATGACTTGTGGCACCAGAGTCGATGAGCCATCGTCCGCGAGTCACAACATGAGCACTACCAGAAGAGGTGACCACGGAGGCTGACGGGCTGGAGGAGAGGAAAGCCATGGAAGCAAGAGAGTAGCAAACCGCTACGAGAAGAGAGTAGAGCACCAAGCCGGGCAACCAGAAAATAGGCCGGGCGGCTAGAAAGGCCGCTTCCAAGAAGCCGAGCAAAGCAGAGGGAAAGAAGTCGGACGACCTGAAAAAGTCGGGCGAACAGAGGAGAACAAGTCGCGCGGCCAAAGATGAGGCCGAGGCGACTAGCAAGCAGGAGCGGGTAGAAGGCAACAAGAAGAAAGCGGCGAAAAAGCAGGCAAAGGTCCAGCGGGGAAGAGGTCGCGCGGACTGAGAAGACCGAGCGAACAAAAGAGAAGAGAAGAGCAGGTGACCGCGACCAAGATGCGGGTAAGAAAGGAATAACCCGCACGGTCAGGCAGATCACAGCAGCTGCGAGAAGGCGGTCAAAGGCACAGCGGGGAAGAGGTCGCGCGGACTAAAAAAGGCCGAGCGAATAGAAGAGAGGAGAAGAGCTGGTGACCGCGACCAAGATGCGGGTGAGAAAGGAACAACCCGCACGGTCAGGCAGATCACAGCAGCAAACCGCGAGTTCAGAGACAACACACGCGGACAGAGACAGACCGCAGCGACTAGGAAGTCGGAGCGGCAGGAAAGAACAAGGAGCGCGGCGACACGGAAACAGGTCGCTGCGACAAAGAGCAGTAGGAGAAGAGAATCAAGAAGAAGCAAGCCGCGCAAACAGGCAGCGGAACAGAAACAAGCCGCGCGGATAGAAACAAGCCGCGCAGACAGATGAGAAGACAAGCCGCGAACAACAGAGAGCGCACAGAATCAGGAGGAAATGACCGTGTCCTCTGATACCATGTTAGAAAGTAGAGAAAAAGAAGCGAAAAGAAGAGAACAAGCCGAATAAACTTTTGAATAATCGAAATTTATTAATCAAAAAAGATATCTATTACAAAGGTATGCCCTCCTTTATATAGAATGGAGGAGAGATGAGAGAATACAAATAAGAGATGTGGGACTATAATTTACAGGACAAGCGGACTATACAAAACAAACCGCACAAGCCGCGTGGTTAGACAGCAGGGCTAACCGCACGGCTACCACCAGAGAGGAAGAGAGACTGCCAGGGAAGACCGCCAGACCGCCCGGTTTCCAAGCCGACTAAGACAAACCGCCAGACCGCGCGGTCTTCAACCCGCCAAGACAAACCGCCAGACCGCCCGGTCACCAACTCCAACAGACATTCATATAAGTTAAGGTACTCTTGTGAATCAAGCTTAGTTGTGATGTTTACCTTATTACACTATACTTTCTTACTCTACTGCTTCTTATATTATAGTTCAATTGTTTATTGTTCTTTACTTTTGTTATTCATATTTAACTGCTAGAATAACGATATAAATAATGTTAAATGTTATACATGATAGAGTAGTTCCTTTGTCACCTATTATTTTGAGGCTGCCTAGTTTTTCTCCACATTCATCCTCCTGTATGGTTAATAGGAGTCGTGGGGATGAGATGAGGACAAAATGGCTTAGTCATTATGACTAACGGTTGGTTGTGACCGCAGAAGCTCAAGGAGATGGAGCGCTAGCATGACGAGCAGGATGAGGTGGCAGGACTTGATGACCGGATACCGCGCATCACAACTACTATAGCTCTATGACATGTGATGATGAGTGTTTAGTTTCAACTTCCTCTTAGAGTTGTGTGAGAGATGGATTTATTTTATTTGGTATGTACCAGGTATAAGCCCATACTCTATTATTTTTTCCTCATCGTGGACTGTATTTTTATTTTATTTATGATGATGATTCCGTGATTCTGTGGACTTGTCCAGTACTCTTTTTATTTTATCAAATTGGCCAAAAGGTTGAATTAGCGTACATGCTGGTAGGATCAGCGTCATGCGGTAGCGATAAATATGTGCGTTATTGTCACTGTAAGGCGCAGTTCTGGGCATAAGACCCGAGTAACTCCTTGGTAAGGGGAGGGGTCTTACAAAATGGTATCACTTGACAAACGTTCATATGAGAAAGAAGTCCATAATACTAGATCACCCCGCTCGAGCATTAGTTTGCGGACATACTATGTAGAGGAAGCAATGGTGTGACCATGTGTAAAAATCACAAAAAATAGTCCTTTTCAGCAATGAGTTAGGCCAACCAAACTAAAACACCACTTTGGTTTGACTTACCAAGATGATTTTGTGGTGTATCCTAGTCTAATATCGACATCAGGTTTAGATTGGTTAAGGTACAAGGATACCAAAAGTTACCAAGGGAAGAATTTATTGCGAGAGTCACTACTTAAGGCTTAAACTCTGATGACTCTACACCAACTATCGAGTGATATTATCACTTCTTACGAAAGATGATAGGGTTGACAAAGGGAGAATTGGTGCTTATAATCTATTACCGAAATAGTAGGATACCCGTAAACTTAACCCTGGTACTGATGACTTGATTATATTGATACAACCACAGTGACAAATACCAACGATCGAATAAGAACTCAAGTTTAGAAGAGGCCCATTTTGGGTATGGTCACATGTTGACCTTAAGAAGATTGTCATAAATAGTAACTTTCAGGGCCTAAAGTATGTAGCATATCAGTAAGCCTCTGGGAGGAACTCAAAGTCTAAGTCTGTTAGCCCTAAGGATTGAGAGCACATCTAAGATGAGTGTACCATAGAGATATCAAAGAAACTTAGCCCAAAGTGTATGATGGCTGATCCTTTTGTTTACTGGACTAATTTATACTGACTTGATTTTTCCTAAATCTTGTTTACAAGATATTATGTCACAAACATAGTGATCTCGAAGTTTGGAGTATTCAAACCTTACGTGGGTGAAAGTTGAGACTTTGTATGTGGATAAATTGTTAGATGATCAACCCTCCTTTGAAGTTTGGGATATACATAGAGGGTTGCTCGTTTATATATATTACAATCCTATAATAAGGAAGGTCAGCATGAGACGTTAAAAACTTTCTTAGGTTTGTAAATCAGATAATTACGTGGCACAACTTAAAGTGAGATCGTAATTTCATCGATGCATAATGACATGTTATATTCAAAGAACAGAATAAGTTGTATACAATCTGTTGGAACCCCATGTTTGATTTGGGCTAGGTTCACTCATAGGTTGGTTGACCCACTTGTATAGCCAGGGTCAAAGTATAGGTCTAAGTTAGTCTTAGTAGAACAGGCTTCACAAAGACCAGCATTGGACATCATTTCAAAGACCAAGACTCAGATGTAGAGTATGAATTTCAAATCAGTTTGACTTTCGTCGTACCCAGCTCGACGATCATCGATCTCCTATCGACGATCTCAGAGATTAGTCTCTGAACTGAGCTCGACAATCTACGAGCTCAGGTCGATGCTTTCTCTTCTGTTCTTGGATATCTCAGATCGACGATTTCCTGTCTCAGCTCGACGATCTTCTATCTCAGCTCAGCAATTATTGTTCTGTGTTTAACTGTCTTATTGCTCAACTGTCTTGAAGATTTCATTCTTATTTTGTCAATGTTATTTATGGCATCAAATCTCTGGTAGTTAATGCTTATGTTTTCAAGGATTATAGCCATTTATATTGCAGCATTAACTATAGGTCTTCACAGAGTTATTATATTATATTACATGCCAAAGACAGTTGTGGAAATCATTTATTGCAGTAATTGTAGCTGTTTTGTCTTCTCCTCGATTACTGCAGAATATGGAAAAGGAATGTTTTTGAAATTGAAACCAAGGTTTTCAGAAAAAGACAGAGAGACAGACAAAAAAGATTATTCTTGCTTTCATCCATTCTCATTTTTCTGAAGCAGATCTTCAACAACTTTCTCATTCTATCAGTAATTTGAAGAAGAAGCAAAAAGAACACCTTTTTCAAATCAAGATTCTTCCTGTTCTTCTTCTCCAGGACCTTGCTAAGATATTCAAGCACCATTAGTCTAAGGCTCATGGATCAAGTTTCTCAATTGAAGACCTACTCACACTGTGCAATGCTTCCCGGCCTAAACCATTTTACATCTCAGGGGGAGCTTTGTCAACATCACTGAATCCACATAGTCTTCTCAATGTGATTGAGAAAAGAAGACTTTCATCACTTTCTCATCCCCACCTCTATACAGGGTTTTAATTCCCTTCAAAATTATTCTGGTTCACAAGTCTCCTTCCAAAAGACTTGGGTTGGTTTTTGGGCACCTGATCAAAAACTCATTGGTGGCAGTCACCTGATCAAAACCTGCAGTGGATTCCTATCAAGGGTGGTAGAAGAGTGGATGTATCCAGTTGGGGAACCATGATAAGAGTCTTGTGTTGTCTGGTTGTGCTTTCTGTGTTCTTTTATGCTTGTGTTATGGTTAGCCTTTGCTTAGATTTTGATTAGATTAGCTTAGAATGGTTCCCCAACTGGATACATAACAAAGCATAATCCGGGTTGGAGGAATCATAACATAGCTGTAAGGTTGACTTGGTTCCCCAAACCCAACATAACAAAGCATAATCCGGGTTGGAGGAATCATAACATAGCTGTAAGGTTTCGGATACTACAGTTCCCATGTATGGGATTTGTATGAGAAGTCCATGACCAAAAGGAGAATCTATGATAGAGAATTTGGAAGAAATAATCCAGCTACTCCTCCCAGACCACCCAAGTATTATCCTAAACCTTACAGCTATCAGAGAAGACAGCAATAGAAACAAGACAAGCAACATCATCAGAGCTAGCCCAAAAGACTCATGAGCTATGGAAATGGATTTTAGTTGTTATTGATATTTCTGGATAATCATATTTATATAATTCAAAGTTTTGGATCTTATTATCTTTTTCATAGTTCCTTGTTTTCTTACACTACTTGATTACTTAGCATTCTTTTTATGTCCATAATTCACCTTAGTGTAAATGGTTCTGACTTCTACAAATAGGGTGAGATCGTTGGGTATTGTATCCACACTAACCCAGATTTGATGAAGTCACCCTTGAACTAAGATGAATTAAGTTGTATTTGATGCTTGTTTTGAGTTATGTGTTTGCAGGATTCTAATGGGAAGTGTAGACCAATGTTAGTCTACAATGGGTCACCAAACACAAGAACATACAATATAATCCCTCATTGTGTGTTCCAAAGTGTTGACTCATGTGTAGCCGCTATATTGGGATACACTTCATATTCAAGCTCTAGTACAATGTGAAAAGACTTGATGCTGATTTCCCTTAGAAGAAGAAAATCTGTCCGAAAATTTTTCCTAAGTAAAGTACTCGAGTACTTCCTTACTTACTTGAGTAAGTTACTGAGTTTATACTCGAGTAGTTAAGATATACTCGACTAGTCCAATTATGGCTCTCGAGTAATTCATCTTGTATACTCGAGTAATTTCCTCTTATATCTCGAGTTTTCAGATTTTCTCTTCTCAAATTTCTCTAAGTGAAATACTCGAGTAGTAATATATATACTCGAGTAGTTCTATCTTCTGTCTCGAGTAATTGTATTCTGACTCGTATAGTTCCTACTTACTCGAGTAGACTGAATCATATACTCGAGTAGTTCATCTACTACTCGACTAGTCAAATGCTTTTGCTTGTGTAATCTAGAATTCTATTCCAGAAAAATTTCACTAAGTGAATTACTCGAGTAGTTCATGTTATATACTCGAGTAGATCATTCTGTCTCGAGTAGTTCATGTTACATACTCGAGTAGTTCAATTTTTCTTGTTCCAGAAATTTTCTAAGTGTTTGTCTCGAGTAGTATCTTATATACTCGAGTAGTTCATTTTTATATACTCGAGTAGTATTTCTTATACTCGAGTAATTTACTCCACCTCTCGTGTAAGTTCTTAAGTACTCGAGTAAGTCATTCTTATTACTCGAGTAGCTGATTCCTTAAATTCTTATTTACTCGAGTAGTTAACTCTATATACTCGAGTAATGATTTATTTTTCTCCCGAGTAATTTTTCTCATGAACTCAAGTAGTCATCTTCTACCTACTCGAGTAGTGCTGCATATATTCGAGTAGTTCTGCTTGACTCGAGTTATTTACTTTGAACCTTTCAGAAATTTTTTAAGTCCAGACCTAACGGTCTTATTCTTAACTCTGACGTGATTGGTCCACATGTCTTTCCCTTTATGAATCATTTAAGTCTAATCTTCTTGTCTCCTATAAAAGGTCTTGTAAATCCGACAAACCATAAGTTTTCAAAGAAAATTATTCTAAGAAAGTTTTTGCAGCCGTCTCTTTCCAAAAATATTTATGTCTCCTCTCTCTCTCTGCAAGAACCGGAAACTCGCTGCCGCCGCCATCGCTAATTTCTGACCGGCTAGGGTTTCTTCTTTTCAAAGGATTCATATTAAGAAGACTCTACAGATCGAGATCTCCACTCAACGCTTCATCTTCTCATTCGATCGTGTAAAGTCGAGAAGTTCCAGATCTGATATTGGCAAAATTCTTCTTCAATATTCTGATAAAGCCGCACGCATAGAAGAAGGATTTTCTGATTTTCTGTTGCAGATCTGAAGCAGAGAATTTACTGTTTGTATTTCTGTACTAATTTATTTCATTATTGTAGGACAAGATTTCTCCGAGTGTAGGAGTTTTCAACTCCGAGATTGTTGGAAGTTTTGTCTTCCGAGTGTAGATCTGTTTGTGGATCGAGTTTGTAGGAACATTGTTCCGAGGGTAGGATTGTTTTCCAATCCGAGACAGTGGAGTAACCAAGTCTAGTATATTGCTAGATCGGTGAGGGAAAGTGGATGTACCTAAGGTTGGGGAACCACTATAAATCTTGCCTCATCTGTGTTTGCTTGTTTGGTAAATAGTTCCGTGCTTTGGTTGAGATTTTTTTATTCCGCAAAAAGACGCATAACTCACCTATTCACCCCCCTCTAGGTGATTTAGGATGGCAACTATTATCTTTCATCCAGCCTGTAAGCTATGTCCGATCCTCTCCAGGATCCTGTAAGGGCCCATATACCTAGGGCTGAGCTTCTTCTTCCGACCGCGCACCCGTGAAACTCCATGCATGGGCCGGATCTTCAAGAAAACCCAGTCTCCCTCCTTAAACTCTACCTGACGGTGTCGGGCATCGTAATACTTAGCCTGTCGGCTCTGCTCTTCTAGCATTCGGTCCCGTATCAGCCTCACCTGAGCCACGGTGTCTTCGATAAAATCCGATCCCAACGCCTTCGGATCCTCGTCCTGAATCCATGAAAGTGGAGTCCTACATCTCCTTCCGTACAAGGATTCATAAGGAGCCATCCCTATGCTGGACTGGTAGCTGTTGTTATAGGAGAACTTGACCAGTGGTAAAAGCTTCTCCCAAGGTTCATTTCGATCCAGAATGCATAGCCTTAGGAGGTCCTCCAATGTCCAGTTGGTGCGCTCCGTCTGCCCATCCGTCTGGGGATTAAATGATGTGTTGAATGTCAGCCGCGTGCCCAAGTTAGCCTGCACTGATCTCCACTCCCTGGATATGAACCGACCATCCCGATCTGACACGATCGTCTTCGGTACCCCGTGGTAACGAATGAACTGCTCTACGAATCTCCGCACTAGTACCCCAACCGAGTCATCTTTTCTGATCGGAATGAATCAGGCCACCTTCGTCAGCCGATCGACGATGACCCAAATCGAATCGTTTCCCGTCCGTGATCGGAGAAGGCCATGAATGAAATACATCGCGATGTCCTCAAATTTCCACTCCGGCACCAGAAGTGGCTGTAGCAATCCTGCGGGGTTTCTGCACTCCGCCTTCACCAGCTGGCATGCCTCCCAATAAGTCACGAAGTATGTAGTGTCTTTCTTCATCCCCGGCCAGAAAGTCGTCTTCTTCAAGTCTGTCGTCATCTTGGTGATCCCCGGGTGTATAGAATATCTGCTACAATGTGCTTCCGCCATGATGTCCTCCCGAATCTGACCTCCTGCGGGTATATAAACCCTGCCTCTAAAATATAGCAATCCATCTCTCAGTGAATAATCTCCCGTCGAACCCTCCTCCAAGGCTTGGAATATCGGCTCTGCCCTTGCATCTGTCTTCTGTCCGTCCCGGATGCGGTCCCAAATATCATATATGGCAACCATCGATGCTAGATACTCCATGTATAGCTCTGGATCATTCTCAGACACTAGGGATATCTGCATATCTCTGAAAGACCGGACTAGCTCCATGGACATCAGTTGTGCTCCCTTCAGTGAGGTATCACCTCTTCGGCTCAGAGCATCTGCCACCACGTTCGCCTTCCCGGGATGGTAGTGCATGGCGTACTGGTAATCCGACAGGAAATCCACCCAAAGTCTCTAACTGATGTTGAGTTCCTTCTGTGTTTCCACGTATTTCAAATTCTTGTGATCTGAGAAGATGTCACAGTGAACCCCGTAGAGGTAGTGTTGCCAAATCTTCAGAGCAAAGATCACTGCACCCATCTCCAGATCATGCACCAAATAGTTCTTCTGATGTATCTTCAGCTGTCGGGAGGCGTAGGCTATTACGTGCCTGTTCTGCATCAGAATGGCACCCATCCCTTGGTAGGAGGCGTCCGTGTACACCTGGAATTCCTCCCTTCCCGACGGAGGAGCAAGAATGGGAGTCGAGGAAAGCCGACCTTTCAACTTCACAAAGGCCGCCTCGCACTGTGGGGTCCAAATGAAAGGGGATTCCTTTTTCGTCATGGATGTAAGAGGGAGTGCAATTCGGGAGAATCCTTCGACGAACTTCTGGTAATATCTGGCAAGTCCCAGGAAGCTCCGTACATCCGTGGCTGTCTTCAATGGTGGCCAATCCTGAACTGCCCGAATCTTGGTCGGGTCTACTGCCAACCCAGCACCGCTGATGATATGACCTAAGAAGGCCACCTCCTTTAGCCAAAACTGGCATTTTATGAACTTCTCTTAAAGCTGGTGTTCCCGTAGCCTCTCTATAGTCAAAGTCAGGTCTCGTGTATGCTCCTCCTCAGTCCTTGAGTAGATGAGGACGTCGTCAATAAATACGATGACGAATATAACCCTGCCGTCCTTCTTCTTGATGAATAGCACCGGGGCTCCCCACGGTGAAGTGCTTGGCCGGACAAACCCTGCCTCTACAAGTTCCTGTAACTGACTTCGGAACTCTGTCAACTCTTTCGAGGCCATTCGGTAAGGGGCCCTAGATGCCGTCTTGGCCCCCGGCACAAGCTGTATCTGGAAGTCCTGCTCTCGGTGCGGAGGTAGTCCTGGCAGTTTCTCTGGAAAGATGTCAGCAAAATCTCACACCACCGGCATGTCCGTCACAGACTCCTTGGCCTCTGCCATCTCAAATAGAATCTTATAAACCTCCTCTCCCTGCAGATGGGACTTAACGGCCTGTAATGAAGATAACAGTATACGAGAGGCAGGTTTTATACCTTTGATGACAATGACATAGTTCCTGTGCCTCACGGTGATCCTCTTTGCTTGGCAATCAATCTGGGCATGGTTCCAGTGCAACCATGTCATACCCAGTATCATCTCGAAGACTGGCATCCTTAGGATCGTTGCCGGTACTTCGAATGACTTTCCGCCAATCTCCGCCTCCATGTTGTAGTGGGCAGGGGTGAATAGCTCTGATTCGTCGGGTAGACGCACCCTCTTCATCAGGCCTGTGAACCGCTCCACACCTTACATCCCTTCCATGAAGGCTTCCGACACGAATGGGTGCGAAGCACCCGTATCGAACAGTGTATAGGCGGGCTTGCCGCTGATGAAGACTATACTTGGGGAGATTAAATGTCTTAGGATTCTATAACGAATTTTCTTTCCTATTTATTCTATCTAGTGCAGTTCTACAAATTTGACAACTGAGAAAGGGAATTATATTTAAATAATTAAACATCTTGGCATACCTCCTATGACCTGCTCTGGGTTCCGAGGCTGCGCCAGGTCAAAAGCATACACCTGCTCCCTTTCTTGTCTACTATCCCCACCCTGGTATCCATGTCCTCGGCCTCCAAGATATTGCGCTGGCTGGGCAGCCGATGGTGCTGGTGGGGGTGCCCCCCTCATGGGGAAGTTCCTCCTGATGTGCCCCACCTGATGACAATTGAAGCATTCTGGCGGGGGATATGACATTCCCCCGGGTCTCTGTCCCTCCCGTGTCTGAAGAGGTAGTGGAGCCACCACCACTGGCTCCCTTGTCTCCTGACTTGCCTCCTAACGAGGCTGGTCCTCGACCATCCTCCCGTTCATGATATGGGCTCGTCTCTGATCGTTCCTTGCTCCTTGACCCTGATCCTCTGCTGGTCGTTTCCGGCCCCGAGTAGCTTGCCAATCAGCCTCAATCCTTTTTGCCATCTCTAGTATCGGGGAAATGGGCCCGTCGGATACAAACAGTAGAGTCTCCCTCAGCTCCTCTCGCAGGCCTTGTAGAACCTTTTGGTATATCCTGCCTTGTCTAACTGATAAGACTCTGCAAATCGGGCTAGATGGTTGAACTCTCGGTGGTACTCCACCACCGTCTTGTTCCCCTGTCTCAACTGCAAAAATCTATCCTCCAGCTCGTCCCTGGCCGACTGTGGAACAAAGTGTTCCAACAGCACACCCCTGAACTTCTCCCAAGCAATATCTGCAACATCCCTGTCAGCAAACGTCGAATCCAGCGAAGTCTTCCACCATCTCTTCGCATGGGACTCCAAGCAAGAGATAACCAAGGGAACCCTCTCCTCCCACGGGCACCGGATCCCGGTTAGCATCTCATACATAATGTCCAGCCACTCCTCTGTTGGAATGGCCAACTCAGTCCCCAAGTAGGATGGGGGAGCAAGTCCTCGGAAAATGCTCCGCCAGTTGTTCCCCGAGTTTGGCTGCGAAGCCGGAACCTGTTGAGCCCTAAAAGCTTTCAAGATGGCTGTCATAGTCTATCCCATCTCTGACTGTAGGAATGGAGTGTGGACCGGGGGATGTGGTGCAACGTCCAGAGTCTGCTGGGCTCCACCTTGTTGAGTGGGCTGAGCTGGGGGATGCAAAAAAAACTACATTAGTACGTAATCGACACAATACCTAATAAAAAGTGGACAATTTCCATGTGATCTCCCATAAGGGCACACCACTGCTTCCGCTGCTTAGTTTGTCCCCAAACTAAACTCACGCGGGGGTGACCCAGAGGTTGTGGACTATTACTTTTCAATTGAGGTATGCTTTGATACCACTTGTAAGACCCCCTATTTTTTTTGTAAACACCGGGGTCTTAGGCCCAGAACCGCCACTTTACGGTGACACCTTCATGCCCTGAAGGGTCATCACCGCCAAATGCCAATTCTATCGGCCGATTCGATCACAGAAAAGCAACAAAAGTAGAGTAAACACAAGTGAGGTAAAAACTCTAACCAAAAGTCCACAATAAAATCACATCAGAGTAATAATATCTCCACGAAGGGAGAGTCCACAAAATATAAATGTACTAAAAATAAGGGCTTAAGCGCGATACACCAAATCCTCACTACATAGTCACTCATGCGGAAGCAAAATAAAACACTACTAATGTCAGGGGCTCACAGTCCCCGCCATCTGATCTCCAAGCGTGCCGACCTGCGGGGCTGCTCCTCCATGCTGGGCTCCATGGTCCCCTAAATTGATTTGGCTCGAAAACAGTTAGTCTAAAAGACTAAGTCCTATCATCCCCCTCCCCTTCCCCCATGGCCCCTAGGCATCGAGCGGAGACGAAGAAAGGGGAGGACTTGAATGTGGAGAGTAATCAAGAAACAAATGGCAGCGGACCTATACTAGCAATTTTATAGTAAATGTGGCCGTAAAGTAAAGTATGAAAAGTAACCTTAACTTATACGGAAACATTTAAGCAAGGGATCTTTTACAGGTCTCCCATCGTATAAAGAGTCTCATACCAATTTATATGTTGGGTTGTCGGTTATTATCAGCAATATATATATATATATATAAAGAATTTAACCTTAATTTATAAACTTTTCCACACAAGCTTATAGACCAAGGGGACGTTTTGTAGGACCTATTGTATAAGCGTCCCATACCACTTATACAATAGGTGACATGGGTTATATGCTATGATTATGCTATGACATGCAAGTGCGTTATGATGCGATCATGCAAGTGCAACTCACCCACCCGACTCTGTGCACACAGACCTTTAGTTCCCCCTTTCTGGAGTCGAACCTCCCAGGATACCTCCGAAGTGGCAAATGGAAGCGGTGGGTTGGGCCTCGCCCACCTCTAAACCGGTAATTGTACTACCAGCCAGACCTATCGTACTCCTCAACACTGGTGCACAAAGCGAAGCTCCTGCGTACTCTTGCCGGCTGGCGCACCGGACTTCACTTGGCCAAGTGTTAATCCACACTCGCTGAGTCAACGTACTGGTGTTCGTGCATCGACACTCTAGTATCGAAGACCCACCACCTTTACTTTATGCACATGCAACCTTATGTATCTGAACCGAGCTAAAGCTCGCCGGGCTAACCTGCCAATCACAACAACAACCGAGCCAGAGCTCGCCGGGCAAACCTGCCCATCACCAAATCCACCGAGCCTACTCCCCGAGTGACCCAACCTAACCCCCACAAATCTGGGGAGTGTGTTTGCAACCCTAGATTATTTTTAGTTACTGTTGCAATTCAGTTTTACCTACTATTTAGGTTAGCCTAGGACTGCCCAAGGTATACCCTGTGAAGGGCTCTCGAAGGCACTAGGAACTACGGTGGAATTACGCCCAAACCTCCTTTTTGTAATGCACTTACTATTATTGGTTGCTACCCGATTTCCCAACCCTTAATTAATTTTACTGAATCTAGCCCTATTGCATTAAACACTTCCTCCCAACGGGAAGGATGATCTTTCGCCGATCCCGAGCACCACCTAACACTAGTCAACCTCACACTCTACTAATCATGTCTTCCAATGATGAACTCCCTTATTTACCCAAACCAGCAACATACTGAGGATTCAACTCTTCAAAATTCATTACACACTCTAGTTCAGTTTCCGCAGTTACTATATGCAGACCACCCTATACTATATGAGATGTATGAAGGAGGTACTCCGGATTGTCTTCCAAATCCCCTATAAAATTTACCAGAGGTCTATCATAACACATTTAGTGTAAAATCAGAGATTCATAATTTTTCTAATTAATTTGATATTTATTGAATTTCCCAAATGTTTGGCCATGGGAAATTTTGAACATGAACTATATGATCTACTGAATTAATGGCCACCCAAAAATTTTGATCACTAAATAACAGAGATATATTACTAGAGACTAATTTCCATAATTTTTCAGAAAATATTTGACCTCTAATTAATTTATCCAAAATAATTCCCTTAATCATATGTAAAGAAGGAAGTACCAAAATTATTCATTAGCAAATTATATAAAAATTACAGAATCTTAATATGGTACAGAAAGGGTTATTGTGCAAAAATCATAATTTTTCAGGCT
This sequence comes from Platanthera guangdongensis, assembly GCA_039583875.1. Lineage (NCBI taxonomy): Eukaryota > Viridiplantae > Streptophyta > Magnoliopsida > Asparagales > Orchidaceae > Platanthera > Platanthera guangdongensis. Next base: position 119,167,798 of record CM077158.1, on the reverse strand, counting down.
TGCTAGACACCAAAATAAATTTAATTAAATTTCTATAGAAAAAAATACTTAATGAAGCAACCCTTAGAAATATTCTTCCAAAAATCCCATAACAATTTACAGAGCTTTAAAACATAATAAAAAGACCTATGTCTAAATTTCATCAATTTCCAACAAGTAGTTACTTCATAATATATTTCTAAGTAAATAGTACAAATTACTAAATTGTTAATGAAGTATCCAAAATAATAATCCTAAATTCATAACAAAATCTTCAGAGCTTATACTAACTTTAAACACTACTCTACACAAATCTCATCACTGTTAAGTGAGTTTTAGTGACATTTTTTATTACTACAAGGTTTGTGCCCTAAACTAGGGTTAGGGTTTCGAGGGGGTTTAAGGCTTCCAAATTCCCTAAAATTTTAACCAGAGGACTACTAACCCTATGGTCCTCTCCACCAATTTTCAAGTCATCCTAAGGTCATTAGACCCCATGACCTTCAAACCCTAAAAAGCCCTCCCTTAGGGTTTGAGTTTGGATCCAAGGGTAAAACAATCCTAAACCACTCCATATTCCCTAAGAGGGTGATAATGGTCCTACCAAGTCAGTGGTCAAAATCACAGCCTCTGTTGAGGTGATTTGACCACTCAATCATCAAAAATAGCTCTTTGCCCTAAATAACCCCATAAGGGTATCCCTAGGGTTGGATCAATACCTAACCAAAACATCTCCAATTGAGATGAAAATTTTACCAGAGCCCTACATGTCCTCTAGGACCACACACCCAAATTTGGGGGAGTTTTGAGATGTTTAGGAAACATAATTAATTTATTCATGGATTATTAAATTTTTCTAAAAACTATAGAAAATTTTCTCCAACAATTCCCATTTTTGGACAGGCCCTAGGTATAGCTAGGGTAGACTCCCTGCCCAACTCTCAGATCATTTGGACAAGGGATGAAGGGTGTGCATCTATTTGAATCTCAGGATATCCCTAGGTATAGGTCCGACCAAAATGAGTGACATGGACAAACCATGCACCCATATTGGTCCAAATAAATTTTAACATAAACTAGACTCTCCATGCTAAAAATTTTATGTTGACCACTTTTTATAAAACAACACCTAGATATTTTTAGAAATTAAAACCATTAAATACCAAAGAGTGTGACATAATTAAATAATAAGAAATTTATATCCTATGGTTTTATATCATTCCCAGCACGAATCTTGGCGCACAGTGGATGACATCCCTTCATCTTCAAGCTCCAGCCGATGGTCTCGATCTCACCGTCCTGGAGCTTCTTCCAGACGCTGCAGCCGGCGATCAGGCCACCTCCCCGGCCTTCCACCGCCACCACCACCTCCGTTGAGGTGGTGGTTGTCGCCAGGCGGCGGCACATCCGCCGGAGGGCCATTTTCTGGCGAACCCGATGAGTGAAAATTTATGGAAAAAATGGAGAAAATGCTTTCCCGATCGGGCTCAATTGAGCCCGAACCTTGGCCCTAAAGAATGCTATGATTTACCCACGAAAGAAATAGAGGAGGAGGACCTTGTCGGTGGCCTGAAGTCGAGAAGATCGCCGGGAAGCCATCTTTGAAGGCAGCGCCGCTCGGTTTCTGCAACTGCACTGTGGGGAGGCTCAGTTTCTTCAGGTAAGGATTGGGAAAGGCTTCCCTCGAACCACTGATGGTGTTTAAAGCCTCAGATGGGGAGAGGAGAGGTTGGATCATCAATGGCCATTAAGGCCATTAATGGCCAGATTTGGCCATGGTAGAGGGGGCTGAACCAGGCCCTTGGTGGCCAGGGAAATGGCAGGAAACCTCTCCCCTTCCATGGGGGAGTTGAATTCAACCATTAAAGGTGGCCTTTGGCCTCCCATTGGCCGAGCCCCTTCCTTCCCTCCTCTTTCATTTTTCTCTCTCCTCCATAATCATGGAAATGGAGCTCACCCTCTCTCCTAGTCACCAAGTTGACTTGGTCAATCTGGAGAACTATTGGCAGCCCATCCATACACATCATCTCCTAAAGAAGCCACATGAGGAGGCTTGAACTTGGGCTAGCCTATTTGGGCTAGGTTGACCCAAGGTAGGCTTGGGTTGACCTTGGTCTTTTTGAACTTTTTGGTTGCCCCTAAAGAGTCCTTTGTGACCCATTGATCTCCCCTAAGGCCTAGTTAGGGTTGGATAGGGCTGACTTGGCATCTTGGAGGTCACTTGTCCCTTGGTAAGGGCACTTTGTCCACTTTGGGGCTAGAGTTGACTTAGGTCAACATCAACATCTGGGTTGACACCAAGGGGTCCTTGGTGACTCTTTGGCCTCCCCTAAGGTCTATGTAGGGTTGGGTAGGGTTATCTTGGCACCTTGGAGGTCACTTGACCCTTGGTAATGGCACTTTGACCACTTTGGGGCTATAGTTAACTTGTGACAACATGACCATTTGGGTTGACCCCAAGGGGTCCTTGGTGACCCCATGGCTTCCCCTGAGGTCTAGGAAGGGTTTTGTAGGGTTACCTTGCACTTTGGAGGTCACCTATCCTTAGTAAGGGTACTTTGACCAGATTAGGGGATAGAGTTGACTTGAGCCAACTCTAGCCCTGGACTTGACCCCAATGAGTCCTAGGTGACTCATTGGCCTCACTTTAGGTCTAGGAAGACCTGGGCAAGGTTGGTTGTTAGAGGCCAACTGCCCCTTGTTAGGGTAGACTCCCTGCCCAAATCTCATATCATTTGGACAAGGGATGAAGGGTGGGCATCTATTTGAATCTCAGGATAGCCCTAGGTATAGGTCCCACCAAAATGAGTGCCATGGACAAACCATGCACCCATATTGGTCCAAATAAATTTTAACATAAACTAGACTCTCCATACTACAAATTTTATGTTGACCACTTTTTACGAAAAAAACACCTAGGTATTTTTAAAAATTAAAACCATTAAATACCAAAGAGTGTCACATAATTAAATAATAAGAAATTTATATCCTATGGTTTTATATCATTCCCAGCACGAATCTTGGCGCACAATGGATGACATCCCTTCATCTTCGAGCTCCAACTGATGGTCCCGATCTCACCATCCTGGAGCTTCTTCCATACGCTGCAGCCGGCGATCCGGCCACCTCCCTGGCCGGCCACCGCCACCACCACCTCCGTTGAAGTGGTGGCTGTCTCCAGGTGGCGGCACAGCCACCGGAGGGCCATTTTCCGGCGAACCTGAGGAGTGAAAATTTATGGAAAAAATGGAGAAAATGCTTTCCCGATCGGGCTCAATTGAGCCCGAACCTTGCCCCTAAAGAATGATATTATCTACACATGAAAGAAGGAGAGGAGGAGGACCATGCCGGCAGCCTGAAGTCGAGAAGATCGCGGGGAAGCCATCTTTGAATGCGGCGCCGCTCGGTTTCTGCAACTGCACTGTGGGGAGGCTCGGTTTCTTCAGGTAGGGATTGGGAAAGGCTTCCCTCGACCCACTGATGGTGTTTAAAGCCTCAGATGGGCAGAGGAGAGGCTGGATCATCAATGGACATTAAGGCCATTAATGGCTAGATTCGGCCATGGTAGAGGGGGCTAAACCAGGCCCTTGGTGGCCAGGGAAATGGCTGGAAACTTCTCCCCTTCCCTGGGGGAGTTGAATTCAGCCATTAAAGGTGGCCTTTGGCCTCCCCTTGGCCGAGCCCCTTCCTTCCCTCCTCTTTCATTTTTCTCTCTCCTCCATAATCATGGAAATGGAGCTCACACTCTCTCCTAGTCACCAAGTTGACTTGGTCAATCTGGAGAACTATTGGCAGCCCATCCATACACATCATCTCCTAAAGAAGCCACATGAGGAGGCTTGAGCTTGGGCTAGCCTATTTGGGCTATGTTGACCCAAGGTATTCTTGGGTTGACCTTTGTCTTTTTGACCTTTTTGGTTGCCCCTAAAGAGTCCCTGGTGACCAATTTATCTCCCCTAAGGCCTAGGTAGGGTTGGATAGGGCTGACTTGGCATCTTGGAGGTCACTTGTCCCTTGGTAAGGGCACTTTGACCACTTTGGGGCTAGAGTCGACTTAGGTCAACATGACCATTTGGGTTGACCCCAAGGGGTCCTTGGTGACTCTTTGGACTCCCCTAAGGTCTATGTAGGGTTGGGTAGGGTTGGCTTGGCACCTTGGAGGTCACTTGACCCTTGGTAATGACACTTTGACAGCTTTGGGGCTAGAGTTTACTTGGGACAACATGACCATTTGGGTTGACCCGAAGGGGTGCTTGGTGACCCCATGGCTTCCCCTGACGTCTAGGAAGGGTTTTGTAGGGTTACCTTGCACTTTGGAGGTCACCTAGCCTTAGTAAGGGTACTTTAACAAGATTAGGGGCTAGAGTTGACTTGAACTAACTCTAGCCCTGGAGTTGACCCCAAGGAGTCCTAGGTGACTCATTGGCCTCACTTTAGGTCTAGGAAGACCTGGGCAGGGTTGGTTGTTAGACGCCAACTGCCCGTTATTAGGGTATCATGCCCAATTTAGACTTATGGTGGTCCTAGGTCAAATTAGTATATTTGGGTTGACTATAATGGACCCTTAGGGCTCTAGTGGACCCTATAACAGGTTAGTGATGTTGTGGTGGGTTCCTGGAGTCATGGTGAAGCCCTAAGGTCAAACTCTAGGTTTTGTGATGAGGTTGTGCCATAGGCAGACCAAGGTGATTCTCACCTTGGCCTTCTATCACTGACCCTTTTTAGCTTCCTAGGGTTTTGTCAAGACCTAGTCATGGACAAAACCACTCTTAGGGGTCTAGCTGGAAATGGGATGTTACACACCCATTTGTTAAAAGTTTAGTCTGGAGGTGTGGTGTACCTGCATATATTTTGGTTAGCGGTTGGATTCTTTTTAGGCTAGCTCATTTGGGTTAGGTGCATAGCCTTTCTTTTTATCATTGTTTACCTCACCGTAACCCAAGCCCCGTGATTATCCTAAAGTCCTACGGATTTGCGCTTGAGTCTAACTAGTGCCATGGAGAGAGTGTGAACGGGCAAGCGTATGGTCCCCGACATTGGTGGATTCCTTTGGAGGTGATCCTGAGCCCCGATCTTTGGCAAAGCTCACCTTAGTGGCTTGCCTACTTTCTTCCTATGTGTGACCGGTTGATTCACCGTGATTCTATTTTTGAGTAGTAATAAAATTTTGATACGCATTGTGAAAAATATAAACTATTCTGCATACTTAGAAATTTTCTCTACTGTATTTTTACGCACGCGAGCATGCGACTTCGCATGGTACTTTGTTTTTCAATTTCTTTGTTAGCTAGTAATTTTCCCTATCTGCTTAGATTTTGTTTGCTCGGGACGTGCAAACAGTTAAGTTTGGGGGTGTGATGAGTCCGATTTCATCTTATCTTTATTTTCATAGAAAGTGCACACTTAGGCCCGTGGTTGTGTATTTTTGTACTTTTAATGTTTGTAGTCCCTTTTTGTGATCGTCTGGAATGTCTACACATATCAGTGTTGGGTTTAGGGATCGTGTGCATGTTCTAGGGATGTTTTGAAGCAGGAAAACTGCACACGATCATCGGATATAGTGCGCACGACCACTGGTCGTGCGCCGATGATCGTGCGCAATGTACCCTGATTTCCAAAATCTTCCTGGGGTAATCGCACGACCACTGGACATAGTGCGCACGACCACTGGTCGTGCGCCACTGATCGTGTGCATTGATTCCTCTTTTCCTGGAGTCCTGTTTGGGGTAATCACACGACCATTGAACTTACTGCGCACGACCGGTGGTCGTGCGCCACTGCTCGTGCGCGTTATCCCAGTTCTTCTTCCTAATCTGTCATGCCAGTGCGCACAATCACTGGACATAGTGTGCACGACCAGTGGTCATGCGCCCGTGATCGTGCGCATTGGTCAATTCTGCTTTGTATAAATATCGCAGGTCTCTCCCTAATTCGTAATCATTCGGATTGCTCGACATTTCTCTTCCGTTTTTGTCTCTAAGGAACGGTTCCGCCTTTCCCCTTCATCTTCCATCGTAGGGAGGTGCTCCAGGCAAGCTTTCACTGCCAAATCCAAGTCGGAGCTTCCTCTCGGCCTCCTCCTTCATCTTTGAGCTTCAAGAAGAGCTTGACCTAGCTTTCTCCATCAAGCTAGGAGAAGTTGTACCATCCTCCACTGGATCGTGACACGAATAAGACGGGCCATTGGAATGTGGTGACAACCCTTCTCTACCCCGGACGTAGTTGAGGACCAAGCTTGGACGTGTATTGACAACCCGATGATTCCAACCGTGAATCCTCAGCAAGACTTCTGATCCGGTCGATTTCGCGCACTTTTATTCTCTTGTTCTTGATGGTTTAGTTGAACTCTTTGTATTTGATGAAGTTATGCTTAGTGTAATATACATTTATGTGTAATCATGTCTATGTGATTGTATGTTTTCATTATTTTCTTGAGGTGCGCCTATTTGTCCATCCACCATCCATCCGCCTTGCCGCACTAGCAATTGCTAGTTGCGTGCGTAGCGAAGAGGTGCTCACGACCCTCATTCTGCCATTCTCATCACCTCATCTGCAAGCCTACTCGCCCATCCGCCTAGTGATTCGGTGTGTAGCGGCCCGACTAGTCTTCCATCCCTCCTGGCAAAGCATCGCATAGCGGCGTTGCATAGGAGTAGTTGTTAGATTTTTACTTTCTTTTTCCGCAAATATCAAAACACCCCTTAGTTAACTCCGACCTAAGGACTTCAATCTCAAGTCCTCCTCGAAATTAACTCCACCTTACTGTATTCCTTGAGAGATCGATTCATGGGAAAAATCCCCATTTTATATTACTTATGCGACCGTTTCACTCTCGTGATCTTTAGCATCACATTTCCCCTAGTTTTATTGTTTCTAATTTAACGTCATATGTTTTGAAACAACCCCTATCCGTCGCATAGCATATAGTAGTAGGTCTAGCCGGGGCCGACGCCATATACCACAGACAGACCGGAAGGTTACTCAATGGAAATCATCCAACTAAGAATCAACATCCTACACAGAGTGCATTCTAGCGGAATTAATTTAAAAGTTGCAATAAAATAGAACCCAGCCAAAAGCATGAATGTCCACTAAACAGACCTAGAAGGAATGAACGTACAATACACCAGTACTTGGCCTTATGGCCTTACAATAGTTTACTCAAATTAAAGTGTTTTCCAAACATTGACACGCAGGCCGGTCGCACATGAATAGACAAGTAAACATTTATTTTTAGGCCTTCGAGGGCCGGCTCAGCAACATGGGCTTTTGCCCGCTATTTACCACTTGGCTTCGCAGCACCTGCAAGCAACAATCCACCACAACGGTGGCAAACAAAAGCAACGGTCAGCTATGCTGACCAAATTAAAATGACCCCACCCCAAAACTTGGGGCGGCGATGCTCCTTCCTTGCGCTTTGTTAGCATAACCAAGCAGTATAGTGTAAAAATCCTTCATCACAGGCATGAGCATACACGGCCATACACCCCGTGCACTCAGGGCACATTCACGGTGAACACGGTCAAAGTCCGCTGACTCACCACCACCCCCTGGGCGGCAATACCTCGTGAGTATTATGGTCTTTCTGGCCAATGCCTAAGACCCTCTATCTATGCCAACGGCAAGTACCAAGTACCTTTAGGTCGATTTAACAGAACGACATAGAGTGGGTACGGTTCCGCCTAACCCGTTGCTCACACCTCCATGTCACCTTAAGACATGGGCGTGGGTCAAACTTCCCCGAGTCCCAAACCGATCACACACTTCACATAACCCAATTATGTGCAAGTTGGCTCCCAAGCCACCATGTTGGCAGAATCATGCATCTGCGTAGTTTTCCGGGTGCAACTTGGAGTTAGTCCCCAAGGATCCCTATTGCAATCTACCGCGTAGAAAACCCGAAAAACAAACATCCGCACGGAGTATTCTCTGTCATTCATGCAATGCAACATCACTGATCCAGACCAACTTGTCCGGGTAGGCTTCACACATCATGCCTATGTCCATCTCTCGATTATGGACTCTACATGCTAAACAATGGGGACTATTCATGTCTACCCGAAGGAACGCCTCACACTCACCGCAAACTCGCGAGAGCGAACTTCCTATGCAAAGGAAAATAGGACTTCACATGTCCTAGGATGAGAATTATTACCCTAGCATTCCTTTTGGGCATCATGGAAATCTATGCAGATGAAAAGCACCGCAATTTCATTACCTCCGTAGATCCGAAGTCGGCTCGCTATTTGGGCTCCGAAGCTCCACCGGCGGTCGGATCTATCTCCCTTCTACTTCCTTGCTCTCCCCTCTCTCTAGAACTCTAAAAAGAGAATAACCCAAAGAGAATGAGTCTTTTCAACCCTATTCTCCAGCATAATACAGCAGGAATAACCCTGAACCGTTGCATACCAAAATAAGAAAACGGACGGCCACGATTCGGGCTTGAAATCCAAAACCTGGGTCGAACACGACTTGTGACACGCCCATGTACAAGGCCGTGTGCCCCATTCGATGCCGAAACCATTGCGTCCTGAAAAGTACACGGGCTCTTGACACGCCCGTGTCCGACTTGACACGCCTGTGTCATCTAGTACATGGCCATGTAGTGGGCCATGTTCCTCTATCGACACAGGACTAACACCAAACCCTGAATGACACGGGTATTGGACACCCCCGTGTCCCGTTTGACATGCCCGTGTCAAACCCGAACACGCCTGGGCTCCAGGCCGTGTTTCTCCCCCCACACAACTCGGCCAACTACCCGAGTTGGACACGGCCTGGGACACTTTCGTGTCTCAGGCCGTGTTCGCTGCTCGACGATCGTAGACTGAAATTCGTGGACCACACGGCCATCGTCGAACCCGTGCATGACACGCCCCTAGGGCACGCCCGTGTCTCATGCCGTATCACCCCTACCAAATTCCACACTTGGCTCAAAACGCCTCTCGTCACTCTTTTGAGTTTCGGGGCGTTACAACTCTCTCCCTATTAAAAGAATTTCGTCCCGAGACTACATAAAGGAAAGATAAAAAACAAAACTTAAACGGTACCTGAGTTGAATAACTCCAGGTACTCCTCAAGCATGGTCTGCTCTCGCTCCCACGAGTGCTCCTCCCGACCGCAGTTGTCCAAACAGACCTTGACCATCCTGATCTCTTTATTCCGTAGCCGCTTGACTTCCGAGCCCTCAATGCTAACGGGATTGTAATTCGTCATCAACCCATCATCGACCGACACTTGATCGACCGCAATCACTTGAGAAGGCTCTTGCACCGCCTTTCGTAGCACCGATATATGGAATACGTCGTGTATACCACTTAGCTCCACTGATAGACTCAATCGATAAGCTGCTTCGCCATTCCGCTCCAGAATCTCAAACGGTCCAAGGTTCCTCGGGCTTAGCTTCATCAAGCACCGTACCCGCGAGACACCCTTGAACGACTTGATCTTCAAGTACACCCAGTCGCCGATAGCGAACTCCACGTTCCTATGCTTGGCGTTGTAGTACTTAGCTTGGCGATCCTGAGCAATCAGTAATCTCTCTCAAATCGTTCGAACCAATGATGTTGCATCTACCACCTCTTGGCGCTTATACAACTTTGAAACACCCGTTTCCAACCAAGACAACAGCATGGGACATCTTCTATCATCAAGGGCCTATAAGGGAGCCATTTATATGATCGCCTGGTAGCTATTATTGTAAGCGAATTCCACCAAGTATAGGTGATCTTCCCATTGCTTCCCGAAGTCAAGGACGCACATGCGAAGCATGTATTCCATTGTCCTATTGAGAAGCATGTCTCCCATTGTCCTATTGAATCTCTCGGTCTGCCCATCTGTCTGCGGATGAAAGGCTGTGCTGAAACTCAGCTTTGTTCCCAACATCTGCTGCACCAGCCTCCAATCATTGGATGTGAACCGCCCATCACTGTCAATCACGATGCTGCGAGGCACACCGTGTAGCCGCAAAATATTATCCACGTATAACTTTGCCAATTTCTCCACAGGATCATCCTTCATATGTGGAATGACGTGTGACACCTTCGTCAAACGATCGACGACGACCCAGATGGCGTTGTTTCTCTTCTGCAACCTTGGCAAACAATGCACAAAGTCCATAGTAATTTCATCGAACTTCCACTCCGGATTTGGCAAGGACTTCAAGAATCCTCCAGGCTTTTGGCACTCCGCCTTCACCAAGGCACATATTTGACACTTCACCATGTATAGTGCCACATCCTTCTTAAGTCCTGGCCACCAGAATAACTTCTTCATATCGCGGTACATCTTCGTGCTCCCCGGGTGAACTGAGTACTTGGGGTGATGCGCCTCGTACATCAATTCCACACGCATTTGGCCCACACTTGGGACGCATAGATCGCCGTCCTTCCATAGCAATCCATCCACGACCTCAAATTGGGAATTTGACCCATCCAAAGACTCAACCATGATTTGCTTCATGCGGCTATCCAAATCCAAAGCCTGCCGAATCTGATCAGCCAGGTCACACTGAACTTCTGTCAAGTTCAATAATGCTTCGGGACTTGTCTGCTTGTCTACGCAAGAGATCTCCAACACCTCCAACTCCCGAACTAACCGCTCGTCATGGACCGACAACCAATTGGCTTGAGATGGGGCCCTGCGACTCAACACATCCCAACTTCATTGCCTTTCCCAAGCACATAATGGATCTCGAATGTGTAGTCCCCCTGGAACTCCATCCATCTCCGCTGTCGCATGTTCAAATCCTTCTGATCCAACAAGTATTTCAGGCTATTGTGGTCGGTATAGATATCGACCTTCACCCCATACAAGTAGTGCCTCCACAGCTTCAAGGCAAAAATCATGGCCGCTAACTCCAAGTCATGGAACGGATAATTCCTCTCATGCACTTTCAACTATCGCGAGCCATACACTATCACACTTCCATGATGTAGTAGGACACACCCCAATCCACTGCCCGAAGCATCGCTATAGATCTCAAAACCTTCGGTCCCACTTGGCGAACTCTGCACAGGCGTTGTGGTCAACCGACTCTTCAGCTCCTCAAAAGATCGTGCGCACTGCGGCGTCCAAACAGACTTCTGCTCTTTCCTCGTCAGAGTCGTGAGGGGTAACACTATCCGCGAGTAGTTCTCCACGAAGTGCCTGTAATAGCCGGTAAGCACCAGAAAACTCCGTACTTCCGCTACCGTTGACAGCACAGGCCACTATCGTATCACAACAATCTTCGCCGGATCCACCGCAATTCACACTCCACTGACTATGTGACCAAGGAATGCTACTGAGTACAACCAAAACTCGCATTTTGAGAACTTGGCGTACAATTAATTCCTCCTCAGCATCTCCAACACCAAATGTAGATGCTTAAAGTGATCCTCCTCACACTGCGAGTACACCAATATGTCATCGATGAAAACAATCACAAAGTGGTCTAGGTACTCCTTGAAAGTCCTGTTCATCAGATCCATGAACACTGACGGCGTATTCGTCAGCCCAAACGGCATGACCGTAAACTCATACTCCCTGTATCTCGTACTAAAAGCTGTCTTAGGGATATCACTCTTCTTATCCTCAGCTGATAATAACCGGACTTGAGATCCAATTCCGAGTACACCGATGACCCGACTAACTGATCGAACAGATCATTAATCCTTGGGATCGGGTACTTGTTCTTCTCCGTTAGCTTGTTCAATTCTCGATAATCAATACAAAGTCTCAAGCTTCCGTCCTTCTTCTTAACAAAAATGACCGGTGCGCTCCAAGGCGACGAACTTGGACGCACATAACCCTGCTCCAACAACTCTTGAAGTTGAACCTTCAGCTCCGCCATTTCCTTAGGCGCTAGCTGTGTAACATCCCATTTCCAACTAGACCCCTAGGAGTGGTTTTGTCATGACAACCCTAGGAAGCCAGGAATGGGCCAAGAGATAGGAGACAAAATGTGGAAAATCATCATGGTATGCAAATAGTAGAACTCTGAACAATGGTTTAGGATGACCATGGGCTACACCTTGACAGTAAGCCCCTACCACAACACCCCCTAATACCTTGGGAGGCCCATTAGAGCCATAAGGACCCAGTGGGGTCAACCAAAGAGGCTCAGTTGACCAAGGTCAACCCTAGCCCTAAATGGGTCAAACTAGCCTACTTAGGGTCAATTGACCTACTCCTAGCCTAGAGGACCCCACCTATGCCCTCCTAACCCTAATTTGAGGTCAATGGGTTACTAAGGACACATTGGGGTCAGTCCTAGAGGCCAGGTTGACCAAAGTCAACTCAAGCTCCTAATCTGGTCAAAGTACCCTTACTAAGGGTATGTGACCTCCAAAGTGCAAGGTAACCCTACATAACCCTACCTGGACCTTAAAGGAAGCTAATGGGTCACCAAGGACCCAATGGACTCAACTCAAATGGTCATGTTGACCAAGGTCAACTCTATTCTAGTGTTAGGTCAAATTAGCCTAAATGGGCTAACCCAAGCTCAAACCCATTTCCCCCACTTGGGCTAACCTCATTTTATTATTAAAATGAGTTAGTGGGCTGCCAATAGGCTGGAGGAGAGATCAAAATTCGGCCATGGTGAGTAGGAGAGAGAAAGCTCCATTTTTCTCTTTAATGGAGGAGAGAGAAAGTGAGAAAAGAGGCCATTCATGGCCAAGGGAGATCAAGGGCCTCTCCAATTGATTCCAAAGGCTGAATACATTCCCCCTCATCAGTTTTGAGGAGTTTAATAGCCATGGCCAGCCACACAAGGTTGCTGAATTTAATTCCTCCAATAGGGAAGAGAGAGAAAGAAGAAAGAGAAGGTCATTCATGGTGGGGAAGGTGAATCACCCCTCCATTCTTCACAAATTAATTAGTATTCATCTCCCCTATCAGTTTTGAGGAGTTTCCAAATGAATTGGGACAAAGGGGAGGTGAATTTCCATGGATTTTCTCCAAAACCGAAATTCCAATTCATGACCATTAATGGATTTGAAGCCATGACCCTCCCTCTCCCCCCCCCCCCATTTGATGCTTTTAAAAGCTTCCCTGGGTCAAGAGAAATCGTTTCCACCCTTCAACTAAAGAAACCGGGTGGTTTGGTAGTGAAGTTGCAAGCATCGGAAAGCTCCACCACCGGCCATGGCGCACCACCAGCACACTCGACGACAAGCTCGGTTAAAGGTCCTCCTCTACTCCTTCTTCCGTGGGTAGATCTTAGGAATCATTTAGGACAAGAATCAAACTCAATTGAGCCGATCCAAGTTTTCATTTCCATGGTTTTTCCAAAAAAAATGGTGGTCGGGTTCGCCGGAAACCACCCTCCGGCAGCCGTGCCGCCGCCCGGCGATAGCCCCCACCTCAACGAAGGTGGTGGCGGTGGTGGCCGGCCAGGGAGGTGGCCGGGTGGCCGGGGAAATGGCTTAGAAGAAGCTCCAGGTCGGGCTGATCACAGCACTTGGCTGGAGGAGGAAGATGACCAGGATGCATCGGATTTGCTTTAAGATTCGTGCATCATCATTTCTTTTATTTAGTTTTTATTTCTGAATTTTCTGTCCTGTTTTCTGGGCTGTTTTGCATTAATTTTTAAAAATACCTAGGTCCACCTGGTGGGAAAACTTTCAATATGAAAGTTGTATCCCTATGGGTCTACTCTAATACAAAATTGATGTCGACAACTTTGGCCCTCTTATGGGACCAGGGCACCCATTTTGGTGGGACCTGTACCTAGGGCTGTCCTGATATTCAAACGGATGCCCACCCTTCATCCCTTGTCCAAATTGGCTGAAATTTGGACAGAGGATCATTATTAACTATACCTAGGGTCTTTCCAAAATTGGTATTTTTTTGGAGACACTGTGCCTAAAGTTTTTGCTTTTATTTACTAAAGCTAGGGTAATTTAATTAAGTGGTCAAATGACCTCCAAAACCTCCCAAATTTTGGAGAGTGGTCCCTAGCATCAAGACCTAGTTATGTACAAAGTTTAGCACATTTGGATATGTTTTGGTTAGGGAATCACCAAACCCTAGTTTGGCCTTAAGATGGTATTTTTGATTACAAGTGCACTATGGACTTAGGGTGGTCCCCTCCCCTCAACAGAGGCTGAGGTTTTGGACACTGACTTGGCATGGCTAATGTCACCATCTTAAGGAAAATGGGATGATTTAGGCTTGATTTGCCCTAGATTTCAACCTCAAACCCTAAGGAAGGACTTTTGAGGGTTGTGAAGGAGTGGTGGAAAGCTTTCTTATCAAGGTCCTGGGTTCGAGACCCAGTGGCAACAACCTACCGTGCTGATAAACAGGCCGGAGAGGGGTTGGGGTGTATGGCCTGCAGGCTTGAATGTGAAAGGCTGACTACCAGTGGTGGGCCCGGGTCTGGACCCTGGTAGGCCGGCGGTGCCAGCGGGTTCCCATGGGATGGGCCTGGAACGTTACAAAAAAAGGTGCACTTTTTTGTAACGGTCCAGGCCCATCCCATGGGAACCCGCTGGCACCGCCGGCCTACCAGGGTCCAGACCCCGGCCCACCACTGGTAGTCAGCCTTTCACATTCAAAACTGCAGGCCATGCACCCCAACCCCTCTCCATAAACAGGCGGGTTGTTGAGGCCGGGGATCGAACCCGAGACCTCCTTGACAAGGAGTTTTCAAACCACTCCCTCATCACCAACTGAGCTGCAGCTCAGTTGGTGATGAGGGAGTGGTGGAAAGCTCTCTTATCAAGGTCCTGGGTTCGAGACCCAGTGGCAACAACCTACCGTGCTGATAAACAGGCCGGAGAGGGGTTGGGGTGCATGGCCTGCAGGCTTGAATATGAAAGGCTGACTACCAGTGGTGGGCCCGGGTCTGGACTCTGGTAGGCTGGCGGTCTAGCTGGGTCCCATGTTGATGGGCCTGGACCGTTATACCAGCAGTCCCGGCCAAAGTGTCCTGACTTTCCACAAGTAAAGCATGCGCCCGGGGTTCGACATGTAGTCGCCCCAGAAACACCAGAAGAAGGGGCTGAACCCGAAGTCCTCGCCTTCTTAGACCACCTACGGTACGCAGGGTTGGAGTTAGCCGGCACCTTGAACTCAGTCTTCTTATCACCAGAGTTTTTCTTCACTTGCACATTCTTCAAATCCTTTTCCAATAACCGAGCCGTATTCCCTGCGTCATCGGCCCTGAGAGCAGTATCCTTAAGTCATCTCTCAAACCTTCATATAATCAGTTTGTCTTACGCTCCTAGTCCGCGAACGTAGATCTAGCGTACCGACCCAACCGAGTAAATTCGTGTAGATACTCATCCACGCTACTCTCTCCTTGTGTCATCTTCTGGAACTCATTCTCCAATACTATCCTCTAAGCCGAGGGAAGGTATCTTGGTAAGAACAGTCTCGAAAAATCCTCCATCGAGACGTCCGTAAGTTTCCTTCCCCTCAAGAGACGTAACTCCAAACCTTCCCACCATAGCCTAACATCTTCGTCCAATAGGAAAGTAACTATAGTGGTCATCTTCCACTCTTCCATTTCAGTAGCGGTTAGTACTCTCTTCACTCGGGAGAGCCAATTCTCTGCTTGGGATGGTGTTTCCGTCCACGAGAACAACGGAGGATTGAGATCCAACTTCGAGTATCACTGCTGATAGTACCCAGTCTTGGGATATCACTCTCCCTTATTCACAGCTGATAGTACTCAGCCTTGAGATCCAACTTCGAGTACACCGTCGACCCGACTAACTGATCAAAAAATCATCAATCCGGGGGATCGGGTACTTGTTCTTCTCCGTCAACTTGTTGATCTCCCGATAATCAATACATAGCCTCAAGCTTACGTCCTTCTTCTTAATAAAGAGGACTAGCGCGCTCTAAGGCGAACAACTCGGGCGCACATACCCTTGCCTCAAACAACTCTTACAGTTGAACCTTCAGCTCCGCCATTTCCTTAGGCGCTAGCCGATAAGGAGATCGTGATACAGGCTCTGCACTTGGCACTAGCTCAATCGTGAAATCTATCTCCCGTTGAGGCGGGGCTCCAGGAAGATCTGCGGGGAACACATCAGGGTATTCCGATTCCACTGAAATACTATCCAACGCGGGCTTCGGCTTTGCAACCTCCACTAGTGTAAAGAACAGTTCTGCACCGGCACGAACCGCCTCCACCACCTGAAGAGCAGACATCAACTTCTTGCTCGACCCCTTTAAGCCCGTAAAAGTCGTTTCATGACTTGCTCCCAGCTTAACTTCCTTGCTACTGCAATCTATATGGGCCTGCTGCTCTGAGAGCCAGTCCATGCCAAATATGACGTCAAACTCCACCAACAGAAGTAACGACGCTTGCAGATCGAACTCCTGATTCCCAATACGAATCTTAAAATCACAGATCCTATCCGCGCGTATCGAACACCCATTGGGCAACAACACGTCCAACTTATCCTTCACCATCAAAGAAGGGACTCCGATGCATTATATAAATCCTTCGGACAAGAAGTAGTGTGAAGCTCCCGTATCGAAGAGTGCTGTTGCCGGATTTTCACAAATCAAAACAAATCCTAAACAAGCAGTGGTAAGGTAACATGTGCATAACAAGTATTTAAAGAAATTGACTTGCTATAAATTAAACCGTACCTGTCACCACATCAGCCTGTTTGATGGCCTCCTGTTGGCCAATATTATACACCCTTAGTTGGGCTGGAGCATAGTCGGACGAGGTCGACTCCACTGCCTTGCCCTTCTCTTCATAGGTCGCTCCCGGCCTTCTCTCGGACTTGGGGCGTCCGCTCCAACAATCGCGGGCAAAGTGACCCGTCTTTCCACAAGTAAAACATGTGCCCGGGGTCCGACCCGTAGTCGACCTAGAAGCACCAAAAGGAGCTGGACCCGAAGTCCAATGCTTCTTGAAGGACCTTCGATAGCCGGACTTTGAAGTAGTCGGCACTTTGAATTCAGACTTCTTATCACCCAAGCTTTTCTTTGCTTGTACGTTCTTCATATCCTTCTCCAAGGACCGGGCCGTGTTGACCAAGGTTAAGAAACCCTGCGTCATCGGCCCCGAGAGTAGTAACATCAACTCATCTCTCAAGCCTTCGTAGAATCGATTCGCTTTGCGCTCCTCATCCGCGATGGTGGAGCTAGCATATCGACTCAAACGAGTAAACTCGTGGAGATATTCATCCACGCTCCTCTCACCCTGAACCAACTTCAGAAAGTCATTCTCCAACGCTATCTTCTGCATCGAAGGAAGGTATCTAGCCAAGAACAATCTCGAGAACTCCTCCATCGAGACATCAACAAGTTGCCTATCTCTCAATAGGTGCAACTCCAATCCTTCCCACCACATTCGCGCTTCACCGTCCAGAAGGAACGTAGCGATGGTGGTCATTTGACACTCTTCCGTCTCCGTTGCTGTCATGACTCTCTTCACCCTGGAGAGCCAGTCTTCAGCTTGAGATGAGGTTCCCAACCCCGAGAATACCGGAGGGTTAAAGCTCATTACATGCTTAAGCTGCATCTCGGTTGCCCTCCTTGGCACCAACGGTTCCACTACCACCTGTTCCACTCTCCTCGGCCCAACCTCTAGAAGAGGTTCCTGCTCCATCCCAGGAGCGGGCTGCTGCGTTTGCCTTGCAGGCTACGCATTTATCATGGCCAACACTGCTTCAGCCACCAATCGTATGTTCTCAGCCGATAGAGGTGTTGCAGGAGCAACATCTGGTACACTGCTAGCCTCAGAAACTCGACGTTCCGACGGCCCAATACCACTTCTGGTCACCTATAGTGGTACAAAACACCGTTAAGCGACCAAATAAAATTGCAAATAGTAATTATAGGAACACGCAGTTTCCTCAAACACGTGTATTTTTATTCCTAAGTGGACATTCATGGGTTCTTTTACTGTTATAACGATGACGCACACAATGTGCTCACCACCCCTTAAAAAGAATTCGCCCATGAATTCATCTTAAGCCCGACGAAAACCAGTAGTCTGATACCAAATTGTAACACCCCCTATCCGTCGCATAGCATATAGTAGTAGGTCCGGCCGGGGCCCGACGCCATATAATACAGACAGACCGGGTGGTTATAAATGGAAACCATCCAACCAATCATAACATCCTACACAGAGCATTCTAGCGAAAGCAGTTTATAAAAGTTGCAACAAAGAACCCAGCACTAAATCATGAATGTCCACTAATAACAAAACAGGAATGTTGTACATACACAAGTACAGGCCTTAAGGCCTTACAAAATTGTTCACTTCATATTACATGTTTTACAAACCACGGCACGCAGGCCGGTCATACATGAATAAAAACAGTAAAACACTCCAATTAGGCCTTCGAGTGCCAGCTTTGCATTTTGGGCTTTAGCCCGCTATTGACCGCTTGGTCCAGCAGCACCTGCAAGCAACAAACCACCGCATGGTGGCAAAACAAGGCAACGGTCAGCAATGCTGACCAAATTATAACGATCCCGCCCCAAACTTGGGGCGGCGATGCTCCTTCCCTGCATTTCATTAGCATAAGTGAGCAATATATATATATATATATATATATATATATATATATATATATATATATATATATATATATATATATATATATATATATATCATTTCAACACAAACGTTGGCTTGCACGGCCACACGCCCCGTGCTCTCAGGGCACATTCTCGGTGAACTGGTCGATGTCACGTCAATTAAAGCCATAAAAATTCCGGACCCACCACTGCCACTTTGACGGCCAAACCTATGAGCATTTTGTCTTCTTGGCCTGGGTCGCGACAATTTAAGCCATTGACTGCCGAAGACCCTAATCTATGCCAACGACAAGTGCCACGTACCCTTAGGTCTCTTTAACAGAACGACATAGAACGGGTACGGTTCCATCTAACCCGTGCTCACATCGCAACGATAATTTAAGCTATTTGCGCGGGTCAAACTTCTCCCGAGTCCCATTTCCGTCATATTTCACATAACCCAGTTATGTTCAAGTTGGCTCTCAGGCCACCAAGTTGGCAGGATCACGCATCCACCCAGGTTTCCGAGTGCACCGTTGGGTTAATCCCCAAGGCTCCCTGTTGCAATCTACCCCGTAGAAAACCTAAAAAACAATCAATCGCACGGAGTCTTCTCCGGCATTTATGCAATGCAACATCACCGATCCAGACCAACATGTCCGGGTAGGCTTCACACATCATGACTATGTCCGTTCTTGCTTACGGACTCTACACAACGGGGACTTTACATATCTAACCGAAGGAACACCTCCAACTCACAGCAAACTCGCGAGAGCGGGCTTCCTATGCAAAGAAGAAGAGCTACACATGCTCAAGAAGAGGATCGTTACCCTTGTGTTCTTCTTTGGCGCCATGGAAAAGTAAGCGGATGAAAAGCACCGCTCTAGCTTTGCCTCCGTGGATCCGGAGTCGGCTCGAGATTCGGAGCTTCGAAGCTCCTCCAATGGTCGGATCTAGCTCCTTCTTCCTTCCTTGGCTCTCCTCTCTCTCTAAGCTTTAGAAAGATAACCACTCATGAAAAGTGAGGGTTTCTAAGACCCAATCCCGGTTATATCCCATAGGGAACAACCCCCAGCCGTTGGATCATCAATTATAGAAATGATCGGCTTTGATTCGGGACTGAAATGTCCAATCTGGACCGCACACGTCCTGGCACACGCCCGTGTCCAGGGCCGTGTGCCTCATTCGCGGTCAAAATCAACGCGCCTGGAACAACAAACGGGCATCGAACATGCCCGTGTTCAGCCTGACACGCCCGTGTTCCACCTGACACGGCCGTGTGGCCGGCCGTGTACCCCCATCGATTTATCCCGAAAACAACCCGAGAACTGCACGGGTTCTAGGACACGCTCGTGTCCTTGCCCGTGTCTACCTCAACACGCCGGGGCTCCAGCCCATGCACACGGTCTCGACACTTGACACTTCGTCGAGCGAAGATCGTCGAGCTCATGACACGGCCTTGGACACGCCTGTGTCCTCGGCCGTGTGCCTTGTCTCGACACATCGTCGAGCAGAATTCGTCGACTCCCCGGGATGAGTGTCTACACGGGTCGACACGCCATGCGACACGCCCGTATCGCAGGTAGTGTGCCATGTCTCGACACTTCGTCGAGCGCAGACTGTCGACTTCGCAGGCTGAGTGTCGACACGGGTCGACACGCCCTGCGACACGCCCGTGTCGCAGGCTGTGTGCCCTCTCTCGACACAACGTCGAGTGAAATTCGTCGACCTCTCGACAAACTCGATGACATAAGCCTGACATGCCATGGGACACGCCCGTGTCCCAGGCCATGTGCCTCCTACCAGAACCCAAAACTAGCCCAAAACGTCACCCGTCGCTCCTTTCAGTTTCGGGGCGTTATGCCCAACACCAACCCGTGAAGGACATGGGTATTGGACACGCCCGTGTCCCAAATGACATGACCGTGTCATACCCGAACACGCCTGGGCTCCACGCCGTGTTTCTCAGCCAACTCAACTCGACCAACCACCGAAGAAGGACACGGCCTGGTTCACGCCCGTGTCTCAGGCAATGTTCGCTACTCGATGATAGTTGACTCCAAAATTATTCGACTTCTCGGCCAGATCATCGACCCGAGCACGACACGCCTTGGGACACGCCCGTGTCCCAGGCCGTGTGACCCCTGCCAAGTTCCAAACTTGGCTCAAAATACCTCCCGTCGCTCTTTTGAGTTTCGGGGCATTACAATAACGATGACGCACAAACCTGTGCTCACCACCCCTTAAACGAATTCGCCCCTGAATTCATTTAAGGTGACTGAAACCAGTAGTCTGATACCAAATTATGACACCCCCTATCCATCGCATAGCATATAGCAGTAGGTCTGGCATGGGCCCTGCGCCATATACCACAGACATACCGGAATGTTACTCAATGGAAACCATCCAACTAAGAATCAACGTCCTAGACAGAGTGCATTATAGCAGAAGCAATTTAAAAGCTACAATAAAATAGAACCCAGCCAAAAGCATGAATGTCCACTAAAGAAACTCAGAAGGAATGAACGTACAATACAGCAGTACTTGGCGTTATGGCCTTACAATAGTTTACTCAAATTAAAGTGTTTTCCAAACCTCGGCACGCAGGCCGGTCACATATGAATAATACAAGTAAACATTTATTTTTAGGCCTTCGAGGACCGGATCAGCAACATGAGATTTTGCCCGCTATTTACCACATATCTCCGCAGCACCTGCAAGAAACAATCCACCGCAATGGTGGCAAACAAAAGCAACGGTCAGCTATGCTGACCAAATCATAACGACCCTGCCCATAAACTTGGGGCAGCGATGCTCCTTCCCTACACTTTGTTAGCATAACCAAGCAGTATAGTGTAAAAACACTTCATCACAGGTGTGGGCACGCACAGCCACACACCCCGTGCTCTCAGGGCACATTCACGGTGAACACAGTCAAAGTCCGCTGACTAACCACCACCCCCTGGGCAGCAATATCTCATGATCATTATGGTCTTTCTGGCCAATGCCTAAGACCCTCTATCTATGACAACGACAAGTACCAAGTACCTTTAGGTCGCTTTAACCGAACGATATATAGCTGGTACGGTTCCGCCTAACCCATTGCTCATACCGCCCTATTGCCTTAAGATATGGGTGCGGGTCAAACTTCCCTGAGTCAAAAACCGATCACACACTTCACATAACCCAGTTATGTGCAAGTTGGCTCCCGGGACACCATGTTGGCAGAATCATGCATCTGCCCAATTTTCCGGGTTCACCTTGGAGTTAGTCCCCAAGGCTCCTTGTTGCAATCTAGCGCGTAGAAAACCTGAAAAACAAACATCCGCACGGAGTCTTCTCCGGTCATTCATGCAATGTAACATCACCGATCCAGACCAACTTATCCGGGTAGGCTTCACACATCATGCCTATGTATGTTTCTCGATTACGAACTCTACATGCTAAACAACGGGGACTATTCATGTCTACCCGGAGGAACGCCTCACACTCACTACAAACTCGCGAGAGCGGGCTTCCTATGCAAAGGAAAAGAGTACTTCACGTATCCTATGATGAGAATCATTACCCTAGCATTCCTCTTTGACGCCATGGAAATGTATGTGGATGGAAAGCACCGCAATATCCTTGCCTCCATAGATCCGAAGTCGGCTCACGATTTGGGGCTCCGAAGCTCCGCCGATAGCTGGATCTATCTCCCTTCTTCTTCCTTGCTCTCCCCTCTCTCTAGAACTCTAGAAAGAGAATAACCCGAAGAGAATGAGGGTTTTCAACCCTATTCCCTGGTATAATACAGTAGGAATAGCCCTGAACCGTTGGATCTCAAACTTAGGAAACAGACGGCCACGATTCGGGCTTGAAATCCAAAACTTGGGCCAAACACGAATTGTGACACGCCCGTTTCCAAGGCTGTGTGCCCCATTCAATGCCGAAACCGTCGTGTTCCAAAAACTATACGGGCTCTCGACACTCCCGTGACCGACTTGACACGCCCGTGTCATCCATACACCTGTTAAACCATCCCCCTTTTCATACATAAACTACCTTTTTTTCTTTATATCATGATGGCCACAATAAACCGCTCCTTTTCACACATAAACCACTTAAATTCTACATGTCATGAATGACCATCATAAACCACCACTTTTTTTACACATAAATCACTTTATTTCCTACATGTCATTATTAGCCACCATAAACCACCCCTTTTCACACACAAATCACTTTATTTTCTTCATGCCATTAATATACAAGAAAAAGTTCCCCCCTTTCACACATAAGTTACCTTATTTTCTTTATCATTCAATCATATGACTAAAGACGACCATAATGATGACCCAACCCCCAACCAAATATATGGACTCCAAATCCATTCCATCCTCACCATCGTGGCTCTTAAGATCTATCAATGGGCATCAATGATATTTTTGTAATCATCATTTGAATGAATGAAAATTGCAATCGTTAGTTGTTTCTACATTGCTCTTCTTTGTACTATTTCCCTTTGAGTGAAGGCCTACTAAGAGTAAAGTGTACGACCCTTGAAGAAGGACTTTCAAGGAAGGAGTAGGCAACCAACCGACGAAGAACTGCTCAATCAGTACTAGCTCGAGTTATCCCCTCAACCAAAATACAAACGTAGTTTGGCTGTGGTATTTCTCTTTCAAAGATTTATTATTATTCTTCTATATGCATGTTAAGATTAGACATTACCGGTTAGCAAGTCATCGCACAACATGAATTTTTGACGATTGGAGTTTCGTCTTGCTAGTTGTTTTAAAGCCAACTTTCTTGTAACTCAACTGTTTAACGTAAAATAATTTCGAATCTCCAGAATAATTCAAATTTCATTTTAAATCACCTCATAAACCTCTTAGACTACATCAAATTGGTATCAGAGCTAGGTTTTCCCGAACTCTTGTCTAAGGGACATCCTAAAGCAGAATTCATCTGGTGTTAAGAACAAAGCAGTAGATGCACTAAGACAAGTATGTACTACTATGAGGGTCATGAACACTATAATCACTGGGTTTGATAAGATGAGGAATGATTACATTAATTGCCAGGATTTTTGTCATATTTATGCATCTTTTAATGCTAAGTTTCAGAGTCCTCACAATGAGTACCAAATGACTGATGACTACTTATTTTGAGGTACACATCTTTGTATTCCTGATTTTTCACTTCGTGACTTCCTCATTGAGGAAATGCATGTAGGAGGAGATGCTTGTCTTTTTGGCCGATATAATACCATTGCTATCATCGAGGATTGATTCTTTTGGCCTAGCCTTATGCATGATTTGGCTCGTATTGTTGGATGGTGTTGTATTTGTCTATTGGCAAAGCAGGTGCGGCCCATGGTTAGCTCGTATAACCCTTACCCATACCCTATAGATCTTGGGAGGACATTAGTATGGACTTTGTGTTAGGGTGTCACACACAACACATCACGATGACTCCATATTCGATGTCACTGATATGTTCTCAAAAATGGCCCAATTCATTCCATGTCATAAAACATCTGATGCTTCACACATTACCACACTTTTCAAAAAGGAAGTAGTCCGTCTACATGGATTATCAAAAATTATTGTTTTTAATAGGGATGTGAGTTTTGTTAGCTGTTTTTTGTAAAACTCTATGGAATAAATTAGGAACTAAGCTAGCCTTTTCTACTACATACCACCCCCAGACTGACAGTCAAATAGAAGTTGTGAACCGTATCCTTGGAGTCCTTCTTAGGAGCTTAGTCATTAAACATTCTGCTACTTGGGATTTAGTTTTGCATGTCGCTGAGTTTGCATATAATAGTTCTGTTAATAGATCAACAGGCATGTCACATTTTCAAATTATTACAGGGCATGGCCCAAGAAAGCCCGTTGATCTCATTGAATTACTTACTACTTATTGTATATCAACACTTGCATCATCATTTGTCAAACACATGCATGAGTTACATAAGGAGATTAGACAAAAACTTACATTAAAATATGAAAACTATAAGAAAGTAACTAATCAACACAAGAACCCCCATTGAATTCGCAGTTAGAGACATGGTGCTTGTGAAGGTGAGACCATAAAGAATGCCATCAGGTACTCTTAAATATCTAACCAATAAAAGAGTTGGTTCATAGAAGATCATTAAGAAGATTAATAATAATACTTTTGAATTAGATATGCCTATAGATGTTGGTTATTCATCAATATTCAATATTGCCAATCTTATTAAGTATTATTGTTTTGATGTGGATACTCAGATTAGTACTAACATGCAGAAACTAGCTAGTAATCAAGTGCCAACCCATTCCTCGAGAAGTTTGGGGTATCATAGACTAG
The DNA here is from genome assembly GCA_039583875.1 of Platanthera guangdongensis. Taxonomy (NCBI): domain Eukaryota; kingdom Viridiplantae; phylum Streptophyta; class Magnoliopsida; order Asparagales; family Orchidaceae; genus Platanthera; species Platanthera guangdongensis. The sequence continues at coordinate 119,143,000 of CM077158.1, read as the reverse complement.
TTCAAATACTTTATGAGTAGGTGATATATTCAATTGAAGGTGTTACTCAGCATTTCCTTGTTCGTTGGGATGGTTTATCCTAAATTGATGATTCTTAGATTACTATGGAAGAGCTACAATAGTTGGATTCAAAGCTCCTACAGGCTTATCTAGACTCACATTCGATAGAGTCAAATCCTTTAAATCCCAGTGGAGCTGATGCAGGACAAGTTAAATAGAGATAGTAGAAAAGTTGATGTCGACACACATGGTTTCAATGAACCTTCAAATTAAATCTACACTTCTATTTAATTTTGTATTTTATTTTGATCATACTTATGAGCCCACTCTCATTTTAAGCCTTATGTATTTTGGGCTATTACTTATGTAATATGAGCATTTCATATTGTAAGATATATTATAGATATTGAGCAAGCTAAGCCCAATACCATCCAAACCCAACATAGCATAGCCCACATGTTAAACCATCCCCCTTTTCACACATAAACCACCTTTTTTCTTTATATCATGATGGCCAACATAAACCACCACTTTTAACACATAAACCACTTAAATTTCTACTTGTCATGAATGACCACCATAAACCACCAACTTTTCAGACATAAATCATTTTATTTCCTATATCTCATTATTAGCCACCACAAACCACCCCCTTTTCACACACAAACCACTTTATTTTCATGTCATTAATAACAACCACAAAGTTCTTCTCTTTCACACATAAGCTATCTTATTTTCTTCATCATGCAAATATGTGACTAAAGACCACCATAATGATGGCCCAACCTCCAACCAAATTCATGGACTCCAAAGCCATTCCATCCTTACCATTCTTAGCTCTTAAAATTTATAAATGACTTGAATTCTCTTATTGTAATCATCCTTTAAATAAATGAAAATTGCTATTGTTAGTTGTTGCTACATTATTCTTCTTCTTTGTACGTTTTCCCTCTGAGTGAAGGAATACTAAGAGTGAGAGAGTATGACCCTCAAAGAGGGACTTTCAAGGAAGGAGTAAGCAATGACTGACGAAGGATTGCCTAATTTGTACTAGCCCGACTTATCCCCTCAACTAAAATACAAAAGTAGTTTCGCTACAGTATTTCTCTTTCAAAGCTTTAGTATTATTCTTCGACATGAGTGCTAAGATTAGACATTATCGATTTGAAACTCATTGCACGCCACAAAATTATTGATGATTGCTTTTCCTTCTTGCTAGTTATTTTAATGCCAACTTTCTTATAACTCAAGTGTTTAACGTAAAAGAACTTCGAATCTCCAAAATAACTCAAATTTCATCTTAAATCACACTATAAACCTCTTAGCCTACGTCATCATGTTTATCAACTCGATGTTAAAGCAACTTTTGTCAATGGCACAGTAAGTGAAGAAATGTTTGCAAAACAGCCAAAAGGTTATATTAAAGATGGAAAAGATAGTACCTAGGTATTTCTCTTCGGCAAAAGTCTTTATGGCCTGAAACAGGCACTACGAGCTTGGAATACTAATGTGGATCAATCTTTCATCCACCAAGGCTTCCTGCATTGTGCTAATGAACCTTCCTTATATATTAAAAGAGCAGGCATGACTCAAATAATTATAATTATATTTGTGGATGACATGTGACATGGAATTCTTCTAAAATGATATCTTTCGAAAAACAATACAAGTGTATATGAGATGATAGAATTGTGTCTTTTGTACTTCTTTCTTGGCATTCAAGTAAATAAATTCCGTCAATTACGTTTCTTTCCCAACAAAAATTTGATACAAATTTATTAAAAAAGACAAAGTTTGATTAGTGTAATGCAACATTAACACCAATCATGAAGATGCAGTATATCCCAACCAATATCGATCTATATTGAGCTCCCTAATGTACCTTACCAACAACCAACTAGACATAGGCAATGCTATAAATCTGGTAGCACGCTATATGCAAATACCTTCAAAAACAAATCAATTTATTGTGCATCACATTCTCAGATACCTCAAAGGCACCCTCAATTTTGGGTTTATCTATCACCGAGATACTTTTCCAATACTACATGGCTATCCTGATGCAAATTTGGGATTTTATATAAATGATAGGAAAAACACAATAGGCTTCTTATTTTTAACTTAGATCCAAACCCATAGGTCGAGGGGTGCGAAAGCAACCTACTGTTGCATTATCAACGATTGAAGCTGAGTACATGACACTCAGTTCAGCGGCCTTTGAATGCTTGTGGCTCAAAAGGACTTTTACAGAAATCGATGGGAAGGAAGAAAACACTCCTACACAACTCAACTGTGATAATACATCTACTATATTCTTAGCATCAAATCCGATCACTCAAAGAAAGAGAAAACACATTGACCTGTGTTGGCATTTTATTTGTGATCTTGCCGACAAAGGGCTCATTTTAGTAAATCATTGCCCTACAACGAAGCAACTTGCTGACCTGCTAATAAAACCTCTCCATCATGTTCATTTTATTGAACTATGTTAGCTAATGGACATTGGATAATTTCAGTTTATGGGGAGGATGTTGCAGACCTAAGCAACATAGATAGAGATAATATTGTACAACAACTGGAAATTTGTTGTTCAATGGACCAACATGTTCATTTTTCTATCTTTTGATCCTGCTGTGAGAAAAGAGCATCAACATTTGTAAAAGGGAGATAAAGACGGAGTAGTCAAGATATAGTCCACCACCAACTTTCCGTCCTAAAAAAGATAGAGATAATATTGTACCAAGTGGGATTAATATATGATGTTTCATGTCGATGTAAACTAGCCACCGCTGATGAGGCCTATATGACCCAATATTGTAAACACTTTTCAATATATTAGAAAATAATAAGAACTTCTTAAGTAAAACCAATTTCCTGTGATATTTTGTTTCAAGTGTGATTATTTGGACAAACATCACTCCTCAGTTTGTGTTGATCTCAACAACACTACTACCATACAAAATAAAGTCAATTTCATCCATTTTTATGTTGAAAATTAGTTTTTTTTCTTGATAGCGGACATAATCATTTTCATGCCAAAGATACATTTTATTGCTGGAAATTTGTTGTTTAGTGGACTTAATTCATCGAGATATTCAGATAAAGTCGTACATGAAAATTAAAGTATATTTGACCTACTCTGACTGTGCGTTAATTCTGTCGCGCAATCTATCAAAGATTATGATAAGTGGGCATGATTGCATCATAATTTCATAATGCAAACCTAGTCTCACAATTTATATATGTTTTGGCATCATAAATAAATTCTAATACTTTATTGGATTTAACTTTTATTTGGTGGTTAAATTTGGAGTTGATGGGGTTCCCTTTAAAGTTTCCTGAGCTAAACAGATTGACCTCCAATAGAAGTACTTTGGCAACATGACCCGACAGAGCGAAGCTGTGCACGCAAACCGCATTTGTTTGGGAGACGCAAAATCACTTTGGAAAAGAGGATTGAGCCAAACGCCCGCACGTAGTAAACTACACGAGCACAACTCAACGATCAATGCTCACCTGAACACTTCAGTGAGCCCGGGCGAAGGCACCAAGGAACGCTCCTGCGTAAACTCTCGTGGATTTTTCGTGGAAGTTCTAACAACTTAGTTTTGTTCCTCCTTTCCTTGTACTCAAAGCTTGTAATGAAGAGATGGCTTGTCACCCTCTAAGGAACGCAAACACTTGTAAACAAAGCGAAATAGTGGATTTTGGCTTGGCACAGATTGGACCTCGTGGTTTTTTACCCTTGTAGGGTTTTCCACATTTAAAAAAGGTTCTTGTCATTCTTTCTTGGTTTTCACTTGATTGTTTGCATGCCCGATCTAATATAGATCTAAGGATGTCTGATTTTCTTGACCAGAGGAAAAATAGGGTATACATAATAGTTTGGCACCGTTTTGTGTGAAGGTGTTCTCAACTCTACAATAACTCCTTCAAAACAATACTTGACACCAACAAGCACCCCCACTTAACGACAATGATAATATGAGGCACGCACATCACAGACTAGGCAACTAACAAAGACTATGGCATTTAATCCCCCAACAACTCACCTGCCAGTAACGCAAGGAGAAAATCTCTACACTAGCATCGTCAGTAGAGGACCTGAAACATCCCTTGGAGGAATGATAAGTTAAGGCACTCATCTTACTTAGGGACTTCTAAGTCCTAGGGGGTATATCCTATGGATGTAGGTCAGGCATCATTCCTTTCGAGGTACCACTCTCTCAGTGGGGAGGCCTGCGCCACATGACAGGCAAAGGCTTGGCAGGCACCCATCCATGGAGGCACCCCACCCAAGGGGCACCTTTCCAGCCAGGTCTTGTTGGATCTCATGGCCAACCTTAGAGGGTGGGGGTGAATAAGGTTTCGAGCATTATTTGCAATTTAAAAATATTTGTGTCCAGAAAAATGAGTTATGGAACCTACCGCGATCGTTAGGTAGCTAACTCTCGGCCGTAAGCCTCGTAACTTATTTTCCTGTGCGGTTATGCTTGAGCAAGCCCCACAACACAAACACTTACTTATCAACAACAGAACAATAACAGAATTAATCAACATAGTGATGAGTCCACTTTCTATACCAATTTTCAGACTCATCTGGGCTAGTTTTCATGTGTTTGTACTTCACTTTTAGTTCTTTATCGTTCCTATTTCATCTTGCCTATATTTCCATAGGAAGTGCACATTTATGCCTGTGGTTGTGTATTTTGTTACTTTTATTGTTTGTACTCCTTTTTGTGATTGCCTGGAATGTCTGCACAAATCAGTGATTGGTTTTTCTTTCGGTACAGGGGTCGTGTGCGTGTTTTGGGATGGTTGTGAAACAGGAATACTACGCACGATCATGGGATCTAATGTGCACGACCACTGGTCGTGCGCCCCTGATCGTGCACACTACTCTTCATTTTCCAGAATCAGCCTGGGGTAAGCGCACGACCACTGGACATATTGCGCACGAATACCGGTCATGCGCCACTGATCGTGTGCATTGATTCCTCATTTCTGGAGTCCTGTCTGGGGTAATCGCACGACCATTGGACTTAGTACGCACGACCACTGGTCGTGCGCCACTACTCGTGCTCGTTATCCCAGTTCTTCTTCCTGATATTCCATGCCAGTGCGCACGAGCACAGGATATAGTGCGCATGACCACTTGTCGTGCGCCTGTGATCGTGCGCATTGTTCATTTCTGCTTTTGTATAAATAGTGCAGGTCTCGCCCTAATTCGAGAAAAGGATCCGGAGCTCGACATTTCTCCGCCTTTTCCCGCCTTCTCTGCCGTTCCCCTTCATCTTCCACCCTAGGGAGGTGCTCTGGGCAAGCTTTCAACGCCAAATCCAAGCCGGAGCTTCCTATCGGCCTTCTCCCTCATCCGTGAGCTTCAAGTAGGGTTTGACGCCATTGCCATCAAGCAAAGCAAAGCTAGCAAACTTCGTCCGCTATCGTGATACGAAGAAGACAGGCTATTGGAAGGTGGTGACAGCCCTTCTCTATCCCAGACGCAGTTGAGGACCGAGCTTGGACGCGGAATGACAACCCGACGATTCCAACCGTGAATCCTCAGCAAGACTTCGAATTCGGTCGATCTCTTGACTTGTTCTTGCTTTCTTGTTGAACATTGGTGTTTAAATCTATTTATATTGATGAAGTGCACTTTGTTTGTATATGTTATGTGTATGATGTCTTTGTGATTCCTATTTCATTTTACTGCCTAAGTTGCTTGAGTTGCGCCATATTCCATCCACCACCATCCACCCTTGCCGCACTAGCAATTGCTAGTGGCGTGCGTTGCGAAGAGGTGCTCACGACCCTCATTCCGCCATTCTAACCACCTCATCTGCTAGCCTTCTCGTCCATCCGCCTAGTGATTCGGTGCATAGCGGCCCGACTAGTCTTCCATCCTGCCTGGCGAAGCATCGCATAGCGGCGTTGCATAGGAGTAGTTGTTAGCCTTTTGTTTTCTGTTTCCGCAACATCAAAACCTCCCCTTAGATATCTCCGACCTGAGGACTTCAATCTCAAGTCCTCTTCGAAATTAACTCCACCTTACTGTGTTCCTTGTGAGATCGATATTTGGGAAAACCCCCATTTTATATTACTTGTGCGACCGGTTCACTACCGTGATCTTAAGCATCAAGTTTTTTGCGCCTTTGCTGGGGAACACAATCGTGTGAGTTTTTGGAGAGGGTGATAGGAGATAGAAGCCCTTTTCCATTTGTTTATTTCATGTTTCTTCTTTGCTTTAGTTTTTAAAATCGGTTTCTTGTTTTTATTTGTTCCTCTTCTAGTTTTCATTATTCTGTAGCAGGTTTTCATATTCTTTTCTTTGTGGTGTGTAGTTAATTGTTGCTTAGAAACTTTCTGTTGGTGAATTCTTCTTGTTGCACCATATATTCTTATATGAATATTCGTTGCCGATGGTGCGGGGATTATAGGCATGGTAGTGATGAGTGCCCCACTGAAGATTGGGAGCATAATTCTCGTGGTTCTGTGTATAGAGCACCGTCTTCTTATAGTACTTCATACACCCAACCCAGGTCTTATGTTCACTCCTCTTCTACGCATTCATCTTTTTATTATTCCTCTCCGGTCCCACCTATACTGAGGAGTAATGGAAAATGATGTTTGTGTTATCATAGCACCGACCACGTGTTGAAATATTGTGCAGAATTTCAGCGCAAGTTGGAGGAGGATGATGAACCGGGTATCTGATTCATTCCATCCACCTCTCAATCAGCTGCCCCTTCTGATTCTGATGATATGTTGGCTGCACCACCTTATCTATGGGGGACTGCTGCGAATATACCCATCAGAATTTCTGCTGATCGGTGTGACGACATTGTGGCACCGTCTCTCCCCATGTACTCTTCCCCTTTCTTTGATTCACCCCCGGAGGAACCCGCACATATTTTCTCTAATGCTGTTGTTCCTCCGCCTTCTTTGCAAGAATTATCTATCCCTATTTTTAGTGAGTCAGTTGATGAAGTTCGGACGGATTGTGATTCTGAGCCTGAGGATGTGCCCATGTTTGACAAGGATATTATTTTCATTAATGGACAGTATTACGTCTTGGAACATGTGGATACACCGAGGTGTGTTGATGAGGAGATCCTCTTTGTTGAGGAAGTTACCACTTCCTTGATGGATGAGGAGGTCCAGACCACCACCAAGGACGTCGAGCTAGTGGATTCCCCTCGCCATGACTCATATGACGTCGTCGATGATCTATGTCGGGATCCTGCTGGGAGTGAGACCGGGACCACTCCCCCTATTTCTGATTCTTTTAGTTATTCATCTCCTTTATTTCTTGATCCCATTTCTATATCTGAGCCTGTGCGGGTTGAGTCTTCGCATGTTCTTCAGGAGGTCTTGGAGCTTTCAGCTCGAGTCATGGATGATAACATCCTCTTTTGCGAGGAGGTTGATTCCTCCTCTGTTGAGGAAGCTCCATTCATCGCTTTCTCCTCCTGCAGACTCCCTGTAGACGATACCTTGCTAGGCAAGGATTTATTTTGTGGTGAGAAGAGTGAGGACCAGCGCTCCTTCTCTTCTTACTTCCTATTTCCTCTACCTGTGTTGGGCAGGTATTACTATTTAGGTAGAGGGGTAACTGTTGTATCACAGTATCGGTACCCGTTACCGAAACGGATTTTGGAACAGTTACCTGTGCATTTTTCTTTTCATAGGCCCATTAGCTAGAACCTTTTCGTAGCCAAATAAGTCATGCTGGGATGACAGTAACCCCAGTACTTATCTTTCATTTTCTGCATTTTATTTTTCTTGTCTATTTTAGTTTTAGCATTTCTTTTTGTATATTTTGTTTTGTTTTTGCGGAGCTCACCCCTGCAGGTATTCTTGGAAAATTGCATTGGCAGGGTTGTGATTCTTCGTACACCGGGCCTACTTCAAGTTTCCACGCGTCTTCTGGTATGCTCACTAGCTGAGCATTGGGTAACCTCTTCCCATAGCTTTTTATGATTTTTAATTTCTCCATCATATGATGTGTCGTTTAGTTTAAGTCTGGGGGAGAGCCAGTTTTGTTATCTTTTCCACGTGCACATCTCATGTGCATACTAGAAGCCTTTATAGTTTTATTTTGATTAGTTCATTGCACTACACACCACTGCACCCACATGAGCGCGTGCTTAGCTTTTTACGTGTTGCGAGTTAAACTCGTTTATTTTGTTAGATTTGGGAAAATTATGGTGCTGGCTTAGGATTGTGAGACAGAGTAAAATGTTGACCTTGTTGTGTTTCTAGTCAACTACTCTCGTCTCGTGTAGAAATTCGAGTTGATTAAATTTTTCTGTATGATTATAGTTTTATATTTTTCTATTTACGTAAAGACTTTTTATTCTACTCAAAAGTTGGTGAATCCGGTATGAATCAAACAGTAGTGTAGGGATGTGTGTAGCCGCCACTAGCCTCGTTTTGCTCGAGTCGGGAGGAAGGATTATCTTTCTCGGTGGCTAAGAACTTGCCCCAAGCTACTCTCGAAGCATAGGTGCATGGTTAGTCAAGCGTAAGCATGATGTAGGCAATCGTTTTGGCCCGGTTGAGCTTTGTACTGTTCCTAACGTCTTGTCCTCGCTAGACCCCTTGTGCCTACCCTTCTTTTGATTCAGCTCCACCATCATTCAACAAAGCCCCATAGCCTATCCTAGTCGCACTCCCAAGTTGAGCTTTAGAGTTTTACATTTTAATGTTGGGATGTGATGTGGTGATTTTATTTGTGAAAATGTGGAAGTGCTCCGAAGTTTATATCTGCTGAATTGTGAAAATAAAATGAAGAAAAAGAAATAATATATATATATATTTGTAAAAAAAAATATGAATGAAAAGAAAAAGTTTTAATTGAAAATCATTTTGGAAATGTGATTATATTTGGAGTAGGCGGTGCACACACCCGTATGTTAAAAATTAAGTTTGGGGGTGTGGTGTACCCGCGTGTATTTTGCTTAGTAGAGGGATTTCTTTCATACTACCTCATTTGGGTTAGGTGCATAGCCTTCTTGTTTATCCTTGTTTACCTCACCGAAACCCAAGCCCTATCTCTTCACCTAAAGTCCTACTGATTCGTGTGTGAACCAAACCAGTGCCGTGGAGAGAACGCAAAACAGCAAGCATATGGTCACCGACATTGGTGGATTTCTTTGGAGGTTATCCAGAGCCGTGATCTTTGGCAATGCTCGACTAGCGATTAGTGTACTTTCTCCCTACGCATGACCGGATGATTCACCGTGATTCCATTTTTGAGTAATAATAAAATTTTGATACGCATTGTGAAAAATATAAACTATTCTGCATACTTAGAAATTTTCTCTATTGTATTTTTACGGACGCGAGCATGCGACTTCGCATGGTACTTCGTATCGCAATTTCTCTGTTAGCTAGTATTTTTCCCTATCTGCTTAGATTTTTGTTTACTCGGGACGCACAAACAGTTAAGTCTGGGGGTGTGATGAGTCCACTTTCTATACCTATTTTCGGACTCATCTGGGCTAGTTTTCATGTGTTTGCACTTCACTTTTAGTTCTTTATCGTTCCTATTTCATCTTGCCTATATTTCCATAGGAAGTGCACATTTATGCCTGTGGTTGTGTATTTTGTTACTTTTATTATTTGTACTCCTTTTTGTGATTGCCTGGAATGTCTGCACATATCAGTGATTGGTTTTTCTTTCGGTACAGGGGTCGTGTGCGTGTTCCGGGATGGTTGTGAAACAGGAATACCGCGCACGATCATGGGATCTAATGCGCGCGACCACTGGTCGTGCGCCCCTGATCGTGCGCACTACTCTTCGTTTTCCAGAATCAGCCTGGGGTAAGCGCACGACCACTGGACATATTGCGCACGACCACCGGTCGTGCCCCACTGATCGTGTGCATTGATTCCTCATTTCTGGAGTCCTGTCTGGGGTAATCGCAAGACCATTGGACTTAGTGCGCACGACCACTGGTCGTGCGCCACTACTCGTGCGCGTTATCCTAGTTCTTCTTCCTGATATTCCATGTCAGTGCGCACGAGCACAGGACATAGTGCGCACGACCACTGATCGTGCGCCTGTGATCGTGCGCATTGTTCATTTCTGCTTTTGTATAAATAGTTCAGGTCTCGCCCTAATTCGAGAAGAGGATCCGTAGCTCGACATTTCTCCGCCATTTTCCGCCTTCTCCGCCATTCCCCTTCCTCTTCCACACTAGGGAGGTGCTCTGGGCAAGCTTTCACTGCCAAATCCAAGCCGGAGCTTCCGATCGGCCTTCTCCTTCATCCGTGAGCTTCAAGTAGGGTTTGATGCCATAGCCATCAAGCAAAGGAAAGCTAGCAAACTTCGTCCGCTATCGTGGGACGAAGAAGACGGGCCATTGGAAGGTGGTGACAGCCCTTCTCTATCCCGGACGCAGTTGAGGACCGAGCTTGGACGCGGAATGACAACCCGATGATTCCAACCGTGAATCCTCAGCAAGACTTCAGATTCGGTCGATCTCTTGACTTGTTCTTGCTTTCTTGTTGAACATTGGTGTTTAAATCTATTTATATTGATGAAGTGCACTTTGGTTGTATATATTATGTGTATCAAGTTTATGTGATTCCTATTTCATTTTACTGCCTAAGTTGCTTGAGTTGCGCCATATTCCATCCACCACCATCCACCCTTGTCGCACTAGCAATTGCTATTGGCGTGCATTGCGAAGAGGTGCTCACGACCCTCATTCTGCCGTTCTAACCACCTCATCAGCTAGCCTTCTCATCCATCCGCCTAGTGATTCGGTGCATAGCGGCCCGACTAGTCTTCCATCCCGCCTGGCGAAGCATCGCATAGCGGCGTTGCATAGGAGTAGTTATTAGCCTTTTGTTTTCTGTTTCCGCAACATCAAAACCTCCCCTTAGATAGCTCCGACCTGAGGACTTCAATCTCAACTCCTCCTCGAAATTAACTCCACCTTACTGTGTTCCTTGTGAGATCGATACTTGGGAAAACCCCCATTTAATATTACTTGTGCGACCGGTTCACTGTCGTGATCTTAAGCATCACATAGAAACAGGAATTTAATTGCATGAATTAGAATATCAGTTGTTCTAGATGATTACAAAAGTGTGTTCTCCATGATGCCGGAGATCGAAGGTGATGAGAAATAAAAACTCATTTGGTTTCTATACCGATCCACTCCACTAACAGGTTGCTTCTCTCCTTCCATCCGAGAAAGGTATTCGAGCCGGCTCTTCACCTGCACACATGGAATGGTCTTAGAGCCCCGTTAGATCCACCCAATCTAGACGTCCCTTCCTCGGGATGATTTCTCATGGAATCCTCTACGGAATTCGATGACCCTCCAAGTCGATTTCTAATAAAACCCTTCCTGGATTTAAATGAACTTCCGGTTGATTTCCATCACCAAATGATTCAGAAAAGAAAAGATTACAAATAAGAGGATGTAGAGAATTTAAAGGTTGAAGTTCTCCATCTTGAAGACTTCTCCGTAGATCGATCTGCTGCCGGTGATTGAGATCTTCGTTTGCTAGCGACCGTCGACATTTCGTATTTGATGTAGATCTTGGATCGCCAGAGTTCTTCGTTCATGAACGGGAAGGAGACGATTGTCTTCTTCTTAGACAGATACTTGTGGAACAGAGCGCAAGAAAGTGGTTGAACCCTAGAATGCACGAACTCCCGTCCTTTCTTTCTCCCAAATTTCCAAGCACAGAAACCAAGGCAGTCTTTTATACATTTTCATGAAAATAAGCTACTGCCGGCAGTAAGACTATCGCACGACATTAAGTTCACGTGCTTGTTGTGCCAGTTGTCATCCAAATCTGGAATAATATTTCAAACGAATATTTTTTCGAAAAGAGCTATAGCCCCGCGAAAGAAAGTTGCGTCATGAGGTAAGTCAGTAAAATGACAGATCCTTCCCAAAATGGCTAGTGCGGCGCTGTAAGAACTGTCGCCTGGCGGTAGGTTTATTTCTTGAGAAATCCTTCTCGACATTCATCGAAAGGCTAGCTCGATGCGGTAAGAACTATCACCAACGATAGTTTTGTTCTTCGAGAAGTCCTTCCGATATTCGACGAGTGGTTAGCATGGTGTGGTAAGAGCTAGCACTTGGCGGTAGTTTCCCGAGATGTTGGCCAAAATAATTCCTTGCACTAGCGTGTGCGTTATTGCTAGCATGGCATGGTAATTTCCAAAGCGCCCTTACCCATTAATTCATAGCTACCACCCCGAGCGGTAACTGTTACCGCTCGACGTTAGCATCCATAGGAGAGTTCTTCTTCTTTGCTTGAACCTGTCAACCTGCACACTCTATCAACACAAGGCATGGCCAAATACATCCTGAGATTCGATATTCTCAAACATAGAGAATGTGAAACACCGGTTCCAACAAACTCCCCCTTTTGATAGTATCAAATCCCGTTCATGAGAAATAATACAGTACATGATAGTATAGTGAATATATATAAGAAAGTTATTTTCAGGTTTCAGGTTCTCTATATAACTCACTTACACACGCACTCCCCCTACCTATGTGTTCTACACGCTCCCCATATCTATCTGTTGCACATGCTCCCCCTATCTATGTGCATGCATAGAAATAAACTCCTCCTACATGAGATCATATCAATGAAAAATTCTCATGAACAATCTCTTCTCCCCCTTTGATAGTATCAAAAGGGGCGGGCACAATCAACCACACATCAGGATGACAAATTGGGATATGATAAGTGCTATAAAGATAGTAGACAATGCACATAACCAGGACAATAGGAAGTGAGAAACATAGGGGTGACCGAAAAAATGCAAATCAGAGAATATGTAGCGCATGGGTCATAAAAGTAAGAGTGGAGTACACAACCAAGAATAATAAGTCCGTTTGTAAAGATTATGAGGATTGGACAACACAAGGTAAACTAAGCACACAACGAGGAGTAATACAATGCTACGAGAGTTATAGAGTTAATCACATTGTAAATATTGTAAGTGTCAAGAAGTGTAAATCGTGTACTAGTACATATGTGCTAAAAACATATAGTGCAGTTTCTGTCCAATTCTATTGCATGGAAGCGTTAAATAAGGCAATGACGTGTACGTGTAGCATCAATAGAGAGAAAATATCAAGTAGAAATAACATGTTTTACTTGTGTTGTCTCGAATCTTTTAAAATGCTAACACAAGAGAAATAGATTGAACGATCACGTCACATACCAATTTACGTCATACCAAGACTAGAACAAAGGGCAATAAGCTTAATGTAGAGTCTACGCATAAGATTGAAACGACTCCCAGGATCAAGGTGCTCATCCTCATAATGCTCATAAAGACTTATCAAGAGGAATGAGTAGTGCTTGGGGGGTGCTTGACGTGACCATTGATAACTTGCATAGTTTTGTTTTTGAGCTATCACTTTTATATATTTTTTTTGACTTCAAAAGAGCCCTGAGTCAATCGAAATCTATCCACATAGATAGATAAACTTTAACTTGTATACATAAGATCTTAACACTAGAGATTTGGACAAACATTATAATCTTTATATAAGCACATATGTATCGTGACATTGATTATTCAAACTATTTCTAGAGTGTTAAGATATAATATTACAAGTTGTAGCATGTAAGCCTAGTATTTATACATGAGTGCTATGTCTAGGGATGTGTGAATTGTGTGAAGTCATTCCCCTATCTAAATCATCACACATAACTAGAGGCATAGTCAACTTGCACTAACATGTAATGTCGCACTCGCTAGCTAAGCACCTATAGATTCGACACACCATGACCGGGGATAATGTTCACACGAATTAACAATTTAGCTCAAACATTGTGCGTACTCGTTATATCCTAATTTCAGGTCATGTGTCCCCGAAGGATATGAGCACTTCTTAGATTTTTTGTTTTTATGTTTTTTTAAAAAGGATACGGTGACTCAAGTAAACAAAAACAAATACACAAAGGAAAAGTGAAACATAAAAAAATTAACCACAAACAAAAGAACAGTCAAACACACACAACGATGACTATGATGAGAGATCCAGAACACCAAGCTCGAGTCGAAGTAAAGAAAAACGTGCATCTGGGAGTGTTTTAGTGAATATATCAGCTAGTTGGTCATCGATGCCAATGAATCTTACACTCACGTTCTCCTTTTTTATATGATCTCGAATGGAATGGTGACACACGTCAATATGTTTTTATCTAGAATGGTGCACAAGATTATATGTCAAGTCTATGGCACTCTTGTTGTCACACCTAAGTGTGACATTCGTACAAGTTTTGCCAAAGTCTTCTAACATTTGAGACATCCACAGTGCTTGTGCGCAACAGCTTCCAAAGGCAATATACTCGGCTTCAGTGGTAGACAGTGCAACAGAGTTCTATTTTCTACTTGATAAGGAAAGTAATGCAGGCCCTAGGAAGTGACACATTTCGCTTGTGCTCTTGCGATTAAGTGAACATCTGGTATAGTCCGAGTCTGAGTATCCTTGAAGGGTGAAGTCAGTGGTGTGTGGGTACCAGATTCCAAGGTTTTGTGCGCCAATTAGATACATAAAAATGTGCTTTACGGCTTTAAAGTGTGACTCCTTCGGGTCGGCTTGATACCTAGCGTAAAGACACACTGCAAATGTGATATCGGTCCTAGAGGCAGTCAAATATAACAATGACCCTATCATGCCTCTAAACATGGTTTGATCAACGGAAATTCGGCTCTCATCCTTCCCTAATTTGAGAGACGCACTGATAGGAGATTTGACTTGTTTAAGAATCTTAAAACCAAACCACACAAGTATATCTTTGACATATTTCGATTGGCCTATAGATATCCCATCATTATGTTGAGAAATCTGAAATCCTAAAAAATAAGTAAGCTCTCCTACTAGGATCATTTCAAATTCGGATTGCATTAGGGTCACAATTTCCTTACACAATTTCTCATTTGTTGCACCAAAGATGATGTCATCCATATAAATTTGTAGAATGATTAGATCTACATTTTTGTTTTTTTCAAATAAAGTTTTGTCCACACTACCCATCCTAAAGCCATGATCTAAGAAAAAAGTAGTGAGCCTATCGTACCAAGTACGAGGGGCCTGCTTCAGTCCGTATAAGGCTTTCACCAACTTGTATACGTGGTTCGGGTAGGCGACATTCATGAAACCGGGTGGTTGCTCGACATATACCTGTTCCTTAATATATCCATTCAAGAAGGAACTCTTAACGTCCATTTGGTACAATATAATTTGCTTATAACTCGCAAAGGCCAAAAACATACGGATGGACTCAAGACCAGCAACCGGGGCAAATGACTCCTCAAAATCTACACCCTCTATCTGAGAATACTCCTGAGCCACCAACCTAGCTTTATTTCTTGTTATCCAAGACTCACCATCAAGTTTATTTTTGAAAACCCATTTTAACCCTATGACTGGATGGTTATCTGGACGCTCCACTAAAACCCATACCTTACTTTGCTCAAATTGGTTTAGCTCCTCATTCATATCCAAGAACCATGATTCATCTTTTAAGGCTTCTAAGACGTTCTTAGGTTTAGTCTCATAATGGAAACATAGGTTTGAAAAGGATTCATAAAGTGCAGACCGAGTTCAAACTCAATGAGATGGCTCTCCTATGACCAGTTCATGAGGAAGTTGCCTTGAAAAGTTTAAGTTACTAGGAGGCTTGTATCCTTGTACAAGAGTTGGAGTTTCACTCGCTACAACTCTCTCCTCACTCTTAACCACTATTGGTAAACTCTCATCAACCTCCTCTTCAATCGGCTTGGGCTCGTTAGTTGGAGAATTTTCATCAAAATGCATATGAGTCGATTATTCAACCACTAAGGTCCTCTTATTGTAGAACCTATAGGCTCAAATCTTGCTCGAGTATCGTAAGAAGGTACCAAGATCAGATTTTTCATAATATTTGGCTGGATGATACTTAGTGTTAAGAATGTAGCATGGGCAACCAAAGACCCTAAAGTACAATACAATGGGTTTCTTTTTCGAAATACATCTCGTATGGAGTTCGCTTTAAAAGTGGGCGAACCATAACTTGATTCATCACATAGATTGCCGTGTTAAACGCATCAGCCCAAAAAGACGGTGGTAAGCCGAACTCGGAGAGCATTGTGCATGCTAATTCTTGGAGAGTACGATTCTTTATTTCTACAAACACGTTCTGTTATGTAGTGTGAGGGGCAAAGAATTCATGCTTAATTCCTAAAGTGTCACACAGGTAAGACCCCCCTCCTGGATCCCAAAACACGGCACGAAGGGGGGTCTTATGCCCATAATAGCCACCTTGCGGTAACATTAGCACACGGGCCAACCTGTAGCACAAGATGCCTGTTCTGCCGGCTACAACCAATATCAATACATATGCCAACCCAACTGAAATATAATAAAGAGAAGTCAAATCCACACAAAGTATATAAGTCCAAAGTACATCAAAATAGAGAAGCTAAAACATGCTTCTACAATATATCAGAGTACAGCTAATAAACGCCCAAAAGGGCTACATCAGAGTCGCTCAACACTCACATCAGTAACTGACAGTAGTGATGGTAACTTCCCTTCAGGCCCTGTCGTCCTGGCCTGGCTGTCCTGCTGCATAGGCTGCGGCTGCTCTACCTGCGGGGTGACCTCCTAAAAAGGAAGACGTAGCAACCGTTAGTCGAAAACACTAAGTGGCTTCACATTCGCTCCCCCGACGACTATTCGGCACCGGGCGGAGAAAGGAACAAGGGTACGATATATAACAAATAAGGTAACAGGTACAAGTAGGTGGTAATAGTACAATAAGATTAACAACAGTATACTCTAGCAGTTCTATAAGAAATATATCAATCATCAAGTACAAGTAACTATAGCAGGAAAGTAACTTAACTTATAATGATGACCATACAAGCTTTTAAGTTAAGGATCGATTTACATAAAGTAACTCATCGTATAAGAGTGCCCATACAAACTTTGACGATGAGGATCTTGTTTGTGCAATTCTATGTATGCTATAAAATGACTCACCCATGTTCAAGCACATGCAATTGCTATGTCGACACAGACTATAGTTCCCACTATTCGAGTAGGTAGCTAACCTCTCAAGCATCAACCGCCGTGTCCAGGCGGTGATAATAGAGAGGGCATCTCTACTACTAAGCGGACATCCACACTGCTTCACTTAGGCCTCTGTACGACTCAATGCTAAGAACACAACAGCGGAGCCCATGCATACTATGGCCCAGCGGGGGTCTCAGGTAGATGTGCACCGAGAACACAGCCCCGAACTGGCATTGTGTGACCCGGAAGGGGCCTCAGAAGAAAGAACGAGGACACAACCCAACCGTTCACTTAGCACGAAAGGAGCCCTGGTACGTGAAAACCGAGGAGCAAGCCCAACCGCCCAAAGTCTAACTGTCAACTACTGTCGGTGTGACGATTGGCGAGCCCGTAGACCTGCCACACTATGCTTAACCCAGGATTACGACACCGCATGTCGACTCACACCGCATGCAATTCCACATCACCGTAGCATGGAAAGAGCCTCGGAGATTGCATGAGGACCACGCCCAACCATCTACTAGGCATAGGAGGAGCCCCGGGAAATGAGCACTGAGGACCAAGCCCAACCTTCCAACTTTAACTCATCTCAACACAATCCCAACTAGTGGCGGTCAACACCACACTTACACCCTTCCACAATGCTACCCGTAGGGGGATGACACTCTAAGTATTGGACTACTAAATTCAATCTATTAAACAGTTATTCACATGGCCATAGATTATCCTCCTACATGTCATTTCAAATGATTTCAACACAATATAAACATGATGCACATTTATATTAGTCTACCAATTTTTATCAAATCATTTCGTTTAAGTATGCTTCGCTTCACAAATCAATTTCATGAGATCCAATTATTAAACTTCATCAATTATAGAACTAAGATGATTAATATAAAAGAGTTCACTCAAACCTCAAATCAATTGCAGCATTGAATCCACCTAATCCAAATTCATGTTATACTAAACCCAGAATTTAAGTGCAGACTAAATCTGGACAGCAGCTTCGACCGGAGATTCCCAAAGCTACAGGAATATGGTGAAGACGTGTCACCGCTCGATGGAAAGATCTTTCCATGGGCTACAACCGTTATGTTCAGAACACAACCCAGATTCAACAGTATCATACTTGAAAGCAGCCTTGAAGTCTACTGCGTACAAAACACCATTTCTGCATGTAGGATTTATCGGACACCATTTTCTTTCAGACTTTCCCGTGGCTACACACTTAACCTGAAGTTGTGCAACCACTCATTGGAAAGGTATTTTCAAGGACTTCAACTTTCGTGTTTAGTAGAAAGCCCAGACCTGGTCATATTTTATCTGAAAATCGCCAAGATGAGTGCTGCGCACAGAACACAGATTCTGCACGCATGTTAAAGCGGAACGAACGACATCAGTTCATCTTCCTCCTCAAGTCGATCTTCCAAATTACCCCCAGAAATTCCTCCTCCCTTACTCACCCTCATGAGTCCATAACTCTTCACAAAACCATCCCCCATCTTCGCATAGAAGGTTGGAGAGGTTGAAGACACCACTAACCTTAGAGCACAAGCCCTAGAACGGCCTCTTCCTAGAGAAATCACCATCTCGATAGTCTAGACTCATTTGAGTTAACATCTCACCTAGATATCTACTGATCTAGCACAAAGGGAGAGGGGAGGAATCTCACCTCATTTCCGGCATTTCCAGTAATTCCAGCCATGGATCGTGTAACTCTCCTCGGCGGCATCTTCTCCTTCACGGCGGTGGCAGATCTTCTCCTCCAAGACTTGCTCCAGCAGTTTTCCCTCTTTGTGGAAGTTTATCTCAGGAAAATGGCTGGAATGAGGAGTGAAAATGGCTAGGCTTTTCACAACCCTTATATATGAAAAGTGACACGGGTAGGGACATGCCCGTGTCCTTACCTGTATCCTTCTTCTGGCGAAGTGTCAATGACGTTTTTAGTGTCGGTTCAATACTCGACATGGGTAGGGACACGCCCGTGTCCTGACCCGTGTCCATATGACACGGCCGTGTTCCGTGGCCGTGTCCTTCTCTGGACACGTCTCGACGAACTCAACTCGACACACACTGGTAGGGACACGCCCGTGTCTCTACCCGTGCCGTACACTTTGTCGATCTCGACACACTTCGTCGATCTCGACACGCTTCGTCGAGTTCAACTCGACACACACGGGTAAGGACACGCCCGTGTCTCTACCCATGTCACTGCACAGGATACACTTCGTCGATCTCGACACGCTTCGTCGATATTGACATGCTTTGTCGATCTCGACATGCTTCGTCGAGTTCAACTCGACACACACACGGGTTAGGACACGACTGTGTCGCTACCCGTGTCACTTCACACGGGTAGTGATAGGCCCGTGTCACTACTCGTGTCCTTCTCTGGACATACTCGAGTCGTCGACTCGAGAGCTCGCCTTTCCCACATGGTTAGGGGCACGCCCGTGTCGCTACCCGTGTCCTATGCTCGACTGATTTCTCCACCTATTTACAAGTGCAGTCCAGTTGCCAGCACTCCCATGAGCCCAAGTCAGCTCTCCTGACTTAAAATGCGCACGAGGGGCCTAGTGCAAATCAGGACGTTACAAATCATATAAACAAAATAAAAGATTTCGTCCCCGAAATCAGGCTAAGGCTATGTGAGAAAAGCAAGATAGAAGATAAAATATGCTTTTAAACAAAATTTACCTCGAGGAAATAATTCCGGGTAGCGTTTTTGCATCAAGTCCACCGGCTCCCATGTATACTCCTCCTTCCCATGATTAGACCATAACACCTTTACCAAATGAACACTTTTGCGGCGCAATATTCTTGTCTCGTTGTCTACGATCCGCACCAGCTCCAGTCGCACAGACCTATTAGTCGCCACTGCACCATTAGTAGTGGGGATATATTGATCGGGCCGCAACAACGCCTTTCGAAGCGACGACACATGGAACACGTCATGGAGATTCTCTAGCTCTGGCGGTAACTCCAACTGATAACAAAACGGGCCAATCCTTTCCAATATAGTGTATGGCCTAACGTACCTTGGGCTGAGCTTTTTCACACAACGCACCTGTGACACTCCATGCATCGGCCGAATCTTCAGAAACGCTTTATCACCCACTTGAAATTCCACCGTCCGGGGCTTTGCATTGTAATACTTCGCCTGCCAGCTTTGAGCCTCCAACATGCGATCCCATATTAGTCTAACCACCACATTGGTATCATCTATATACTCAATTCCCAAAGCCTTCGGGTCTTCATCTTTCAACCAAGACTAGGGGGTTCTACACCTTCTTCCGTAAAGAGCTTCGTGTGGTGCCATGCTGACGCTAGCTTGATGACTGTTGCTGTAGGAGAAATCTACCAGTGGTAGGAGCCTTTCCCACGGCTCTCCTCTATCGAACACACATAATCTCAACAAATCTTCCAGTGTTCTGATGGTCCTCTCAGACTGCCCGTCCGTCTGAGGATGAAACGCGGTGCTAAAGGTAAGGCGCGAACCCAAATACGCCTGTACTGCCTTCCATTCCCTTGATGTGAAACGACCATCCCGGTTAGAAACGATTGTCTTAGGCACGCCATGATACCGTATGAACCACTCCAAAAAAAGGCGTACCAAGACATCCACGTGAGCCTCTTTCTTCATAGGGATGAACCGGGCTACTTTCGTTAGACGATCCACGATCACCCACACCGAATCATTCCCTGAGCGTGAGCGAGGTAACCCATAGACAAGTCCATAGAGATATCCTCGAACTTCCGCTCGGGGATGGGTAACGACTATAGCAAACAACCAGGGCTCTTGCATTCCGCCTTCCCCCTTTGATAGGCTTCGCAGTGTGTAACAAAATATCTGACATCCTTCTTCATTCCCGGCCAAAACCTGGTCTTCCTTAGGCCGGCGTACATCATAACAATACCCAGGTGCACTGAATACTGAGAGCAATGTGCCTCTCTCAAGCTATCCTCCCGGATTTTACCACCCTTGGGAATATAGAGCCGGCCGCGGAAATAAACGAGGCCGTCTTATAGTGTATACTCATCAGTAGTCCCATCTTCTATTGCCTTGATTGTCGGGGCCAGATCCGCATCCCTTCCTTGCTCCGCCTGGATTCGGTCCCGTATATCACAAACTATGCCCATGGTGTCCAAGTACTCTGTATACTTTGCCGAAGGAGCCTTATATACCAAAGTAATATCCATCTCTTCAATCATATGAGCCAACTCCATACTCATCAATCGAGATTCTGGGCTCGAGTCTGGTACCTTTCTGCTCAATGCATTGTCCACCGAGTTCGGCTTTCCGGGATGATAGTTCAAAGTTAACTCATAATCGCACAGAAACTCTAACCATCACCGTTGTCTCTGGTTCAATTCCTTCTGTGTGTGAACGCACTTTAAGTTTTTATGGTCTGAAAAGATCTTGTTGGGTATTGTATCCACAATTACCTAGATTTGAGGAAGCCACCTGTCAAGCTAAGATGAATTCACAATGTATTTGATGAAATCTTTTAAGTTGTGCTTGCAGTTATTCCACGCTAAGTACACACCAATGTCAGGGTGCAGTAGGTCAATATACACGGGTCTGCGCGACGTAATCCCTCGTTGAGCAGATCAGTGTGTTGGCCTACGTGTACTCTCTCTATTGGAGTGTAATTATTTTCAAGTACAGGGTTGTGATAACGCAAGAGCAGACAAGGAGCAAGGATGGGTCAAAGAGCAGCTCATGGGTGGAAAGACGAAATATCGTCTAAGTAATAATCGACGAGAATCACCAAGTGATTCTCGCCGATTCGGCGAGAATCACTAGTGATTCTTGCCGAATCGTCAAGAATCACTGGCTGATTCTCGCCGTCTCTATCCGGCTAAATCAGAGCGTGCAAATCTGTCTCCAAGTCCTAATCGTCGAGAATCACCTTCGATTCTCGCCGAATCGTCGAGAATCACCTTCGATTCTCGCCGAATCGTCGAGAATCACCTTCGATTCTCGCCGAATCGTCGAGAATCACCTTCGATTCTCGCCGATTTTGCCTTTGGCGAATTTTTGAAGCCGCTGGACCGGACTCAGCCACTGGCGCTGTTTTGAACCGGTTTTAGGGTTTCTTCTGGTGTGACCCACAACGGTCATAAAGAAGTATTCTACTGTATAAATACTCGCATATTTTTGAACAGTGCATCGAGCGATTTGAAAAAGAAATTCAGGAAGAAGCCGAGCCGCCGACGTGAGCTAGATCGCGAGAAACGCTCCGCCGTCGTCGCCGCACGTACAGTTGATCGCCGGCTTTGATCGTGGTTTCTTCCAGATCTCCCGGCGACAGAAGCTCAGCCAAGCACAGCATCTCACGCGTCTAACCAGAGATCCTTTGTCTCTTGATTCGTTGATAGGGAAAACCTTCCCCTTCCGAATCGATCGAGACGATCGATCCTAGTGTGAACGTTGGAAGATCTTGCTAGCTTTGCTACGAAGATTGGATCTCCAAAGAACAGCCGCAGTAGCACTCTGTTGCCGCCGCCGGTTTCGGGGAGATTCTCTCCATGTGAGATCTAGGGTTGTGGACTCTTCGTTGACTTCAAGAACACGTCATCGAATGAAGAGGGACACCTTAGTCTCCATAAGTTGTTTGTATTTCTTATACATTCTATTTTCAATTTTGTTGTAAAGGAACATTGGTTCCTAGCTGTTAGGGTTGGGTGCAACCCGTGTTGTGGGAGTGGTGACTCCTACGTGTGGAAGGGTTCCTTCCGTTAGTGCAAGGATTGGATTTCAATCCTGTTGGTGAAGTGACCGAGTCGTCCCTGGTTGGGAGATAGGTCGAAGGGGGAAAGTGGATGTACCCAAATCGGGTAACCACTATAATTTGCTTGCGTCCTTTCTGTGCTGTGTTGTTTTGTTTTCTTGTGCAGGTACGACTTTAATTCCGCAAAAACGCTGCAATACACCTATTCCCCTCCATAGGTGAAGGTAGTTGACACTAGGTGGACTTTCAAGTGGTATCAGAGGGAGGTTACTCATCAAAAAGGTTCACACCTTGAGTAGAATCCTGCCACCAGTGTCAAAAGCATGGAGCTGGATCATGGGATCTCTCCACTAAGACTTCCCACGTGCACAAAGGAGTATTATCCCGTCTGGAAGATAAGAGTGTCCTATCACTTGGATTCTATCGATCCTCGAGCATCTCTCATCTTGGAAGAGGGTCCATTCATTCCTATGAAGACCTCCAGCTCTGGAAATGATATCCAAATTCCCAAGTGCATTACTGAGATGTCGGAGACAGAACTCTCATTATTTAATCTGGACAAGGTGATTCGTCAGATCATCATGGATGTCTGGTCTGGACCTTCTCGATCTCGATTGGAAAAGTGTGGGACGACCAACTCTATGTTGGTAACCATCTCAAATCTCATAGAAGGATCAGAGAAAGTAGGGATCTGCTGTCAGCAAGAGGATGAAGCCTATGTGGGGGTCCTCGCCTCTGAAGATGAAGGCAAGGATCAATCGGACAGCATCAGGGCTCTGGTGTCCTTGTCCGAGACTGAAGAAGAAATTGAGGAAAGCAGTTCTGATGAAGTTGACACAACTGTCTCTGGCGATAGTAACAGTAACTCTGAAAAGCAGGTAACTTCTTCATCTTGCCCCTTTTCTCTTGAAGTTCCTTAAGACAGGAATTGTTACCCTTCAGAAAATCCTGATTCCATGAAGAGAGCCCTTCAGAAAAGCAACTTACTTGTTGAGGAGCAAGCTCAGGAGATTGCTCGGCTGAAGATCTTGTTGGTTCTCCAATTGGCATCCAATAAGGTTAAGGACTCTAAAATCTCAGATCTAGAGAGTAGTCTAGAGAATGAGAAAAGGATAGTATCCAACTTTTCCAAGGTTGATGCTATCAAGAGAAAGGAAGAAAATGGGTGGATCTCCCGAATTATCAATTCATGTAGAAATGGGGAAACGGTATTCCGACCCCCCACTCCAGGCAGGAAGGGTACTCATCATGCCTTCAGGTATGATCACAGGAACATCCGTGATCACTGTAAGGGTGATCTGCCCTCATGTGGAGACACCCATAGTGCAAGGGATGTCATGGCCACCCGTGAGAGAATACCTAAGGCTCATTCTGAACCCTTTGTATTCTTGGCCACTACCCCAACTCGGCATGAATCTGCTGGTATCAGCTCTCAGTGCGCTTCTCACCACCCTAGGACACAGGAAAGGGAGGTTAGAAGTCATGCAGTTAGTTCTCATGGGGCCTCTAGAAGGGTGCTGACTGAAAGGAAGGAACCACCTCCCAGGCCTCATGACGCTCGCTACATGCATTCCTTCCACCCTTCCAAGTGTCATGGTGGAAGAGGCAATTTTGTGAGCAGATCCGGCTCTATCCCGTTTAGACCTAGGACCATGACTACCTCAGTCAATGGATCAGGTCAGAAACGGAGGTACAACATTCACACGTGTTGGTGCTGTGGCAAGGTGGGACACTTTGCCATAGACTGTTGGCACAACCCCTCTGTGTCAAGGGCAAGGGCTTATCCACCTCTTCTGGGCAGAGGTAGTCTTCCTGACAGGATTTCTGAGGGAAGGCATTCGAGTTTTTATGCTAACAAGAACCTAGGACCCAATACATATTGGGTTCCTAAAGTAAGGTAACACTCTTTTGCAGGGTAGTATAGGTTCCCGTAAATATGATGGGAACTAGACAGAAGATGTTTCAAGAATGAATTGGAACAAGTATCTGGAATAACAGAAGTGTTATCTACAATGGTATACTCAAATTGAACACCTGGTATGCTTTAACTAGAGGGGCTAAATGATAAATCTTATAATCCCAGGTATTTTTGATCAGCTTCAATTCTTGAGTCATATTGTGTCGACATTTACATATATATTTTTATATATACACATATATGTGTGTACACCTAAGGAAAGGTTAACACTGTAAAAATAACCCTTAGATACAATATTAAAGATTTATTTGTAAATTCACTGGTAGATTCGAGAATGTACCTCTACAGGCATAAATCAGTCCACTGAAAATTAAAGAAGATACGTCATTGGAAGTCACTAAAACTTACAATTGACATCAAGAAATGTATGGCAAACCCCTTTCAAACCCTAAATAGATTGGTATTAAGAAATATATATTTAGAAGATTTCTAAACCCTTTTAATATCAGAAGATTTTGAGAATCCGATATCCCTCCTAACCCGTAGATTTCTATTGAAGAATCCCATCGATTTCTATTTAGAAAAACTCCCGCCGACCCTTCGTATTCCGCATTTCGCAAGGAAACCCGTCGATATCCCGCAGGAATCCCGCCGACTCTTCGTATTTCGCATTTCGCAAAGAAACCCGTCGATATCCCGCAGGAATCCCGCCTACTCTTCCTTCCCTCCTCCCGGCGACTTCCCGCATCTTAGGTTCCAAATCTCGTCGTCCTCATTCCGGATTCCGTAGACCTCTCTTCTCGCGTCCAGGGTGCTCGTCCAGGTATTCATTCTCCGCAGTTTCGATCAAACAAGGACGCGAGCTCCACCAGGTTTTCCATCGTCTCCGTCGACTCTCGCTTCCTCCGCTTTTGGGTAACCACCTCCTCTCCATTACAGTGACTTACTGTTAGTGTAGCTTCCCTCTTGATATCTGATTAGGCGTAGACTTGGGATTCCCTCCCCAGGTTTGCAATGGCTCCAAGGACCACCGCCGGCATGGTCACTGGATGTGAGTTGGTTCGAACTGGGTTCTCACATGCCTCGGATGAGTTCCAAAACATCATCATCATGCTTGAAGAGGCTGGACCCTCTTTTATACTGGAGCACCCCTGCAAAATTTTGGACAAGGAAGTGATGGAGTTCTTCGCAACCGCCAAACTTCGGAATGAAGACTCTATCATCAAGAGTAAGGTTGCAGGTGCAAGGATCAAGATGTCTGCAAGCAAATTGACCCAATACTTGCAGCTCACCAGTTCTGAGCACGAGGATTATCTGGAGGAACATGATAAAGTCAGGACATTATTATTCTGTGGACTAGCTATAGGAACCAGATCGATAAAGAGAAAAGAAATGAATGAGGAGGGGAAACTTTTGTCTGACATCATTGGGAAAGTACTGATATGCAAACCTGGCTCATATGACCACATCTCAGCTGACATGTTCAAGATTCTTGTGGCGATTGTCTGCAGAAAGAGATTCAACTAGGGGGCTATGCTTTTTGAGAAGATTAAGGACACTCTCAGATCTCCAAGTTTTGGAAGAATCATCAGCCTATATCTTAATCAGTTGAACGGAGATAGGTTCGACATGAGTAAAGGAGTTCCATTGCATTATTTGAAGAAAATGGACTCCAGCATCTTTGACATATGGGAGCGACGCATCGGGCAAGCTGCAGTAGTAGTAGAACAAGAAGAATCTCCTACCGAGGACAGAACTGTAGCAGATTCCGTGACTATTCCCAGTGAAGTTCCTGATGCACTGTCTGTAGGAATTGAGGCGGAGCCTCTACCCGCTTCTGCTAATGTCATATATGGCATCTCTCAGATAGCTAGAGATGCAGTTGCGAATCTGCAAGAAGAAAGTGAAGATGTGGTGGACAATGAGGCGGCCCTGAACGTGAATGATCTAGGAGCCGGAGATGATGTAGAGGAGAATGATGAGGAAGGTTTGGAAGAAGATGCAGTTGAGAATGACATCATGGATGATGAGAATGAGTAAGAAGGAAATGAGAGACAGGAAGTAATGGAGCCTCAGGACGACACTGAAGCTCCATCTAAAAAGCAAGATCCTGAGATAGTTCCCGAGAAAACTAGTGCAACAGTGGAGGGGGAGTCCTCTCTGCAGAGGCTGCTAAGTACTTCTGAGAAATCTACTGAGGCTGCAAATATTCCCCCTTTAGAGACTGTGCAAGTGTCCAGCTCTACAAGTGAATCTGCTGAAGAGCAAGGCCAAGGAATGCCTCAGGGTCATCCACCACGAGCTGTTCTAGCTAATCTCACAGTGAATGTTATTCAAGGTATAGTGGATAAGCTCAAAGTGTCTTTTGAGCAAGCTCAAAAGAAAGTGTTAAAAAGAATTAAGAAATCTGAGAATCAAATGCTCAAGAACGTTGTGGAAATTAATCACAAACTGGATTTGATGGAAAAGAAGTTCGAAGAAAAGTATACAGCAGCCGGCAAAGCTGTAACTCTTCTTGTTGAAGGATTGAAAAAGAACACAGATACACTCGCAGTAGTTAATCAGAATGCTCATGTAGTGGCAAATAACATCCAAAAATTTGATGCCAACATGGTGATTCTTAACGGAAATCAACAAGCCTTGATTACTGAGTTCTCTAAGACTACAAAGCACATTGATGAGTCACTGTATTCTTATGCAAACTCCATTGTCGTCGAAGCCAAAAAGGGGGAGCAAGAATATACAGCTAAGATGGCCGGGCTTCAGGAAATCATAATCAAAAAATTTGACCAGTCAAACTTATACGTATATGACAGTTGCTGGTGGATGCTCAAACAAGTGTTAGGCACCAATATCCCTGAAAATCCTGAGGGTAATCCTGCTCCTGAGAATAATACTACGGCTGATGAGGGAGCAAGTGCTGAAGAAGTTCCTTTAAGTGAAGTTGATGCTCAAAGGGCTGCTAGGGCCACCTCCAAAGCAAAACTGATGGCCATGTTTGACCAAGAAGCCCTAGCGAAAGCTAGGGACAAGAGAAAAACTCAAGAAGGGACATCTAAGGAAACGCAAGCTGAAAAGAAAATCAGATTGAAGGAGGATGAAGTGAGGAATGAAAAGTGGAGTTCGGCATCAAAGAGTATTATCTTGGACATGTTCTGGCTACAAGAAAAAGGGGAAATCAATCGGAACGACGTATACATCCAGCATGAGTGGGAGCTGCACAAGACATATGAAGCTAAACGGAACATCTTCTTCAGGACCAACACTGTGGCAGACAAAGCTCCTCCTCCCAGATACTATCCAAAGCCCAAGGAGTACGTTGAGAGGCAAAGAAAGAAGTTCCTGGCTGAAAAACACAAGGATGACCTATCCAAAGAGAAATAGACATAAGTTTATAGCTTGTCATTTTCTCAAGAACACATTTATCTATTCTTATTGTTATATGAACAATTTTTGGGAATATATATATATATGTATATGAATTTATGATTGACTCAAGCTTTGATCTGTTTGCCTTTATTTACTTGTGCCGTATCTTTAAATTCTATATGATGTATATATTATCTGGATGGTGGTATTCATCTTAGCTAGTAGGATTTTGGCTTCGTCAAATAGGGGGAGATTGTTGGGTATTGTATCCACAATTACCTGGATTTAAGGAAGCCACCTGTCAAGCTAAGTTGAATTCACAATGTATTTGATGAAATCTTTTAAGTTGTGCTTGCAGTTATTCCACGCTAAGTACACACCAATGCCAGGGTGCAGTAGGTCAATATACACGGGTCTGCGCGACGTAATCCCTCGTTGAGCAGATCAGTGTGTTGGCCTACGTGTACTCTCTCTATTGGAGTGTACTTATTTTCAAGTACAGGGCTGTGATAATGCAAGAGCAGACAAGGAGCAAGGATGGGTCAAAGAGCAGCTCATGGGTGGAAAGACGAAATATCGTCTAAGTAATAATCGACGAGAATCACCAAGTGATTCTCGCCGATTCGGCGAGAATCACTAGTGATTATCGCCGAATCGTCGAGAATCACTGGCTGATTCTCGTCGTCTCTATTCGGCTAAATCAGAGCGTGCAAATCTGTCGCCGAGTCCTAATCGTCGAGAATTACCTTCGATTCTCGCCGAATCGTCGAGAATCACCTTCGATTCTCGTCGATTTTTCCTTTGGCGAATTTCTGAAGCCGTTGGACCGGACTCAGCCACTGGCGCTGTTTTGAACCGGTTTTAGGGTTTCTTCTGGTGGGACCCACAACGGTCATAAAGAAGTATTCTACTGTATAAATACTCGCGTATTTTTGAACAGTGCATCGAGCGATTTGAACAAGAAATTCAGGAAGAAGCCGAGCCGCTGACGTGACCTAGATTACGAGAAACGCTCCACCGCCATCGCCGCACGTGCAGTTGATCACCGGCTTTGATCGTGGCTTCTTCCAGATCTCCCGGCGACAGAAGCTCTGCCAAGCACAGCGTCTCACACGTCAAACTAGAGATCCTTTGTCTCTTGATTCGTTGATCGGGAAAACCATCCCCTTCCGAATCGATCGAGACGATCGATCCTAGTGTGACCGTTGGAAGATCTTGCTAGCTTTGCTACGAAGATTGGATCTCCAAAGAACAGCCGCAGCAGCACTCCGTTGCCGCCGCCGGTTTCGGGGAGATTCTCTCCAAGTGAGATCTAGGGTTGTGGACTCTTCATTGACTTCAAGAACACGTCATCGAACGAAGAGGGACACCTTAGTCTCCATAAGTTGTTTGTATTTCTTATACATTCTATTTTCAATTTTGTTGTAAAGGAACGTTGGTTCCTAGTTGTAAGGGTTGGGTGCAACCCGTGTTGTGGGAGTGGTGACTCTTACGTGTGGAAGGGTTCCTTCCGTTAGTGCAAGGATTGGATTTCAATCCTGTTGGTGAAGTGACCGAGTCGTCCTTGGTTGGGAGATAGGTCGAAGGGGGAAAGTGGATGTACCCAAATCGGGGAACCACTATAATTTGCTTGTGTCCTTTCTGTGTTGTGTTGTTTTGTTTTCTTGTGCAGGTATGACTTTAATTCCGCAAAAATGCTGCAAGACACCTATTCCCCCCCCATAGGTGAAGGTAGTTGACACTAGGTGGACTTTTAGATCTCGCAGTGGACGCCGTATAGATAGTGCCTCCAGACCTTCAAGGCAAACACCACTGCTCCCAATTCCAAATTATGAACCGGGTAATTGATTTCATGCTTCTTCAACTGTCTTGAAGTATAGGCAATCATGTGTCTGTGTTGCATCAACACCGCTCCCATCCCTTGATATGATGGGTCGGTGTAGACTTGAAATCCTTCCTTCCCAGACAGAAGTTCTAGGATGGGGGCAGAGGTAAGTCTATCCTTCTGCTACTGGAATGCCGCTTCGCACTAGGGTGTCCACTCATATGTCACACCTTTCTTTGTCAAGGAAGTAAGAGGGAGGGCAATCTTTGAGAACCCTTTTACGAACTTGCGGTAATACCCGGCAAGTCCAAGGAAGCTCCTCACATCGGCCGCCGACTTCAAGAGCGTCCACTCCTTCACGACACTCACCTTGGTGGGATCCACCGCTAGTCCTTCTCCACTGATCACATGCCCCAAGAAAGCAACCTCTTTAAGCCAGAATTCGCACTTGCTGAACTTAGCGAACAAGGCGTGCTCTATTTATTTCTTCAATACCAAGGTCAAGTGCTCAATATTCTCCACCTCCGTTTTTGAGTAGACCAGAATGTCGTCGATGAAAACAATGATGAAGATATCCAAGTAAGGTTCAAAAACCTTGTTCATCAGGCTCATGAAGGCCGAAGGGGCATTTGTGAGCCCAAATGACATTACAGTGAACTCGTGCAGTCCATATCTTGAACTAAAGGCCGTTTTCTGGATGTCCTCCTCTTGTATCCTCCACTGATAATATCCCGAGCACAAATCCAACTTAGAAAACTAATGCGCTCCCACCAGTTGATCGAACAACTCGTCGATCCGGAGTAGCGGATAGGTGTTCCGCACCGTCAAACGATTGAGTTCCCGATAGTCTATGCATAAACGTAGGGTTCCATCCTTCTTCTCGACAAACAATACAGTGGCTCCCCAGGGTGATGAGCTGGGGAGAATGAACCCTAACTCCGCAAGTTCTCGCAGTTGAACTCTAAACTCCACGAGTTCCTTCGGGGCCATTCGGTAAGGGGCCTTTGATACAGGCTTGGCTCCTGGCACTAAATTAATTTGAAAATCAACTACTCTATGCGGGGGTAATCGGGCAGTTTCGTAGGAAATACCTCGGGGAAGTCCCGCACTAACCATACATCTTTCATATCCAATGTCATCTCCTTCAACTCAAAACAGATCATGAAGACTTCATCCCCTTCATATGGGATTTTACGGCCTGAACTAAAGATAACAACATATGAGGTGCGAAGCTAATACCTTGGAAGATGACATCTGAGTCCCCATGTATCAAATAGATTCATTTCTCCACAGAATCAATCCTTGCGAAGTGCCAGTCCAACCACGCCATACCCAGAATGAGATCAAACTCTGGCATCCTCAAGACTGTGGCAGGCATTTCAAAGGACTTTCCCTCAATAAGTATCTCGAATTCGCACTTGGGGGTTGCGATCATCTCAGAGCCATCCGGGAGGCATACTCGTCGAGCTATACCAGTAAAGTATTGTACACCTTCCATGTCTTTAATGAAGTCCTCAGACACAAACGAGTGTGAGGCACCGGTATCGAATAGCGTATAGGCCGTCTTCTCGCCAACTACCACGGTGCCTAAGTACCAATAACCAAAACTCAACAGTAGGTGTGTAGTATGTTTTAAGCAAGTTAAGTTAAATAATGGAAATGTGAAAGCTAACTGCAACATTCCTGAAATCACATCCTGGGGATTCCGTTCTTGCGCCATGTCCAGCGCGTATACTTGATCTCGGGAAGGACCTGGGTTTCCTCCTCGTGGTCCTCGTCCTCGACCGTGCATGTGACCCCATCCTCTAGGAGCTGTCAGAGGGAGAGCAGGATTGAGATTCCCAAACAACCGCGGGCAAAAACGTCGAATATGGCCCGACTGGTTGCATTTAAAGCACACCCACCCATAACGCCCCTCAGGTTGCTGAAATTGTTGAGGCTGTGGTGGTGGAGGCAATGCGGGCGGCTGTGGAATCGAGTTCTCCACTCTAAAATCTCGGTGGAAATGCCCTCCACCTCTTTGATGTCCTCTTCCTCCTCTAAAGTCCCGCCTTCTTCTGTTGCTTGGGACAGCTTCTATCATGCCCTCCGCAGTTCTCTTACCACTACTCAAGTCGTCCGCCTCCAATCTCTTCGCCATGTCGATTATCTCCGCCAAGCTCGATTCCGCTATAAATAAAAGGACCTGCCTCAGGGGATCCTGTAGTGCTTTGTAGAAGCGCTTGACATATCCTCTATCATCCAAATCATATGAGTCCACGAATCTCGCGAGATGTTGTAACCGTCACTGGTATTCCGTAACTGATTTTGATCCTTGATTCAGCATAAGAAACCTCTCTTTGAGTTCATTTCGAGCGGATGTGGGAATGAAGTGCTACAAGAAGACACCCGAGAACTCGCTCCAACTTATCTCTGTATAGACCCGACCTTGGAAGGTGGAGCCGATGAGGGACTTCCACCACCTCTTACCATATAGTTCCAAGACGGACACCGCCAACGTCACAGCTATGTTGGATGGGCAACAGATACCCGCAAACAACTCCTGCTCCGTGTCAAGCCATTCCTCCATGCTTACGGTCGACTCCGTCCCGAGGTAGGCGGGAGGGGAGAGGGCCCGAAAGGTTCTCAACCAGTTAGAGCCCGGAGCCTGTTATTGTATCGGAGGCTGCTGTGCCCTAAAGTCATCCAGGATGGTGGTGAGTGTCTGCCCCAACTCGGATTGTTGGAACTAAGTGGGTATGGAAGGGGCAGGAGTGCCCCCCATCGGCTCAACGTGCACTAGAATCTATACGTAAAACACAAACATATGGTCAGGTTGGCTAATATTAAGGTCAAAGTTGGACAAACTTAGTGTGAATTACATATGGGCACACCACTGCTTCTGCTAAGTCAGTTTGTCCCCAAACTGACTAATTGAACAGGAATGGTACCATTGTTGAATGACTTCTTTAGTTGAGCATCGTGGAAAATTGATACCATTTGTAAGACCCCCCTCCCGGATCCCAAAACACGGCACGAAGGGGGTCTTATGCCCAGAACAGCCGCCTTGCGGTAGCATTAGCACACGTGCAAACCTGTACCACAATATGTCTGTTCCGCCGGCTACAACCAATATCAATACATATGCCAACCGAACCGAAATATAATAAAGAGAAGTCAAATCCACACAAAGTATATAAGTTCAAAGTACATCAAAATAGATAAGCTAAAACATGCTTGTACAATATATCATAATACAGATAATAAACGCACAAAAGGGCTACATTAGAGTCGCTCAACACTCACATTAGTAACTGACGGTAGTGACTGTACCATCCCTTCAGGCCCTATTGTCCTGGCCAAGCTGTCCTGCTGCATAGTCTGCAGCTTCTCTACCTGCGGGGTGACCTTTGATGCGGGTTAAAACTCCAAAATTTATTATGAGCTCGCGGCGCCCCGGGAGGTTTTATTTAAGAAAAGCAGTGTTGGTTTTATTTAGAAAATGGGGCGCGCGGATTTATTAGTTTGGATATAAAACAGTGAAATTGAGTTTTAAAGAAAGGAGGCAAGTGCACCTATCGTGTGTAGTACAGGATATTCCGGGTGGAATGTCGAGGTCGTATTGTTCTCGGGGTCGGTTCGATTATTTCTACTCTTCCCTGGAGGGGACTATTATTTTACCGATAATTACTTGTCGGGTAATTTTATATATATAAAGGAAAAAAAGGCAGAAAATAAAGAGCTTTAAAAAGGTGGAGCCGATGAAGAGCTTAGCTCGAGGGCACCGAATAAAATTGAACTAAAATAAACTTTGAATAAAAAGAGATCCTAAGTTTCAAATTAATTAGGGCGGAGACTTGGTCGTGGAGGTTACACTAAAATGGGCTCACCTATCTCTAGGACTATCGCTCACCTGAACGCTAAGACTATTCGACCGGGCTCTCGTCCAACGAAGGATTCCTCTTAACGCCCGCATTATGCTAAGAACCCCGTTATTGGGTGGGGAACCCAATCCGGTAGAGTTGGCACGTCTCCTCTCTCGAGGGTCAGTGCGGAACTCCATTTACCAAGGGGTGATCGGTCTATACGCACGGCCTCTTGGCTAGCTAGCTTATGGACTACGGAAATAGGGCCCACACATCGATTATGTGGTCCTACGCGTCGTAAACCCTAGGCAAACCTTATGTTAATTTAATTAATTAGAAAAACACGACCTTTTATTATTTAAAGTTATTTTATTTGTCTCAATGCTCTTCGATACCGAGGGCTAGGAGCGATTAGCCACTCATTAGAATGAGGATGACTTGCGATGAAAAAGCAGAAAATTAAAGCAGTAAATGATAGAAGGAAAAGGAAAGCAGTAAATAAAGCAGAAAATTGCAAGTCGTACTCAAACGAGTAGCACTGAAATGAAAGCATAAAAATTAGAAGTCCCGGCTCAAATGAGTGGGCGGGAGAAATAAAGCGAGTCCTACTCAAACGAGTAGGAGAAAATAAATGCATCCACGCATGCACTCTACTAAAAATTAAATAGACACATAGACCTGCCATTTAACTCAAATGAGTAGGCGGTAAATAAATGCTAGTACAAATACTACTTAAATTATTAAAGACAAATAAAGACCTGCCATTTAACTCAAATGAGTAGGCGGTAAATAAAATCCTGTCATTTAACTCCTAGCGAGTAGGGAGAAATAAATGTTAACACTCACGCACTCTACTCGAAAGTAAAACACACGCACACAAGTCCTACTCAAACGAGTAGGTGAAAATTAAAGCACGTCATTTAACTCTTAACGAGTAGGCGAAAATAAATGCAACACACGCACACACTATAGAATTGAAAGAAAGCAATTTAAACTAACTCATACATGCACGCATACATACAAAAAATTGGAAAAACTAAGTTGCTGAAAAATTAAAACAACTACATTTCTACCGCTAGAATGCGGTAGAAATGCATAAAAAGTGAAAAAAAAATTAAAAGGAGCAAAAAAGTTTGCAAATAAATGCAAAGTGCAAGTGCTCGAAAAATTAAAACGATTACATTTCTAACCCTAGAATGCGGTAGAAATGATTAAAAAGAGGAAATAAAAATTAAACGGGCAAAAGTTTTTTAAAATAAAAGAAAAAATGGAAATGTTTGAAAAATTAAAATGAGAACGTTTTCATTCTTATAAGGTTATAAAATATCTTAAAAATAGAAATAATGTAGAAAAGAACAAAAAGTTTTACATCCTAATAAAAAAAACTGAGTTAAAGAAAAACAAACCTATTTTTAAGGCATCTTTATAAACTCATAAGAATGAATATAAGAACGGAAAAAAACAAAAACTAAACTATGAAATTTATGAAATCTATTTAAGCATAAAACTAAACTCCTACACGCACACACCCATTTTAAAAGAACAAAAACTATGTTAAAACAAAAAAAAGAATAAGATTGCATAAGGATTTGTTGCTTAGATTCATTCCAACATTATATAAACAGACAAAAAAAATATTTTATTAAGTAAAAATAGGGGTTAAAAAGAACGAAAACAAAAGCTAAAGAGAGGGGGGAGAAATATCCATTACACAGCATTAGGATTCATCTAAGCAGCATAACCCTCTACAAATTGGTTCAGGAAAAAGGGAACAGGAATGCATACAGAGGCTGGAAATTTATAGACAAATTTTTTCGACGAACACACCCTCTGATACGGGCATGTCAGGGGGCGTGTCGACACTATTCATGTGGCAGCTGACGATTTGATTGGAGATTTTGACTTTATGGCTAAAAACGCGGCGGTCACGCCCCTGGTCACGGGCGTGACATCGGGCGTGTCGGCTTTATTTATCATCAAAATTCGGCTATTTGACGGCGTTGTTTACTTCGAGAGGTCCACATGGCAGTCATGCCCCTGGTCACAGGCGTGACACAAAGTACACGGGCGTGACGGGGAGGTTGAACTGGGTGTCATTTGCATCGAAAGTCGTCGGCGGCAGTTTGTCGGGCCAGGTGGAGGCATACACGCCCGTGTGGCATCTTGACATGGGCGTGTTGGTTGAGTCGACGATCGTCGAGTGAAGAATATCGAGAGATGGTCACGGGCTTTGGAACGGGGCTTGTCAGGCTGACACGGGGTTGTCGCTCTGTTGGGTCGATGAACGTCGAGCGGAACATCGTCGAGCTGGAGCCGTGATCGTCGATCGGAAATGACACGGGCATGTCGAATAATTGGATACGGGCGTGTCCCTGTCGACTCGACGAACGTCGAGCGCAAAACGTCGAGCTGGCTGGCTCGAGCATAGAACACAGGGCGTGTCCTTGGACACGGGCATGTGTCCAGGCGTGTCACATGATTTTTCTTCAAATTTGCTGATTTCACGGGAAATTGACGTATCACGCCTGGGTCACGGGCGTGACCCATTGTACACGGTCTTGTACATGCAATTTTTTTGACATTTTTCCTGAAAATTTCAGGAATCAAAATAAAGTTAAGTTAGAATATTTATTTACAAAAGAGAAACATTTTATTGGACAAAATTAAGTAAAAATAAAAAAAATAAATGAAAATGACTTAATTAAAGTACATAAAAATGCATATATTTACAACTCATCAAATACCCCCATACTTAAGCTTTTACTATTCTAGAGAAAAAGTTGGCGATGAACTTATAATAAATTAAAGAAATCATAAGTTTAGCTACCGCTTGAATTAATCGAAAGAAAAATTTAAATAAATATCCGTACTATTAGAGTTAAATCCTAAATTATGCCAAAAATTTAAATAAAGGAGGAGTTTTAGCTAAAAACTTTTTATATGATCGAATAGATAGAAAAAAATTTTATTTGTTAGGCTAACAAAAATAGATTGGATTTATGAAAACTTGAGCTTGTAAGAATTACAGGAAATAATTTAATTTACAAAGTATGCTTTCAAAAAGATTTTAAAATTAAATATAGGATTATTTGAGATTGGTGGAGTGGGATATCGTGGTATATGAAGAAGGCTTGAATTGTAGAGGCAAGGGTATATTTTTTTGCTCGAACCTCTAATGAATTTTTTGGCTTGAAAATGGATGTTAGGAAAACGAAATCTTATTTCCATAATATAAATTTTTTTTTAAAATCTTCATAATAATCCAATGTGTATGTATAGGAGTAATGAATTTTATCCTCTTACTCCATAACATATAATCTTTTTAAATATTGGATGCCTATGTTTACGGAATGAAATCTTATTCCCATTGACATAGGATCTTTTAAGGATCAAAATCATGCCAAGTATGACATGAAAAAAAGTTGATAGGTGTTTGTTCAAAAATAAAACTAGGTTTAATAAAAAGTTTTTTGAGAGCAACCTTGATAAATTAAACGTTCTCATATTTCGAAAAAAAAGCTTGAAGTATCATAACTTGAAATCTAAGATTGTTATTTCTAACAAAATAAATATGCAACTATTTAGATAAGTAGAAGTAATTCGGAAAACAGGTACCTTATTTAAAATAAAAAATGAGCATAAGAATATCTTTAAAACTTAACCGCAGATATCTAAATCTATCAAACTCCAATTAATAAACGAATAGTAAGCAAAGAATAACTAAAATTCGCTTATAAATTAACTCGCAACTATATTTTCAGAGAGCGAAAAGGGTTAAGAATTTGAGATATTCGAATTATTCGTTACATAATTATCAATAAATATTCTTTGGAATTTTTTAGAGTTTTTATAATTTTTTTATTTTATTTTTTTGATTTATTATCTTTTTTTATTATTTTTAAAGTTTAGTCTTTTTTAAGATTTTTGGTTTTTTCGAATTATTTTTTTAAAAAAGGACAACGTAAAAACTCGATGGCCCGCGAACAGACTCTTAGTTAGGTGGTTGGTTCGATGAGTCGAACGCCGCGGGCTTGCTAAAAAGTGAGCTTTTACAAATAAAAAGAGTGGGGGAGGAAAGAGAAAGATTTATTTTTATACAAAAAATATTTACAAAGTAAAAGAAATAATTTTTTTTTTTGAATTTTTGTTTTGTTTTATTGATTTTTTATGTTTTTTGATTATAAAAACAAGAAAGAAAAAATTTTTAGGTGTAAATTTTTGAAATGTTTTTTTTTATTTTTGATGATTTTTGTTATTATTGCAGAATATAAAAGTGGAGAAATAGAAAAAAATAAGAAAACACCACATACTTAAATCCAACATTGTCCCCAATGTTGCAATCTAACTATGGGGAACTGTAATATACAAAATGAAATATGGACAAAAATAAAAACGAGGGTAGAAATGCCCTAAGACAAGTTTGGGGAGGCCCATTGGAAACCCTGCATTATTAAAAAGAAATAGCAAAAAGAGAACAACAAAAACAATAAACTAGACGAAAAGGTTGCGGGCGGTAGGGGGCATGTGTGTTTGTGACTCGAAGCTAACGTCTTAGCTTATGAGCGCTACAGAAATGCGGACCCCTAGCGTGCACAAGAGTGTAAAGTGCGCCGAAGGGAACCAAAATATATATATATTGTTTGTTATAGATATTTTTTTGGGGTTTTGTGTTTTTTTTTATTTTTTGGTGGCTTTTTAGTTTTTTAAGTTTTTTTTTTTTATGTTTTTAATGTTTTTTTTCTTTTTGGTGTTTTTTTTAAGAGTTTTTTTTAATTTGTTAGAGTTGTAGTTAAGTTTTTTTGTTTTAGTAGAAAATGTATTCATTTTTTTGTATTTATTTATTATTTTTTTAAAAAAAAATGTTTTATAGATGATAATATTAATATGATATATTTTATATCATTTTTAGAAAACTTTTTTCAATTTGTTTTTTTAGATAAGAATAACAAACAAAAAAAATTTAAGTTTTTGTTTTTTTAAAAGTAGTTTTATTTTTGTTATTATACTAATTATTATTCATTTAAATTTTTGGTGGCAATTTTTTTAAGGTTTGTTACATATATATAAAAATAGGTAAAATTAATAGATCTCCAGAGTTTGAAATAACGACACAAAATTTCACCGGCAACGGCGCCAAAAACTTGATGCGGGTTAAAACTCCAAAATTT
This sequence comes from Platanthera guangdongensis, assembly GCA_039583875.1. NCBI lineage: Eukaryota > Viridiplantae > Streptophyta > Magnoliopsida > Asparagales > Orchidaceae > Platanthera > Platanthera guangdongensis. Next base: position 119,104,083 of record CM077158.1, on the reverse strand, counting down.
ATTATGAGCTCGCGGCGCCTCGGGCAGTTTTATTTAAGAAAAGCGGAGTTGGTTTTATTTAGAAACTGGGGCGCGCGGATTTATTCGTTTGGATATAAAACAGTGAAATCGAGTTTTAATGAAAGGAGGCAAGTGCACCTATCGTGTGTAGTACAGAATATTCCGGGTGGAATATCGAGGTCGTATTGTTCTCGGGGACGGTTCGATTATTTCTACTCTTCTCTGGAGGGGACTATTATTTTACCGATAATTACTTGTCGGGTAATTTTATATATATATAAAGGAAACAAAAGGCAGAAAATATAGAGATTTAAAAAGGTGGATTCGATGAAGAGCTTATCTCGAGGGCACCGAATAAAATTGAACTAAAATAAACTTTGAATAAAAAGAGATCGTAAGTTTCAAATTAATTAAGGCGGAGACTTGGCTGTGGAGGTTCCACTAAAATGAGCTCACCTATCTCTAGGACCTGAACACTAAGACTATTTGACCGGGCTCTTGTCCGACGAAGGAATCCTCTTAACGCCCGCATTATGCTAAGAACACTGCTATTGGGTGGGGAACCCAATCCGGTAGAGTTGGCTCGCCTCCTCTCTCGAGGGTTAGTGCAGAACTCCATTTACTAAGGGGTGATCGGTCCATATGCACGGCCTCTCGGCTAGCTAGCGTATGGACTATGGAAATAGGGCACACACATCGATTATGTGATTCTACGCATCGTAAGGAAAATCGTAAGTTAATTTAATTAATTAGAAAAACAGAACCTTTTACTATTTAAAGTTATTTTATTTTTCCCAATGCTCTTCGATACCGAGGGCTAAGAGAGATTAGCCACTCATTGGAATGGGGACAGCTTGCGATGAAAAAGCAGAAAATTAAAGCAGTAAATGAAAGCAGGAAAAGGAAAGCAGTAAATATATCAGAAAATTGCAAGTCCTACTCAAACGAGTAGGACTGAAATGAAAGCTGGAAAATTACAAGTCCCGGCTCAAATGAGTGAGCGGGAGAAATAAAGAGAGTCCTACTCAAACGAGTAGGAGAAAATAAATGCATCCACGCACGCACTCTACTGAAAATTAAACACACACACACAGACCTGCCATTTAACTCAAATAAGTAGGCAGTAAATAAATGCTATTACAAATACAACTTCAATTATTACAGACAAATAAAGACCTGTCATTTAACTTAAATGAGTATGCGGTAAATAAAATCCTGCCATTTAACTCCTAGCGAGTAGAAAGAAATAAATGTTAACACTCACGTACTCTACACGAAAGTAAAACACACGAACACAAGTCCTACTCAAACAAGTAGGTGAAAATTAAAGCACGTCATTTAACTCTTAACGAGTATGAGAAAATAAATGCAACACACGCACACACTCTATATAATTGAAAGAAAGCAATTTAAACTAACCCATACACGCGCGCACACGTACAAAAAATAGGAAAAACTAAGTTGCTGAAAAATTAAAACAACTACATTTCTACTGCTAGAATGCAGTAGAAATGCATAAAAAGTGAAAATAAAATTTAAAGGAGCAAAAAAGTTTGCAAATAAACGCAAAGTGCAAGTGCTCGAAAATTAAAGCGATTACATTTCTACCCCTAAAATGCGATAGAAATGAATAAAATGAGGAAATATAAATTAAACGGGCAAAAGTTTTTGAAAATAAAAGTAAAAATGGAAATGATTCAAAAATTAAAATGAGAACATTTTCATTCTTATAAGGTTATAAAAGAGCTTAAAAAATAGAAATAACGTAGAAAAGAACAAAAAGTTTTACATCATAATAAAAAAACTAAGTTAAAGAAAAACAAATCTATTTTTAAGGCATCTTTATAAACTCTAAGAATGAATATAAGAACGGAAAAAAAACCAAAAACTAAACTATGAAATTTATGAAATCTATTTAAGCATAAAACTAAACTCATACACGCACATACCATTTTAAAAGAACCAAAACTAAGTTAAAACAAAAAAAGAATAAGATTGCATAAGGATTTGTTGCTTAGATTCATTCCAACATTATATAAAGAGACAAAAAAAACATTTTATTAAGTAAAAACAGGGGTTACAAAAGAGCGAAAACAAAAGCTAAAGAGAGGGGGGAGAAATATCCCTTACATAGCATTAGGATTCGTCTAAGCAGCACAACCCTATACAAAATGGTTCAGGAAAAAGGGAACAGGAATGCATACAGAAGCTGAAAATTTATAGACAAATTTTTTTGACGAACACGCCCCCTGACACGGGCGTGTCAGGGGGCGTGTCAGCACTATTCATATGGCGACTGGCGATTTGATTGGAGATTTTGACTTTGCGGCTGAAAACGCGGCGGTCAAGCCCCCGGTCACGGGCGTGACATCAGGCGTGTCGGCTTTATTTATCATCAGAATTCGGCGATTTGACGGCGTTGTTGACTTCGAGAGGTCCACGTGGCAGTCACGCCCCTGGTCACGGGCATGACACAAAGTACACGGGCGTGACAGGGAGGTTGAATTGGGCGTCGTTTGCATCAAAAGTCGTCGGCGGAGGTTTGTCAGGCCAGGTGGAGGCCTACATGCCCGTGTGGTATCTTGACACGGGCGGGTTGGTTGAGTCGACGATCGTCGAGTGAAGAATATTGAGAGATGGTCATGGTCTTCGGCACGGGGCGTGTCAGGCTGACACGGGCCTGTCGCTCTGTTGGGTCGACGAACGTTGAGCGGAACATCGTCGAGCTGGAGCTGTGATCGTCAATCGGGAATGACACGGGCGTGTCGAATAATTGGACACAGGTGTGTCCCTGTCGGCTCGACAAACGTCGAGCGCAAAATGTCGAGCTGGCTGGCACGGCCCTAGAACACGGGGCGTGTCCTTGGACACGGGCGTGTGTCCAGGCGTGTCACATGATTTTTCTTCAAATTCGCTGATTTAACGGGAAATTGACGTATCACGCTCGGGTCACGGGCGTGACCCATAGTACCCGGGCGTGTACATGCAATTTGTTGACATTTTTCCTGAAAATTTCAGGAATCAAAATAAAGTTAAGTTAGAATATTTTTTTACAAAAGAGAAATATTTTATTGGACAAAATTAAGTAAAAATAACAAAAATAAATGAAAATGACTTAATTAATGTACATAAAAATGCGTATATTTACAACTCATCAACCTCCTAAAAAGGAAGACATAGCAACCGTTAGTCTAAAAGACTAAGTGGCTTCACATCCGCTCCCCCGACGACTCCTCGGCACTGGGCGAAGAAAGGAACAAGGGTACTATAACAAGTAAGGTAACAGGTACAAGCAGGTGGTAATAGTTCAATAAGATTAACAACAATATACTCTAGCAGTTCTACAAGAGATATATCAATCATCAAGTACATGTAACTACAGCAGGAAAGTAACTTAACTTATAAGGATGCCCATAAAAGCTTATAAGTTAAGGATCAGTTTACATAAAGTAACTCATCGTATAAGAGTGCCCATATAAACTTATACGATGAGGATCTTGTTTGTGCAATGCTATGTAATGATATGTATGCTATGAAATGACTCACCGATGTTCAAGCACATGCAATTGCTATATTGACACAAACTATAGTTCCCACTATTCGAGCAGGTAGCTAACCTCTCAGGTATCAACCGCAGTGGCCAGGAAGTGATAGTAGAGCAGACATCTCTACTACTAAGCGGGCATCCACACTGCTTCACTTAGGCCTCTGTGTGCCTCAACACTAAGAACACAACAGCGGAGCCTATGGGTACTATGGCCCAGCGGGGGTCTCGGGTAGATATGCACCGAGAACACATCCCCGAACTGGAATTGTGTGACCTAGAAGGGGCCTCAGAAGAAATCACGAGGACACAGCCCAACCGTTCACTTGGCATGGAAGGAGACCCGAGATGTGAACATCAAGGACCAAGCCCAACTTCCAAAAGTCTAAATGTCAACTCCCGTCAGTGTGACGATCGGCGAGCCCGTAGACCTACCACACTATCCTTAACCCTAGATTACGACATCGCATGTTGACTCACACTGCATGCAATTCCACATCACCGTGGCATGGAAGGAGCTTTAGAGAATTCGCAAGGACCAAGCCCAACCATCCACTAGGCATGGAAGGAGCCCTGGGAAATGAGCACCGAGGAACAAGCCCAACTGTCCGACTTTAACTCATCTCAACGCAATCCAACCTAGTGACGGTCAACACCACACTTACACCCTTCCACAATGCTACCCCTAGGGGGACGACACTCTAAGCATTGGACTACTAAATTCAATTTGTTAAATAGTTATTCACATGGCCATAGATTATCCTCCTACATGTCATTCCAAATGATTTCAACACAATATAAACATGATGCACATTTATATTAGTCTACCAATTTCTATCAAATCATTTTGTTTAAGTATGCTTCGCTTCACAAATCAATTTCATGAGATACAATTATTAAACTTCATCAATTATAGAACTAAGATGATTAATAAAAAAGAGTTCACCCAAACATCAAATTAATTGCAGCCTTGATTCCACCAAATCCAAATTCATGTTATACTAAACCCAGAATTTAAGTGCAGACTAAATCTAGACAGCAGCTTCGACCGGAGATTCCTGAATCTACATGAATTCGGTGAAGATGTGTAACCCCTTAATGGAAAGGTCTTTCCATGGGATATAACGTTTATGTTTAGAGCACAACCTAGATTCAATTGTATCATACTTGAAATCAGCCTTGAAGTCTGCTGCATACAAAACACCATTTCTGCATGCAGGATTTATCGGACATCATTTTCCTTCAGACTTTCCGGTGGCTACAGACTTCGCCTGAAGTTGTGCAACCACTCGTTGGAAAGGTATTTTCAAGGATTTCAACTTTTGTGTTTAGTAGAAAGCCTAGACCTGGCCATATCACATATGAAAATGGCCAATAAGATCGCTGCGCATAGAACACCGATTTTGCACGCATCTTAAAGAGGAACGAACGACATCAGTTCTTCCAAAATTACCTCCAGAAATTCATCTTCCCTTATTAACCCTCATTAGGCCATGAATCTTCACGAAACCATCCCCCATCTTCACATAGAAGGTTGGAGAGGTTGAAGACACCACTAACCTTAGAGCACAAGCCTTAGAACAGGCTCTTCCTAGAGAAATCACCATCTCGCTAGTCTAGACTCTTTTGAGTTGACATCTCACCTAGTTATCTACAGATCTAGCGCCAAGGGAGAGGGGAGGAAGCTCACCTCATTTCCGGTGTTTCCACTATTTCCGGCCATGGATCGTGTAACCCTCCTCAGCGGCATCTTCTCCTTCATGGCGGTGGCGGATCTTCTCCTCCAAGACTTGCTCCAGCAGTTTTCCCTCTTTACAGAAGTTTCTCTCAGGAAAATGGCTGGAATGAGGAGTGAAAATGGCTAGGGTTTTCACAACCCTTATATATGAAAAGTGACACGGGTAGGGACACGCCCGTGTCCATACCCATGTCCTGCTTCGGGCGAAGCGTTAACGACAGTTTTAGTGTTGGTTCAATACTCGACACGGGTAGGGACACACCCGTGTCCCTAGCTGTGTCAACATGACACGGCCGTGTTCCTTAGCCGTGTCCTCCTCTGGACACGTCTCGACGAACTCAACTCGACACACACGGGTAGGGACATGCCCGTATCTCTACCCTGCCATACACTTCATCGATCTCGACACACTTCGTCGATCTCGATACGCTTCGTCGAGTTCAACTCGACACACACGGGTAGGTACACGCCCGTGTCTCTACCCATGTCACTGCACAGGATACACTTCGTCGATCTCGACACGCTTCGTCGATCTCGACACTCTTCGTCGAGTTCAACTCGACACACACGAGTAGGGACACAGCCGTGTCTCTACTCGTATCACTACACAGGATACACTTCGTCATTCTCGACACACTTCGTCGAGTTCAACTCGACACACGCACACGGGTAGGGACACGCCCGTGTCGCTACCCGTGTCACTTCATACGGGTATTGACACGCCCGTATCACTACCTGTATCCTTCTTTGGACATATTGAGTCGTCGACTCGAGAGCTGGTCTTTCCCACATGGGTAGGGATACGCTCGTGTCTCTACCCGTGTCCTATGGTCAACTGATTTCTCCACCTATTTACAAGTGCAGCCCAGTTTCCAGCACTACCCTGAGCCCAAGTCAGCTCTCCTGACTCAAAATGTGCACGAGGGGCCTAGTGCGAATTGGGACGTTAGAAAACATGTTTGAGAAGTCTTCATTCTCAAACTCTCCTCCATGATCTGATCTAATACATTTTATTTTTAGCTCCTTTTCATTCTGAAGTCGTGTGCAAAGATTTCAGAATTCGCTAAAGGTGTCAGATTTATTTGCCAGAAAGATCGTCCAGAAATATTGTGAATAGTCATCTATGATAACAAAGGTGTATCATTTTCCACCTAGATTACACGTACTTAGGTGTCCAAACAAATCCATGTGAAGGAGTTCTAGTGGTCTAGACGTGGAAACTTCAGTTTTTCTCTTGAAAGAGGTTCTAACAAATTTACCTTTTTGACACGGAGAACATAAGACATTTAAACTACGACTTAAGTTGGGAAGTCCCAGAACAAGTTTATTTTTGGATAGTTTTACAATAAGCTTACTTCCAGAGTGTCCTAGTCTCCTATGCCAAAGTTCTAGTTCCTAATTCTTAGTAAGTAGACATTTCAAATTAGATGCAGATATATCATCAAAACTAACAGTGTACACATTATGAGTTCTATGTGCAACAAGTAAAATACTAGAAGTTTTGGAATCTATAATTTTGCATGTGTTTGTGGAAGATTCAAATAACACATTTACTCCTTTATCACACAGTTGGCTAATTGAAATAAGATTGTGCTTAAGGCCATCTACAGACAATACATTTGAAATAGAGAATACCATGTTACCTATGGTGCCGATACCCAGTATCCGTCATTTGCTGTTGTCCCCAATCGTCACCATGCCACCATTCTTCTTCTCTAGGCTAAGCAACTTGTCTTTATCTACCATCATGTGTTTGGAGCAACCAGAGTCCAAGTACCACATGCTCTTCATGTCCTTAGCCTGCTAATAGTGTAACACCCCAGTTTTTGCAAGAGGTTCAGTCTGCAGTTCTGAAAATTTTTTGGGTTTCTAGCAGGAGGCACACGGCCTGCGACACGGGCGTGTCGCAGGGCGTGTCGAGGCCGTGCCGACACTCGGCCCGAGTGTCGACACTTTCGCTCGACAAAGTGTCGAGAGGGTGGCACACGGCCTGCGACACGGGCATGTCGCAGGGCGTGTCGGGGCGTGTCGACACTCGGCCCAAGTGTCGACACTTTCGCTCGACAAAGTGTCGAGAGTGGGGCACACGACCTGCGACACGGGCGTGTCGCAGGGCGTGTCGAGGCCGTGTCGACACTCGACCCAAGTGTCGACACTTGGGGCACACGGCCAGTGACACGGGCGTGTCACAGGGCGTGTCCCGCTTGGTCGACGATCTTCGCTCGACGTTTTTCCGCGGTGTCGACACAAAGCCTGTCGACGGGTGTCGAGACTTGGCACACGGCTTGGGACACGGGCGTGTCCCAGGCCGTGTCACCTCTCGGGTTGGTGTTGGGGCCGTGTCGTTGGAGACACATGGCAGGCCACACGGCCGTGTCGCTGGGGACACGGGCGTGTCGGATTGAACACGGGCGTGTCGAATGCCCGTGTCTAATTCCAGGCGCATCAATTTGAGACGGCGAATGAGGCACACGGCCCTGGACACGGGCGTGTGCCAGGCCATGTTCGGCCCACGTCTTCTATTTTCCAGGCGAATCGCGGCCTTTCTTTTTCTGGTTTTGGGATCTAACGGTTCAGGCCATCTCCTGGGAAGTAAAGTCCGATGCTAGGGTGGGAAACCCTCGTTTGTTCTCCAAGTCCTCTCTTTCTAAGTTCTTGAGAAAACTAGAGCAAGGAGGAAGAAAAAGAAGCCTTGGGCTGTAGGAAGGGTTTCGGAGCTCCAAAGCGCGAGCCGAGTCCGGATCCGTGAAGCTTGGAGCGTTGCGAAGTTTTCCATCCGGCTATTTTTTTTTACCATGGCAAGGAAGAGGAGTCGGAAGGTAACGACATCTCTCCTCTCGGTCTTTAGGATGCGCGTTTTTAGCATCGTTTTCTTCTAGATTTTTGGGCACCAAACTCTCAAATGAGAGGGGCTTTGGTTTGCCAAGGTTCAAGAGGAACCTCCGGGTTGATTGAGTCCGTCCCCGGCATATTTTGCATTAGAGATCCGCTTCGCTAGTGGATTAGGCATGGTGGTTGAAGACGTAGTCACGACCGTTAGTCCGACTCGGTGATGTTGCATACGAACTTAGGGATTCGTAGAGATTTCCGTTGCGGCAAGATGCCGTTTGTGTTGTGGTGGTGATTGTCCCGTTTGCTTGAAAAGGTACGTGTAGTCGAACCCGGACAAGGTTATCTCCTCGTGGCGGTAGGTGGTTTCCTTGAGGGACAAGGTTAGCTCCGTATGAGAATGGAGATGGTTTCCTTGGTGGACAAGGTTAGCTCCGCACGAGTTGGAGATGTTTTCCTTGGTGCGGGGGAACGCTGTGGTACAAAGAGGGATTGCAATGTGTTTGGTCTTGGCTGTGTTGTGCCAAGGCGTGGCTATGTCCCCGTGGTCGGCTGGCTATCCCGTGACATGTGCGTCATGTGTGGAGAGTGTCCCGGCGAGACTAGTCCCCTTCTATGAGACTAACGAGAATGCCAAGCTTGGGGCAAGCCCGGGCAAAGAGGCCACGAGCGGGTGGGGTCCAGCAAGGCTTCTTAGAATCGGTCAGTCTGTGGTTGTTTGAATCCTGACATGAGACGTCAGAGCTTGCAGGCAAGCCCGGGGCTAGGCCCACGAGCGGGTGGGGCCTTGGCAAGAATTCCATGTGGCGGCCTGTGCGCCGTGTGAGGGAGTTGTGTCTCCCTCAATGTTTGCGACTTTATGCCAATTGGGGAAATGTGAGTACCCAAGTGATGTGATGTTGTGCTAGATGCATACGCTGTAGGGTACCTTGGGTAAAGCCCGGGTGTTGCATCCATGTTGCATAGTAGGCCCTTTCTTTATATGCTCAACCAGTAGAGAACATGTTTGATGATTGAGACATCCAAGCCTGTTTTAATGCTTTTCTATTTATAGATGTTTATTTGCATATGAAGTGCTGACTTGTAGGTTGGAGGGTTCCCCGGGGTCCGTTAGGGGCGGCCGGGAGGAGATGTGTTGTTACACAGTTTGAGGTCAGCCTTTGCTGACCCACGTTACTAATAATTTTTACAGGGCAAGGATCGCATGCACAAGCGAGCACGCCGGCCAGAAAGGCCTAAGCCCCATGAAGTGTTTTTCCCTCTTTTGTAGCACTACATTTTGATGATGTTTGTTTGAGACTCTTTTGTCCGGCTTGCATGCCGAGGTAGACTAGGAGTGCTATGCACATTCTTGTTTGATGTACTATTTTTACTTTTGGACATTTGATGTAAGGCCTTAAGGCCATTTGATTACTCTTTTGGTTAGTTGATAACTTCTTGTTGTGCTTGATTTTCCGCTGTGTTGTGCAAGTGTTTTGAGTTTGGGTAGCTATATCAACTTATAATACTAAAGCTGTGGCGTTCGTATGTTGTGGGGCCCCGGCCGGACCCATATTATACGTCCACTACAGGGGAGGTCTTACAATTTGGTATCAGAGGCGAGGTTAGATTAAAGGTCAGTGCGTAGAGAAGTTATCCACATAAGAGTAACGCGGGACCGTGAGTGTCCTTATGTTTTAGTCTCGAGATTGGAGACTAATCCCTTATTTCTTGTTTTCCTGAAGAGTGCAAGCAACGAGGCGGGCACTTCAAGAGCAAGGGATGATCTCTCGGCGAGCAGTGCTACTGCTCCAGGCCTTTTGGGCACGGGTGTAAACCCGACCGACTTCTGCCGTATGCTTGCAGAAGCGATGGTGGCAGCCCAAGCGGCGGCTGCAGCCCAGGTAGCAACCCCTGCTACACCGGACACGGCGACGGCCGTGCCAGGCGGAGAAGCCAGGCGAGTGGAGCCTTTGGCAGAAAGGGTGGTGGTAGGACATGGAGACCGACACATGAAGTACTTCCTGAGTTTCCATCCCCCGTCCTTCAAGGGTGTTGGAACGCCAATGGATGCGGAGGATTGGTGGGTTCGTATTCAAGAACTACTAAGGGCGGCAGAGACGCCAGAGGAAAAGAAAGCGGAGTATGCGGCGTTCATGTTGGAAGGAGACGCCAAGTTGTGGTGGGTGAGCCATAGCGACCGCTTGTTCCCGGGACGCACCCCGTCAGTGGAAGAGTTTGGGGACGCTTTTCTTAAGAGGTATATCCCAGTTTCAACACGATTGGCCCTGCAGAGGCAGTTTCTGCATCTAATGCAGCGAGACAAGACAGTGGATGAGTACGTGCAAGAGTTCACCCGATTGGGTCGTTATGCGGGAATGACAATGGCGGATGATGTAGAGAGGGATAACCTCTTCTACCAAGGGTTGAGGGAAAATCTGAGACAACCCCTCATCTCCATGAAGAGGGCGGGATTTAATGAACTAGTTGAAGCTGCCAGGATCTTGGAAAATGATTTGGAGCGAACCCAACGCCGTAAGGGTTTTACTCCCAAGCAAGGGGAAGGGAAGCCTTCCCAATCTCATGGAAAGTCTGATGGGAGTAGGTGGAGGAAGAAGCCTTACACTTCCAGATCTGGTGAGAGGAGCAACTGGACGCCTGGGGGTTCCCACTCTAGGGGACCGCCGACGTGCTACAACTGCGGGAAGGTTGGGCACATAGCCCGTGCTTGTCAGCAAGGGGGAGCGGGGCAAGAGTCAAAGCAGGAGCAGTCTGTGCGCTCGGGCCCCAGTGCTGCAGAGAAAGGAAAGATGGCGGAGTCGAGCGCTTCTCGGTTCCAACCGGTGCAACCAAGGGCCTACAACCTTGGACAGCAAGAAGCGATCCGCCAGACTGATGTGGTGACAGGTATGAAGAGAATTTAAGTTTAAATTTTGTGCTTCATCCTTTTAGACTTTTGTGTAATGTCTATGTTGTAGGCTTCGTGTTAGTTTCCGGATACCCCGCTAGGGTATTGTTTGATACGGGAGCATCGCACTCCTTTCTTGCGGAGAGCTTCATCCGGAGAATAGGAGTTGAGTCTTTCTCGTCGGGAGCAGAGCTAAGAGTGCGCATGCCCAATGGGTCATCTATGACCACCGGGGCCAAAGGGCGCATTTGTTGGGAGCTAGACGGAGTTGTCTTCGCTCTGGAAGCAGCAGTGTTACCATTAGTAGAGTTCGATGTCATTTTGGGCATGGACTGGCTTGCAGAGCAGCACGCCAGCATTGATTGTTTATCTAAGGTAGTGACTCTAAAGAGTAAAGGGCAAGCAGAAGTCAAATTTGAGGGCCTTTGTGGAGTGGCCTGTTCCCTGATTTCGGCCCTGCAGTTGGTGCGGGCGGTTAACCAGGGTGGTGTAGCGCTTGTAGCGTTATTGGAGGTTCGTCTCTCCCAACTATCTATTGAGGAAGTGCCTGTGGTGGCAGAGTTCAAGGATGTGTTTCCGGATGAACTTCCTGTAGCGCCTCCTCGGCGGGAGATCGACTTCTCGATCGAGTTAGTGCCGGAGGCTAGACCGGTGTCACGTCCTCCATTTAGGATGGCACCAAAGGAGTTGGCGGAACTTAAGGTACAGTTACAGGAACTGTTGGAGCAAGGGTATATTAGACCCAGTTCTTCACCGTGGAGCGCACCGGTGTTGTTTGTAAAGAAGAAAGACGGTAGCATGCGCCTGTGCATAGACTACCGAGAGCTCAATAAGTTGACCGTTAAGAATAAGTATCCGATCCCTCGGATAGACGATTTGTTTGACCAATTGGTGGGGTCAGTGGTATATTCGAAGTTGGACTTGAAGTCGGGATACTATCAGCTACGAATTCGAGATGAGGACATACCCAAAACTGCCTTTGGTACAAGGTATGGACACTTTGAGTTTACAGTGATGCCGTTCGGATTGACGAATGCACCATCGGTGTTCATGGATCTGATGAATCGAGTATTTCGGGATTACTTGGATTCGTTTGTGGTTGTCTTCATTGATGACATCTTGCTGTACTCCAAGTCGGAAGTGGAGCATGAGACCCACTTGAGAATGGTTTTGCAAGTGTTGAGGGAGAATGCGTTGTATGCAAAATTCTCCAAATGCGAGTTCTGGTTGGAGAAGGTGGCATTTTTGGGCCACGTGATTAGTGGTGATGGGGTGGCAGTGGATCCAGCAAAAGTGGAGGCCATCAGAGATTGGCCGGTGTTGAGGACCGTGGCGGAAGTCCGAAGTTTTCTTGGACTAGCCGGGTATTATAGGAGATTCGTGGAGAATTTCTCGAAGATAGCTCTACCCCTCACCTCTCTCACTCGCAAAGACCATAAATTTGTGTGGACCCAAGAGTGCAGTCAAGCATTTGAGGCCCTGAAGGAGAGGCTTATGATGGCTCCGATCCTGAGTTTACCGCAAGGGACCGATGGATTTCAAATTTTCAGTGACGCATCGGGATGCGGCTTGGGTTGCGTGTTAGTGCAGCATGGCAAGGTGATAGCTTTTGGGTCTAGACAGCTGAAACCTCATGAGAGGAATTACCCCGTCCATGATTTGGAGCTGGCGGCGGTAATCTTTGCATTGAAAATATGGCGACACTATGTGTATGGCGCAAGGGTGGAGATCTTCACGGACCATAAAAGCCTGAAGTATCTCTTGGATCAAAAGGACTTGAATATGCGGCAACGCAGATGGGTTGAGTTTCTTGGAGACTACGAAGTGGCGATTCAGTACACGCCGGGTAAAGCCAATGTGGTGGCGGATGCGTTGAGTAGAAAGTACTCGGGGCAAGGAAATTGGATCGAAGCTCATGATGAGCGGTTGGTACGGGAATGGGAGTCCCTTGGATTGGAATGTGTTGCGAGAGGCGAGTCTAGCGTGGCTCGGTTGAACTGGATTGAAGTGCAAAACGACTTGTCCGATCGTATTCGGGAAGCGACTCGATTAGATGTGGAGTTTCAACCTTTTGTGTTGGAGGCTCAAACGGGCGAGAGCAGCACCTGGGAGATGATCGGGGGAATCTTGAGAAAGGATGGAAGGGTTTGTGTACCGCAGTTTGGCAATCTCCGTGAGGAGTTGATGTTTGAGGCTCACTTCTCAAAGTACTCCATTCACCCGGGCAGTACAAAGATGTACTTGGATATGAAGAAATCCTTTTGGTGGTCGGGGTTGAAGCGAGATGTAGCTTTGTATGTGAGTCGTTGCCAAACATGTGCCTTGGTGAAGGCCGAATGTCAGAAACCGGGCGGGTTCCTGAAGCCCCTTCCAATTCCTGAATGGAAATTTGAGGACATCTTCATGGACTTTGTGCATTGGTTGCCTAGATCGCAGCATGGGAATGATGCTATTTGGGTGATCGTGGATCGCCTAACCAAGGTGGCTCACTTCATCCCAAATCGGAAAGAGGACAGCGTGGAGAAGCTGGTGGAGTTGTATGTTCGCAACATTGTGCGACTGCACGGAATTCCTAAGAGCATAGTCAGTGATCGCGATGGATGGTTTACGTCCAAGGACTGGAGATTGGTTCAGAAGAGCTTGGGCACGAAGCTAAAGTTCAGTACGGCGTTCCATCCTCAAACCGATGGGCAAACGAAGAGAACGAACCGTACTATGGAGGATATGTTGAGAATGTGCGTTCTTGATTTTGGCAAGAGGTGGGAGGATCACCTCTTCATGGTAGAATTTGCGTACAACAATAGTTTTCAAGCAAGCATAAAGATGGCGCCTTACGAAGCTTTGTATGGGAGGCGGTGTCGAACGCCAATGTCTTGGGCAGAGGCGGGAGACACCAAACTTCTGGGAAAGGATGCGGTAGTTGACGCTTGTGAGTTGGTACGGTCCATCCAAGAGCATATGAAGGTGGCGCAAGACAGACAAGCAAAATATTTCAATGCTCGTCACCGGAAGTTAGAATTTGCAGTTGGTGATTGGGTTTATCTGAAGGTCAAGCCGTTCAAAGGCGTCTCGCGGATTCGCCGACTCAAGAAGTTGAGTCCAAGGTTTTTGGGGCCTTTTGAAATTGTTGAGCGGGTAGGAGAAGCAGCCTATTGGTTGGCGTTGTCCGCAGATTTGAGTGGATTACATGACGTCTTCCACGTCTCCGTGTTGAGGAAAGCCTTGGTGGAGGCTAGCGTGGTGATTGAGCCGGCATCGGTGCCGATTGAGGAAGACTTGAGGACGCGAGTCCTTCCAATCGCTATAGAAGATTCGGAGATTCGGCAGTTGCGGAATAAAGAAGTTAAACTTGTGAAAGTTCGTTGGGACAACTGCGGTCGTGAGGAGTTCTCGTGGGAGCGAGAACAGGCCATGCTAGAAGACTATCCAGAACTATTTTTGTCAGGTACAATTTAAGTTTTGTACCTCGTTTGTTTTGAAATTTCGGGACGAAATTCTGTTAAGTGGGGGAGAGTTGTAACACCCCAGTTTTTGCAAGAGGTTCAGTCTGCAGTTCTGAAAATTTTTTGGATTTCTGGCAGGAGGCACACGGCCTACGACACGGGCGTGTCGCAGGGCGTGTCGAGGCCGTGCCGACACTCGGCCCGAGTGTCGACACTTTCGCTCGACAAAGTGTCGAGAGGGAGGCACACGGCCTGCGACACGGGCGTGTCGCAGGGCGTGTCGGGGCGTATCGACACTCGGCCCAAGTGTCGACACTTTCGCTCGACAAAGTGTCGAGAGTGGGGCACACGGCCTGCGACACGGGCGTGTCGCAGGGCGTGTCGAGGCCGTGTCGACACTCGGCCCAAGTGTCGACACTTGGGGCACACGGCCTGTGACACGGGCGTGTCACAGGGCGTGTCCCGCTTGGTCGACGATCTTCGCTCGACGTTTTTCCGCGGTGTCGACACAAAGCCTGTCGACGGGTGTCGAGACTTGGCACACGGCTTGGGACACGGGCGTGTCCCAGGCCGTGTCACCTCTCTGGTTGGTGTTGGGGCCGTGTCGTTGGAGACACACGGCAGGCCACACGGCCGTGTCGCTGGGGACACGGGCGTGTCGGATTGAACACGGGCGTGTCGAATGCCCGTGTCTAATTCCAGGCGCGTCGATTTGAGACGGCGAATGAGTCACACGGCCCTGGACACGTGCGTGTGCCAGGCCGTGTTCAGCCCAGGTCTTCTATTTTCCAGGCGAATCGCGGCCTTTCTTTTTCTGGTTTTAGGATCTAACGGTTCAGGCCATCTCCTGGGAAGTTAAGTCCGATGCTAGGGTGGGAAACCCTCATTTGTTCTCCAAGTCCTCTCTTTTTAAGTTCTTGAGAAAACTAGAGCAAGGAGGAAGAAGAAGAAGCCTTGGGCTGTAGGAAGGGTTTCGGAGCTCCAAATCGCGAGCCGAGTCCGGATCCGTGAAGCTTGGAGCGTTGCGAAGTTTTCCATCCGGCTATTTTTTTTTACCATGGCAAGGAAGAGGAGTCAGAAGGTAACGACATCTCTCCTCTCGGTCTTTAGGATGCGCATTTTTAGCATCGTTTTCTTCTAGATGTTTGTGCACCAAACTCTCAAATGAGAGGGGCTTTGGTTTGCCAAGGTTCAAGAGGAACCTCCGGGTTGATTGAGTCCGTCCCTGGCATATTTTGCATTAGAGATCCGCTTCGCTAGTGGATTAGGCATGGTGGTTGAAGCCGTAGTCGCGACCGTTAGTCCGACTCGGTGATGTTGCATACGAACTTAGGGATTCGTAGAGATTTCCGTTGCGGCAAGATGCCGTTTGTGTTGTGGTGGTGATTGTCCCGTTTGCTTGAAAAGGTACGTGTAGTCGAACCCGGACAAGGTTAGCTCCTCGTGGCGGTAGATGGTTTCCTTGAGGGACAAGGTTAGCTCCGTATGAGAATGGAGATGGTTTCCTTGGTGGACAAGGTTAGCTCCGCACGAGTTGGAGATGTTTTCCTTGGTGCACGGGAACGCTGCGGTACAAAGAGGGATTGCAATGTGTTTGGTCTTGGTTGTGTTGTGCCAAGGCGTGGCTATGTCCCCGTGGTCGGCTGGCTATCCCGTGACATGTGCGTCATGTGTGGAGAGTGTCCCGGCGAGACTAGTCCCCTTCTGTGAGACTGACGAGAATGCCAAGCTTGGGGCAAGCCCGGGCAAAGAGGCCATGAGCGGGTGGGGTCCAGCAAGGCTTCTTAGAATCGGTCAGTCTGTGGTTGTTGGAATCCTGACATGAGACGTCAGAGCTTGCAGGTAAGCCCGGGGCTAGGCCCACGAGCGGGTGGGGCCTTGGCAAGAATTCCATGTGGCGGCCTGTGCGCTGTGTGAGGGAGTTGTGTCTCCCTCAATGTTTGCGGCTTTATGCCAATTGGGGAAATGTGAGTACCCAAGTGATGTGATGTTGTGCTAGATGCATACGCTGTAGGGTACCTTGGGTGAAGCCCGGGTGTTGCATCCATGTTGCATAGTAGGCCCTTTCTTTATATGCTCAACCAGTAGAGAACATGTTAGATGATTGAGACATCCAAGCCTGTTTTAATGCTTTTCTATTTATAGATGTTTATTTGCATATGAAGTGCTGACTTGCAGGTTGGAGGGTTCCCCGGGGTCCGTTAGGGGCGGCCGGGAGGAGATGTGTTGTTACACAGTTTGAGGTCAGCCTTTGCTGACCCACGTTACTAATAATTTTTACAGGGCAAGGATCGCATGCAGAAGCTAGCACGCCGGCCAGAAAGGCCTAAGCCCCATGAAGTGTTTTTCCCTCTTTTGTAGCACTACATTTTGATGATGTTTGTTTGAGACTCTTTTGTCCGGCTTGCATGCCGAGGTAGACTAGGAGTGCTATGCACATTCTTGTTTGATGTACTATTTTTACTTTTGGACATTTGATGTAAGGCCTTAAGGCCATTTGATTACTCTTTTGGTTAGTGGATAACTTCTAGTTGTGCTTGGTTTTCCGCTGTGTTGTGCAAGTGTTTTGAGTTTGGGTAGCTATATCAACTTATAATACTAAAGCTGTGGCGTTTGTATGTTGTGGGGCCCCGGCCGGACCCATATTATACGTCCACTACAGGGGAGGTGTTACAAATAGTCCTAAAAAGAAGATGCGGGTAAAGTTCTGGTTACCCAGTGTAACAACCCCATCCGTTCATATGGTATATTCTAGAAGGTCCGGCCGGGGCCCCACAGGATATATCACAAAACAGGCGGTGAAGGTACAAGATGATACCAGAGTAGCGCATCGCCCCTATCACACAGCATTCTAGCGGAAGCCTAGACTACAACTTGAACTCCTCATGAATGTCCAAACATAAAACTCCACATTTTATACGATATAGGAATGTCTTACAATAAGTGAAAAGAGTTGGCCTTATGGCCTTACATGGCTATCAAACAGTGGCCTAAACAGATTGGCGCGCAGGCCGGCCACAATCAAAGAAAACACACAACATAATATATAGCCTACGAGGGCTAACATTAGTAGCAGCAACAATAGCAGGAACATCAACCTCTACGGGTCCCGCTCGGCTCTCCAGCACCTGTACAGAGACAATCCACCCAATGGTGGCAAACAAAATCAACGGTCAGCGTTCAGCTGACCAAATTATAACGACCCTACCCCTTCTCTCGGGGCAGCGGTATTCTTCCCTGCAGGCATATCAAATCACAAGTATGGCAATATATCATCAACATGTGCTTTCACGCACACAAGCCATCACAACCGTTCGCCACCCGGCCCAACAGTCTGTGCACTCAGGGCACATTCTTGGTGTTCTGGCAAAGCTCTTGCCCACCACCGTATGAGGGTCACAACCCAACGGTAAATCTCTTGAGCATTTACTCCATGGCGTGCAGCCGGAGTTAGTCTTCCTACACCGGGATGGCCCGTAGCCCCCCATTGTGTCATGGCGCGCAGGCCGAAGACTCTTGATATGCACTCCAACAGACCGCACCTTTTGGTCTCACGTCGGACGGACATAGCTCAGGTCGGATCCTCCACCCCCCGTTGCTCAAATCGCCTTGCCTTCTCCGAGTACAACGTACTCATGGCTATATCAAAGGCGCGGGTCGGTCTCACCAATCCTGTTCTTGGCATTCAAGCCTGGGTATTTCTCTATACCCATTTCCTTAGCACAACAGCGGGTCTTTCCTGGGCCTCCCAGTACTTCCTGTGACTCTCTCCACAGGTGGACACCACACAAGCACAAATGTCAGGGGTCTTTCCTGGCTATTATGCCAGTACTTCCTGTGACTCGCTTCACAGGTGGACACCCTACGACATCAAGCATCACAAAGGGCCTTTCCTGGTCACACCAGTACTTCCTGTGCCTCATTCACAGGTTGGACCCAAAACCATCACATGGCTATTTTTCCTGGGCTACCACTCCAGTACTTCCTGCTACTCCTTTTCGCAGGCATAACCCGTAGACTCCTTAAACTACACGTTAGCATGGAGTCTTCTCCGTTTCATATGCAACATCACCAATCCAGACCAACCTGTCCAGATGGGCTTCACACATCATGCCTATTCCGTACTCCATTTCCGGATCTATATGCTAACAAAGGGGATTTCAAGCACCCACCCAAAGATTCCCAAAATCAGCCACCTCTTGGTTGGGGAAATCACAAGATATGCCAAAAAGAAGCCTTCACATGGCTAAAAAGAAAAGTCGTTACCCTTGATGACCGCTTTGGTGCCATGACCTCAAAGCTTGCTTGAAAGACTCGCAAGAGCGTTTCCTCCGCAACGCCGGCTTCGGATTTCTTGTCGGCAAACCGCAGCACCACCACCAGTAGCCCCCTTTCCTTCTTCCTCCTCCTTTCTCTCTCTCTTTCTCTCTTAACTTGAAGAAAGATCAAGGACAAGTAAAATGAGAATCACTTCTCAGATTTCGGCCTTTAAGAAAAAGAGGAAGAAGCTTCAGCCCTTGGATCCCAGCTGAAGGAATGGACGGCCACAAAACTGCCAAAAATGCTAAATTTGACCTGACACGGCCTGTGACACGGCCGTGTCCCAGGCCGTGTACCTCAAGCAGTGGTCAACCGACCTATCCAAACTAGTGACACGCCCATGGAACACGACCGTGTCATGGGCCGTGTCACCAACACGCCTTCAGACACGCCCGTGTCTGTGGCCTTGTGCCTGGGCGAAAAAAAATCCCAAAACATCCCGAGACTTCACACGGCCTGTGACACGCCCGTGTCCCAGGCCGTGTGCCCTGACACGGCACAAAGACACGCCCTGTCGAAATCCTTCATCGGGCTGAGTTCGTCGACCCGATTTGACACGCCCTGTGACACGCCCGTGTCACAGGCCGTGTCCAACCTCTCGACACTCAACACTTGACACTCGACACTCGACGATCGTCGAGCAAAAGTCATCGAGCAAACGACACGGCCTTGGACACGCCCATGTCCTGGGACGTGTGCCTCCTCTCGACACATCGTCGAGCGAAAAATCGTCGACACAAAGGTCGATCGTCGACACAACCTCGACATGCCCTGCGACACGCCCGTGTCGCAGGCCGTGTCCGCTGACACGCCCTGGGACACGCCCGTGTCCCAGACTGTGTCACCCAAAAATTCCTGTTTCAGAAATTTTGACTGTTACAATCCTCCCCTCCTTCAAGAAATTTCGTCCTCGAAATTCAGCCACAGGAAGGCAACAGTAACCAGCAAGAAAAATGTTACAACATACAAAATTTTATGTTACAACATCCTCTATAGAGATTACAAAAACAGCTCAGGGAACTCTTCTCGCATGGTTTTCTCCCGCTCCCATGTCAGTTCTTCACGGCCGCAGTTGTCCCACCGGACTTTCACCATGACGACTGTCTTGTTCCGCAACTGTTTCTCGGCTCGATCTTCGATATGAATGAGTCTAACTCTCGTTGTTTGCCCATACTCCACCGGCACACGATCGTCTGCGATTACTTGAGCTGGATCTTTCACGGCCTTCCGAAGCACCGAGATTTGAAAGACATCATGTAACCCACCCAAGTCTGCCGACAGAGCTAGCCGATAAGCCGCTTCACCAACTCGCCCAACCACTTCAAAAGGACCCAAATATCTTGGACTCAACTTTTTCAATCGTCGAATCCTGGAGACACCTTTGAAAGGCTTGATCTTCAAGTAGACCCAATCGCCAACCGCAAATTCAACGTTCCGGTGCTTGGCGTTGTAGTACTTCGCTTGTCAATCTTGAGCAATAAGCAATCTCTCTCGAATAGTCCGTATGGTTGAGTTTGCTTCATCAACCTCATTTGGTTTAAAAACCCGAGCTTTGCCCGCTTCTACCCAAGCCAAGGGAGTACGACACTTCCTTCCATATAGAGCTTCATATGGAGCCATCCCAATGCTCGCCGGGTAGCTGTTATTATATGCAAACTCTACCATATAGAGATGATCTTCCCATCTCTTTCTGAAGTCAAGGGCGCACATTCGGAGCATGTCCTCCATTGTTCTGTTGGTACGTTCAGTTTGGCCATCCGTTTGGGGATGAAAGGCCGTACTGAGAGTCAACTTCGTGCCCAACAGTCGGTGAACTAGCCTCCAATCATTTGACGTGAATCGCCCATCTCGATCACTTACGATGCTCCGAGGAACACCGTGAAGCCGCACAATCTGGTCAACATATAACTTTGCCAACCTTTCAACAGAATCCTCCCGTCTGTTCGGGAGAAAATGTGCGACTTTCGTTAGCCGGTCCACAATGACCCAAATGGAATCATTTCCTCGCTGCGATCTTGGCAACACATGCACAAAATCCATGGAAATATCATCAAATTTCCATTCTGGGATCGGCAGTGACTTCAAATAACCGCCTAGCTTTTGGCATTCCGCCTTCACCATCGCACATGTTTGGCATTTGGATACATAAAGGGCAACATCTTTCTTGAGCCCTGGCCACCAGAAAAGCTTCTTCATATTGTTGAACATCTTTGTGCTCCCGGGGTGAATGGAATACTTTGTATAATGCGCTTCATACATCAGTTCTTCCCTCAGTTTCCCCACATTTGGGACGCACAAACGGTCCTCGTTTCGCAAAAGACCGTCAATCCAGGTGAATTTGCCCTCTTGCCCTTCATTCACATAGCGTAAGAGATCTTCATCCAACTCCGTTGCCCGTCGAACTCGGTCCGCAAGGTCACATTGCACCTCGGTCCAGTTCAAACATGCAGTGGCAGTGGAACTCTTGTCAACACAATAGACCTCTAATGCTTCCAACTCCTGGATAAGACGTTCATCATGCCTTTGTAACCAATTCGCTCTAGCCGGAACTCGCCGACTCAAGGCATCCGCGACAACATTCCCCTTCCCGGGCGTATAGTGAATCTCGAAAGTGTAGTCCCCAAGGAACTCCAACCACCTTCGTTGTCGCATGTTCAATTCTTTCTGCTCCAAAAGATACTTTAGGCTCTTATGATCGGTATAGATCTCCACCTTCACGCCATAAAGGTAGTGTCGCCACAACTTGAGTGCAAAAATCACCGCCGCTAGTTCAAAATCATGGACGAGATAGTTTCGCTCGTGCACCTTCAGCTGGCGTGAGCTATAAGCAATCACCTTTCCATTTTGCAGAAGAACGCAGCCTAAGCCGCTCCCTGAGGCATCACTATAAATCACAAATCCATCGGTTCCACATGGCGAAGAAAACACCGGCGCCGTGGTCAACCGACTCTTCAGCTCTTCAAAAGCTCGTGCGCAATCTGGCGTCCAAGTGAACTTCTGATCTTTTCACGTTAGTGTGGTTAGCGGCAAAGCGACCCGCAAGAAGTTTTCCACAAATCTTCTATAGTAGCCCGTAAGTCCAAGGAAACTCCTGACCTCGGCCACGGAAGACAATATTGGCCACTCCTGTATGGCCTTTATCTTCGCTGGATCCACTGCAATGCCCGATCCACTCACCACATGGCCCAAAAATGCCACTGACGATAGCCAAAACTCGCACTTCGAGAACTTGGCATAGAGCAGATTTTGCCTCAACGTGTTCAACACCAACCGCAAGTGAATCTCATGTTCAGCTTCTGACTTTGAGTACACCAGGATGTCATCAATGAACACAATCACAAACAAATCTAGGTACTCACGAAAAATACGGTGCATCAGATCCATAAACACCGAGGGCGCATTGCACAGTCCAAATGGCATGACTGTGAACTCATAGTGTCCATAACGCGTTCCAAATGCGGTTTTGGGAATGTTACCTTCCCGAATTCTTAACTGGTAATAACCAGACTTCAGGTCCAACTTCGAATAGACGGTCGAGCCTACCAGCTGATCGAATAATTCATCAATCCGGGGTATCAGATACTTATTCTACTCGGTCAGCTTATTCAGTTCACTGTAATCAATACACAAACGCAACCCACCATCTTTCTTCTTTACAAAAAGCACAGGCGCGCTCTAAGGTGACATACTTGGGCGTATATAACCTTGCTCCAACATTTCTTGTAGTTGAACCTTCAACTCAGCCATCTCTTTAGGCGCAACGCGATATGGCGAGCAGGCCATAGGTTTTGCACCTGGCACCAACTCGATCGTGAAGTCAATCTCCCGCTGGGGTGGTAGCCCAGGGAGATCTGTGGGAAACACATCTGTAAATTCTGCCACAATCGGAACCTCGCACAAACTGGCCTTAGGCTCAACAGCCTGAATTAGTGCAAAGTAACACTCCACACCCTTCCGAACAGCCTTGACTACCTGGAGTGCAGACATCAACGTCCCGCCCACTCCTCGCATACCCGCGAACTTTGTCTCCTGTTCGGTATTCTGGCCCCACGTGATTTCTTTAGACTGGCAATCAATCATAGCATGCTGCTCCGCAAGCCAATCCATCCCAAAAATCACATCGAATTCCGATATTGTCAAAACAAATGCAGTCAAACGAAAATCCCGACTTCCCAATTGAACCGCCACATCGCAAGCTTGATCCGCAAGCATCCAACAGCCATTCGGCAACACCACTCTGACGCTATCTGTCTTTGCACGACTGGGTATCCCAAGCCGCGTAATAAACTCACTAGACAGAAAAGAATGCGATGCACCTGTATCAAACAGTGCTCGCGCCAGCGTGTCCCGAATCATCACGAAGCCTATGACAAACATGTCACACACACAAACCGAAAACATAGGCATACTAAGCAAAGCATACAAACAATAGCATATGCAAAACTAAACTCATACCTGTGACCATGTCACTCTGCTTGATGGCCTCTTGCAGGCCAAGATTGTAGACCCGGGGTTGCGCCTGCGAGGCAGTGGAATCCACCACCGCCTTTCCTTTTTCCGCATACGATGCTCCCGCCTTATTTTCACTCTTTGGCGGCATCCGACAATCTCGCGCAATATGCTCCATTCGGCCACAATTGAAGCAGATACGAGTATCTGGCTTGGAGGTAGCCCCTGACGTTGCTCCCGTTGCAACTGATGAAGGAGCTTGTCCACTAGGCTTGGACTTCTTGCCCCATCTCTTCTTATAAAATGGTTTCCAAGATCGGGGCGCCTTCCACTCCGGTTGGGTCACAACCAAAGCTCTCTTCCCTTGCACCCTCTTCATATCCTTTTCCAATGCGCTCGTAGTGTCAACCAATACATGGAAACCTTGGTTCACAGAACTTGACACAAGGAACCTCAGCTCGTCCCTCAGTCCTTCATAGAACCTGTTGGTCTTCCTCTGTTCATCAGCAAATATAGAACCCGCATACCGCCCCAAGCGAGTAAATTCATGCAAGTATGCATCAACACTGCCATCACCTTGTGTTAACCTTTGGAATTCATTTTCTATGGCTATCCGCTGAGCCGCAGGAAGGTGCTTTGCTAGGAAGATCCGGGAGAATTCTTCCATTGATACTTGGGTTAACGGACGACCCGCCAAGTGATGCAACTCCATCTCATCCCACCATAATCGAGCTTCTCCTTCAAGCAAAAAGGTAACTAAAGTAACTTTCTGATGCTCCGCCATTCCTATCGCCGTCATCACTCGCTTAAAGCGCGATAGCCAATCCTCAGCCTGCGTCAGAGTTCCCACTCCCGAAAATGTAGGCGGATGGAAACTCATAAACCGCATTAGTTGCTTCTCAGCCGCTCGAGGAGCCACATCCACGACAGGTTCAGGCCTTGCCGCCACCTGTTCTGGCCTCACAGCCTCTTGCTCCTGCCTAAGGGGCTGGCCTTGGATCATGGTAAATAAAGCCTCTGCAACTAAACGCACATGTTCCGTAGACGGTGGAGGTGTAGGCACCGCGGCTGGGGCCGTACTTTCATCAGAATGCTGGGACTCAGACGGCCCAGCTCCACTCTGTGTCACCTAAAGGTGGACAAGACACACACATTAGCGGTCATACCAAAGCAATCAACAAAAAATCAGAACACACAGGTTCCTCAAACACACCAATTTGCATTCCTATCATGGACATTCAGGAGTTCATGCGTAGACTTTGGTTTGCACAAACACGTGCGCGCCACCCCATAAAAGAAGTCGGCCACGACTTCGAGAGGGAAATACCAAGACAACCGATACCAAAAATGTAACAACCCCATCCGTTCATATGGTATATTCTAGAAGGTCCGGCCGGGGCCCCACAGGATATATCACAAAACAGGCGGTGAAGGTACAGGATGATACCAGAGTAGCGCATCGCCCCTATCACACAGCATTCTAGCGGAAGCCTAGACTACAACTTGAACTCCTCATGAATGTCCAAACATAAAACTCCACATTTTATACGATATAGGAATGTCTTACAACAAGTGAAAAGAGTTGGCCTTATGGCCTTACATGACTATCAAACAGTGGCCTAAACAGATTGGCGCGCAGGCCGGCCACAATCGAAGAAAACACACAACATAATATATAGCCTTGGAGGGCTAACAGCAGTAGCAGAAACAACAGCAGAAACATCAACCACTATGCGTCCCGCTCGGCTCTCCAGCACCTGTACAGAGACAATCCACCCAACGGCGGCAAACAAAAGCAACGGTCAGCGTTCAGCTGACCAAATTATAACGACCCTACCCCTTCTCTCGGGGTAGCGGTATTCTTCCCTGCAGGCATATCAAATCACATGTATGGCAATATATCATCAACATGTGCTTTCACGCACACAAGCCATCACAACCGTTCGCCACCCGGCCCAACGGTCCGTGTACTCAGGGCACATTCTTGGTGTTCTGACAAAGCTCTTGCCCACCACCGTATGAGGGTCACAACCCAACGGTAAATCTCTTGAGCATTTACTCCATGGCGTGTAGCCGGAGTTAGTCTTCCTACACTGGGATGGCCCGTAGCCCCCATTGTGTCATGGCGCGCAGGCCGAAGACTCTTGCTATGCGCTCCAACAGACCGCAACTTTTGGTCTCACGTCGGACGGACATAGCGCAGGTCGGATCCTCCACCCCCGTTGCTCAAATCGCCTTGCCTTCTCCGAGTACAGCGTACTCATGGCTATATCAAAGGCGCGGGTTGATGAATTGTAAATATACGTATTTTTGTGCACTTTAATTTAGTCGTTTTCATGTATTTTCGTCATTTTTACTTATTTTTGTTCAATAAAATACTCCTCTTCTTGTTAATTACTACTAACTTGTTTTCTTTAATTTTGCAGAAAAATTTCAAAATCTGCCAAAATTGGGCAGTACACGCCCGTGACAATTTGGTCACGCCCGTGACCGGGCCGTGAGATTGCATTTCCCGTGAAATCGGATGATTTCTGAAGTAAAAAGCTCGACACGCCTAGTGTCATGCCTGTATCACCCGACACGGGGCGTGACCCAAGCCCGTGTCCTCTCCTCTCGACACTTTCCGCTCGACGATCGTCGAGTGTCGACACCAACAGTCACGCCCAGCGTCACGCCCGTGACCTGGGGCGTGACCTTTCCAGGTGGCCCGACAAGATGCTGCCAAAGACTTTTGACGCAACCCGCGCCCGGTTCTACCTCCGCGACACGCCCAGAGTCACGCCCGTGACCTGGGGTGTGACTGCCGCGAACTCAGCCCGAAGTCAACTTTCCTGTCCAATCGTCGGCCGCCTTCATGAATAGTACTGACACGCCCCCCTACACACCCGTGACGGAGGGCGTGTACTTTGAATTTTTTGCCTATAAATTGCCCATTTCTGTAAGGTCCAAGGGTTCAGATTTTTGGGCCATTTTAGTGTCTTTTTGTGGGCTGCATCCGTAATTTCTAGAGCTATGTAAGGAGATTTCTCCCTCCTTTCTTTCATGTTTGTTTTTGCTTTAGCTTTAGCTCTTGTAATAGTTTGTAATAGTTTCCTTTAATCAATAAAAATGTTAGATTTTCTCTTCTTATTTGGCTTTGGAATGAACTCTTGTGCCCACTTTTCTTCTAATTTTATTCTTAGTTTTACCCTTGTTTTTCTCCTTATGAAAAGTGTGTGTGTGTGTATGAGTGTAACTTATTTATTTTACATGCTTTTAATTTGTCTCATGTTAGGTTTTGTTAGAAATTTATGAAATGATGAATTAGTTTTTTCTCTTTTTCTTCATGTCTTCTTTTAATGTTTTCAACATCTTCACTCTTATGAATGTGTAAAACAGTTACTAAAGTTTTTTTTTTGATTTTTTTACTTAGCTTTATTCTAGGATGAAAACCCTTTTTGTTCTTTCTCTTTTCATTTCAACTTTTTTAGCACTTTTATGAAATCCTAGGAATGAAAATGTTGAAATTTTAATTTTCCAAAAACTTTGGTTTTTAATTTGTTTTGAAAAACTGTTGTCTTCTAAAAATTGTAATTTCTTCTTTTTATTTGTTTTTGGCAAAACCTAAGCATGAAAAAGTAAGAGTTTTAATTTTTAGGTAACTTTCATTTTGCTTTTAATTTGTGTGTGCGAGTGTATGAGAATAATGTTTTGATGCTTTGTTCAAATTTTGTAGAGTGTGTGAGTGTAGGTGTTAGCTTTAATGCTTTCTTGAAATTCTTATGGAGTGTGTGTGTTTGTGTGCATTTATTTCCGCCTACTCGTTAAGAGTTAAATGGCGCATCGTTTTCATTTTCAGTCCTACTCGTTTGAGTAGGACTTGTTATTTTTTTTTCTCTTCTTCATTTTTCCGCCTACTCACTTGAGTTAAATGGACGGACTTTATTTCCCGCCTACTCGTTTGAGTAGGACTTGTAATTTCCTTTTTTTATTTTTCCGCCTACTCACTTGAGTTAAATGGACGGATCTTTATCTCCCTGTAAATATTTGAGAAAGCCCTGTAATCGCATTTATTTTCTCCTACTCATTTGAGTAGGACTCGCTTTCATTTCAGTCCTACTCGTTTGAGTAGGACTTGCAATTTTCAGCTTTTATTTACCGCCCCACTCGTTTGAATGGGACATGCAATTTTAAATATGCAAATTTCTTTTATGTGTAACTTAGTTTCTGTTTAATTTATAATTTGGAGTGTGCGTGAGTTCTTGTTTTAGCTAACTTTTCAGTTTTCTAAATGTTTGTTATTTTTCTTGTGTCCCCTTCTTATAATCATTAGCGTTTAATTTTGAACTCGCGCCTCATTTAAATTATAAAGACGTCCCCATACCGATGTGTGGCTAATCGCTATTAGCCTCGGCATCGAAGAGCATTGGGACATTTAAAATGATTTCTAATAATTGAAGCTCTTTATTTTATTTTAATTTAAGGACTTAAGATTTACCCCGGGTTAACGACGCGTAGGACCACATATCGATGTGTAGGCCCTATTTCCGTAGTCCATATGCTAGCTAGCCGAGAGGCCGTGCATATGGACCGATCACCCCTGGGTAAATAGAGTTGCGTGCATACCCTCGAAAGAGGACAAGCGTAATTCTACCGGATTGGGTTTCCCACCCAATAGCGGGGTTCTTAGCGTAAAGCGGGCGTTAAGAGGAATCCTTCGTCGGACTAACGTTCAGTCGAATAGTCTTAACGTTTAGGTGAGCGATATCCCTATAGCTAGGTGAGCTCATATTTGTGGAACCTCCACGACCAAGTTGCCTTTTGTTAATTTGAAAACTAAGTCCTATAATTATTAGAAATTGTTTTAGTCTTAATCCGATTCGATGCCGAGCGTTAACCCTTCATCGAATATTTTCTAAATCATTTTTTCGCTCCTTTGCTTTTCCCTCATTAGTTAATTAAAAAAATCCACCTTACTTTCAGTAAAATAATAGTCCTCCCAGAGGAGTAAGAATAGTCAACGCGACCCCGAGAACAATACGACCTCGGTATTCCCCCGAATATCGAGTACTACTTGCGATAGGTGCACTTGCCTCCTGTAGCACGCCCGCGCCGATCGACTCACCGAACCAACCACAGTAAGAGTCTGTTCGCGGGTGCATCAAGTTTTTGGCGCCGTTGCCGGGGAGTCTCCTTTCGAGTTGCTATTTCGAATTCTGGAGTCTATTACTTTTACTTATTTTCTATAAAAAACACTAAAAACTTTATTTTTAAAAACAAAAAAAGAGTTTATTTTGTTTTATTTTTGTTTGGGTGTATGACCCGTGGACAACCCTCCGAGTCTAAAGATTTTGACTTCGACCCTGAGATCGAACGCTCTCTTGCGTGTATCCGATCTCAACGCCGAAATCCTTCTTTAGATCCCGAGGAATCTATCGGAGAACCTACTGTTGTACTTATGGCCGCGCCTAACCTTCCCCCGGCGGCCGAGCGTACTATGTCC
Source organism: Platanthera guangdongensis (assembly GCA_039583875.1). Taxonomy (NCBI): domain Eukaryota; kingdom Viridiplantae; phylum Streptophyta; class Magnoliopsida; order Asparagales; family Orchidaceae; genus Platanthera; species Platanthera guangdongensis. Next base: position 119,075,391 of record CM077158.1, on the reverse strand, counting down.
TATTACGCCCGACCTAACCTGGATGATTCTGGGTCGAGTATTGTTCGCCCTGTGGTGGCGAATAATAATTTTGAAATAAAGTCGAGTGTCATTCAAATGGTCCAAAACGCCGTGCAGTTCGATGGACTGCCGGATGAGGACCCGAATGTCCACTTGTCCAATTTCTTTGAGATATGCGACACCTTCAAGATTAATGACGTTACTGATGATGTCATTCGCTTGCGCTTATTTCCTTTTTCCCTTAAGTACAAAGCCAAGGCGTGGTTGAATGCCCTCCCGCGAGGATGTATCACCATGTGGGCTGAGTTGACAGAACGGTTCCTAACGAAGTACTATCCGCCCGTAAAAACTGCAAAGTTGCGGGCGGACATTTCTTCGTTTGTGCAAAACGATCCTGAGTCTCTATACGAGACTTGGGAACGGTTTAAGGAATTCCTCCGCCGTTGCCCGCACCACGCACTGCCAACGTGGTTGCAAGTTCAAATTTTTTATAATGGGCTAAATTTTCAGACGCGTCAAATGATTGACGCGGCTGCCGGGGGTACTCTAAACAACAAAACCCCCGAGGCCGCCCAGGCTTTATTCGAAGAGATGGCTATGAATGCCTATCAATGGAACGTCCCGCGGGGATGCCCAAAGCCGGCGGCTGGTCTTTTTGAAGTGGATGCCACTGCTCTCTTGACCCTTCAAGTTGAAAGGTTAACAAAGCAAGTGGCGGAAGAGTCTGCTGCCTCCTCCACTCCGCCTTTTTTTATTCCCCCTAATGTCTGCGTAGCTGAAGAGTTCGTGGACTTCATGGGAAATTCGGGTCGTCCTCCCTTCAACCCCAACAACAACCCTTATAGTAATAGCTATAATCCGGGTTGGAGGAATCACCCCAACTTCTCGTGGAGCAACCCGAATAATGCTCAGCATCCCCCTATTTCTTATGCGCCCAGATTTCTTCCTCCTCCTCTTTCGAAACCCTCCCCGATGGAGGAAACTTTTTCGAAGTATATTGCGTCCAACGAGTCAAATATCCAGAACATCACCGGATCGCTAAAAACTCTCGAACAACAGGTTGTACAACTGGGGAGGATGATGTCCCGGCGCGCGCTCGGGGCACTGCCGGGAAACACGGAGCCCAATCCATGGGAGAACGCCAACGCTATAACCCTCCGTAGTGGAAAGGAGGTGGTCGATCCAAAACGGACCGACCCTCAGGTACATATTTCACCTCCGACCCCTCTTCCCCTTTCTTCGCTTACGCCGCCTTTACCAATTATAAAAGAAAAAATTATTTTAAACAAGGCCCTTCCATATCCGCATAAGTTAGATAACGAGCGTTAGGATGCGCAATATGAAAAATTTATTTTATTATTAAAACAAATTCACATTAATGTTCCTTTTTGCTAGGCTATCTCGCAAATGCCCAAATATGCGAAATTTTTAAAAGAACTACTTTCTAATAAACTTAAATTAGAGGATATTTCGCATGTATCTCTCAACGCTGTCTGCTCGGCAGCCCTTACTAATAAATTGCCCACAAAACAAAACGACCCGGGATGGTTTTCCATCCGGTGCCTTTTTGGCGATATTGTAGTAAAGTACGCCTTAGCTGATTTAGGGGCTAGCATTAATCTGATGCCGTTCTCGCTCTTTTAACGTTTAGGTTTGGGTACTCCTAGTCCTACGAATATGCGCATCCAATTAGCGGATCGCTCGGTTAAGTTCCCTATCGGGGTAGTGGAGGACGTCCTTGTCCGAGTCGACAAGTTTACCTTCCGGTAGACTTCGTCATCTTAGATATCGAGGAGGACACCGAGGTACCAATAATACTCGGTCGCCATTTTCTCGCCACCTCCCGCGCACTAATAGATGTTAGTAATGGTAGTCTTCTCCTCTGAGTAGGCGATGATCAGGTTACTTTCTCTATTAATCCCTCGATGGACAATTTGTCATCGAGCGACGATTTCTGCTACTCCTTAGATCCCTTTTTTGGAGATCGTTCTTCTCCCGTTTTCGAGTCCGTATTTTTAAACGACGATATTTATGCGCTCGAAAATTTTAAATGCGATGAGGATACTTCTTAAGACTTGCCTTTCGAACCAATTGGTAAGAAAGACATAGACATTAAAACCTCCCTAGAAGAACCGCCCATCCTAGACCTCAAACCCTTACCCGCATCACTCAAATACGCATTTTTGGGAAAAGGCGATACGCTTCCCGTTATCATTTCTTCGGACTTGAGTGATTCAGAGACTTCCGATTTATTAGAAGTTTTATTTAAACATCGCCACGCAATTGCGTGGCAAATCTCTGACTTAAAGGGGATTAGCCCCTCCTTTTGCACCCATAAGATTTTTCTTAATGATAATTGCCACAAAATGATTCAGCCGCAGCGGCGTCTTAACCGAAACATGAAAGACGTCGTTAAAGCCGAAATTATTAAGTTATTAGATGCGGGGATTATCTACCCTATTTCGGACAGTGCATGGGTTAGTCCTGTGCATGTCGTGCCCAAGAAGGGCGGTCTTACTGTAGTGGCGAATGAGCATAACGAGCTCGTCCCAACTCGTACTGTTACGGGTTGGCGAGTGTGCATCGATTATAAAAAACTTAATGACGCCACCCGCAAGGACCATTTCCCTCTGCCATTTCTAGACCAGATTTTAGAGCGTTTATCCGGTCATCCGTATTATTGTTTTCTTGATGGTTTATCGGGGTTTTTCCAAATCCCCATTTCCCCCGATGATCAAGAGAAAAAAACTTTTACTTGCCCGTTTGGCACCTTCGCCTATCGAAGAATGTCATTTGGACTCTGCAATGCGCCGGCTACATTCCAAAGATGTATGCTAGCGATCTTTGGCGAGCTAGTAGAAGACATTATGGAAATCTTTATGGATGACTTTTCTGTTTTCGGACGCTCTTTTCCCGATTGCCTTCACCATTTAGATCATGTCCTTCAACGGTGCGAGGACACAAGTCTTGTTTTAAATTGGGAAAAATGCAACTTTATGGTTCGAGGAGGTTTGGTCCTCGGCCATATGATTTCGTCTAAGGGGATAGAGGTGGATAAGGCCAAGATATAAATTATAGAAAAACTTCCGCATCCAACAAACGTAAAATCTATTAGGAGTTTCTTAGGCCATGCGGGCTTTTATCGACGCTTCATTCAAAACTTTTCAAAAATAACAAAGCCGCTTACTCACCTCTTGGAAAAGGACTCACGTTTCATCTTTAGTAGCGAATGCGAGTCCGCCTTTAATTTAATAAAACAAAAACCTATCACTTCACCAATTTTAGTGGCCCCTAATTGGTCCCTTCTGTTCGAAATAATGTGCGACGCTAGTGATATTGCCTTAGGTGCCGTTCTTGGCCAACGCGTAGAAAAACATTTTCATCCTATTTATTACGCTAGCAAAACGCTCACTTCCGCACAAGTAAATTACACGACAACGGAAAAGGAACTCTTAGCCGTTGTTTTTGCTTTTGATAAGTTTCGCTCGTATATAACGCTATCTAAAGTTATCGTTTTTACCGATCACTCCGCGCTTAAGTATTTATTAGCTAAAAATGATGCGAAGCCCCGCCTTCTTCGATGGATTCTACTCCTACAAGAGTTTGATTTGGAGATCCGAGATAAGTGGGGAGCGGAAAATCTAGCGGCAGACCACCTCTCCCGTTTAGAAAATCCGGGTGCGGAAGCGCTCGTCGAATCTGAAATAAATGACAGATTCCTCGAGGAACGCCTTCTTGCCATTAATAAATCTTCGTCATCTTCGCCTTGGTTCGCAGACTTTACAAATTTCTTAGTAGCGCGGGTCCTTCCAAAAGAGTTTTCCAGTCATCAAAAGAAGAAATTCTTTTCTGACTTGAAAAATTTCTTTTGGGAGGACCCATTTCTTTTTCGTATCTGCGCGGACCAAGCGGTCCGAAGATGCGTTGCGGGTGTGGAGTGCTTGCAAATTCTTAAGCACTGCCACGAGGGTTCAGCCGGGGGGCATATCAAGCCAACCGGACCGCTCGGAAGGCGCTAGAGGCGGGCTACTTTTGGCCCACTCTCTTCAAAGACGCGCATAATTTTGTGCGCACATGCGATAGCTGTCAGCGGTCGGGTAACATCTCTCGTCGCGACGAGATGCCCCAAAATATGTTTTTAGAGTGCGAAGTCTTCGATTTATGGGCATAGATTTTGTTGGCCCCCTACCTCCATCTTTCAAAAATATGTATATTTTAGTGGCGGTGGACTACGTATCGAGGTGGGCGGAAGCGCAAGCTCTCCCCACCAATGATGCCCGAGTCATCGTTACATTTCTTAAAAAACTATTTTCTCGCTTCGGCACGCCTCGCGCAATTGTCAGTGATAGGGGAACGCATTTCTGTAACGCTCTTATGGCTAAGACGTTAGCTAAATACGGAGTCACGCACAAGCTTGCCACCCCCTACCACCCGCAAACAAGTGGCCAAGTCGAGGTAGTAAATCGAGAGATTAAGCGAATTTTAGAAAAAACTGTTTTGCTAAATAGGAAAGATTGGTCCGTTAAACTCGACGATGCATTGTGGGCGTATCAGACGACATACAAAACCGCAATTGGATGTACGCCGTTCCGGTTAGTCTACGGAAAAGCGTGCCATTTACCCGTAGAATTAGAGCATCGCGCTCTTTGGGCTTTAAAACTCTTAAACCTTGACTCAAACTAAGCCGCTCAAAATAGAAAACTGCAACTAAACGAGCTCGATGAATGGCGTGCGAACGCTTACGAGAGCAATAAATTCTATAAGGAGCGCTCTAAGTTATATCACGATCGAAAAATCAAGTCCCAAAAATTATTTTCTCCGGGCGATCTTGTCCTTCTTTACAATTCACGTCTTAGGCTTTTTCCAGGTAAATTAAAATCTAGATGGTCTGGTCCCTTCCTAGTTGAAGAAGTTTTTGCATATGGAACCGTACTCGTCTCCCACCCGGACAAAGATTCATTTAAGGTAAACGGTCATCGGTTATAGTCTTATATAGCAGGCGACCCAGTGATCGGTTTTTAGCGAAACCATAACTTTCCTCCACATTATAAACCCGTCAAAATAGTCAAGCTACACGACTATAAACAAAGCGCTCCTGGGAGGCACCCCTCGCTTATCTTTTTCGCTCTTTTCTTATTAGCTTTGCTGTTTTTTTTCTAATAAACGCAGGGTTTCTGATTGGACTTCCCCGAACGCATTTCAGGGACGTTTCTACCCCCCTCTCTTTACTTTTGTACATATCGCATTTTAATTTTTGTTCCGCATACTTGCGTTACAACATTGGGGACAATGTTAGACTTAAGTATGGGGGTATTTTCGTGCTTTACTTTCTGCACTTCAATTTTTTTCTGCATTTCAAAAATACAAAAAAAATACATATAACAACAAAACAAAAACAAAAAAATAATAAAAAAAAACATCTTAAAATGAAAAAAAAAATTAATTGAAAAATCAAAAAAATTTTTTGTTCTCTTTCTTTCTTTTTTCCAAAAACTCAAAAAAACAAAACAAAAAAATTTGATTTAGTTTAACTATGTAAATATTATTTTTTGTACATACTCTTTTCTCTCTCCCCCATTCCTCATTCTTGTAAAAACCTCTCTTTTTCTGCCATATTTTTGTACATAGAATGAAAATTCTCTTAAAAAAATAAAATACAAAAAAAGATAATAGTTCAAAAAATTTCAAAAACAAATTGAGAAAAACTAAAATACAAAAAAAAGATAATAAATAAATAAATAAAAAATGATGATAAAAACTATAAAAAGCAAAAAAAAATGTTTTGAAACAAATAAATCAAATATTCCATCCTTAACTTTTCTGCTATCCAAAAATTCAGTTTTGAGTTTATTTATATGTGAATTTGATTAATTCTTTGTTCACTACCCGTTTGTTAATTATTGATTGAAAAATTTAAATACCCGGGGTTAAGTTCTAAAGAATTCATTATACTTTGTTAAAAATAGCGAACTCGTTTTAGACACTACTTCTAATTTTTCATTAATAGGAGCACATATATTATGTTAGGAAATAACGACTGTAGAATTCAATTATACTTACTTTTAGCTTTCTGAAAAAAATTAGAACGTACAAATTATTAAGGTTGCTCTCAAAAAATTTTAGGATTAAAAATCTAGTTTTCCTTTCTCCCCTTACCTTTCATGACCTACTTGGCGTGAAAAATTTTATCCTTAAAAGATCCTATGTCAATGGGAATAAAATTTCGTTCCGTAAACATAGGCACCCAATAATTTAAAAAGATTATATATGGAGTAAGAGGATAAAATTCATTACTCCTACAAATATACATTGGGTTAATTCTGATGAAGTTGAAAAACAAAAATCATATTAGGAAAATAAGATTTCAATTTCATAATAATCCAAAAGAAAAAAAAATGGAGGTTCGAGAAAAAATTACCTCACCTCAAATATCAAAACCCTCTTCATAAACCCACTACCCCCTTAGCCAATTACACGATTCTATAATTAATTCAAAAATCTTTTTGAGAGCATAATTAGTAAATTGTATTATTTCCAGTAGCACTCGTATAAGCTAGAGTTCTTATAATTTCAAACTATTTTCGTTAATCTAACCATTACAAATGTTGGTGTGTATGTAACCGCCCGGATGGATGAGATTTCATCTCCATCATGGACGGTTGGATCTCTTTTGTAACTCCTATTTAAAGGAGGCTATTATGTGTATGTAACCGCCCGGATGGATGAGATTTCATCTCCATCATGGATGGTTAGATCTCTTTTGTAACTCCTATTTAAAGGAGGCTATTATGATGAGTTATGGGAATGAAAAGAAAACCTAAAAACCCCCTTTGAAGAATTCGGCCACCATGGAGAGAGTCCATTAGCCGCCCCCCCTTTGGTGTGAAGCCAAGCCTTGCCTCCTCCATCCCCGTTCGGTGCGACTCCGGCGTGGATTCCTTTCGGTGCGACTCCAAGGAAGAACGTTGCAGCCCATTCGGTGTGAAGCCGGTGGATCCGTGGAGAGAGTGATTCTCCCACCTTATCTTGTGTGATTGTTGTTCTTGGTTGGGTAACTTCTTCCCCTTAGAGATTCTTGATTTAGATTTTGTGGAGGTTTTTGCAAACCATTTCTTCCGTGATTTTTAAATACGTCGCTTGCAAATTCCGATTTCGATTTCGTTGTTATTGAACCTCTTGTGATCCGGATTGGGTAGATCCGTTGCGAGAGCGAGACTTGGCCTAGCCTTGACTTGCCCTTCAAGATTGGCACATTTTGGTGCTAACAAGTGAGTTAATCACAACTCGAACTCGACCGCCTATTGAAGTTTTTCGCCGATCCGAAAATAAATTATTGCTGCGTTGAAACAGCTCAAGTTGGTACAATAGATGCTTGTGTAGGTGCGGTGAGTTGTGTGCTTGTTGGAGAGGTAGGTCCTAAGGACGTTGTATCGAGTCCGGCAATTTTCTCTTTCGGATTTGGGAGCAAACCCGACCCCTTTTCACTCGCTTTTTGGTCGGAGCCCTCCCCTTTGGTTTTATGTCTTGTGATAATATTTTCCGTTAGCATATTCGGGCACGAATTACGGTCACCCCTACATCAAAGCTTAACAAAACTATACTAATTTTTTGGATTTTTCAAAGAAAAAGGAAAACAGAAACTAACTAAACCGTCCCCCAAGCTTAGATTCTTCATTGTCCTCAACGAAATAAACAAAAAGAAAAACGAGAAGGAGACTGAGAAGGAGAGAAAAATGCAGAAAGTAAATGAAATAAAAAGAACAAGACTTCCCCGGGTTTGTGGGATGAAGGCGGATGTCGCTCCCCCATGCTTGCTTTTTAGTGCACTTGATCGTCAATAGGTTTGACTTGATCCATCTTTATATCAGCAACGTTGGAGCGGCGGTCACAAACTTGCTTGGTTGGCCTCCGGAAGGAGGAGCAAAATAAAAGCAGAAAAAATAGAGTCTGTGGGCAGGTGACCAAGATTGTTCTTTATTACAACAATTTAAAGTCTGAATAAAATTAAAAGTTTCATAATAATAATAATAATAAATCCAAAAAATAAAAATGTTCCACAACAAGATAAACATTTAAGAGTCCAAGACAAGATCTTCCATTGCAGGAGACACAAAATCATTTGAAAAATAAAGTTTAAGTCTATGCCCATTCACTTTTAAATCACCCTTATGGAGGTTTGAAAGCAACACAGTTCCATAAGGATAAACGTCCTTGACTATAAATGGTCGAGACCATCTAGATTTAAGTTTGCCAGGAAAAAGACGTAGGCGAGATTTGAAAAGAAGAACATGATCTCTAGGTTTAAACGTTTTAGGATGGCGCAAGTTCTTATCGTGATAAAGTTTCGTGCGTTCTTTATAAATTTTATTATTTGCATAAGCATATGCTCGCCACTCGTCAAGCTCATTTAGTTGGGTTTTTCTATGCTCACCGACCGAGTGCGGATCGAAATTAAAAAACTTTAATGCCCAATACGCACGGTGATCTACTTCTACCTAGAGATGACACGATTTTCCGTAGACTAGTCGGAAAGGAGTAAAACCAATAGTGGTCTTATATGCTGTCTGATAGGCCCAAAGAGCATTGTCTAACTTTAAAGACCAATCCTTACGTGAAGTAGAAATGGTTTTTTCCAAAATTCTTTTAAGCTCTCGATTGACTACCTCGACCTGACAGTTAGTTTGGGGGTGATAAGCAGTTGATAGTTTATGCGTAACGCCATATTTAGTTAAAGCTTTAGCGAGTTGAGCATTGCAAAAATGACTTCCCCTATCACTAACGATCGCTCGAGGAAAACTAAAATGAGAAAAAAAATTTTTAAGAAAGGCAACTACGACGCGAGCATCATTTCTTGGTAAAGCTTGGGCCTCCGCCCACCTGGAAACATAATCTACTGCGACTAGAATATATTTATTTCCTAAACTTGAGGGAAACGAGCATACAAAGTCAATGCCCGATAAATCAAAACTTCGCATTCCAAAAAATAATTTTGTTCCATTTTATTTTTATTAGATAAGTTTCCAGTCCGTTGGCACCGATCACACCCGCTCACAAAGAGTTGCTCATCTTTAAATATGCTTGGCCAGTAAAAGCCAGCACTAAGCACTTTGTGGGCGGTGCAGTTTGCTTGAAAATTCCCACCAGTCAGACCTTTGTGAACATGCTTTAAAATTTGTTGACCTTCTTCCCGGGAAACACATCTTCTAACCACCTGATCCGCATAAATGGGAAATAAAAAGGGGTCCTCCCAAAAATAAAACTTCAACTCCGAAAATAATTTCTTCTTTTGGTTAGAAGAGTATTCTTTTGGAAGAGCCTTGGCCACAAGATAATTGGCCACATCAGCAAACCAGGGGGCAGAAGAAGTAATGTTTAAAATTCGTTCATCCGAAAAAGAGTCATTAATAGAATTTTCATTTAAAATATCAAGTTTGGGATTTTCAAGACGAGAAAGATGATCAGCCGCTAGGGTTTCCACTCCTTTCTTATCCCGAATCTCCAAGTCGAATTCTTGAAGTAAGAGGATCCAGCGAATAAGACGCGGCTTGGCATGTGGTTTAGAAAGGAGGTACTTCAAAGAGGAATGATCCGTAAAAACAATAACTTTAGCAAGAGTAACGTACGGTCGGAATTTATCAAAAGCAAAAATAACAACTAAAAGTTCTTTCTCCGTCGTGGTGTAATTTTCTTGAACAGAAGTTAGAGTTTTACTAGCATAGAAAATTGGATGAAAGTTCTTAGCAATTCGTTATCCTAGAACCGCACCTACCGCATGACTACTCGCATCACACATTATTTCAAATGGTAAATCCCAAACTGGGGCGATCATAATAGGAGCATTTATAAGTTTGGATTTAATTAATTCAAATACAGCGAGACAAGATTCATCAAAAACGAAAGGAGGTTCTTTTTCGAGAAGGTGGGTGAGAGGCTTAGTAATTTTTGAAAAGTCTTTAATGAATCGTCGATAAAAACCCGCGTGCCCTAAAAAACTTATAATCGCTTTAATATTTGTAGGCGGCGGTAACTTTTCAATTACTTCAATTTTTGTCTTGTCCACTTCAATTCGCTTAGCGGAAATCTTATGGCCAAGGACTACGCCCTCACGCACCATAAAGTGGCACTTCTCCCATTTTAAAACTAAGTTGGTTTTTTCGCAGCGTTGTAAAACTTTTTCCATATTTTCTAAACATAAGTCAAAGGAGTCGCCAAAAATAGAAAAATCGTCCATAAATACTTCCATAATATTTTCTATGTATTTATCAAAAATAGCAAGCATACACCGCTGAAAGGTAGCGGGTGCGTTGCATAACCCGAAAGGCATTCTACGATAAGCAAAAGTTCCAAAGGGGCAAGTGAATGTTGTCTTCTCTTGGTCCTCGGGTGCGATATGGATTTGAAAATACCCCGAGAGACCGTCGAGGAAGCAATAAAAACTGTGCCCGGATAAACGTTCTAAAATTTGATCGATAAAGGGAAGGGGGAGGTGATCTTTTCGAGTGGCATCGTTTAGCTTACGGTAATCGATGCACATCCTCCATCCCGTTATCGTCCTAGTTGTAATTAAGTAGTTATTTTCGTTCGTTACTACCGTAATCCCACACTTATTAAGAACAACATGGACCGGACTTACCCACTGACTATCGGAAATCGGATAAATTATCCCCGCATCTAATAACATAAGCACCTCTTCCTTCAAAACCTCTTTCATATTGGGATTAAGACGACGTTGTGGTTGTACTACACCCTTAGGATTATTTTCAAAAAATATTTTATGAGTACAAAAAGAAGGGCTTATGCCAGAAATGTCGGAAATTTGCCACGATATAGCTCAGCGATGCTTTTGTGGTACTTCGATCAACTGATCATTTTCGGATTGAGAAAGATAGGCCGAGATTATAACGGGTAATTTAGAATTTTTTTCAAGAAAGGCATATTTTAGATGATCAGGGAGTGGTTTTAAATCAAGATGGGGTTGTTCATCATAAGAGTTTTTCAAATTCTTTTCTTTTTCAAAAAAAAGATTTTCATACTTTTTTCTACCAAAGAAAGAATCATCTTCAAAATTTGCTTGTAATGACATAACCGTGTTTTCAAAATCATATGCAGAAATTTCAGAAAAAGTAGAAGAAAATTCATTTGAAGAGATGTTAGAAAGAGAAAGAGAAGAATCTTCATTTAAAACATCAAGAAAGAAGCATGAATCATCATTTTTAAAGAGTTTTTCATTGATTGATTGATAGAAAATGTGATCTCATCATCTCCCACACGCAAAAACAACTTTTCGTTACTAACATCGATGACCGCTCGAGAGGTGGCTAGGAAGGGTCGACCAAGGATAAGAGGGATCTCGATGTCCTCTTCAATATCGAGAATGACAAAATCCACCGGGAAGATGAATTTGTCGACCTTTACTAGCACGTCCTCAATGATACCTAAAGGATACTTAATTGACCTATTAGCTAACTGGATACTCATTCTTGTAGGGCTAAGAGTGCCAAATCCTAGCTTTTTGAAGAAAGAAAACGACATCAAATTGATGTTCGCTCCTAGATCCGCTAACGCATGTTTAACAAACAGATCACCAAAAACACGAGGAATGGAAAAACTACCCGGATCGTTTATCTTTTTAGGAAGAGTAGAGTTTTTAACGACCGCCGAGCATTCTTCATTTAAGGTTACATGCGATAAATTTTCCAATTTCGTCTTGTTCGTTAATAAATCCTTAAGATATTTTGCATACTTAGGCATTTGACTAATCGCTTCATGAAATGGAAAATTAATATGAATTTGTTTGAACATTTCAAGGAAACGTTGGTACTGATCGTCTAGTTTTTCTTTGCTAAGTCGAGCCGGATAAGGAGGTGGCGGAAATTCCTTTATAACAACCGGAACATCATTTTGAACATCATCATTTTCTTTTCCAAAATCAGAAAAAACAGAAATATCTTTTTCTTTATCTAAAGTAGATTTTTCATTTCCAAAAGTTGATTTATCATTTTCCGTGGGGATAATTGTTTCCACAATAGGAGGGACAATCACCCTTGGCTCTTCCCTGGTGGTGGGCTCGTTAATAACCTTACCGCTCTGAAGGGAAATCGCATTTTCGTGCTCCCTTGGGTTAGGTTCAGTGTTCGAGGGAAGAGTTCCAGTTGGTCTCTCGGAAAAAGCCTTGGCAAGTTGCCCGACGTTGTTTTCTAAACTTTTCATCGACACTGTTAAGTTTCTAATAGTAGCATCATTCGAGCTTATATATTTAGAAAGTATTTCCTCCAAAGATGGAGTTTTTTGAAAATTTTGGTTTTGATATTGTGGTGGTGGTGGTGAAGTGAAATCATGTGGTGGACGTGCAGCATTAGCAGGGTTACTCCAAGAAAAATTAGGATGGTTACGCCATCCAGGATTATATGAGTTCAAAGAAGAATTAAAACCAGGAGGTGCAGAAAATTTAGAAAAAGCAGAAAAATTGTTGGCAGAATTATTTTGAGCAGGCCTGGGTATGTTCCCCAGATAATCCACCTGCTCGGCAGCAGTATCATTCACATTTTCATATACCTTAGCGGCGGAGGAAGCAGTCATCTCCGAAATCTTCTTGTTCGGCATTTCCACTTGCAACGCCAGTTGCGAAACCGAGTCCACCTCATAGATACGTGCAGGTTTATTTGGGTGAGTCCTAGTAGAGTTCCACTGAAAAGTGTTCATCGCCATGTCCTATATAAGCTCAAGAGCGGCTTTCCGGAGTTTTGCGGTCCAAAGAACCAGTGGAAGCAACATCTATCATTTGCTTAGTTTCTTGATTTAGCCCATTGTAAAATGTCTGCACATGTAACCATACAGGCAGAGCATGATGGGGGCAGCATTTCAGAGTTCCTTAAACCTCTACCAAGTGTCATAGAGGGTCTCAGAAGTAATTTGAGAGTACAAAGTTATATCATTTCTTAGCTTAGCAGTTTTGGCGGGGGGAAATAACGAGAGAGAAACTTTTCATTTAAAATGTTCCAATTAGTGATTGATCCTCTTGGAAGAGAACTCAACCAATGTTTGGATTTAGTTCTTAAGGAGAAGGGGAAGAGTCTTAGCCTTATAGCATCATCTGAGACACCATTTATTTTGAAGGTGTCACAGATTTCTAGAAAATTGGCAATATGCAAGTTCGGATCTTCATCTTGTAATCCGTCGAACTGTACATATTGCTGCACCATTTGTATGATGCTAGGCTTAAGCTCGAAGTTATTGTTCACAATTGCAGGTCGAACAATACTTGTTTCAGTCCCCTCCAGGTTGGGTCGAGCATAATTGGACATGGTCCTTTGCTGAGCCATTCCTGGGTTGGGATCTCCCATTTCAGAATTAAAATTACAATCACCGTCGGAAACCTCAACCGCTGTTTGGTAAGTGGAACCACTGAATCGTAAGTTTCTCCAAAAGGAGCGTTCGATTTCTGGGTCCAAGTCAACAAGTAGCGACGGATTCGTGCAGGTCATGCACTAAGAAAATTAGAAGGAAAATGAAGGAAAGAAAAAAGAGAACATCGGAAATAGAAACTTGGAGAAGAAAGGAGAGAAAGGTAAAATTCTTTTTTTTTTGATTTTTGCAGAAGAAATAGCGTAAGCGCTTTCTTAATATTGACGAAAAAGCATCCTCGACAACGGCGCCAAAAAGTTGATGGGCTAAAACCCGAACAGGCAAGTGTACCTGTCGAATTGTAGTATCAAGGTTGTATTTGAACACGGGGTTGTCAAGTACTGCTACTCACGCTTGAACTATTATCCTACCGAAAGAAACTGGGTTTTGAGAAATTTTTCGGAGAAGAACTAAAGATAATTTTTAGATCGAAAACTTATAATAAAAAGTTAGCATTCGATCGAAGATTCACCATGAAATGAGATGAGAGGGATGAAAAGGCATAGTTTTAAATTTGCAAATCATACTCGACCGTGACGGATCCGAAATTAGGAAATAATCTCGTTAGAGCATTAAATCCCCTGACTTATAGACATTTTGACCGAAATCTCTTTCAAGTCAAAAAGGCCTAAAGCCGCATTATCGAGGTGACCCGCACTATTGGATTTGACTCCAATCCGGAAGATTTACGTCATCCTATCTCTAGGGTTGTGTTCAACTCCTTCCTTCTTTGAGTGATCTTTCACATTCACGAGCCTCTCGGCTACTGAAATATGAGATCCAAAGCCTACTACCATATACCGGGAATACGGAGTCGACGCGAGAGAAATCAAAGAAGGATCGAGTAATATTTAGACAAAAATAAAACTAAGAAATAAAAGAAAACCTTATCTCATTTCATGGATCCTCATGATCAAATGCTAAAAAAAACATTAGCTACGCATAGTTGAGGAAGAAAACGCAATAAAAGGAAGAGAGTTCATATTCATTGATTAATAAAAATGGAGAAGTACAAAATAATAAAGAGACAAGATTATGCTACCAAATAAAGATTACACTAACAAAAGCAAAGGTTACACTAATAAAAACTTAACAACATATAAGAAACATAAAAGAAAGCACTCTCTCTTGAACTAGTACTTCACTTGCTCTCCCCCAAAATCCAACCTCAAAGCATGAAACCATGTTGCCTTCTATAGATGAGGAGGGAAGATTCTAGATGGGAATAAATTGAAATGGCAAGGGGGGGGGGGGTGGCCGGCCATGTAAAGGGAGAGATGTTCATGCATGGCATTAAATGAGGGAGAGAGAAAAATGGGAGGTTCATTGCATTTCATTTATGGGGATGATAAGAGAGAATGTAAAGTAGAGAGGGGGATGAATGATAATAAAGTGTTGAAAAAATATAATAAAAAGGAGAGAGAGGAAACATGGGGTGGTAAGTGGCCGGCCATGCATGAGAAAATGGATACATGTATGCAATGAATGAGAGGGAGAGAGAGAGAGGGCATGCATGAATATGGCCGGCCAATGCAATTGAGTGGGCTGCATCACATGGATCTTTGAAGTGGGTTGGATCTCTTGGAGTAAGGAGGAGGCCGGGCTGCACCAATGAGCTGCATGGGCTCGGGTTATGTCAAGGAGGGGCTGGACTTCATCATGATGTGCTTCAAGGGAAAGGGCCGGGCTGCTCCAAACTTCAAGGGCTGCATGATGGAGGGCCGGCCATGCACTTCAAGGGCTCGGGTTGCTCCATTGAAGTAAAGGGCTGCATGCATGTTGGACTTGAGCTCAGGTAGGGCTTGAAGGAGGCTTGGGCTCACCAATGAAGGCCGACCATATTAGAGGGCTGCACCATGTGGGCTCCAACGTACAAAAATAAAATAGAATAGAATGTTAAGTTTATGTTTCAACAAACATATAAACTAAGACAAACAACATAATAGAAAATTTTATAATTAAACCAAATAGGATGCATAAAATAAGGAATTAAAACATAATATTCAAAGAAAATAAAAATTAAAACATAACAAACTTAAAATACATGAAAATATAATTAATCCTAGGAATATTTATGCTAATTTAACCCAAAAATCGATGACTAAAACTAGTCATCAAGTGACGATTTCTGATATTCTTTATATACCTTTTTTGGAGATCGTTCTTCTCCCGATTTCGAGTCTGTATTTTTAAACGACGATATTAATGCGCTCGAAAATTTTAAATGCGATGAGGATACCTCTATAGACTTGCCTTTCGAACCAATTGGTAAGAAAGACATAGGAATTAAAACCTCCATAGAAGAACCGCCCATCCTAGACCTCAAACCCTTACCCGCATCACTCAAATATGCTTTTTTGGGAAAAGGCGATACACTTCCCATTATAATTTCTTCGGACTTGAGTGATTCGAAGACTTCCGATTTATTGGAAGTTTTACTTAAACATCTCCATGCAATTGCGTGGCAAATCTCTGACTTAAAGGGGATTAACCCCTCCTTTTGCACCCATAAGATATTTCTTAACGATAATTGCCGCAAAATGATTCAACCACAGCGTTGTCTTAACCCAAACATGAAAGACGTCGTTAAAGCCGAGATTATTAAGTTATTAGATGTGGGGATTATCTACCATATTTTGGATAGTGCATGGGTTAGTCCCGTGCATGTCGTGCCCAAGAAGGGCGGTCTAACCGTAGTGGCGAATGAGCATAACGAGCTTGTCCCAACTCGTACTGTTACGGGTTGGCAAGTGTGCATCGATTATAGAAAACTTAATGATGACACCCACAAGGACCATTTCCCACTATCGTTTCTGGACCAGAGTTTGGAGCGTTTATCTGGTCATCCATATTATTGTTTTCTTGATGGTTTATCGGGGTTTCTCCAAATCCCCATTTCCCCCGATGATCAAGAGAAAACAACTTTTACTTGCCCGTTTGGCACCTTCACACACCGAAGAATGTCATTTGGACTCCGCAATGCACCGAATACATTCCAAAGATGTTTGCTAGCGAACTTTGGCGAGCTAGTGGAAGACATTTTGGAAGTCTTTATGGATGACTTTTATGTTTTCGGACGCTCTTTTCCTGATTTCCTTCACAATCTAGATCGTGTCCTCCAACGGTGCGAGGACACAAGCCTTGTTTTAAATTGGGAAAAATGTAACTTTATGGTTCGAGGAGGTTTGGTCCTCGGCCATATGATTTCGTCTAAGTGGATGGAGGTGGATAAGGACAAGATAGAAATCATAGAAAAACTTCCGCAACCAACAAATGTAAAATCTATTAGGAGTTTCTTAGGCCATGCGGGCTTTTACCGACGATTTTTTAAAGACTTTTCAAAAATAACAAAGCCTCTAACTCACCTCTTGGAAAAGGAATCATGTTTCATCTTTGAAAGTGCAAGCTAGATCTGATATATTCTAGAGGGGGGGGGGGTGAATAGAGTATGGTGCTTAAAAACTTTTTACAACAGTTGTTGTAATCTGAGTGAGTAGGGAAGAAAATAGAAAATCTAATCACAGAAACTATCTAATCACAGAGCAACCTAGTCACAAAACAATCACAGCTAGAAACAAAAATAAAGACAAGCAACCAGAAGACACAAGGAGCTATAGTGGTTCCCCTAAACTTGGGTACATCCACTCTTCTACCACCCTAGGTAGGAATCCACTGTAGGATGAGTTGATCAGGTGTCCTGGGCACCAATGAGCTTTTGATAAGGTGCTCAAAAACCAAACCAGATTTTTTGATCAGGTGTCTTTCCACCAATGAGCTTTTGATAAGGTGCTCAAAAACCACACATAAACTTTTGAAGGAAGTTTGAAAAACCCTTTACAGAGGTGGGGATGAGAGAGTGATGAAAGTCTTCTCTTTATCAAAGTAGCTGAGAAGACTATGTGGATATTGATGTTGTCAAAGCTCCCCATGAGTTCTTGAGATGTTCAGGAAATGAAGCTTTGCTGTAGGGTGATAGGCCTTCAGAAATTGATCTCCAGCAATTGATGATTTCAACAACAGCTGAAATGTGAGGTGTCTGGAGTCTTGAATGTTAATGGCCTTGAACACTTGAATCAAGAGAGATCTGAAGATTTCAGATTTGTTGATCTCCTTTAGTGATGGTGTTCTTGTAAGAATTCTTTGAGACAGAATGTCTGCAGCTTTCTTTTTTTTCTCTTGAGTGATTGTTGTTAAGAAAGATGTTGTTCTAGAGAAGAGTTGTAGCAGAGAATATTTTTTTTGTTTTTCTTCTTCTTGTGCACTCTCTTTTTTCTTCTTCTCAGAAATTCAAAAATCTTATCTTTTATTCCTTTTGTTCTGAGTAGAAATGATCCTCTGTCCAGAATAGCCGTTAGCCTGTCATTAATTACATCCTTAATTGTAATTATCTTCTGGGGGAAAGTCCAATGAAACATTCCTTGATAATCCCTTGAAACTTGCTTCAGAATCAATGAAAACGGCTACAAGATCTTCTGAATTAATTGCTGACAATAACTCCTTAACTGTTCTGAATTTGAATCTTGAAAATCATTTAACCCTTCAGAAAAACATCGAACTGAGCTCTACTATCGTCGAACTGAGCTTAGCAATTTGGATTTATACAGCAACAAAGATCGTCGATCTAAGCTCAACTGTCGTCGAACTTAGCTCAGAGATAGAGAATCAATACTGGAGTCAAGATCGTCGAACTGAGCTCGAAGATCGTTGAATAGAGTTCGACGATTTGTTGAAGTTGAGCTCAGCGATCGTCGAATGGAGTTCGACGATCCGTCGAAGTTGAGCTAGACAATCATCGATTGGAGTTCGACGATTCGTCGTACTGAGCTCGACGAAATGACTTAGTCTCCAAACTGAAAAACCTTGGTCTTGAGGGTGGCTTCCAAACCTAACTACTAACCCTTAGACTCAATTCTAATTGACCTTTAGATCTATACAATGAGGTCAAAAACAGGTTTCCTAAAGACATAGTGATCCTGACCCAATTTAGTAATAGGGTGTTCCAACAATCTCCCCCTATTTGGGTTAGGATTACTATTTACAGAAATTGGAGAAATTAAAAACAACATACAAAGCAATAATATAACAAACAACAGCATTGCAGAATCACAGATATATCTCAGATAGATCAGAAATCAGAATAATTGTCACCTTACAGAATTACTCTTTCTCTTTGCTCTTTATAAGTTTTATTTCTCTATTTGGATTTAGAGCTTCTTTCTTTGATCTTCTGTCATCAGCTGCACCAAAAGAAGTTTGTTGTTTAGGCCTTGGTACCACAGCTTCAGGGTGCAGCTCCATGTATCTTTCAGAATCAAAAAACTTGCTGGAAGCATATCTTTCAAGTTCCTTCTTTCTTTATTCTGACAAGGTAGTAATGCTGGTGGTGTCCTTGCCTTGCTCTCTGGCTTTCTTAATTTGATCTAAGGCAGCTAATTCTTTCATTCTAGCAGTCCATGCAGTAGGATTGTTCTCTGGATCCTCAAAAGGTACTGGAGGTTCATATCTATTGGAAGGATTATCTGGAGGAGCTCTGGATGAGACTAATTCTTTCAGCTTGTAGGGAAAAGGGCCTGAGGTTGTATCAGATGAAGCTTGTCCTACCCTTGAGTATGGATGCTGTCTAGAATAGCCTTTGGAGTAAACTTGGAGTTCCCTTTGGTTTCCTCTATAATTTCCTCTCCTTGATTGAGAACCTCTGGATTGGCTTCCCCTATATTGAGATCTTCCATGAGGCTGATAGGGGGTTTGGCTTCTAGCAGAAGGATGAATAGCAGTGCTACCACCTGCACCTGCATCAGGAGGAGTAGGTGGAGGAGGATGATGGAACTGTGAGGAACCTTTCTCGTATTTCCTCTTCTTTTTCATAGCCTTAAGTTGATTCTTGGAATATTGCATCCAATGTTCAGTTATGGGGCAGTCATGAAGAATATAATAAGGTATGTCATTGGTATCTTTGACTTTAGCTGGTGGAACTCTTTTCATTGACTTGCTTCTTGCTTTTCTCTTCCTTGCTATAGTAGCTGATGAATCATCAGAATCAGTCCTATATTCATCACTTTCAGAGCTTTGTTCATCATATAAAGCATCAATTCTATTCAGATAATCTTTCTGAAGTTGGGTTGGCGCAGATGAGGCAGTGTTGACAGCAGTTGTAGCAGTAGCAGTAGTAACAATAGAAACAGAAGTTCCAGGGGCAATACTCTCAGAAGATATAACAGCAGTAATGATAGTAGAAGCTGGGGTAGCAACAGATTCAGATAAAACAGTTTTAGACACAAAAATATCAGCAGGGGCAACATCATCAGTGACAGCAGGCTCAAAGTCATATACCTTTGTCATATGTATATCATCAAATTTTTTAACTATAACAACAATATCAGCAGCAGCAACAGAAACATCAACATTATTGTCAGCAGGAGTAGCAGCAGTAAGATCACTGGAAACAGAAGGCTTAGTGGTATGTAGGGAGGTTATATAGGAGCTAATTAAGCTGGTATCATAGCTGGAGAAGGGAACAATGGCCTTGGAGAGATATTCAAATGGCTGGACTGCAGTGCTTACTGGGAGGCAGCTGAAGTAGACTGAATCAAAATCTGATAATAAGGACCTGAGGTCCACTGAGAAGACTGCAACTTGTGGTGGTGTTAAAACTGGAGCTTGAGCTGAGGTAACATCAGTAGCAGCAGCAGGCAATCCATCTTCATGAGGCATCTCCCCCTGCCTAGATTCAGAGAGAGCTGGATCAAGGCACCCATAGGAAGGGATTGCCTGAGGAGGAAAGATGGAGGAGAGCCTGACAGATAAGTCTGTAACTGACTTGAAGAGTGGATCCAAGGAGGTCTCCAACAGAAGTGATAGCCTGGGAGTTATCAGCTCATATAGTCTGTCAGCTAAGGCTGAAATGTCTACATGCTCAGTAGGGACTGGAGCAGAGGTAGAGAATGAAGGTGGAGCAACTGGTGATGTTGGTGGAGAGCTGGTGGATGGTAGAAGTGAAGTTTGAGGTGTGGGGATTGTGTAAATGGAAGAAAGTGTTATGGAGATAGAAGGTGTGAAGGAGGGTTGATCAATGATATCTTGCAGAAGTTGTTGATATGATGTGGATGAGGAGGGTAGATCAGGAGGGGATGAAGGTGAATCAGCCATAAAGGAATCATCTAGAAGTGTGAAAGATGGAATGTTGGATGATGTGTCAATATCTGGTTGAGGGTAGTGATGTAGAGGGTGGAAGATTTCTTCTGTTATTGGAAGAGTTGGGATTGGAGATGGAGTTGATGTAGGAGATGGGCTGGAAATAATAATGGTGGATGAAATTTGAATGGTGGATGTGACTGGTGGAGAGGAGATAAGAGGAGGAGGAGGAGGAGAATAAGCAGCAGGCAAGTCTTCTGCAGGGGCAGAGACTTGAGGGGAAGAGACTGCAAGAGTCCTTGTGCCTGAAGTGGTGCTTGCAGAGGGCCTGCTGGGCTTCACTATCTGTCTGTCCCATTTGCCAAATAGGGCATAGGATAGCCTCTTAGAGACATTGATGTGCATCCCAGAAGAGACAAGCAGGGCAGTGCATCTGTTTTGGGGAAACAGCCCTAGAATCCTTCCATAATTTACAAAGTTCTTATTCATTTTCTTCTTAATCAGATCAAAGAAGATCTCTCTCCAGTTTAACTGTTTCTTGTCCACTAAGGCTCCCATCAAGCACAGCTGATACCTGGAGATGGTATCATGTGCTGAATGCTTGGCCAATAGAACCTTTCCCACTATATCAGCTAAAAACCTGTATTCCACAGCTAAGTTCTTTTTCAGTAGCTTGCTAGGGTTTGCATCAGAATGACCCATTCTAGAAAGTAAATCAGAAAATCCTTCTCCTAACAACTCAGCAGAATCCTCTCCAGAATTCAATTGGAAAACCTCTGTCAGAATGGTAGGTGTCAGAGGTACTTTAGTTCCAGAAATTGATCCAACAATTGTATTTTGGTCCTAGTTGTGGGCAGTATACACCCACTCCTTAATCTCATCAGCAGCCAATTTGATTCTTGTAGTCATGATAGCAACAAGCTTTTGCTCCTTGAACAGTTCTAGAATGTCTTGAAAAATTTGATCGCTGGTGCTGAAAGACTCCATGTCGATATCAAATCCTGCATCAAACTTCATTACGGTTAGAACGGCAACTGAGACGGCCATTGTTACCTGCAAAAATCAACAAACAAATGACCAAGTGTAGAGATGTTTGGAGGGAAAGAAAATTTTTGCAGAGAGAACGAAGGCGCAAAGAGAGAACGACGGCCGAAAAATGAATTTTATATTAGGGTTCGACGCAGAAAAGGAAAGATCGTTGAACTCAGTTCGATGATCGGGGCTTCTAAAGGAACCTGAAAGGTCATCAACATCGTCGATCTCCGTTCGACGATATTGGAGAGCGTCGAGCTCCGTTCACGATAGTTCAGAGAACAAAATCGTCGAGCGTCGTTCGACGATCACTGACATGAAAGATAGTTGAACACTATCTGAGAAGCGCTGAACTCAGGTCGACGATTTTGGAAAGCGCCGATCTCCGTTCGACGATCTGGGGGAAAATCGTTGAGCGCAGTTCAGAGACCAGAAATACACTCTAGATAGTAGAAAAATCAAGATGTTTTCCTAGTCTTGGTCAATTTTTAAAGTTTGAAAATCTTGGATATTTTTTTAGACTTCCTCCATCTAACATTCCTAACTGATTCAGGAAGAAGGTGTGTTTCTTTTCATCCAAGGGTTTGGTGAAAATATCTCCCCTTTGCAAATCAGTTGGGATATATTGAAGTTCAATTTTGTTCTTCTCAACATTATCCCTTAAAAAGTGATGCCTAATTTCTATGTGTTTTGTCCTACTATGGAGGACTGGATTTTGAGCTATAGAAATAGCACTGGTGTTATCACAAAATATCTTTGACTTCTCTAAGTTTTAGCCATAGTCTAGGAGTGGTTTTGAATCCACAATATTTGTGAACAACAACTATCTGCAGCCATATATTCAGCTTCAGCATTTGAAGTTGACACAGAAGTTTGTTTCTTGCAAAGCCAAGAGACAAGTCTGTCACCAAGAAACTGACAAGTTCCACTGGTGCTTTTCCTGTCAATTCTACATCCAGCATAATCAGCATCAGAAAATCCAGTTAATTCAAATGCTGAATCTTTTGGATAACAGAGACCTAGATTTGGACAACTTTTTACATACCTGAGAATTCTTTTTACTAATGTTAGGTGTGACTCTGTAGGGCTTACTTGGAATCTAGCACATATGCATGTAGCAAACATTATGTCTGGTCTACTAGCTATAAGGTACAATAAAGAGCCAATCATTGCTCTATATGTTGTATGATCAACAGGTTTCCCATGTTCATCAGCATCCAATACAGCATTAGTAGGCATAGGTGTTTTCATGAAAGATGCTTCAGACATACCAAATTTCTTAACCAATTCATTTGCATACTTGGTTTGAGAAATAAAGATGCCTTCAGCATGTTGTTTGACTTGTAATCCTAGAAAGAAGGATAGCTCACCCATGCTACTCATTTCAAATTTTGAATGCATTAGGTTGGAAAACCTTGTGCACAAATTTGAATCAGTAGAGCCAAAAATAATATAATCTACATAAATCTATACTAGTAGGGTATTGGACTTATGAGTTCTAATGAAAAGAGTTTGGTCTACTCTACCCCTTATAAATTCATTTTCCAGAAGGAAGCATGCTAGGGTCTTATACCATGCTCTAGGAGCTTGCTTGAGACCATATAATGCTTTGTTCAATCTAAAAACATAATCAGGATGAGTTGGAGAGATAAAACCTGGAGGTTGTCTGACATAGACTTCTTCTTTGATGTCTTTATTTAGTAAGGCACTCTTTACATCCATCTGATATAACTTGAAGCCTTTGTGTGCTGCATAAGCTAAGAATATTCTGATGACTTCCAATCTTGCAACTTGTGCAAAAGTCTGGTCATAATCTATGCCTTCTTCTTGAGAATATCCTTGAGCAACTAGCCTTGCCTTGTTCCTTACAATTACTCCTTGATCATCCAATTTGTTTCTGAACACCCACTTTGTTCCAACAATGGAGTGATCCTTAGGCTTTGGTACTAGTTCCAAAACTTTGTTCCTTTCAAATTGATGCAACTCTTCTTGCATTGCAATGATCCAGTGTGGATCTTGCTCTGCATCTTGAATGGATTGAGGTTCAATTTGAGATAGGAAGCAAGTGTGCAACAGGTTTTGGTTGACCTGATTTCTGGTTTGCACACCAGCTGAGATGTCTCTAATTACTTGGGAAATTGGATGGTCTCTTGATGTTACTAAATCAATAGAGGGTGTTGATTGTTCACCAACCTGTGTTGTTGTTTCCTCTTGTGGTACAACAACTGGCTCTTCAAGTTGTTTCTCTTCAATATGTTGAATGCTTTTTTCATCTTCGCTGCTTTCCTCTTTTTGAGTAATCTGTAACTTGTTCAAATCTTCATCAAGAGAATGTACCTGCAAAGGTTCTATGGTAGAAGTGTTCTTCTCCTTGAAAGACATGTTAGATTCATCAAATGATATGTGAACCGATTCCTCAATTTTAAGAGATGATTTATTATATACCCTATAACCCTTACTGATCATGGAGTATCCCAGAAACACTCCATCAGCTTTAGCTTGAAATTTTGCTAAATATCTCTTGTCACTATTATGTATATAACAAATACAACCAAAAATTCTAAAATAATCTACTTTAGGTTTCTTCCCTTTGAGTAATTCATAGGGAGTCTTGCCCTTTAGTTTATATATTAAACTTCTGTTCAGCATATAGTTGGAGGTGTTCACTGCCTCTGCCCAAAAAGATAGAGGAAGGTGAGCATTTGACAACAATGTAGTGGCAGATTCAATAAGGGTTCTATTTTTCCTTTCGGCTACCCCATTTTGTTGAGGAGTTCTAGGAGCTGAGAAAGTGTGCCTGATCCCTTCACTCTGACAGAACTCTTGCATAAGAAGAGAATCAAACTATGTCCCATGATCACTTCTGATCAGGGCAATGTGAGTATTGAACTCAATCTGTATACATTTGAGAAACTTTGTCAAACACTTAAAGTTATCAGACTTCTTCCTCAGAAAGAACACCCATGTGAATCTAGAGAAGTCATCTACAACTATTAAGGTGTAAGATTGCCCTCCTAAGCTTTGTACTGTAATGGGTCCAAAAAGATCCATGTGTAATAGATACAAAATCCTAGGTGAATCACTCTTATTAAGTGACTTGAAACTATTTTTAATTTGCTTGCCTAATTGACAAGCCATGCAGAGTCCTTCCTTCTTGTAGGGGCCAGAAGGTAGTCCTCTAACAAGGTTGTCCTCGGATATCCTAGCAATGGTTCTAAGGTTTAAATGTCCTAGTCTCTTATGTCATAGAATATTAGGTCTACTAACAGAATGAAATAGGCAAATGTCTACATTTGTTGAAAGAAAATCTACTAAATAGATGTTACCTTTCCTTTTACCTGTCAACACAGTTGTGTTGTCCTCTGACTTGATCTTGCATAAGGCTTTACTGAAAGTCACCTGGTAGCCTTCATCACATAGCTGACTGATACTTATCAAATTATGCTTCAGTCCTTCCACATAGGCTACCTTCTTGAATGTCACTATCCCAATATGGACTGCACCATATCCTTTTGTCAGTCCAAAGTTTGAATCACCAAATATGACTTTGGGTCCAAGCTTGGCTTTGAATGATGTGAGGTTGTCCCTATTTCCTGTCATGTTCTTTGAACACCCACTATCCAAGTACCATTGTTGGTTTGATGTTGGATAGGTCTTTACCTGCACATAGAATAATTCATTTGTTTTGGACCCAGTTTACCTTGGGCCTAGGTTGATAACCTTTAAATTCAGAAATAAAAGACATCCCAGGTTGACTCTTATAACCTTCAGGATGATATCTCCTTGGAGGTATTATCCATTCAGTATAAGGGTTAAAGCTTTGGGATGAAGGACCCCTAGGATTGGATTTTGATTTTCCCTTGAAAGAATTTCCAAAGCTCTGATCTCTGTTCGATGATCGTTGAGCTGCGTTCGACGATCTTGGGTCATATCGTCGAGCTCCGTTTGACGGCCGACTGTGGCAGAGTTCAGGAATTAGAGATCGTCGACCTGAGTTCGACGATTTTGCCTGAGATCGTAGATCTGCATTCGGTGATTGTCGAGCTCTGTTCGACGATTTCTGCTTGAACTTGGTTTTCTTAGGCAGATCAGAATTTTTCCAAGCTACCTCTACAACTCCCTTCCCTTTATCAAAAATAAACTTAATTGGGGTTGTTAGAACTATAGGTTGGCTGGATGAAGCACCCAAGCCCAGTGTACTATTAAATATGGAGTTCACTGTGCTTGTGATGTCCATCAGCTTGATACTTCTCGCATTAAGGGATTCTTCAAGCTTCTTGGCCTCTGATAGCTCACCTTTCAGTGAAACTATCTGCTCCCTACAGCACTCCAACTCCTCAGAGAGTTTGAGGTTTTCTGACTTTAAGGTACTATGTTCAGATAATTGATTTCTGAGAGAAATAATTTCCTTCTTAGATTTTAGTAAGTCTAAACATAATGCTTTAAACTCAGACTTAAAGCCCTCAGAATTGAAATCAAAAGAACTAATTACCTGGTCCTCTTCAAGTTGAGTCTCTGAGTCTGACTCTGACTCTTCTGCATCTGTATTGTGTTGAGAGGCATTGATTGCCATCATGTAGAACTCCTTCTCTTCAGCATCATCTTCATCATCACTGGAGCTGGATGAAGCTTCTGATTCTTATTCAGTTTCACTCCAGGATTCAGCAACAAATCTCTTCCTTGTGTGTTTGTTCTTTCTTGAGGAGGGTTTGCCATTGCCATTCTTCTTGAAGTCTTTGTCCTTTCTTCTTTCTTTCTTGTCCCTTCTGTCCTTATTTTTGTTCTGTGGACAGTCAGGCAAAATTTGCCCAGGTTTCCTGCAACCAAAGCAAACAATTTCTTTATTATTTGACTTTTCATACCTTGGCTTATCATGTTCTTTGTATGATCTCTTCCTGAAGTCCT
This sequence comes from Platanthera guangdongensis, assembly GCA_039583875.1. Lineage (NCBI taxonomy): Eukaryota > Viridiplantae > Streptophyta > Magnoliopsida > Asparagales > Orchidaceae > Platanthera > Platanthera guangdongensis. The sequence goes on along the minus strand of CM077158.1, from coordinate 119,048,919 downwards.
TCCTGGCCATCTTGTAGAATCTTTTAGCCAGTAGACTAAGCAGCTCATCATTGCCTGTGACTTTCTCTTCAGGCTGATCTTCAGTTGCTTTGAAAGCTATTATCTTTTCTTTTCTTGTGGCTGCTGAGGCAGCCTTCTGCTCTTCTTCTCTGTTTTTAATGAGCAGCTCATAAGATTTGAGCTTGCCCAAAAGAGCTTCTGTTGTAATCTCATTCAGACTTCTGGCATCCTTGATTGGCCAGATCCTTGAGTCCCAAGTGCTTGGGAAGCACAATAGGATTTTATCATTTAGTTCAGTCAGTGAGATCTCTTTATCCAAAATTTTGAGTTCATTGACTATCAGACTGAGTCTATTATACATGTCTCCAACTGACTCAGCTTCTCCCTTCTTGAAGTTCTTATATTGGGATATGAGGTGAGATCTCCTGTCATTTCTTTCATCAGCTGATCCTGAGACTATTTCAGAGAGCTTATCTCAGATTTCCTTTGCTGAATTACATTTAGCCACCTTTTGGAAAATGTCATCAGACATAGTCTGGGCTAAGATATTCATAGCCTTTTCATCTGCTACTTTCCACTTCTTGATATCAGCATCTATTCCTGATGGAGGTGGAACAACATTTGTGCTTGTGTTCTCTGGAGATCTTGGACAAACTGTCAAAATAGAATTGAAGATGTCCTCATCAATAGAATTCATGTAGAGTCTAATCCTTGCCTTCCAAGTGCAAACTTGGATAGATTGCACACTGGAGGTCTGGTGCTAGCATAATCTTTGTTTTGGGCCATGATTTGTGAAGAAATAATCTAATAACAGAATCAAAAAAAGCAGATCTAACTAGGGAATCTTTGGGTTCAGGTGTTAGCCTGTGCAACCACTGAGATGTGGTATTTTTAACTAACCTCCCTATGATACCAATTGAAAGTGCAAGCTAGATCTGATATACTCTAGAGGGGGGGGGGGGGGTGAATAGAGTATGATGCTTAAAAACTTTTTACCATAGTTGTTGTAATCTGAGTGAACAGGGAAGCAAATAGAAAATCTAATCACAGAGCAACCTAGTCACAAAACAATCACAGCCAGAAACAAAAATAAAGACAAGCAACCAGAAGACACAAGGAGCTATAGTGGTTCCCCTAAACTTGGGTACATCCAATCTTCTACCACCCTAGGTAGGATCCACTGCAGGATGAGTTGATCAGGTGTCCTGGGCACCAATGAGCTTTTGATAAGGTGCTCAAAAACGAAACCAGATTTTTTGATCAGGTGTCTTGCCACCAATGAGATTTTGATAAAGTGCTCAAAAACCACACACAAACTTTTGAAGGGAGTTTGAAAAACCCTTTACAGAGGTGGGGATGAGACAGTGATGGAAGTCTTCTCTTTCTCAAAGTAGCTGAGAAGACTATGTGGATATTGATGTTGTCAAAGATCCCCCTGAGTTCTTGAGATGTTCAGGAAATGAAGCTTTGCTGTAGGGTGATAGGCCTTCAGAAATTGATCTCCAGCAATTGATGATTTCAGAAACAGCTGAAATGTGAGGTGTCTGGAGTCTTCAATGTTGATGACCTTGAACACTTGAATCAAGAGAGATCTGAAGATTTCAGATTTGTTGATCTCCTTTAGTGATGGTGTTCTTGTAAGAATTCTTTGAGACAGAGAATATCTGCAACTTTCTTTTTCTTTTTCTCTTGAGTGATTGTTGTTGAGAAAGATGTTGTTCCAGAGAAGAGTTGTAGCAGAGAATATTTTTTTTTCTTCTTCTTCTTGTGCACTCTCTTTTTTCTTCTTGTTAGGAATTCAAAAATCTTATCTTTTATTCCTTTTGTTCTGAGTAGAAATGATCCACTGTCCAGAATAGTCGTTAGCCTGTCATTAATTACATCCTTAATTGCAATTGTCTTCTGGGAGAAAGTGCAATGAAACATTCCTTGATAATCACTTGAAACTTGCTCCAGAATAAATGAAAACGGCTACAAGATCTTCTGAATTAATTGCTGACAATAACTCCTTAACGGTTTTGAATTTGAATCTTGAAAATCATTTAACTCTTCAGAAAAATGTCGAAATGAGCTCTACTATCGTCGAACTGAGCTCAGCGATTTGGATTTCTACAGCAACAAAGATCGTCGATCTGAGCTCAACTGTCGTCGAACTGAGCTCAGAGATAGAGAATCAATACTGGAGTCAAGATCGTCGAACTGAGCTCGAAGATCGTCGAATGGAGTTCGACGATTTGTTGAAGTTGAGCTCAGCGATCGTCGAATGGAGTTCGACGATCCGTCGAAGTTGAGCTAGACAATCGTCGATTGGAGTTCGACGATTTGTCGTACTGAGTTCGACGAAATGACTTAGTCTCCAAACTGAAAAACCTTGGTCTTGAGGGTGGCTTCCAAACCTAACTACTAACCCTTAGACTCAATTCTAATTGACCTTTAGATCTATACAATGAGGTCAAAAACAGGTTTCCTAAAGACATAGTGATCCTGACCCAAATTAGTAATAGGGTGTTCCAACAATCTTTAATAGCGAATGCGAGTCCGCCTTTAATTTAATAAAACAAAAACTTATCACCTCACCAATTTTAGTGGCCCCTAATTGGTCCCTTCCTTTCGAAATTATGTGCGACGCTAGTGATATTGCCTTAGGTGTCATTCTTGGCCAAAGCGTAGAAAAACATTTTCATCCAATTTATTACGGTAGTAAGACGCTCACTTCCGCACAAGTAAATTACACGATTAATGGAAAAGGAACTCTTAGCCATCATTTTCGCTTTTGATAAGTTTCCCTCGTATATAACGATATCTAAAGTTATTGTATTTACCGATCACTCCGCTCTTAAATATTTATTAGTTAAAAAATGATGCGAAGCCCTGCCTTCTTCGGTGGATTGTCCTCCTACAAGAGTTTGATTTGGAGATCCGAGATAAGCAGGGCGCGGAAAATCTAGCGGCAGACTACCTCTCCCGTTTAGAAAATCTGGGTGCGGAAGCGCTCGTCGAATCTAAAATAAATGACAGATTCCCCGAGGAACGCCTCCTAGCCATTCATAATTCTTCGACATCTTCGCCTTGGTTCGCAGATTTAGCAAATTAATTAGTAGCGCGGGTGCTTCCAAAAGAGTTTTCAAGTCATCAAAAGAAGAAATTATTTTCTGTCTTGAAAAATTTCTTTTGGGAAGTCCAATTTTTTTTTGTATCTGCGCGGACCAAGCGGTCCTAAGATGCGTTGCGGGTGTGAAGTGCTTGCAAATTCTTAAGCACTGCCACGAGGGTCCAGCTGGTGGGCATTATCAAGCCAACCAGACCGCTCGGAAGGCGCTAGGGGCGGGCTACTTTTGGCCCACTATCTTCAAAGACGTGCATACTTTTGTGCGCGCATGCGATAGCTGTCAGCAGTTGGGTAACATCTCTCGTCGCGACGAGATGCCCCAAAACATGTTTTTAGAATGCGAAGTATTCAATTTATGGGGCATAAATTTTGTTGGCCCCCTACCTCCCTCTTTCAAAAATATGTATATTTTAGTAGCGGCCGACTATGTATCGAGGTGGGCGGAAGCGCAAGCTCTCCCCACCAATGACGCGCGATTCATCGTTACATTTCTTAAAAAACTATTTTCTCGCTTCGGCACGCCTCGCACAATTGTTAGTGATAGGAGAACACATTTCTGTAACGTTCTTATGGCTAAGACGTTAGCTAAATACGGAGTCACGCACAAACTCGCCACCCCCTACCACCCGCAAACTAGTGGCCAAGTAGAGGTAGTCAGTCGAGAGATTAAGCGAATACTAGAAAAAACTGTTTCACTTAATAGGAAAGATTGGTCTGTTAAACTCGATGATTCGTTGTGGGCATATCAGACGGCATACAAAATCGGAATTGGTTGTAAGCCGTTCCGGATAGTCTATGGCAAAGCGTGCCATTTACCCGTTGAACTAGAGCATCACGCTTTTTGGTCTTTAAAACTCTTAAACCTCGAAGCCAACTTAGCCGCTCATAATAGAAAACTGCAACTAAACGATCTCGATGAATGGTGTGCAAACGCTTACGAGAGCAATAAGTTCTACACGGAGCGTTCTAAGTTATATGACGATCAAAAAATAAAGTCACCAAATTTTTTTTCTACGGGCAATCTTGTCCTTCTTTACAATTCACGTCTTAAGCTTTTTCCCGGAATACTAAAATCTAGATGTTTCGGTCCTTTCATAGTTGAAGAAGTTTTTTCATATAGGATCGTGCCCGTCTCCCACCCGGAAAAAGGTTCGTTTAAAGTAAACGATCATCGGCTAAAGTTATACATAGCGGGCGACCCAGTGATCGAACATTACGAAACCATAACCCTTCTCGATTTATAACTCTGTCAACATAGTCAAGCTACATGACTATAAACAAAGCGCTCTTGGGAGGCACCCCTCACTTATCTTTTTCTCTCTTTATTTATTCTATTTGCTACTTTTTCTAATAAACTGCAGGGTTTCTGATGGGCCTCCCCAAACTCGTTTCAGGGAAGCTTCTACCCCCCCCCCCCCCCCCGCTTTATTTTCTTTGTAAATATTGTCTTTTCTCTTTTGTTCCGCAAACTTACATTGCAACATTGGGGACAATGTTGGACTTAAGTATGAGGGTATTTTTGTGCTTTATTTTCTGCAGTTCTATTTTCTTCATTTCAAAAAACCAAAAAATTATATAACAATGAAATAAAACAAAAAAAAATTTTAAAATGAAAAATCCAAATTTTTTTTTACTTTTCTTTTAAACAAAAATTCAAAAAAATTATAAAACACAAAATCCAAAAAAAAAATTCTTTTCCTTTCTTGTTATTACAAAAATTCCATAAAAATTATAAAACAAAAATTCCAAAAATTTTTAGTTTTATTTTGTAAATATCTTTTGTAAATATTTTTTCTTTTCTCTCTTTTTTCCTCTACCTTTCTTTCTCTTCTTTGTAATTATCATTTCTCTCTTTCCTTATTTTTGTAAATATTTGCTTATAAAAACAAAAAAAAAACCAAAAAAGTTAGAAAAACAAATATATAGTTCAAAAATATATATATATTTCTTATCATTTTCCGCATGTATATAATAACAAATTTAAAAACAAAATAAAAAAAGATAATATGTAAAAAATTTCAAAAAAATTGAGTAAAACATACAAAAATTAAAAAAAAAAGATAATAAATTAAAAACACAAAAAATGATAATAAAAGCTATAAAAATCCAAAAAAATGTTTTGAAACAAATAAATCAAATATATCATTCTTAATTTTCTTGCTATCCAAAAATTTTGTTTTGAGTTTATTTATATGTGAATTTTATTAATTCTTTGTTTGTTATTCATTTGTTAATTATTAATTGAAAAATTTAAATATCCGGGGTTAAGTTTTAAAGAATTCATTATGCTTTGTTAAAAATAACGAACTCATTTTAGGCACTACTTCTAATTTTTCATTGATAGGAGCACGCGTATTATGTTAGAAATAATGACTATAGAATTCAATTATGTTTACTTTTAGCTTTCTGAAAAATTGGAACGTATAATTTGTTAAGGTTGCTCTTAAAAATTTTTTAATTAAAAATCTAGTTTTCTTTTCTCCCCTTATCATGCTTTACTTGGCATGATAAATTTTATTTTACCCTTAAAAGATCCTATGTCAATAGGAATAAGATTTTGTTCCGTAAACATAGGCACCCAATAATTTAAAAAGATTATATGTTATGGAGTAAAATGATAAATTTCATTACTCCTACACATATACATTGGGTCAATTTTGTTATGAAGTTGAAAAAAATGATATTAGGAAAATAACATTTCATTTTCCAAATAATTCAAAAAGAAAAAAATGGAGGTTCGAGAAAAAATCACCTCAGCTCAAAATCCAAACCCTCTTCATAAACCAACATCAACCCCCTAAGCCAATTTCACGATTCTAGAATTAATTGAAAAATATTTTTGAGAGAATAATTTATAAATTGTATTATTTACAGTAAAACTCCTATGAGCTAAAGTTCATATAATTTCAAACTATTTTTTGTTAATCTAACCATTACAATTATTGATTTCTATTTGATTACATCAAGAAGACTTTTGGCCAAAACTTTTGCGTTATTTAAATCATCTACATAATTTTAGGACTTAACTCTTACACCCCGCATGTTTATTTAGATCTCTCTTATAACTAATTAAGTGGTAGCTAAACTTAGAGTTTCTTTTATTCCTTATAAGTTCACCTCAAACTTTTGCTCTGAAATAACAAAAGCTTAAGTATGGCGGTATTTGATAAGTTATAATTATACGCATTTTCTATGTTTTTATTATGATATTTTAGTTTAGTTTTGCCTTTTTTAGTTAGTTTTATTTAATAAATTGCTCTTTTTTGTAAATATTTGCCTAATTTAGCTTAATTTTGTTTTCTGAAATTTTTCAGTAAAAAGTCAAAAAATGACATGACACGCCCGTGTACTTTGGGTCACGCCCGTGACCAGGCCGTGACACATCATTTCCCGTGGAATCAGAAAAATTTGATGAGAAAAGTTTGACACGCCCGGGGTCACACCCGTGACATTTGACACGCCCTATGACCATGGCCGTGACACTCAAGCTCGACAAAATTCGCTCGACGATCGTCGACTCAGCCCCGGCATGCCCGTGTCAAGCCCCGACATGCCTGTGACACCTCCACCAGGCCCGACAAGATGCTGCTGGTGACGTTTTTCGCAACCCGCGCCCGGATCTACCTCCCCAACACGCCTAGGGTCACGCCCGTGACCTGGGGTGTGACATCCTCGTGTACAGCCGCGAAGTCAACTTTCCTGTAAATTCGACGATCACCTCATGAACAGTAGTGACACGCTCCCCCGACACGCCCGTGTTGGAGGGCGCGTTCTTAGGAAGTTTTCCTTATAAATTGCACATTTTTATAATGACCAAGGGTTCACATTTTTGAGCCACTTTAGTGTGTTTTGTGGGTTGCCCTGGTGTATTCCTTTACCATGTAAGGAGAATTTTCTCCTCCTTTCTCTTTATGTTTGTATTAGCCTTGTATTAGCTTTGTATTAGCTTTGTAACAGTTCATTTTAATTAATAAAATATGTTAGCTTTTCTCTTCTTAAATTGCTTTGGAATGAACTTGTGTGCTCACTTTCTTTCTCATTTTTTCCCTTTGTATTTCCTTGTTCTTCTCTTTATGAAAAGTTTGTGTGTGTGTATGAGTGTAACATGTTTATTTTCTATGTTTTTAACTTGTCTTCATGTTAGGTTTTATCATAGATTTTATCTCCAAATGAAATGAAGTATGTTTAGCTTTTCTCTTTCTCACCATGTCCCTTTTTAGAGTTTTTAAATTTCATTCTTATGAATTTATAAAAGAGGTTTGAAAGTGATTTTGTTTTTTTTACTTAGCTTTGTTTTATAATTGTAAAACGTTTTTTTGTTCTTTTCACTTTTTAACCATTTTTATGAAAACCTAAGAATGAAAAAGTTGTTATTTTAATTTTTGAAAGGCTTTAGTTTTTGATATGTTTGGAAAAACTTATGTTCCTTTTATTTTTAATTTGTTCTTTTTATTTGTTTTTGGAAAAATCTAAGTATAAAAAAGTAGATGTTTTAATTTTTAGGTAACTTTCATTTTTTTTTAATTTGTGTGTGTGAGTTTATGAGTTAGTTTTTCATGCTTTATTCTTTTACATTTCATGTTGTGTGTGTGAGTTTATGAAATAATTTTTCATGTTTTATTTTATGCTTTCTTCAATTATGTAGAGAGTGTGTGTGTAGGAGATAAATTTATCGCTTTCTTCAATTATGTAGAGTGCGTTGTTTGTAGGAGATAGTTTTATTGCTTTCTTTTAATTCATGTAGAGTGTGTGTATGTGTGCGCATTTATTTTCGCCCACTCGTTAATAGTTAAATGACGTGCTTTTATTTCCCGTCTACTCGTTTGAGTAGGACTTGTAATTTTTTTTCCTCATACTCGTTAAGAGTTAAATGGCGTGCCCTTATTTCCCGCCTACTCGTTTGAGTAGGACTTGTAATTTTCCTTTTTTGTAACTTAGTTTTTTTATTTATAATTTGAAGTGTGTGTGAGTTCTCATTTTAGCTAACTTTTTAAGCTTTCTAAATGTTTGTTATTTTCATGTCTTCTTATAATCCTTTAGCGTTTAGTTACGAACTCGCGCCTCATCAAATTATAAAGCCGTCCACATACCGATGAGTGGCTAATCATTTTTAGCCTCAACATCGAATAGAATTGGGATATTTAAAATGATTTGAAATAATTAAAGTTCTTTATTTTCACGTTAATTTTAGGACTTAAGGTTTACCCCGGGTTAACGATGCATAGGACCACATATCGATGTGTGGGCCCTATTTCCGTTATCCATATGCTAGCTAGCCAAGAGGCCATGCGTATGGACAGATCACCCCTGGGTAAAGAGAGTTGCGTGCATACCCTCGAGAGAGGACAAGCGTAATTCTTTCGGATTGGGTTCCCCACCCAATAACGAGGTTCTTAGCGTAAAGCGGGCGTTAAGAGGAATCCTTCGTCGGAATAATGTTCGGTCGAATAGTCTTAGCGTTTAGGTGAGCAAAATTCCTAGAGATAAGTGCGCTCATATTTGTGGATCATCCATGACCAAGTTGCCTATTATTAATTTGAAAACTAATTTCAATAATTATTAAAAGTTATTTTCGTCTTAATCCGATTCGGTGCCGAGCGTTAACCCTTTATCGAATTTTCTAAAATCGTTTTCGCACATTCTTTTCTTTTTGTCTTTAGTTAATTAAAATCTCCGCCTTAGTTTCAGTAAAATAAAAGTCCTCCTGGAGGAGTAAGAATAATCCACCCGACCCCGAGAACAATACGACCTCGGTATTCCCCCGAATATCGAGTACTACTTGCGATAGGTGCACTTGCCTCCTTTAGCAAGCCCACGGCATACGACTCATCGAACAAACCACACACATAATAGTCTGTTCGCGGGCCATCAGGACACTCTGGATCAATCCGCCCAATGGCAGAGTGTTCAACTGCTGGCGGTCAGGAGATTTGTGCCGATATGTATAGTTCACCGTCGATAGGATAAGATCAGATATGCTGAAATCCCTTCTGGCTAAGATGCAGAACGTCACCATAGAAAGCTGGGCTGTGATCTTCTTGGTGTCCCCAGCCTTGAACATCAGGGAGTAGCGCAGAATATCTTGGATGATGCGGGCATCCGACACGAGTATGTCCGTGGTGGTATTAAGATCTCGACGGCCCTCTACACCATGGAAAACCTCATTGTTCTCACTCCAATACTGTATAGCTGTAAAGGGCTCAATAATGTCAAGTTGTTCGCTACCGACGAACCAGAAGTACTTCCATTTAAGATCCTCGGGGAGTACAGTCACAATCTCAGTACTAATACACAATTTCACTCCTACACCCAACTGAGTGTGAGTTGGATCCCTGAGGCTATTGTAGAACTCACAAGAAAGCAACGACAAAAAAGGATCAGTGGTTGAAATTGTAGAGAGAACTCCAAAATGATCTAGGTAACTATAAATATGAGCATAACGATCATCGATGTCGATGACCATGGACATACTTATGGTGTCCTCATCAATTGCTGGGAATGTTGATGTAGGTACTCGAGAACGCTTGGATAAACTCTATCTTGATGGTTGAGAGCTGGGAGAAGCCATAATTTACCAAAGACGAGGTGGGGGAGCTAATGGAGGTGGACCAGTACCCCACGTGGATGGATCATTTTATAACTATCCTATCCACGGGGGAGTACCCAGAGGGGATAGAAAAGAAGCGATTCATGCATAAGTCAGCATACTACCTTATACACGACAGGCAGTTGTATAGGAAGACCCTCTCGGGGATGTTGTCACGTTGCGTGGCCTAGAGGGAGGTGCCGAGGATTTTGGAAGAGGTCCATTCTGGGGAGTGCGGGAGTCACTCTGGGAACCGGACCCTGGAGGGGAGGATAGTTAGGAAAGGATATTTCTGGCCGACCCTGGGCCATAATGCCGTTGAGTTTGCTAAGAAGTGCCGCAAGTGTCAGTTGTTCGCACCTCTCCTACTTCAACCAGCTCAGCATCTATGAAGCATCATGATACCCTAGCCCTTCGTCATCTGGGGAACAGATCTAGTAGGACCCTTCCCATTGGCCAGTTGGAAAGGGAGGTTCTTCTTAGTCATGATCAATTATTTCTCTAAGTGGTTGGAGGTGAAGGCGCTGACCAAGGTGACCTCCCAAGTAATCAGGAATTTTGTATGGTGGGAGATCATCTATAGACATGGGCTACCCCAGACCATTATCACGAACAATGGGCCTCAGTTTGCTAGCACAGTGTTCATCAGCTTTTGTGGACAACTTGGGATTGAGCTCAGGTTTGCATTGGTCCACCATCCTAGGAGCAACAGGCAGGTGGAGGTGGCAAACAAGATCATTGTATACCTCTTGAAGAGGAAAGTTGAGAACTTCAAGGGGAGATGGGTAGAACAGCTTCCTTCAGTCCTCTTGGCCTTGAGTACCACCCCCGACACAGCTATAGTGGAGAACCCTTTCAAACTATCCCATGGCTGCGAAGCAGTACATCCTATAGAATTCGAGGTTCAGACGCCTCAGGTTATTGAGGCAGAAGGAGGTAGAGAAGAGTGGAGGGTTGAGAATGAGGATGATTTGCAGCTTTCCTTCGATATGGTGGAGGAGTTGCTCGACCTGTTAGCCATTCGACAGGAAGAGGTCAAACGGAGGATGACTAAGTACTTTGATAAGAATGTTAGGGTCAAGCAGTTCACAGAAGGGGTCTTGGTCTTGAAATAGGTGGATGCAGCCGAAAGACCAGCCGCTGTAGGGAAGCTCAATCCTAATTAGGAATGTTCGTACATTGTATAGGAGGCATTAAGGTCAGGAGAGTATCGCATCAGAGATGTGGAGGGTGACACCCTAAGTCATACCTGGTGTGGTGATGACTTGAAGCATTTTTATCCGTGAAATATGTACGTACTTTCCTTTGTTAAAGTATAAAATCCTTTGATACTTCAGCTCTTTTTGGCAATGGTGTTCGTGGCAGGCCTATATTTCCTTAAATCTCGAGCAGATCTCGCTGCCAGGCTCCCACCTAGCATGCTGGGCTGGTTGTCACTCAAGAAGTCGACCCTAAGTCTCGAGATTCTCCCGCTGTCAGGCTTCCATCTAGCTGGCAGGGCTGGTACCCTCGATGGACATCATTATGACCCTGGAGTTAAGTATCGAAGATACTCTCGCTGTTAGGCTTCCACCTAGCTTGCATGTCTAGGATCCTCGATGGAAATCATTCTTGCTCTGGGGTTAGGTCTCAAGTTGCTCCCACTTTCAGGATTCCATCTAGCTGGTAGGGTCGGGATCCTCGATGGACATAGTTATTACCCTGAAGTTAAGTATCGAGATGCTCCCGCTGACAGGCTTCCACTTAGTTGGCAGGGTCGGTATCCTCAATGGACATCACTCTTGCTCTGGGGTTAGTTCTTGAGATGCTCCTATTGTCATGTTTCCATCTATCTAGTAGGACCGAGATCCTCGATGGACATCATTATGACCGTGTAGTTAAGTCTCGAGATGCTCCCGCTGTCAGGCTTCCACCTAGTTGGGAGGGTCGGGATCCTCGATGGAAATCAATCTTGCTCTGGGGTTAGGTCTCTAGATGCTCCCGCTGTCAGGCTTCCACCTAGATTGTACGGTTGTGTTCCTCAATGGACATCACTCTTCTCTGGGATATGTCTCGAGATGCTCCCGCTGTCAGGCTTCCATCTAGCTGGCAGGGCTGGGATCCTCGATTGACATCGCTATGACTCTAGAGTTAAGTATCAAGATGCCATCGCTGTCAGGCTTCCACCTAGCTGGCAAGGCCGACATCCTCGATGGACATCAATTTTTCTCTGGGGTTAGGTCTCGAGATGCTCCCGCTGTCAGGCTTCCATCTAGCTGGCATGGCCGGGATCCTCGATGGATATCGTTATGACCTTGGAGTTAAGTCTTGAGATGCTCTTGCTATCAGGCTTCCACCTAGATAGTAGGGTCGGGATCCTCTATGGATAACACTCTTACTCTATGGTTAGGTCTCAAGATGCTCCTGCTGTCAGGCTTCCATCTAGTTGGCAGGGCTAGGATCCTCGATGGACATCGTTATGACAATGGAGTTAAGTCTCAAGATGCTCCCGATGTCAGGCTTCCACCTAGATGGTAGGTCCAGGATCCTCAATGGATATCATTCTTGCTTTGGGGTTAGGTCTCAACATACTCCCGCTATCAAGCTTCCATCTAGATGGAAGGGTCGGGATCCTCGATGGACATCGTTATGACCTTGGAGTTAAGTTTCGAGATATTCCTGCTAACAGGACTTCACCTAGCTGAATAGGCTGGTGGGGGCACCCAATGTTCATCCATAGTGAAGGATCGATTGACACTCCTCTCACATCGTCAGACACATACCATCTAATAGAAGGAAGAGAAGCAAATATTCCTAACAATATCACAGCAGGGCCCAGATCTCAGACAAGTTATATTCCACACTTCGGGCACCCACCCAACATTCACCTAGCGTGGCACCCGAAAAGCAACCAAGGTCAATAGCACTCGGTCGATGCCATGAACTAATAAGGCACGGCTCACGCAAAGCCGAATGACCTGGGCATGAGTCGAGCCGGTTCACGCCCTTTATCTTGCTAGCGGTGTAGAGAGTCTCTGGATAAGGGAGATGGATCGCTACTCGCGGGTCGGTTACCTAAGATCCATATATTTCCTAAGGTTTCCTTAAGGAATGCGTGATCTCGATAACAAAATACAGGCCCAAAGGCGGCAAGTGGGAGGGTCGAGCCAGGTCGTGAGTATGAAGTAGAAAGGGAAAGAGAAAAGTAAATGCAGTTTCATCTCAGAGTAGAACATATATCATTAACCACAAAAATTTTCAAGTGAGGAACTCAGCCCGCATTTACATTAAAGCAAATAACAATAATCCAGAAGGAAAGAGAAGCTCGACACGGGGGTTCAGTAAGATGAGCTCTCGAGCGACAATCCCTCCTAAAGGGGTTGGTAGGACTTGTCGGCCGGCTTCGGTACCTGAAGGAATGGCTCTGGTACCACTTCGCTCGACGAAATCCCCACTCCTTCGCTCGTGATAAGGCCTAACCACTGCAGAGTCTGTAGAATGAACTTCGCGGCATTCGCAACATTCTTTTGCATCATCTCCTCTAGCTCATACTCGGAATAATGAGTGAGTTGGCACCTGCTACTGAAGGGCGACAGAGGAGCTGCGACTTCCAGTTCTCGCACCCACACCCACAGTGCCACGTTCTACTTCTCGAGGGTAGTGATCTGGAAACCACTGTGCTGAGCCATCGCCGCATCCTGAGAGAAGAAATAAAAGGAGCAAAATAAGGGTGGAAGCGATCTTAAGGCATCTAGTACAAGTTATGGGACTTACCACCACCCAGGTATCCGGGAAGAAATGCATCGACCACATCCACCCACTTATTCAGGTACTTCTATTCCTCCTAAGCATGATGGAGGTCCTCTTCCTTGTCATCATCGAGATTTTGAGAGGGGGAGTGTTCCACTCCAACTGTGTGTATCGCATGTCCACCATGTTAGCTAGCTCTAGGCGGCGGAGCTGGGCTCGTGCGCTCCGGTACACGAGAACTCGCGTGGCCTCCTCATCGAAAATTAAGGTGTCTTCTCGCATTTAGAGGCCGAATGAGAAGGCATAAGCCTTCCTACTGATGGTGTCCTGCTCCAACCAGCTCAACATCTGGGTCGAGATTGATGCCCGGTTTGCCTCCTTATACCACCGAAGGAGGGGCATGTCGAGTTCGTCGAGAGGCCCCTCGCCGATGCCAAAGTTGCAGTGCGCTCTTGGTAGAGGCTTGGTTGTGGGCTCCTATCCTCATGACCTGGGGGTGCTGGCCTCCATGCCAGGAGGGATGCTGGTCGAAGCCCTTAGTGAGGCAGGCTCTTCAGTTGGTTGGTCCGGCGGAGACTTGCCTTTCTTCCGAGTTACGAGAGGTGCACCGCCTGCGGTCTTTTGCTTTTTGGGAGGTGGTGGTGGGAGAGGTTGTTCACGGGTGGCCCTCTTCAAGGTAGCGAGGACTAGGGTCTCACAATGTGCGGCAGCCGCCGCCTCGGCATGGCCGAGCTCACTGGAGATGGTTCGCAGAGTCTCGTAAGGAGGTTTCAGGGGAATGTCCCGCTTCAAAGTCTTATTTTCAAGGATCACAAAATCACCTAGAGGGGGGGGTGTGTGAATAGGTTATTGGTCTCTTTTCTGATTTCTTAAATATTCCTTCTTTAAGAGCTTTGACTTTAGGTTATTTGCACAAAGAAAAAACACCACAAAAAAGCACAAAGTGATTTATAGTGGTTCCCCAACTGGGTACATCCACTTTCCCTCCTGCCTAACCAACTATCTTGTTGGACTAGTCACTTCTCTAAAACTTGATCCAAAGAGCTTACACCTCAGATCCGCAGGATCTCACAGGTCACACAGACCTTCCACTTAGCCACTAAGCCAAGCCAAAGGTCACAAAGACCTTTCACTCAGCACTAAGCCAAACCCATGTCACAAAGACATTTCACTCGGCACTAAGCCAAACCACATGTCACAAAGACCTTTCACTCGGCACTAATCCAAACCATAGGTCACAAAGACCTTTCACTCAGTACTAAGCCAAACCACAAGTCACAATGACCTTTCACTGGGCACTAAGCCAAACCACAGGTCACAACTACCTTTCACTCAGCACTAAGCCTAACCACAGGTCACAAAGACCTTTCAATCAGATCCACACTTGGATGCTACAAGATGAAAGTGGGTTGGTGTGATGTTTCGCTACAAGTGAAATTTCACTGTGCTAATATACCTGGACTGAGATAAACTCAGCCCAACCTTGACTCCAGGAATTATATTTCCCGAGTCTACCATCACTGAACTAAGAAGTACTTAGTGCTAACTACTTCCACAACAACAAGTATTTACTTGAGCTGAAAGTGACTTGTAGTACAATGTTCTGACTCTTTTTGGACTGAGCCTGAAGCTCAGCCCTAACTACTATTTCACAGCAACAGGTATTTTTCCTACTGGTCAGTGAAGTTACTGCAGGTAATTACTGCTACCTGAGCTTAGAAAATCTCAGCTCTAACTTTGCAGACTAAGATAGCTCTACCTTTTCTTCCTTTCATGGGCTGAGGTGATTCAGCCCTGACTTTGACTCCTAAGGAAAATCCCCTGAGTCTTCTTTCAGATCTCTACTTCTTCAAGCTTCTTCTCTTCACAGCTTCCAGATTAAAATCTTCAGGATGCTTGTACAACTGGAACTGTGAAGAACTTGCAGCAAGGGTGAGGCCTTGGCTGCTTCCTCTTTCCTCAGAGAAATATTCTGGACTTTCTTGCTGGTGAAGATGAAGATCACACCAGCTATCTTGCTATTGATGATGTTGATATCAACAACTAACTTGCTCTTCGTCTTGCTGACTTGAGCTTCCTATCCTTTTGCTCCACGACAATGGCGGAGAAGAAGAATTGCCTGATTGCTTTTTCCTAAAGCCTTGTCTTCCTCAGTGCACCTTTTTTCCTTTTATTGATTTTGATCCAACGACTCTTGGGTAGTGGGCCCCACACATTTAATGCCAGCAGGATGCTTGAGTAGTGGGCCCCACACATTTAATGTCCAGCAACAACCTTACTTTAATCCCAATTTTCTTACAGTAGGTCTGCGATAACATTTGTCACGTACTGTAGCCATCCCGCCAAAAATGTGAAATATGTTGACTTGTTTACTTGCTGACGTCATCAGCTGTGGACTTAGCCAAAAATCAAGAAACAATAGCATAGGCGTTGAGTGAGTAATCATCACTCAATGCCAAAACACTTAGATAGATTTCTGTCTATCTAGGCGTTGAGAGCATTGAGTGAGCAAGCCTCACACAACGCCATTTGCGTAGCTAATATCTTCCTGCTACTCTGGCGTTGAGAGCGTTGAGTGAGCATGCCTCACTCAACTCTTTTTTCCTTAGCCAATTTTCTACCTCGGCAGGATCTCAGGAGTTGAGAGCGTTGAGTGAGCATGCCTCACTAAACGCTTTTTGACTTTGTCATATTTCTACCTCTACAGTATCTTAGGTGTTGAGAGCATTGAGTGAGCACGCCTCACTAAATGCCTTTTGCCTTAACGCTGGCTTAATTGCCTCAACGCTTTCTTGTTCTCTGCTGAGACAAACACTTGTCTCAGCAGTTATGTTGAGATAAACACTTGTCTCAACGGTTATGCTGAGACAAACTCTTATCTCAAAGGTTATGCCTTAGACCAAATCTTCCTCTTAACTATAGACATTGACTGACTCAGCCTGCTTTACTCTGAATTGAGTTCGACGATTGGTGAACTGAGCTCGATGAACTCTGAACTCAGTTCGACGAATTCTGAACTGAGCTCGATGAACTCAAAATCTCAAACTCTGATTTTAGCTCGACGAATGGTGTTTTTGGCTCGACGAACTCTGAACTTAGTTCGGCGAATTTTTGAACTAAGTTCGACTAAGTTCAACTAACAACCTTTTTAATGTGATCTTAGATCGACGAATGGTTAGCTCAGCACGACGAATGGTGAGCTCACCTCGATGAACTTTGAGCTTAGTTCGATGAATTTTGAACTAAGTTCGACTAAGTTCAACTTACAGCCTTTTTTCTGTGATATAAGCTCGACGAATGGTGAGCTCATCTCGACAAACTCTGAACTTAGTTTGACGAATTTTTAACTAAGTTCGATTAAGTTTAACTTTATAGCCTTTTTGATGTATATCATTGAGTGTGTCTTCATCACTCAACGCCAAACTACTTAGCCATATTTCTGGCTTACCAACATTCTTTCTTACCTCTAGCATTGAGTGAGCTTGCTTCACTCAATGCGTGGGGACTTAGCTGTAATGTCAACGACTCCTTGACTTATGGCGTTGAGTGAGCTTACCTCACTCGGCTCATGTGGACTTAGGTAAATGCCTTTTCAGCATGTTCTCTTGGTGTCCACCTTTCTGTCTTATGAGCACCTCTCAACTCACTTAGACAATTTGTCTAGACATGTTCCATGGAACATCCTGCACAAGATGAGCTTAAACAACATCAAATGTAACTATGCTCTTAGTGTTGATGGAGATGCCTCTTCAAATCCAATCTAGGGAACATTGTGGGCAATGGACCCAACACCGCTCACCTGCAGAAAGAGAGTTATAACGAAGAAAAAAAGAGTGGGCAAAGTAAAAAGAGAAAAGTTTGAATAGCTTTCCTCCCCCGGGAGGGACGGGGGTGAGGCTATCCATGTTACTACGGAGGAACGTGACTTCAAAGTTCTTCCCTTGGAAAAACCTGCACAGTTCAGCTTTGTGGCCCCCCAGACTAGGGGGCGGTAGCTCGCCTCGTTCAGTTGTAACAGTGATAAAGGGACGTTACCGAAGTCGCCCTTGATGAAGACAAAATTCTTGAGCCAATTATGGCTCTTGTTCACAGTCTCATGCACCTTGATGTGGGTGCTGGAGAAATAGGTGGTGCCATCTTTGTTTGCCCTGAAGGAGAATAGTTTGCGGAAGATCGCAAGGCTGAACTCGCTCTGCTGCTCCTGTAGGTAGCAAGCGAACCCGACCATGGCTGCCACCGAGTTCGGAGTCATCTGGGTAGGGATGACCCAAAGTACTTCAGTATAAGCCTGACCTCTGGCCATAGGGAAAGCCAGAGGCCCGCATCAAAATGGGTGATGGGGATGGCGAGCTCCTTGACGGAAAGATCGTTAATCTTCTCCTACTCTCCAGGTCGCCTCGCCTCAAAGGCAGGTGGTATGAAGTTTCCGATCATGTCCAGAAGTTCGGCCTCGATGGTGCTTGCGAAAGAGAAGGAATGGTCGGAGAAGGTCCAGGCGCACTTTCTTCGCCCATCAGCGTCACCTCCACTTCCGCCATCTCGGAGTCAGAACACCAAGCGTGACGCTATAGTTCTTGCAAAGAGTGGGTGGGATGGGAGTCGCAAGAAGTAAAGAAAGAGCAGAAGTCTTTAAATATGGTTAGTAAGAAAGAGTGTTAGGGACTATTTATTGGAAAAGAAAGGGCGGGAAAACGTCATGTCGGCAGGAAAAGAGCGGATATCAAAAATGTGCCCGGACACTTTGACTTCCAGACTCGTAGCTAGTTCCCGCCAGCTCGTCATAGCCCTGCGAAAGTTATGCGGCAGCGAGCCATGCTGGCACGCATCCACCAAAGAGGCGTGCAAGCCACGCCAAATCACATCCAACCAAGTGATGGGCGAGCCCCACTGACTCACGTCCATCAAAGAGGAGGGCTAGTCGCGCTGACTCGCGCCCGGCAGAGGGGCGAGCAAGCCCAATAGCCTCGCACCCTCCTAAGGAGGGGTAGGCGATCAAGGGAACCTCATCCACACCCTCCTAGAAAAAGCTAAGTTATTATGCTATATAAAATAATATACAATCCATTTCCACCTGCCCCGCCCCCTCGTCCCGGAATGGAGCGGCACACGAGGGTAGAAGTACTCGCGAACCTCTAATAGTTCTAACAAAGCCAGGTAGACCTGCTCCATGGCATGCCTGAGCCGTTCCTCCACTCGCATAATGTGTAACCCCAGAGAAGTCTCCCCATCGCCATCAGTTGGATGCCTCATTCCCTCTTGTACCGCGAACCGATCCTCCACCTCGGCCTTATCCTCGTCCACCCTTTCGCAAACCTCCTATAGCATCAGTGATTTCTTTTGGAATAACCGTGTCACCTGCCTCTTCATCCCCTCTTCATCTTGAGGGTCGCCGGGGTACTTTGAGATGTGTTCCGCAGAATGGTGAGGCGAGTATCCCCCACTAATGTCAACATCAGAAGAGGAGATCGCAGTGAAGCCTGTAAAAGTAAAATTAGAAAAAGAAGGCAGTCACAATCAAGCAAGTGTCTAAACTCAACTAGGGTTGGCACGTCCCCCGCATTGGCATGGAGGAGCGAGGTACCTGGCTGGCCGTGCAAGAGCTCTCCTTCAAATGCCTCAAAAGATTTCCTTAGCCCGAGGCGGGTTGACAACAGAGGAATCGTGGGAGGGGCGGGCCCCAGGGTCGAAGGGCTGGCGACCCGCTCAGTTATCCATCGGGAGAAATTCCCAAGTTCCATTCTTCCACCCCATCATCGCGGGGCTCCTCCTGTACAAAAGGAGATCAAAAGCAGAGTAACGAATGAGGCAAGAGGCCCACAAACCTCATGGGAGGCCTCAGTACCGACCACCGAACTAGATGCAGGGTCATCATTCGGGGGAGACTGTCTGATCATTTTCCCTTTCTTTGGCCTAAAGATTGGGTCGGGTGATCCATGTGCTAGCCAAGGGGCAGCGTCAAGGACCTGCACCCGCGTCCCCTCCCTCCCAGCCTCTAGGTGCACTCACATCTCTTCAGACATTGACATCGCTCAGCTATAGTTCGCAGGGAAGGTTAAAGAATGAAGATGAGATTTTTCTCGTAGGATCGGTGGCATATTTATAGAATATTGGTGGGAACCACAAAAAGATTCCCTCCAACTCAGAAACGAACTCACCAAACACGTGGGGTTGGATGATTTTTTCTGAGCTTTGCCAAGCTCAAAAAGAGTGGGGATTGTGTACAACCCCTTGTTTGCCGAGTGGGTCCCCCAGGATAGGTGAATGAGCCAGAACAACCAGCCCACATTAGTGTTGTAGGCGGGCCAACCCAGATGGTCTGCTCTCTCCCGCAAAGAAGGCGAGAGAGCAGAGCGAACCAGCTCATCCATCTCACGCCCCCCAGTAGTTCACGCCGGCTAGCCTCTGTGTGAGGGGCAGGCGAGCCACCGCCGCCCGGCTCACATTAGCCTAGAGATAGAAGGCAAGTTGCGGGAGTGAGGCCGCGTCTGCCAAGAAGAATGGATAGTTGACCATGTATTCCTTGGCACTCGCCCTGTGGGGTTCAAAGGCAAAATTACCTAGATGCCCCTATAGGGGGTGCAAATAGCCATCCAGAACAGCGGAGTTGCATTGTTGGCAAACCACTTTTGGATTCAAATAGCTGCTCCAAATAGCGGAGGTGCGCTGTTAGCAGACCAACTTCAAAAAACTATAAATAGACCCAACAGGGTACCTCAGAAGACATGCTTACTTGTGCTACGATCTTCTTGTGCTTTCTGAGGTTTCCTTAGCTCAGCACTTGGCTAAGGAGGGGAAACACTCTAAGATCTTTCGGGTGTGTGGTGGGACCTCTATGCTGGAGACCTGTGTATGTTTCTTGTGCTAAGCCTTGATTTGTTGAAAGTCTTGATTTCAAGAACACCTAATAACCTGGGGGGGGGGGGTGAATTGGTCCAATATAAAAACTTCGGGAACTTATCGATTAAAATCACAGCATAGCAATCTTATCAGAATCAATACCAGCATAGTATACAACACAATACACAAAGATTTATAGTGGTTCCCCAATTTATGGGTACATCCACTTTCCCTCTTCGCCTATCTTGCAGTATACTAGATTCAACCAAACTTTCTTCTATCTTTCTCAGATCCTCAAATCTTACATCTCAGAGCTCAACCGACTCCTACATCTCAGGCGCAAGCCCTACCACTCAGATCACCAAGATCCTACAACTCAAGTTCTTCCCAAGAACTCTACCTCAGAGTGACTCCACACTCGTACAACTCAGGAAACTCCTGCCCGCCCTCAGAGTGAATCCACACATCTAAAACTTAGGCAACACCTGCCCTACCTAAGCCTTTATAACACTGGCTTACAACTAAGTCCTTAGCCTTACCGACAATATGAATCTTATACAAAAATATTCAAGAAAATGAATTACAGACACCAGAGAAAATTATCTGTGCATGTTTACTTGGACCGAGCAGATGTCATCCCTAACTTCATCTTCACATCAACAAGATGATACAACCATCTTGAAATGATGTCCGACTTGTTCTGGAATCAACTAGTAGATGAATCTGCTTCTTCTTCTTCAGGAATATCTCCCAATCTAGACTGAGCAGATTTCAGCCCTTCCTTCTTCTTTGATCCAGCGAATTGATCTTCTGATTATGGCTCGGCTTGGATCGAGAAGATAACTTCAGCTTGGGAACAACTAGGCAGATTCATCTCTCTCAGAGGATTACTCTGTACCTGCTGCGGTGGATGTTGATTGCACCAGCAAACTCAGAAGCCCTTCAGATTTGAACTTTAGGTTCTTGGCTTCTGCAACAATGGAGGATGAAGATGACGAACTCTGATTCTTATTTTTTGAAAGTTAATCAGAAATTAATCCAATTATAAATCTTAGATGTTAATCTCTTCTACTATTTATAATCCAGTCACATCGGCGAGATGATCAACATGTTTCTCGGTTTTAACGGTGGTTAAAACCTCAGCTTTATTAACTTAAGATACATTGTAGACTGACGACGACGTTAATGCGGATTTGCATCGAATCTGAACTTTGTTGACCTATTGACTTTGCTGAGTCAGCATCATTCTAGAGTTAGCCAAAATCAACTAAATGTTCTGAAATCGTGCGTTCGACGAACTTCAAGCTCAGCTCGACGAAATCTGAGCACAGCTTAATGAAACAATGAGGCTGAGATCGACGAATTCTCTCAGCTCAGTTCTTTCTTCAGGTGAAGGCTGAGGTCGACGAACTTCGAGCTCAGTTAGACGAAACATGAGCTCAGCTTGATGAAATAGTGAAGCTGAGATCGACGAATTCTCTCAGCTCAGTTCTTTCTTTAGGTGAAGGCTGAGTTCGACGAAATCTAAACTCCGGTCGACGATTCTGATAGTTGAGACCTTATAGGTACAAGCTGAGATCGACGAACTCTGAACTCCGGTCGATGAAAGCTAAGCTCAGCTCAACGAATGGTAGACTCGGCGATTCTGGACTTAGAAATTTCTACTCTGCTAGGTGTTGAGAGCGTTGAGTGTATATCCCTCACTCAACGCTTTTTCCCTTAGCCATATTCTTCAGCTTTCTGCCTGATGGTGTTGAGAGCATTGAGTGCATAAGCTACACTCGACGCTTTTTTCCTTACCTATATTTTTCAGCTTTTTGCCTGATGGCGTTGAGAGCGTTAAGTGTATAAGCTTCACTCAACACATTTGGACTTAGTTGATTTTCTGCAATCTTACCTTCTTGGTGAAGTTTGGCGTTGACATACTCAGCATGGCATTGAGTGATGAATCAACACTCAACGCTTCCTGACTTAGTCAATTTTTTGGATTCTTGATAGTAAGGCTATGACAGGATAACCTTGACTCAAATCTTCTAGTTGTATGGAGTTGAGTGAGTTGAGCTCACTCAACGCTTCTGGACTTAGCCCGATTTCCGCCTTTGCAGTACTGTCAGTTTTGACTGCCAGTCTTCTCTCAGCACTATTAGCTGAATGGCGTTGAGTGAGCTTTCCTCACTCAACGCTTTTGGACTTAGCTAGTTTTCTGAGTTTCTAGCTCCACCTTAGTCCAACTGTCATTGTCTCTTTAACTAGTTGTCTAATAATTGTGACATAGACTAACCTATATGCTTGAACTTAACCATACATCAAATACAACTATGTATATCTCATTGACACATTTGACATCATCAAATCAGGGCCATTGGGATCAATGGACCCAACAATCTCTCCCTATTTGAAGATGTCAAAACCACTGATCAATTACCTTAGTCAATGAGATATATATTACATAGGTAATAAAAACATATTCATATTTAATTCAGTGAAATGATTTTTCCTACTCCCCCTGGATTGCTGTAGGGTGAGTTACACATTAGAGGATTACTTCTTAGCTTTATCCTGTCTTGCTTGATCAACCTCGTCTCCCCGTGACTTTCTCCCCTTATGTTTCTGCCATGAAGGTGCTTGATCCATTCTGATAGTCATCTTCTATCTCTCCCCCTTGAACTTTGATCAACGAAAGGTGAACATGACCTCTATCTCTCCCCCTTTTGACCTCTTCAGATAGTCAGGAAGGAGCATCAGTGTTGTGTATTGCGTCCAAAATAGCCCAGATTTGTATGAATTCACCCTTGAACTAAGATGAATTAAGTTTGTATTTGATGCTATTTTTAGTTAAGTGTTTGCAGGAATTAATTGCTAAGTGTAGACCAATGTCAGTCTACAATGAGTCTCCAAACACAGGACCATACAATGTAATCCCTCATTATGTAATATATGGTGTTGACTCATGTGTAGCATTTCTATTGGGACACACTTTCTTTTCAAGCACTAAGGGCAAGAGAAAAGATGAATGTTGATTTTAATGAAGAATAAAGATTTTAAGTTTTTCAAAAAAAGTCTAAGTCTTTTTCTCGAGTACTATATTTGTACTCGAGAAGGACTTAAGAAATTTCTTGAGTTAGACTTGTCTTAATTTCGAGTGGCTGAAGTTGTTCTCGAGAAAGTTTCTTGCTATTCTCGAGAAGGGCTTATGTACTCGAGTACAATATAACATTTCTTCACGAGTTGTTTTTATTCCAGTCAATATTTTTCTAAGTTTTTTTTCTCGGGAAGAATAAAATTATTCTCGAGAAGACTATCTTTTGTTCTCGAGATGCAGAAGTTATTTCTCGAGACCCAGAGTATTTTTCTCGAGAGCCAGACATTTGTTCTCGGGATGATTATTTGTTCTCGAGTAACAGAATGATTCTTTTCGAGAACAAAACGTCATTTTTCTCGAGTACTTCTGTCATTCTCGAGACTGCTGATTTCCACCTCCACATATTTTTCTAAGAGTTTTTCTAGAGATCCTCTTAGCTCTTCTCGAGAACCACTATGTTATTTCTCGAGTACAATACTTCTTCTCGAGAACACCCGTACTGTTTTTTTTGAAAACTTCTAAGTCCAGACAGACGTGTATTTCAAATATCATTAGCACGTGATTGGTCTACGTGGATGTCATTAATGATGATGATGACCATTAGGAAAGTCCTATATAAGGTCTTGTCATTTTCGACCAACCATAAGAAGAAATAAGAAGAATTATAAGCTGCCGAAAGATGTAATTCTAAGAATTCTGAATCCGACATTTCTTTCTAAATCGAGAGCCGTTGATCATCATCTTCATCGCCAAAGCGATTTCGATCCAGATCGATTCAGAGAAGTTGATTCATAGATCGAGATTCTTTTCAAACGACAGATCTTCTACTTGATCACATGAGTCTAGATTATTTCAGATCAGAGATCTTGCCGATTCTTCCTCAACCATTTCTGATAAAGCCGCAAAGTTCAAAGAAAGAAGAACAAGCAGAAGCATTTCATATCTGAGATCAAATCACTGTTTGAATTTGTTATTTCATTCTATTCTTGTATGAGATCTTTTTCCGAGTGGTAGGAGTTGTATTCTCTGACTTCTTGTAGGAAGTTTTATCTTTCGAGTGTACATTCAGTTTTTGGGATCGAGTTATAGGAACGTTGTTCTGAGGTGTAGGATTGTTTTCAATCTGAGATTAGTGGAGTAGCCGAGTCTAGTGCATTGCTAGATGGGTGAGTGGAAAGTGGATGTACCAAGGTTGGGGAACCACTATAATTCTTGGTGTCGTCTGTGATTGCTTGGTAAATTTTCTATGCATAGCTCATTAAATTTTTTATTCCGGAAAAAGTCGCACAACTCACCTATTTACCCCCCTCTAGGTGATTTAGGTAAGACAACTAAAATATTTTGAATTGGTATCAGAGGGAGGTTGTTTATAAAAAGATTAACACCTTGAACAGATCTTCCCAAGTTGTCTTTTGAGTTATCCAAGCATGGACAAGACCAAGGATTTTGCAAAGCTTCCTTTGTGCATAAATACTAACTTTCCCATGTGGAAAGAAACGATTAAGTTCTTCATGGAAGCTGTGGATCCAAAGATCTTCATGATTGTTGAAAAAAGGTCCTTATGTTCTAATGACCATCTCCACTATTGATCCAACCAAAAAGGTTCCTAAGAAGTTAATGGATCTTGATAAAAATGAGATTGCACTTGTCTCGTTGAACAAGAAAGCTAAAAATATCATAGCTAGTGCAGTCGATGATTCTATGGTGCAGAATCTGATTCACTGCCAATCCGCTATGGGAATTTGGCAGTCTCTTATCACCTTGATGGAAGGAACTGAAGAAGTTAGGGATGCCAGAAGATCCCTTCTAAATCAGAAATATGAAGCATTCTGACAAGTACCAAAGGATTCAATTGAAGATACCTTTGAAAATTTTTCAAGATTGTTAAAGACCTAAGAGTATAATGAAAAGTTTCTAAGGTCCCTGACTTGGGAATGGGACAATAATGTCTGTGCTATCAGGGAGTTTGGCAAGTTGGCAGAGACTGACCCTCAAAATCTCTTTGGAAAGCTGATGTCATATGAGCTGCAGATTAATTATAGAAAAGCTAAAGAAGAGAAGAGTTGGTCTTCATCCAAGGAGAAGTCTGTCACGCTGAAGGCAGACAACTTAAGGAAAGTCAAAGCTACATCACCTGCTCCTGCACAGGAAGATAGTGAAGAAGAAACTTTCGAGCCAAGCTCCTCAGTAAATCCTCTAGGATAAATAAGGCTTAAAGGAAGAATAAGGCGGCCAAGAAGGCTTTGGCCAAGGAGAAGAGGAAAGCTCCTCAAGATCAGACATCTTTTAAGAAGTTAATATTTCCAACGAACGAGTTTGATCTTTATTCGTCCTACAGTAACTTTGCTAGGCTTACTTTTGTAGAGCCAAGGTCTCATTACCAAGAATGGCCCCATCCACGGAACTTTGGTGAAAGTGTCTTTAAGGCACCTTATGAAGAGATTACACTTCAGAGCTATCACTCCTATAATCATGGTCATAACATCAAGAAAGCACCAAGGGTAGAACCTATTATAGAAAAGCCACTTAAGGAGAAGAAGTCTTGTGATTGCCATCACCATGAAGCTTCTACCTCCAAGACTTCTGCACCTGCTAGACCACACTCTCCAAAGGTCAAGCAGGAGAATTTCAGGCAAAGATACAATAGGTTTGACTATTCGTGTTGCGGCAAAATTGGTCACTTTGCCACTGATTGCTGGTTTAATTCCAGAAATTATGTAACTCCTCAAGTTAGCAATGTGAGAAAGACCACTCATAATGTTAATATACGTAGGGGGAGCGTTCTAACTAGAGACCAAGGACCCAAACAGTTTTGGATTCTGTTGGGTATTGTATCCACACTAACCCAGATTTGATGAAGTCACCCTTGAACTAAGATGAATTAAGTTTTATTTGAAGCTTTGTTTGAGTTATGTGTTTGCAGGAATCTTATGGGAAGTGTAGACCAATGTCAGTCTACAATGGGTCACCAAACACAGTGTAACACCCCCATCCATCATATGACATATAACAGAAGGTCCAGCTGGAACCCGACGCCATATACCATAGATAGTCGGAAGGGTTACATAAGAATATCCAAACTATCTAATTAAGACTACTCGTCCTACACAGAGCATTCTAGCAGAAGCTTTTAAAAGTGGAAAGAACCCAAACTGAATAATCAATTCACATGAAAGTCCACAAACACTACCACTGGAATGAAATAACAATACACTGAAAGAAACATGGCCTTATGGCCTTACAATAGTTCACTTATCAAATAGTGTCTTACATATATCGGCTCGCAGGCCGGCCACACATGACAAAATGAAAACAACTATTCGCTAAGGCCTTCGAGGGCCAGCACGGCAACATGGGTTCCAGCCCGCTATTTTGCACTCGGTCCCGCAGCACCTGCAAGCAACATTCCACCGCATGGTGGCAAACAGGGAACGGTCAGCTAAACCAGACCAAATTATAACGACCCCGTCCCTTTCTCGGGACGGCGGTGCTCCTTCCCTGCATATCATCAGCCCAGCTAAACAATTATGTAAAAACATACTTCGTCACAGGTGTAGGCTCGCACGGCCAAACACCCCGTGCACTCAGGGCACATTAACGGTGAATCCTGACACTTCAGCATCTTCACCACCACCCACAGGATGGCAACAATATGAGCATTTCATCCTTCCTGACCACTGTCAAAGGCTCCCGACTATGCCAACGGCCAGTCCCCTTTTTGGGTCTCTCGCACTGAACCACATATCCCAGGTCCAATTCCACTTGCCCGTAGCTCAACCACGTAGTTCACCTTAAGACGTACGCACGGGCCAAGCTTCTCCCGGATCCTAATGTTTCCAAACAATCACATAACCCAGTTTTGTTCAAGGCCATTTCCCAGACCGCCAAGTTAGCAGAAAAACGATTCCGCTCAGTTTTCCTGGTGCGCCTTGGAGCTAACCTCCAAGGATCCCTGCTGCAATCTACCGTATAGAAACCCGAAAACCCAAAGCACGGAGTCTTCTCCGGCAAATCATAACAAATTCAACATCATCGATCCAGACCAAAATGTCCAGATAAGCTTCACACACAATGCCTATGCCCGTACTTCGATTCCGGACTCTACATGCAACACAAGGGGGACTATTCCCGTCAACCCCAAGGAACACTGCACACTCACCGCACATTCGTAGGAGCGGGTTTCTCTATGCAAAAAGGAAGAGCTTCACATACTCAAGTGGAGAATCGTTACACTTGTAGTCCGCTTTTGCGCCATGGAAAAACTACACGGATAGAAGTCTTTGAAACGAACTTTCCTCCACGGATCCACTCTCAGATCTCAAAACGGTTTTCTGATGGTCCACCGGCAGCCAGAATCCTCCTCCTTCTTCCTCCTTGCTCTAACTCCTTGGAAAGAGAAAGCTTTGGAGAGAAATGAAGGATTCAACTCCCATTCACAGCATTAACAGTGCAGCAAACCACCTGGGCCTTTGGATCTTAATTAAAGAAAATGAACGGCTTCGATCTGCACAAAAATCAACAGACCTGGGTCGAACACGGCTTGGCACACAGCCGTGTCCCAGGCTGTGTGCCTCGATCCAGGCACGTTCATCGAACACAGAGACTCACACGGGCTCAGACACGCCCGTGTCTCACTCGACACGCCCGTGTCGGGTCCTCGACACGCCCGTGTCCGGGGGCGTGTCACATATAACCGCCATGCCAACCGACATGACCCTGCTAAACACGGGTACTGAAACAGGTAGGCATATGCCAATGTCAAATGACACGCATGTGTAATTAAGCCGTGTTCCTCTCTGAAAGAAAATGGCCAAAACACCAGCCAGACACGGCCTTGGACACGCCCGTGTCCTAGGCCGTGTACCCCTATACAGACACCAAAATCCCTTTTTACGCGACCATGTGAAATACAATTTTCGGGGCGTTACAAATCTCCCCCACTTAAGGAATTTCATCCCGAAATTAAGTAAAGGTACACAAAATTACAAGTTACCTGAATGAAATAACTCGGGGTATTCTTCCAACATAGTTTGCTCTCGCTCCCAAGAAAGATCCTCATATCTGCAATTATCCCAATGGACTTTAACCATTCGGATATCCTTTTTGCGGATTCGTTTGACTTCAACATCTTCTATACGTATATGCTTGACCTTTGTCGTCAACTCGTAATCAACTGGTACTTGATCAACCGCAACTATCTGCGAAGGCTCTTGCAATGCCTTATGCAACACAGATACATGGAACATATCGTGTAGCCCACTCAACTCGACTGATAGCTTCAATCTATACGCTGCTTCACCAACACGCTCAAGGATCTCAAATGGTCCAAGGTATCTCGGACTCAGCTTCTTCAAGCGTCGAACCCGCGAGACACCCTTGAACGGTTTGATTTTCAAGTACACCCAGTCGCCAAAACTGAACTCCACGTTCCTATGTTTGTCATTATAGTACTTTAACTGTCTGTCCTGAGCGATCTTCAACCGTTCCTAAATTTTCTGTATCACTGAAGTGGCATCTTCCACCGCTTGACATTTGTAAATCTTCGAGTCGCCCGTATCCAACCAAGACAACGACTGCAACACTTTCTCCCGTATAAGGTCTCGAAAGGCGCCATTCCAATGCTCTCCTGAAAGTTGTTGTTATACGCAAACTCCACCATGTACAGGTGATCTTCCCACTACTTTCCAAAATCTAGGACGCACATGAGAAGTATGTCCTCCAACGTCCGGTTGACCCTCTCTGTTGATGCGCGAAAACGACACCGGGGTCATAGCTAACATGGAGGGGGTGTTTGGTCTCACAGGCTAGGTGAGGAGGAAGGAGAAGGTTTCGGGGGTAGAGGAGAAGGAAGCTTCTGAGTGCTCGAGTGGTGAGCAAACAGCATGCCCAAGGAGGGCTGCGGGGGTAGAGGAGAGGCTGCTGAGAGCTGAGAAGAGCCTTGATCAATAGAGAGGGTTGATCAAGGGAGGAAGAGGAGGTTGACGAGGAGTTGTCGAGCAGACAGTTAATACGACGGTTGCGCTTGCAGGTTGGTTGCCGAGAAGAGCCGAGCTGAGCTAAGGGCAAGGCTTGCTGAGCAGAGGAGCAAGGCTTGCTGAGCAGAGGAGCAAGGCTTACTGAGCAGAGAGCAAGGCTTGCTCAGTAGGAAGCAAGGCTTGCAGAGCAGGGAGCAAGGCTTGCTGAGCAGGGAGCAAGGCTGGCTGAGCAGGTAGCAAGGCTTCCTGAGCAGGGAGCAAGGCTTGCTGAGCAGGGGGCAAGGCTTGCTGAGCAGGGAGTAAGGCTTGCCGAGCAGGGAGCAAGGCTTGTCGTGCAGAGAGGAGAAGAGGGGGCCGCTAGCAGCGGCAACAGCACACTTCGCCCGCCGCGGCCTAAATGCCACTCTTGTGACGGGCTTTCCTTTGATTAATAGCGAGACGTTACAAGCTTACAAGTACACCTTCACAACAAATCATTAAAGGGGTACAAAGAGAAGCTGGCGGCTAAGGGAGAAGAAATTGCCAGAAAGCAGAGAAGAGAAGCTGCCAGAGATGATGATTTTTCTTGCTAACAAGTAATAACTCAATGTGATTTCATTCTACATTCTAATACAATTATGTAGATGGACTTAACTAGATTGAATTAGCATTCAGGCAAGCGCACCTATCAATCGTAATATATGAGAAATCTACATCTCGTGTCGTATTCCACAGGGTCGTTTCAACTATTCGTACTCACCCACCCTTTATTATCATACCTCTAAACAAAAGTGATATTTAAACTACATTAACCTAACTATGACCAATTGGATAATTCAGTATTGGAGAAATAAAAACGATAGAACATGGAGCTTTTAAATAATTACATGAACAATTTCATTTACTAGTTCAATTCTAAGCGATCATGACATGAAAATACTGTTAAATTTGTGCAATGTAAAGATTAATTTTTCATCAAAATTCTCTCTCGAGCAATTCCAAATCTAAACCTAAGATAGTAAATTTTCTCTCGAACAATTCACAACACTCAAGTTCGCATTAAGCAAAATACCTTTATTACTACATAAATTCATGAATGTTATCGCTAAATTAACATGAATCCTTTTATTCGTGTTCTAATTTTCCAAACAAAATATCTCTCGATCATAAAGTTTGAATTACAAAGGGAATTATCATCACAATATGAACATACCAAAAGCATTGCAAATAACCAATTTCTCAATCTAGCCAATTGCAAATTGTGTAAGACAATTAAGAAGTTCATAAGGAGGATTAAACTCTTTGTTTGATTACATAAACACAAATAAAATACTACAAATGTAACATAAACAAGATGATACATGATTACTAGAATGTTCAAAGAGAAATTCATGCAAATTAAAACATAAATTGAAGATGAATCATCAAGATAAGGGAAGGATTAAAAGGGATTAATGATTAAATGAAAATACATAGGAATACCCTTCAATCCTCCTTGTCTTGGATGCTCCCCTTCGGCCTCCAGCAGTTCTCCAATCCAGAAAAAATCCAAAAGTCCTAAACAAATTTTTCTACAGGAAATTTATAGTTCCCTTGCAAACAGGTCGGACACGGGGTCGCACACGGCCGTGTGCCAGGCCGTGTGGACGGTTCCTATGCTGTTCCTGGGCGGTTGCCCATGAGAAGGCGTGTCTGGTAGTGGGCCGTGTCAGATGACACGGGTATGTACACGGCCGTGTGTGCGGCCGTGTTCTTCAGACACGGGTTGGTTGGAAGTCGTGTGCAAAGATGACACGGGTAGGCACACGGGCGTGTGCCATACCCGTGTGAGGTTCCATCATCTGCGCCCAAATTCTTCAGCTCCAGGTGCATAGGACACGGGTAGGCACACGGCCGTGTGTCTGGCCGTGTGCACCAAATTTTCGTCCTGTCATCAGCCATGTAGACTCCGTGAACTCCTCTGTTTGCTCCGAGACTTTTAGGTCCATTGGTTGGCATTACCTGCAATAGAAAAATGATAGACTCAGTAAATGGTTTATTATAAGAACTGCCAAAGACTTCTAAATACGCTCTTCTATCTATGATACGACAGTTTCTTTGCTATTATCATGAAATCAACACAAAAGGGGCAGGAAATGGTAGATATGATTACAATTATGATAGTAAAAAGCCTATCATAATCGTACTCATCAAGAGACTAAGTAAAAGAGGCTGCTAGCTGCTGGAGGACTGGAAAACTGAGTCTACAGAGTCTGCTGACAAGCTGCAGGTAAGCTGCGGAGGACTGCGCGGACAGGAAATCTGAGTCCGCAGGGTCTGCTGGAAGGGTGATGGAGGACTGCACGGACAGGAAAACGTAGTCCGCAGGGTCTACTGTCAAGACTTTACTCCACCTCCAGTCCTCTTTAATGAGAGGAAACAGGGGCTATTTATAGGCCCGAGGAAGATCTTCAAAGAGCGGGTCCTAGTGACATCAGCATGACGACCTGCACGGACTCCGCGGACTAGAAATTGGAGTCCGAGAGGTTGGCGAAGCAGCAGGCTGTAGGAAGCCGGGACAAACGGAGGCCGCCCCCTTGCGGGCGGCTGGGGCGGACTCCGGGGGGGAGTCTGCCCGACAGGGCTGGTCCGCCCCCTAGCGGGCGGCCCGGGCGGATTCCGGGTGGAGTCCGCCCGGCAGGCCGGGCCGCCCCCGAGCGGGCGGCTTGGGCTGACTCCGGGGGTAGTCCGCCCGGCTGGCCGGGCCGCGCCCGAGCGGGCGGCCTGGGCGGACTCCGGTGGGAGTCCGCCCGGCAGGCCGGACCGCCCCCGAGCGGGCGTCCTGGGCGGACTCCGGGGGGAGTCCGCCCGGCAGGCTGGGCCGCCCCCGAGCGGGCGGCCTGGGGGGACTCCGGGGGGAGTCCGCCCGGGTGGCCGGGCAGCCCCCAAGCGGGCGGCCTGGGCGGACTCTGGGTGGATTCCGCCCGGCAGAAGTCGGGGCCGCCCCCTAGCGGGCGGCCTGGGCGGACTCCGGGGGGAGTCCGCCCGGCTTGCGGGCAGAGGCCGCCCCGGGTGGGCGGCCTGGCAGGCAGAGGCCGCCTCTGGTGGGCGGCCTCGGCGGACGACGGCAGGAGGCCGCCGCCCCTCGAGCGGCAGGGAGGCTGGAGCCCCTTGGGCAGACTAGGAGGCCGCCCCTTATGGTGCTGTTGGAGGACTCATGCAAGGAAAAACATTGCACGGTTAGCGGGCCTAACCGCATGGCCTGCGAGGGTGAGCTATGGGAATAGCCCGCCGTCCCGCAGGGCACGCAGTTGCAAGGGGACCTAGACGGACATGGAAAACTCTCCGCCTACGCTGGGGCTTGTCGCGATCAAAAGGGAGAATCTAAGTAGCGCGACTAGCCAGCTGGCTACCTTTGGAAGGATCACCGATTTCTGGGTTAACATAATCCCCGCACTTTTTTAAGTTCCGAAGGGAACTTCGAAAAAGTTGGAGACCCACGAAAATCGTGATCCACCCCAAAGGAAAGAGAAATGGGGGGGGGGGCAAGGTGAGATAGAACCGGAAGACTCTCCTTACAAGCTTGGTGCTTCCTTTCTATTTTCCTGCGAGAGGAAAGTTAGGGTAAGCATGTATGGGTGGTACATCGAGTGTGTACCTGAGTTTGCTTTTGCAAAACGAAGAAGGTGTGTATTCTGTTAAATTCTGCAAAACAAAAGTGAGGAAAACAGAAAAGCATAATAACTCGCAAGTACCTGATAGAGGCTTGCAAGCACCTGTTATCCTCTGCAAAAAGGGCAGGAAAAGGGTATACAAGAAAGAAAGAAAAATAAGTTGCAAGTACCTGGAAGGAACTTGCAAATCTTTGGTGGTTTCTGCAAAAGAAGAGTTAAAAGTACGCATAATGCATGAAAGTAACTCGCAAGTACCTGAATGGAGCTTGCAAGTGTCGGCGATCTCTGCAAGAAGAGAGTTAGTGGCAGGTATTGTATACAAAGATAAGCTGCAAGTACCTGAATTTGACTTGCAGACGTCTGCTAACCACTGCAAAGTGAAGAGTGAGCAGCAGATATAAAATAATGATTTAAACTGCAAGTACCTGGATGAGGTTTGCAGGTGTCTGTTGTTCTCTACAAAGAGAAAAGTTAGAAGCAGACAATATGCATATGAAAGGAGCTCGCAAGTACCTGTGGAGAAGGCTTGCAAGGGTTTGCTAACCTCTGTGAGGAGTGGAATTAGACGCAAATAAGACATGAAGATAACCGCACCAAAAATGTTGAGATAACCCATGAGGGTGGATGAGATAAGGTCGATATGACCAAGTAGCAAGAAAAAATGCCCCATGAACATTATCATGAAGCCCAGATTAATGAATCGACCGTTTAGCTGTCGATATGGCTGGATGGACACGATCAGAATGAATGCCAGAATCCTTTTGGTAGGTTGCATTACCCTGTTCACCTGTGAAAGGAGGGAGAGAGAAAAGGAGGTCTATACTCGGAATGACTAAAGAAGGTTGAATGCTCCCACATGTGTTCTCCGTGGGCCTTATGCATCACTTGCCCGAAAAATCATCCCGAGTATAGTCCTAGTCAAAGCGGGCTGGCCGCGCATCCTCAAGGAGGGCACAAAAGAGAAAAGCAAACGAAAGATCCAGAGAAGGATCGCTAGAAGCAACGCTCTCTTGCCTTGGGCACAAGCTTCACTGATCAACGAGACTTGTTGCGCCAAGAGGCCTAGCTTGTTTGTGTATTGATCAGTGGAGTTGTGAGAACCCGAGAAGGCACGGATCGATGATACCATAGTGTTCAACAATCACAGTTAGGTGATGATCGAAGAGACAAGGCTACGCTTGGTCGCCATTGCTTGTCAAGCAAAGATCATCATGACTGTAATGTATCGTAAGCAAAGCATAGCATAGCTAACATATGGGGCTCCCCTAGCACACACTCTGTGTCAGATGCCGGCCAGGATCCGAAATCTGAAGCCCATTCCCGCGATTGAACTGCTCCCACTACACACATGGGTATACTCCCGCCATGTGTGGTCATAGCGGTGGTGCGACAACAAACTACGGAGGGAACATTTCAGACTCGGTGATATCTCGTTGGCATACTGATCCCTTAGAGAGAGAGAAGAAGAGGAAGGAGCAACACAAGAAGGGAACTGTGTCAGTATAAGATCCCTGATAAAAAGCTTTGTAGAAAAGCAAGAAATGAACACTGAGAAGTGTTTGGTGAAAATGAAAATGTTTGAAGAGAGAGAGCAAGGGTCGAGATAACCCATGAAGCTCGCTGGGAGCTTCGGAGGACTGCGAAGTCCATCGCTTGCTCAGAATAGCCTTCCAAGCACACCTTCGTCGTCGGCATCGAAGCATTCTACGGCTGGGTTGACAACGAGGAGAGGAGGCTCTTCGACTTGGTTTTCTCCCCTTGAGGAGCAAGTAACGCCTGCAACTTCTTTGCCCTTTGAGGTTGCTGGATCAGGGCGTTCTTCTTTAGGAAGCAGGTCATGCATCTTTCCCTGCCGGAGCATCCTTTGCACAAGTTGCCGGAATGCTCGACAGTCTTCAGTTAGGTGACCTGGTTCTTTGTGAAATTCGCATTAAGGTTCTGAACCCCTAGATCTTTGATCATCTGGTCGATAGGGCTTCTTGAAGTTTGCCCTATCTTTCATGATCTGGATTACTTCTTGCATGACCTCGTCGAGATCAGACTCATGCAAGTCGTTGTCCTGCTGCTGTTGAACTGCTGCTGTTTGCAAAGACGGAGCTAGCGGCAACAATGGGTCTTGAGCACGATCACGGCTCGGGAAGGAGTATCGATGGCGATGAATCCTTCTCTCCTTCTTTGATTGAGTTGGGAAGTGATTGTGAGGAGACCTTGGAGGATGCTTGCGAGAGAGATCCTCCTCGGATAAAAGCTTGGAAATGAATCCTGGATTGATCTTTTCGCCTCGGATATATGAGTTGGCAAGAGCAATCAACTCTTGATATGTCCTTGGAGCACGGACAATGACTTCAAATTTGAGAGGCCCTTCACGTAGACCGTGGATAAGAGCGACTCTATACATTTCTTGATCAGTAACTTCGATGTCCAAAATCTCTCTTTGGAATCGATCAAGAAACTGAGACCAAGTTTCATTTCCGGGCTGCTTGATCTCAAAGAGGGCTTCAGGACCGCCCTTTCTCTTGGTTGATGTAGAGAATCTGAGAAGAAACTCCCTTCGAAGATCAAGGAAGGAAGTGATGGAGTGAGGATGGAGGCCATAGAACCAGTCCCTCACTTGCCCATCAAAGGAGGTGACAAGGAGCTTGCACTCGGTTGTATCTGAAAGGGTTTTGAGAGCAACGACTGACTCAAAAGCTTGGAGGTGCTTTACTGGATCTGTCTCTCCAGTGTAGATTGGCAATCGGGGCTCTCTGAAGTTTGCTGGAGTAGTCTCATGGCAAACATTCTCCGCGAATGGTGAAGGTTCTTCTTGTTATCCTACAGCATAGGGATTAAAAGGAGCATAAGCTGCAGCTGCAAAAGAAGCATGAGGATAATAAGGAAAAGTTGTTGTAGGAGGAGCAGGGGCAGGAGCTGAAGGGTAGGGATGACTACCCTGAAAATTGAGAACTCAAGCAAGACTTCCCCGGGCTGCTTCCCGGAAGAAGTTATGGCGAGCAGCGAACTCTTCATCTTGAGTTCGCAAAGGAGCTGCAGGCCCTTGTGGAAAGGTTGGGGTGTAAGGAGGATAGAACGGCGGGCAAGCTTGAGAATAAGCTTGCTGATGCTCCAATGTTGGTGTTGGGTTGATTGGAGCAGCTGGAGCAGCTGGAGCTATTGCTGGATGAGCGTCCAATCGCTGCGTGATTGCAGCAAGAACTTTGTTGATCGCCTGGAACTGTTGAGCATTCTCACGGCGCGTCTGCTCAAGGGCTTCCCAGAGAGGATCTTCATTGGGACTTGGAGCAAGGTTCTCGGCTGATTGATGGTCTGACATGGTTAACTATCGCTTTCACTGCCTGTTCTGATCTGAAGGATTGCGCGTGATCTGGTGGTCCACGCTCACCGCACCAAAACTGTTGATGAGCGAAAACGGCACCGGGGACACAGTTAACACGGAGGGGGTGTTTGGTCTCACAGGCTAGGTGAGGAGGAAGGAGAAGGTTTCGGGGGTAGAGGAGAAGGAAGCTTCGGAGTGCTCGAGTGGTAAGCAAATAGCTTGTCCAAGGAGGGCTACGGGGATAGAGGAGAGGCTGCTGAGAGCTGAGAAGAGCCTTGATCAATAGAGAGGGTTGATCAAGGGAGGAAGAGGAGGTTGACAAGGAGTTGTCGAGCAGACAGTTAATACGACGGTTGCGCTTGCAGGTTAGTTGCCGAGAAGAGCCGAGCTGATCTGAGGGCAAGGCTTGCTGAGCAGAGGAGCAAGGCTTGCGGAGCAGAGAGAAAGGCTTGCTGAGCAGGGAGCAAGGCTTGCTGAGCAGGGAGCAAGGCTTGCTGAGCAGAGGAGCAAGGCTTGCTGAGCAGAGAGCAAGGCTTGTTGAGCAGGGAGAAAGGCTTGCTGGGCAGGGAGCAAGGCTTGCTGAGCAGGGAGCAAGGCTTGCCGAGCAGGGAGCCAGGCTTGCCGTGTAGAGAGGAGAAGAGGGGGTCGCTAGCAGCTGCAACAGCACACTTCGCCCGCCGCGACCTAAATGCCACTCTTGCGACGGGCTTTCCTTTGATTAATAGCGAGAGGTTACAAGCTTACATGTACACGTTCACAATAAATCATTAAAGGGCTACAAAGAGAAGCTGACGGTTAAGAGAGAAGAAATTGCCAGAAAGCAGAGAAGAGAAGCTGCCATAGACTAAGTAAAAGAGGCTGCTAGCTGCTGGAGGACTGGAAAACTGAGTCTACAGAGTCTACTGACAAGCTACAGGTAAGCTGTCGAGGACTGCGCGGACAGGAAATCTGAGTCTGCAGGGTCTTCTGGAAGGCTGATGGAGGACTGCGCGGATAGGAAAACGGAGTCCGCAGGGTCTGCTGTCAAGACTTGTCTCCACCTCTAGTCCTCTTGAATGAGAGGACACAGGGGCTATTTATAGGCCCGAGGAAGATCTTCAAAGAGCGGGGCCCAGTGACGTCAGCATGACGACTTGCGCGGACTCTGCGGACTGGAAATTGGAGTCCGGCAGGTTGACGAAGCAGCAGGCTGTAGGAAGCCGGGAGAGAACGGATGCCACACCCACGGAGTCCGCCCCGGCAGGGCCGGGCCGCCCCCTAGCGGGCGTCCTGGGCGGACTCCGGGTGGAGTCCGCCCGGTAGGCCGGGCCGCCCCCGAGCGGGCGGACTCCGGGGGGAGTCCGCCCGGCTCGCCGGGCCGCCCCCGAGCGGGCGGCCTGGGCGGACTCCTGGGGGAGTCCGCCCGGCAGGCCGGGCCGCCCCCGGGCGGGCGGTCTAGGGGGACTCCGGGGGGAGTCCGCCCGGCAGGCCGGGCCGCCCCCGAGCTGGCGGCCTGGGCAGACTCCGGGGGGAGTCCGCCCGGCTGGCCGGGTCGCCCCCGAGCGGGCAGCCTGGGCGGACTCCGGGTGGAGTCCGCCCGGCAGAAGACGGGGCCGCCCCCTAGCGGGCGGCCTGGGCGGACTTCGGGGGGAGTTCGCCCGGCTGGCGGGCAAAGGCCGCCCCGGGTTGGCGGTGATGCTTAAGATCACTGCAGTGAACCGGTCGCACAAGTAATTTAAAATGGGAGTTTTCCCAAGTATCGATCTCACAAGGAATACAGTAAGGTGGAGTTAGTTTCGAGGAGGACTTGAGATTGAAGTCCTCAGGTCGGAGCTAACTAAGGGGTGTTTGGATTGTTGCGATAAAAAGAAAGTAAAAATCTAACAACTACTCCTATACAACGCCTCTATGCGATGCTTTGCCAGGCGGGATGGAAGACTAGTCGGCCGCTATGCACCGAATCGCTAGGCGGATGGACGAGTAGGCTTGCGGATGAGGTGGTGAGAATGGCGGAATGAGGGTCGTAAGCACCTCTTCCCTACGCACGCCACTAGCAATTGCTAGTGCGGCAAGGGTGGATGGATGGTGGATGGAATATAAGGCGCAACTCAAGCAACTTAGGCAGTAATATGAAATAGGAATCACATAGACATGAAACACATAACATAAACAACCACAGTGCACTTCATCAATATAAATAGGTTTAAAAACACCAATATTCAATAAGAAAGCAAGAACAAGTCAAGAGATGGACCGAATCTGAAGCCTTGCTGAGGATTCACAGTTGGAATCGTCGGGTTGTCATTCCGCGTCCAAGCTCGGTCCTCAACTGCGTCCGGGATAGAGAAGGGCTGTCACCACCTTCCAATGGACCGTCTTCTTCATGTTACGATAGAGGACGAAGTTTTCTAGCTTTCCTTTGCTTGATGGCTATGGCGTCAAACCCTATTTGAAGCTCACAGATGAAGGAGAAGGCCGAGAGGAAGCTCCGACATGGATTTGGCGGTGAAAGCTTGCCCGTAGCACCTCCCTAGGGTGGAAGATGAAGGGAAACGATGGAGAAGGCGGAAAACGGCGGAGAAATGTCGAGCTCCGGATCCTCCCCCGAATTAGGGCGAGACCTGCACTATTTATACAAAGCAGAAATGAACAATGCGCACGATCACAGGCGCACGACCAGTGGTCCTGCGCACTATGTCCGATGCTCGTGCGCACTGGCATGGAAGATCAGGAAGAAGAACTGGGATACCGCGCACGAGTAGTGGCGCACGACCAGTGGTCATGCGCACTAAGTCCAATGGTCGTGTGATTACCCCAGACAGGACTACAGAAAAGAGGAATCAATGCACACGATCAGTGGAGCACGACCGGTGGTCGTGCGCATTATGTCCAGTGGTCGTGCGCTTACCCCAGGCTGATTCTGGAAAACGTAGAGTAGTGCGCACGATCAGGGGTGCACGACCAGTGGTCGTGCGCATTATATCCCATGATCGTGCGTAGTATTCCTGTTTCACAACCATCCCGGAACACGCACACGACCCCTGTACCGATAGGAAAAACAAATCACTAATCTGTACAGACATTCCAGACAATCAAAAAAGGGAGTACAAACTATAAAAATAACAAAATACATAACCACGGGCATAAATGTGCACTTACTATGGAAATAAAGATTAGATGAAATAGGAACGATAAAGAACTAAAAGTGAAGTGCAACCGTGTGAAAACTAGCCCAGATGAGTCCGAAAATAGGTATATAAAGTGGACTCATCAGGCGGCCTAGCAGGCAGAGGCCGCCTCTGGTGGGCGGCCTCGACGGACGGCGGCAGGAGGCCGCCGCCCCTCGAGCGGCAGGGAGGCCGGAGCCCCTTGGGCGGACTGGGAGGCCGCCCCTTGTGGTGCTGTTGGAATACTCCTGCAAGGAAAAGCATTGCACGGTTAGCGGGCCTAACCGCATGGCCTGTGAGGGTGAGCTATGGGAACAGCCCGCCGTCCCGTAGGGCACGCGGGTGCAAGGGGACCTAGACAGACAGGGAAAACTGTCCGCCTACGCTGGGGCTTGTCGCGATCAAAAGGGAGAATCTAAGGAGCGTGACTAGCCAGCTGGCTACCTTTGGAAGGATCGCCGATTTCTGGGTTAACACTCTCGGTTTGGCCATCCGTCTGCGGGTGAAAGGCTGTGTTGAACTTTAGCTTAGTTCCCAACAGAATATGCACCAACCTCCAGTCATTTGACGTCAAGCATCCATCTCGATCACTAATAATACTGCGGGACACACCATGCAACCGTATAATATTCTCCACATAGAGTTTGGCCAACCTTTCCATCGGGTCTTCCTTCCTGATCGGGATGAAGTGCGACACCTTTGTCAACCTATCTACGACCACCCAGATGGCGTCGTTTCCCCTCTGTGACTTCGGCAAACCATGCACAAAATCCATAGATATGTCGTCAAACTTCCATTCCGGGATAGGCAATGACTTTAGAAAACCTCCGGGCTTCTGGCACTCTGCCTTCACCAAGGCACAAGTTTGGCACTTAGCCAGATAGAGTGCTACATCCTTCTTCAATCCTGGACATCAAAATAATTTCTTCATGTCTCTATAGATCTTCGTGCTTCCTGGGTGGATTGAGTACCTGGTATGATGAGCCTCGTACATCAACTCCTCCCGAAGATTATCCGCACTAGGAACGCATAGGCGACCATCCTTCCTTAGCAACCCATCCTCAACAGCAAACTGGGAATTTGACCCATCCAATGATTCATCCAGGATTTACTTCATGCCGTTATCCTGAATCAAAGCCCGCCGAACTCTATCAGATAGGTCATACTGCACTTCGGTCCAAAACAGTTTCGCCTCAGTACTAGACTTCTTGTCGACGCAAGATATCTCCAAAGCCTCCAACTCATGGACCAATCTCTCATCATGTACCGATAACAAGTTGGCATGTGCAGGAACCTTACGACTCAACGCATCCGCCACTACATTACCTTTCCCTGGCACATAATGTATCTTGAAGGTGTAGTCCCCTAGGAACTCCATCCACCTCCTCTGCCTCATGTTCAGATCCTTTTGATCTAACAGGTACTTCAAGCTCTTATGATTGGTGTGTATATCGACTTTCACACCGTACAGATAGTGCCTCCACAGCTTTAAAGCAAATATCACGGCCGCTAACTCCAAGTAATGGACCAGATAAGTTCTCTCGTTGGCCTTCAATTGTCGTGAACCGTAGGCTATCACACTCCAATGCTGTAGCAGAACAATGCCCAAACCACTGCCAAAGCATCACTATAGATTTCGAACTTTTTGGTTCCACTTGGGGAAACATAAAATAAGCGTTGTGGTTAACTGCCTCATCAACTCTTCAAAAGCCTGTTGGCACTCTGAAGTCCACAAAAACTTCTGATTCTTCCTAGTCATTGTCGTGAGTGGTAGCGCTATCCGTGAGATGTTCTCTACGAAGCTCCTGTAGAAGCCAGCAAGCCCCAAAAAGCTCCGGACCTCCGCCACTGTAGTCAAAGCAGGCCACTCCCGTATCGCCACTATCTTCGCCGGATCCACATCTATCCCTTCTCCACTAACAATATGACCAAGGAACGCTATCAAGGATAACCAGAACTCACACTTGGAGAACTTAGCATACAACTGGTTTCTCCTCAACATCTCAACACCATGTGTAGGTGATTGTAGTGATCCTCTTCACACTACGAGTACACCAAGATATCGTCGATAAATACTATCACAAAACGGTCCAGGTACACTCTGAACGGCCTGTTCATCAGATCCATAAACACGGATGGCGCATTGGTCAAACCAAATAGGCATCACCGTGAACTCGTAATGCCCAAACCGCGTACTGAATGCAGTCTTTGGGATGTCTCTCTCCCTTATCCTCAATTGGTAGTAACCAGACTTCAGACCTAACTTCGAATATACCGTTGACCCAACCAACTGATCAAATAGATCGTCAATTCTCGGAATCGGATACTTATTCTTTTCCGTAAGCTTGTTCAATTCCCGGTAGTCGATACAAAGCCGCGAGCTCCCATCTTTCTTCTTAACGAAGAGAACCGGTGCGCTCCAAGGCGACGAACTTGGACGCACATAACCTTGCTCCAACAACTCTTGCAGTTGCACCTTCAACTCCGCCATCTCTTTTGGCGCTATCCGATAGGGGGAGCGTGACACCGGTTTGGCACCCGCTACCAAATCAATAGTAAAGTCTATCTCCCGCTGAGGAGGAGCTCATGGGAGATCATCTGGGAACACGTCAGGATACTCGGACACAATTGGGATACTGTCCAGACTAGGCCTATGCGTCAAAGTCTGTACTAGAGTGAGAAATAGCTCTGCCCCAGACCGAACTGCCTTGATCACCTGAAGGGCTGACATCAAAACTTTCTCTGACCCCTTCATGCCCGCAAACGTAGTCTCCCGTTCAGAATTTAATCCCAACTTAACCTCCTTTCGGTTGCAATCAATGTAAGCTCGCTTCTCCGAGAGCCAATCCATACCAAATATTACATCGAACTCTACTAACGGTAGAATCAACGCTCGCAAATCAAACTCCTGATCCCCAATCCGAATCTTTACTACACAGACCTTATCCGCGCGCATTGAGCACCCATTGGGCAACAACACATCCAACTTGTCTTTTGCCATCGAGGGAGGGACCCAGATGCGCGTCACAAATCGTTCGGACAAGAAGGAATACGAAGCTCCCGTATCAAACAAGATCTTGCCGGACAATCGAGAATTAATACAAATCCTAGCAACAACAGAAGTAAGCTAACACATAAAAGAGGTAACAACTACAAAAGTTAATCTGCTATAAAATAACTCATACCCGTCACCACGTCAGCTTGCTTTATGTCCTCTTGCAGACCAAGATTATAAACTCTAGGATGGACTGGAGCATGATGGGATGCAGTTGACTCCACTGCCTTCCCTTTCTCCTCATAAGTCGCTCCAGACTTCCTCTCGTACTTTTCACGTCCGCTCCAACACTCACGAGCAAAATGCCCCGTCTTCCCACAGTTGTAGCAAGCTCCTGGGACTCAACTAGTGGTTGCCCCTGACGCACCAAATGAAGGGGCTGAGTTCGAAGTCCTCTGCTTCTTGTTCCATCTGCGGAATCCTGACTTTGCATTAGGCACTTTGAACTCTGCCTTCTTTTCTCCTGAGTCCTTCTTCTCTTCCACCCTCTTCACAACCTTTTCCAAAGACCAGGCCGAGTTGACCAAGGCTAGGAAGCCCTGCGCCTTAGGCCCAGCAAGGAGTAACTATAGGTCGCCATGAAGACCCTCATAAAATCGGTTGGTCTTCCTCTCCTCTTCCATAAACATAGCCACAGCATACCGACCCAACCGTGTAAACTCATGGAGGTACTCGTCCACGCTTCTGGATCCCGGAGTCAACCCAAGATATTGGTTCTCCATCTCAAGCTTCTGAGCAAACGGTAGATATCTGGCCAGGAACAATCTTGAAAATTCCTCCATAGGCACATCAGCAAGCTGCCTACCTACTAAGAGATGAAACTACAACTCATGCCACCACATCCTCGCTTCACACGCCAAAAGAAAGGTCGCTATGGTGGTCTTCTGCCACTCCTTAGTTAACGTGGCTGTCAAAACCCTCTTTATCGTAGAGAGCCAGTCCTCAGCTTGTGCTGGCGTTCCAGTCCCGTCAAATACTGGAGGATTAAAGACCATTACATGCTTGAGCTGCTTCTCCGTAGCTCTCCTCAGCTCTACCAGATCAACTACTGCGCGCTCCACCACTCTCGGCTCTGCCTCCCTAACTGTTTCTTGCTCCAATACAGGAGGTGCGTGGTGCATTTGCCCTACAGGTTGAGCATTAATCATCACAAACACGGCTTCAGCCACCATCCTTATGGTTTCTGCTGAAGGAGGTGTAGTATGCATGTCTCTCGGTGCACTAATTTTT
This sequence comes from Platanthera guangdongensis, assembly GCA_039583875.1. NCBI lineage: Eukaryota > Viridiplantae > Streptophyta > Magnoliopsida > Asparagales > Orchidaceae > Platanthera > Platanthera guangdongensis. Next base: position 119,005,222 of record CM077158.1, on the reverse strand, counting down.
GCCGATTGCGGACGCTCTGATTGACTAGCACCGCTCCTAGCTGCCTATATAAGCAAAGACACACGATTAGACGACAACCAAATTGCTAAAAGCAATCATTAGAACACTCAGATTCCACAAAACAAGTGTACATTTTCCATTCCTAAGTGGACATTCATGGGTTCTTTTTGATGTTATAATGATGACGCACACATATGCTCACCACCCCTTAAAAGAATTCGCCCACGAATTCATTTAAGCCTGACCGTAACCAGAAGTCTGATACCAAATTGTAACACCCCCATCCGTCACATGGCTTATAACAGAAGGTCCAGCTGGAACCTGATGCCATATACCACAGACAGTCGGAAGGGTTACATAAGAATATCCAAATTATCTAATTAAGACTACTCGTCCTGCACAGAACATTCTAGAGGAAGCTTTTTAAAAGTGGAAAGAACCCAAACTGAATAATAAATTTACATGAATGTCCACAAACACTACCACTGGAATGAAATAACAATACACTGAAAGAAACATGGCCATATGGCCTTACAATAGTTCACTTATCAAATAGTGACTTACATACATCAGCTCGCAGGCCGGCCACACATGACAAAATGAAAACAAATATTCGCTAAGGCCTTCGAGGTCCAGCACGATAACATGGGATCCAACCTGCTATTTTGCACTCGGCTCTGCAGCACCTGCAAGCAACATTCCACCACATGGTGACAAACAAGCAATGGTCAGCTAAAGCCGACAAAATAATAACGACCCCATCCCTTTCTCGGGATAGCGGTGCTCCTTCCCTGCATATCATCAGCCCAGCTAAATAATTATGTAAAACATACTTCGCCACAGGTGTAGGCTCGCACGGCCAAACACCCCGTGTACTCAGAGCACATTAACGGTGAATCCTGACACTTCAGCGTCTTCACCACCACCCATAGGATGGCAACAACATGAGCATTTCAGCCTTCCTGACCACTGTCAAAGACTCCCGACTATGCCAACGACCAGTCCCCTTTTCAGGTCTCTCGAACCGAATCACATAGCCCAGGTCCAATTCCACTTGCTCGTTGCTCAACCGCGTAGTTCACCTTAAGACGTATGCATGGGCCAAGCTTCTCTAGTATCCTAATATTTCCAAACAATCACATAACCCAGTTATGTTCAAGGTCGGTTCTCAGACCGCCAAGTTAGCAGAACAACGATTCCGCTCAGTTTTCCGGGTGCGCCTTGGAGCTAACCTCCAAGGATCCCTGCTGCAATATACCGCGTAGAAACCCGAAAACCGAAAGCACAGAGTCTTCTCCGACAAATCATAACAAATGCAACATCACCGATCCAGACCAACATGTCCGGGTAGGCTTCACACACAATGCCTATGCCCGTACTTCGATTCTGGACTCTACATGCAACACAAGGGGACTATTCCCGTCAACCCCAAGGAATAACGCACACTCACCGCACACTCGCGCTTGCGGGTTTCCCTATGCAAAAAGTAAGAGCTTAACAAGCTCAAGTGTAGAATTGTTACCCTTGTAGTCCTCTTTTGAGCCATGGAAAAACTACATGGATAGAAGTCTTCGAAACGAACTTTCCTCCACGGATCTGATCTCAGATCTCAAAACGATTCTCCGATGCTCCGCTGTCGGCCGGAATCCTCCTCCTTCTTCCTCCTTGCTCTAACTCCTTGGAAAGAGAAAGCTTTGGAGAGAAATGAAGGATTCAACTCCCATTCACGGCCTTAACAGAGCAGCAAACCATCTGGGTCGTTGGATCTTAATTAAAGAAAACGAACGGCTCCGATCTGCATAAAAATCAACAGACCTGGGCCGAACATGGCTTGGCACACGGTCGTGTCCCAGGCCGTGTGCCTCGATCCAGGAAAGATCGTCGAACACAGAGACTCGCAGGGGCTCAGACACTCCCGTGTCTCACTCGACATGCCCGTGTCTGGTCCTCGACACGCCCGCGTCCGGGGGCATGTCACACATAACCGCCACGCCAACCGACACGACCCGGCTGAACATGGTTACTGACACGGGTTGGCACACGCTCGTGTCAAATGACACGCCCTTGTCATTAAGCTGTGTTCCTCTCGGGATGAAAACGGCAAAAACACCAGCCAGACATGGCCTTGGACACACCCGTGTCCTAGGCCGTGTACCCCTATACAGGCACCAAAATCCCTTTTAACGCGACCATCTCAAATACAATTTTCGGGGCGTTACACACAGGACTATACAATGCAATCCCTCATTGTGTGCTCCAAGGTGTTGACTCATGTGTAGCCTCTCTATTGGGATACACTTCATATTCAAGCTCTAGGACTAAGTGAAAAGACTTGATGCTGGTTTCACCTTAGAAGAAGAAAAACCTGTCAAGAAAATTTTCCTAAGTAAAGTACTCGAGAAGTTCTTTACTTACTCGAGTAAGTTACTGGGTTCATACTCGAGTAATAATACTCCTACTCGAGTAGCTAAGATATATCCCGAGTAAAACTTATGGCTCTCGAGTAGTTAAGACAACTACTCGAGTAATTTCTTTTCTCCTCTCGGATTTTACAGAAATTCTCTTCTCAAAATTTTGTAAGTTAAATACTCGAGTAGTACTCGAGTAGTTTTATCCTCTGTCTTGAGTAGTTAATTTTTGACTCTCGTGTAGTTCTCATTTACTCAAGTAATCTAAGTCATGTACTTGAGTAGTTCATTTACTACTCTAGTAGTCAAGCGTTTATACTCGTGTAGTCCATTATTCCATTCCAGAAAATTTCTCTAAGTGAATTACTCGAGTAGTCATCTCCATATACTCGAGTAGTTCTATTCGTCTCGAGTAGTTCAACTTCTATACTCGAGTAGTGTTGTTTTCCAGTTCCAGAAATTTTCCAAGTCTTTGTCTCGAGTAGTTTCATATATACTCGAGTAGTTCATTCAGATATACTCGAGTAGTATATCTTATACTCAAGTAATCTTCTCCACCTCTCGAGCAAGTACAAAAGTACTCGAGTATGTTATTTTTGTTACTCGAGTAACTGATTCCTTTTCTTCTTATTTACTCGAGTAGTTGACTCCATGTATTGGAGTAATTATCTCATTCCCTCTTGAGTAGTTTTTCTTATATACTCGAGTATTCATCTTCTACCTACTGGAGTAGTGCTGCATGTACTCGAGTAGTCTTTTACATCTCGAGTATTTTACTTCGACTTTTCTGAAAATTCATTAAGTCCAGAATAACGGTTTTCTTAATGAACTTTGACATGATTGGTCCACGTGTCGCTCATAGTGACTCAATTATGTCTAATCTTTTCTTAGTCTTGTCTAAACCGACAAACCCTAAGAATTCTAAGAAGATCATTTTTTAAGAAGTTTTGCAGCCGTACTCTCTCAAGCTTTTTGTCTCCTCTCTCTCTCTCTCTCTCTCTCTCTCTCTCCAAGAAACGAAATCCGCCGCCGGTGTCGTTGCTGATTCCCGACCAGCTAGGGTTTCATCTTTTGAGGATTCAGATCCAGAAGGGTTTCCAGATCAAGATTTGGTCAACTCCTCAATCTTTCGATTCTATCGAACGTGTGAAGCTAAGAAGGTTCAGATACATTCTTCTCGAGATTTCTCTTCATCATTCTGATAAAGCCGCAAAGCCTAGAAGAAGAAATTTTTGGTCGATTGTTGCAGATCTGAACAAGGGATCACTGTTTGTATTTATATACAAAATTTATTTCATTCTTGTAGGAGAAATTTCTTCGAGTGTAGGAGCTTTTGTCTCCGAGTTTGTAGGAAGCTTTATCTTTCGAGTGTAGATCCGTTTTGTGGATCGAGATTGTAGGAACATTGTTCAGAGGGTAGGATTGATTTTCAATCCGAGATAGTGGAGTAGCTGAGTCTAGTGTATTGCTAGACCGGTGAGGGAAAGTGGATGTACCGAAGGTTGGGGAACCACTATAAATCTTGCCTCGTCTGTGTTTGATTGGTAGATAGATCTGTCCTTCGGTTTGTAATTTTTTATTCCGCAAAAATACGCACAATTCACCTATTCACCCCCTCTAGGTGATTTAGGTAGGCAACTATAAACTTTCAATTGGTATCAGAGGGAGGTTGATCGTTAAAAGCTTAACTCCTTGATCAGATCCTTCAATAGTTGTCTTTTGAGATCTACCAAAGATGGACAAGGCTAAAGATTTTCCCAAGCTTCCTTTATGTACCAAAAATAATTTTCCCATGTGGAAAGAGAGAATCAAATTCTTTATGGAAGCCGTGGATCCAAGTATCTTCATGTTAGTTGAAGAAGGTCCTTACATTCCCATGACCGTGTCCACTATAGATCCAACTAAGAAAATCCCAAAGAAACTTATGGATCTATATAAGGATGAGATTGCACTTGTTTCCTTGGATAAAAAGGCAAAAACTATTATAGCAAGTGCAGTCAATGATTCAATGCTGCAAAACCTGATTCACTACCAATCTGCAAAGGAGATGTGGCAGTCACTAGTCACCTTAATGGAAGGCACAGAAGAAGTGAGGGATGATAGAAGATCCCTTCTTAATCAGAAGTGTGAAACTTTTCAACAAGGAAACAAAGATACCATTGTTGACACCTTTGAGAATTTCTTCAAGATAGTGAATGGGCTAAGGGTCTATGGAAGAGTCTTCACTAATGGAGAATTAAACGATAAGTTCTTGAGATCCCTAACTAAGGAATGGGATAACAAGGTCTGTATCATAAGGGAGTTTGGAAAACTGGCCGAGCCAGATCCTCAGAATCTCTTCGGGAAGCTTATGTCATATGAGCTTCAACTCAACACTAGAAAGGCTGAAGAAGAGAAGAGCAGGTCTGCATTCAAAGAGAAGTTTGTTGCTTTAAAGGCAGACACATCTAAGCAGAGAAAGGTTGTTTCTCCTACACCAGCACAAGAAGTTAGTGAAGAAGATACCTCAAAGCCAAGCACCTCAGGCTCTAAACTATCAGAAGGAGAGTTCTCACTACTCTCTCGACAGTTCAAGAAATTCTAGATCAAGAAGAAGCAATGGAAAGGCAAGGATGCCTCCTATAGAAGATCACGACACGATGGTGATCATCAACATAAAGGCTCAAGCAGCCATGACAGGTACAATTTTAAACAGAACAAACATGTTTCCACTGACATTATTTATTGTTGTTGTAATAAGCCAGTACACGTCATCACTGACTGCCCTCACAAGAAGAAGGAGGGTGGTAGAAGAGAGGAAAACAAGTCCACGTACAACAAGAAGAGGACAGAGAAGAGCTTGATGGCCAAAAAGGGCAAGACTCTTAGTGACTCTGACTCATCTGAGTCGAGTGTAGACGAAGAATCCTATTTTGGGCTCATGGCTCAAACTTATGATGAACAAGAGCCCCACTTCACTGGGAAGGTAAACTCTCACACTCCTCTTTCTGATTCTGAAGTTTTTGAACATGATTGTGAGGATAGCTCTTCTGACGATGAGTCAGAACTCATGGCCCAATATAAGGAGTTAATCATGGCTTACGACAAATGTCGTCGAGTCGTGAAAAATCAGGCTAAAGAGATAAAGTATCTCAAAACTGAAGAGAGCATCTTGAGAGAGAAAGTCTCAATGACTGACTCGCTCGAAGAGAACTTCAATAATACTATTGAAGAATATAACAAAGCTCTTGAGCACCTCGACCTTAAAGAGAAAATCATCAAAGAGCTGGAAGCCCAACTTGCTGCTGAAAATAAACTAGTTGAAAGTTTCTCGAAGCCCAAGATAGTTCTTCCATTCGTTGCTGAATTCTCAGCCAAGGCCAAGGGTGCTGGACTAGGCCATGAAGAAGCTCCGAGCAAATCTTCTAGGAGGAATAAGGCCCACCGAGAATAAGGCCGCCAAAAAGGCCTTATCCAAAAAGAAGGGGAAATCCCCTCAAGATCAGACCTCATTCAAAAAGGTTATATTTACTTCAAACGAGTTTGATCTCGACTCATCATACAGACACTTTGCAAGGACTACTTATGTAGAGCCAAAGTCCCGTTATCGAGGATGGACTCGCCCCAGAAACTTTGGCGAAAGTATCTTTAAGGAAACTTATGAAGAAGTGATTCTTCAGAGCTTTGGCCCTTTGAATCACGGCCATAACTTCAAGAAGGCGCCAAAGACAAAGCCTATTGTAGAAAAGCCATTGAAGGAGAAGAAAACATGTGATCGTCATCATCATGAAGCTTCTTCCTCCAAGAATGCTACCCCTGCTAGACCACAATTCCAAAAGGTCAAGCAGGAGAACATAAGGCAAAGATACAACAGATTTGACTGTTGGTGTTGTGGCAGAATTGGTCACTTTGCCATTGATTGCTGGTTTAATCCCGAAAATGCTGCAACCCCATATCTTGGAAATATGAGGAAGACCACTCATAATGATAATATTCGTAGTGGGAGTGTCCTAACCCGAGACCAAGGACCCAAATGTATTTGGGTTCCTAAGGTAAACTGATTGTGATTATAGGTATGTCCAAAGGCCACCAAAACGCCAATCTGTTATTTGGACAGTGGATGCTCTCGGCATATGACCGGGACAAGAAGCCTAATTCAGAACTTTGCTCCAGTCGTGAACGGACCGAAGGTCATCTTTGGAGGTTCAGACCGTGGAATCACTAAAGGCTAAGGTATGATTACGAACGATAATGTACCATTCTCAGATGTGGCTTACGTTGAAGGTTTGGAACATAACCTTATAAGCATAAGCCAACTCTACGATAAAGGATACATAGTTAAGTTTCACGCTGATAAGTGCTTGATAAAATCTGTCGACAATATGGAAACGATTTTATCCGGCACTCGAAGCAGAAATATATTTTGCTTGAATTTCATTTGTATAGATTCTTCGACACCAGTGTGCTTTTTAACAAAAGATAGTGCGTCTCTTGGTGACCAATGGCACAAGAGACTAGCACATATTAATTTCAAAACTATTAATAAATTATTTTCAATGAACTTAGTACGTGATGCCCCAAATGTCAAGTACGTCAAAGATAGACCTTGTCATGCATGTGTAAAAGGCAAGCAAACAAGGGCTACCTTTAAAAGCGTTATTGGCAAGGATTCTAATAGATGTCTTCATCTACTGCATATGGACTTATTTGCTCCACTGCAAATTAGAGGTTTGGGAGGTAAGGATTATTCATTAGTAATTGTTGATGATTACTCGCGCTTTGCGTGGGTGTTCTTTCTGAAACACAAGTCAGATACCTTCGACATCTTTACTAATTTTGTCAATCAAGTTCAGAATGAGTACAACTGCTCCATAGTCAAAATCAGAAGTGATAATGGAACAGAATTCAAGTCTGGGGCCGTGACAGAATTTTTTGAAAGCTTAGGTATCTTTCATGAGTTTACCTCTCCTCGTACTTCTCAACAGAACGGAGTGGCCGAGAGAAGGAATAGAACGCTCATAGAGGCCTGCAGGATCATGTTGAGTGATGCTTCACTTCCGGAGTAGTTTTGGGCTGAAGCCATCAACACTGCACGCCATGTGCAAAATCGAGCCCTCATAAACAAAAACCACGATAAGACACCTTACGAACTTCTGAAGGGCAGGAAACCGACAGTCTCATACTTTAGAATCTTTGGCTGTAAATGCTTCGTGCTCAACAATGGCAAGTATCATACTACTAAGTTTAGCGAAAAGTATTTTGAAGGTATTTTTGTAGGTTATAGTAGCCATAGTAAGGCATACAGGTTCTTTAATAGAAAAACCCTATTCATGGAAGAATCGATACATATTGTATTTGATGAGATGAGTTTGCTGCAAAAACAACTCTTCTAGTGTGCTTATTGAAGATGCAGGTGCAAAGCTGAAAGAAATTAGCTTGGATGAACCGTCCAAAGATAAAGGTGAAAAGTTCATCAGGATCACCAGCCCAACCCCTATTGGAGATGCTGATGATCAGGATGAAGAAGTCATCCAAGATGAAGAAGTCACTCCGGTGATAGAAGATAATCTAGATGCAAGGATTCTAGAGCTCAGACATATAAAGGATCACCCCATGGACCAGATCATAGGAGATCCCCAGGATGGTATCAGAACTCGAAGAGGTACAACTAATGAGAATCTATTTCTAAGTTTTCTCTCATAGGTTGAACCAAAGAAGTTTGAAGAAGCAAACTCAGACGCATCGTGGATAATGGCGATGGAAGAAGAACTAAACCAGTTCAAGCGATGCAAAGTATGGAAGCTTGTTCCAAGACCTAATGGTAAGAACGTCATTGAGATGAAATGGGTCTACAGGGAAAAAATGGACGAGGATGGAACGATAGTAAAGAATAAAGCCAGACTTGTTGTAAAAGGCGATCATCAAGAAGAAGGAATCGACTTCGACCAAACATACGCACCAGTAGCAAGGCTGGAGGCCATAAGGTTATTCCTAGCATATGTTGCTCTCAAAGGCTTCACTGTCTACCAGATGGAAGTGAAGTCTGCCTTCCTTAATGGTGACATAAAGGAAGAGGTGTATGTGGAACAACCTCCAGGTTTCGTTGAATCTAACTTTCCTGATTATGTTTACTTACTGCATTAAGCGTTATATGGTCTGAAACAAGCTCCTCGAGCTTGGTATGAGACGTTGTCTAGCTTTCTACTTGAGAACAAGTTCATAAGGGGAAAGATAAACAAGACATTATTTTCTTAGCGAAATTAAAGGCAAGATTTTGCTAGTGCAAATCTATGTCGACGATATTATTTTTGGCTCTACTGATGACAACCTCTGCAAGAAGTTTTCAAAACTTATGCAAGGGAAGTTTGAAATGAGTCGTATGGGCGAGCTGAAGTATTTCTTAGGGCTTCAAGTGAAACAGTCTGAAGATGAAATTTTCATCTCACAGACCAAGTTCACCAAAGAGCTAATTAAGAAATTCGAAATGGAGAACGCAACCTCGATGAGGACTCCACTGGGTTCAACTATGTCTCTGGATAAGGATGAATAAGGGAAACCTTTTGATGAAACCAAGTACAGAAGCATTATTGGATCCTTGCTCTACCTTTCTGCAAGTAGACCTGACATAATGTTCTCAACACATGTATGTGTTAGATTTCAGGAGAACTCCAAGGAATCTCACTACGGTGGTGCAAAGCGGATTCTGAGATACCTTAAAGGTACAACAAATCTTATCTTATGGTACCCAAGAAGTAATGACAGTGAATTAATAGGCTTTTCAGATAAACATTTTGCAGGGAGCAAAGACGACAGGAAAAGCATTTCCCGTACATGTCAATTCTTTGGAAGAAGACTTATCTCCTGGAGTATCAAGAAGTAAAACTGTGTGGCAATCTCAACGACTGAGTCAGAGTACATCTCTGCAGGAAGTTGTTGTGTACAGTTACTCTAGATAAAGAATCAGTTTGATGACTACAACATGAAGTTTGAAAAGATTCCATTGTTTTGCGACTCTTCCAACGCAATAGCAATAGCCAACAACCCAGTCTCGCACAGCCGGACAAAGCATATAGAGCTACGGTATCACTTCATCCGGGAGCATGTGGAGCATGGGGACATAGAACATGAATATGTCTCTACAGATAGGCAAATTGCTGACATTTTTATGAAGCCGCTAGACGAGACCAAGTTCTCCTTCTTCAAAATAGAACTTGGGATGCTCAACAAAGAAGACTAGAGAATATGGATTTTCAAGAAGGCTCAAGGTTCATAGGTTAGTTAAAAATTGGATTTTTACAAAATTTTAACTCCTTGACTCTAGTAAGATACAACCTACTCGAGTAAGAATATGACCTACTCGAGTAGTAGAATGACATACTCGAGTAGTCTACTTGACCTACTCGAGTAGTTGAATGACATAATCGAGTAGCCTACTTGACCAACTCAACTAGCAGACAAACATACTCGAGTAGTCAAGTTCACATACTCGAGCACCTCACTGACCTACTCGAGTACTTCCATACATCTACTCGAGTAATTCCAGACTTATCTACTCAAGAAATTTCCTCACTCGTGTATATGTCGAATCATTTGTTTTTCAAATTTTCTTATGTGCAAACCAAGGCTTATACCACCTCTTCTTTGGTTTATTTCCTTCACTTTCATTTATTAGACCTAAAACTAGGGTTATATAAATACGAAAATCCGGAAATATCCTTCACGAAATCATCTCCGCTCTCTCGAGTACCCGACTGCCTCTTCGCATTCCTCCATCAGTTGCAAAGCATTAGAGCACACCATTACTAGTGTTGGTCAAGTCATGGACCAATGTCTGACTCTTGCTAATAATCAGATGGAATTGGACAAACGAGCTGAAGCTACTAAGATGAAAATCTGTGAAGAGGTTGGAACTTTCAAAGATGATGCCATCTCTAACCTATTTGTTGAAGTCAGAAAGGGGGAGAAATTGGTGAAAGTGTATTTAGAACAATCCTGCTACTCCTCCAAGACCTCCCAAGTATTATCCAAACTCTTACAGCTATCAAAGAAGACAACTAGAGAAACAGGACAGACAACATCATCAGAACTAGCCAAAAGGACTTATGAGTTGTGGAAATGATTTTTGTTGATAATGACATTTCTGGATAATCACACTTATATAATTCTAAGTTTTTAATCTTATTATCCTTTTCATAGTCTTTTGCTTGCTTACACTGCTTTATATACTTAGCATTCTTTTTATGTCCATAATTCACCTTAGTGTAAAGGGTTCTGACTTCTACAAATAGGGGGAGATTGTTGGGTATTGTCGCCACACTAACCCAGATTTGATGAAGTCACCCTTGAACTAAGATGAATTAAGTTGTATTTGATGCTTGGTTTGAGTTATGTGTTTGCAGGAATCTTATGGGAAGTGTCGACCAATGTCAGTCTACAATGGGTCACCAAACACAGGACCATACAATGTAGTCCCTCATTGTGTGCTCCAAGATGTTTACTCATGTGCAGCCTCTCTATTGGGATACACTTCATATTCAAGCTCTAGGACTAAGTGAAAAGACTTGATGCTGGTTTCACCTTAGAAAAAGAAAAATCTGTCAATAAAATTTTCATATGTTAAGTACTCGAGTAGTTCTTTACTTACCCAAGTAAGTTACTGGGTTCATACTCGAGTAATAATACTCCTACTCGAGAAGCTAAGATATATCCCGAGTTGTCAATTATGGCTCTCGAGTAGTTAAGAAAACTACTCGAGTAGTTTCTTTTCTCCTCCGGGTTTTACAAAATTCTCTTCTCAAAATTTTCTAAGTTAAATACTCGAGTAGTACTGTATAGTACTTGAGTAGTTTTATCCTCTATCTCGAGTAGTTAAATTCTGACTCTCGTGTAGTTCTCATTTACTCGAGTAATCTAAGTCATGTACTCGAGTAGTTCATTTACTACTCGAGTAGTCCAGTGTTTATACTCGTGTAGTCCATTATTCTATTCCAAAAAATTTCTCTAAGTGAATTACTCGAGTAGTCATCTCCATATACTCGAGTAGTTCTATTTGTCTCAAGTAGTTCAACTTCAATACTTGAGTAGTGTTGATTTCAAGTTCCAGAAATTTTCTAATTCTTTGTCTCGAGTAGTTTCTTATATACTCGAGTAGTTCATTCAGATATACTCGATGAGTATATCTTATACTCAGAAAATCTTCTCCACCTCTCGAGCAAGTACTAAAGTACTCGAGTATGTTATTCTTGTTACTCGAGTAGGTGATTCATTTTCTTCTTATTTACTCAAGAAGTTGACTCCATGTACTTGAGTAATTATCTCATTCCCTCTCGAGTAGTTTTTCTTATATACTCGAGTAGTCATCTTCTACCTACTCGAGTAGTGCTGCATGTACTCGAGTAGTCTTTTACATCTCGGGTATTTTACTTCGACTTTTCCGAAAATTCATTAAGTCGAGAATAACGGTTTTCTTACTGAACTTTGACATGATTGGTCCTCGTGTCTCTCATAGTGACTCAATTATGTCTAATCTTTTCTGATCCTATAAATAGTCTTCTCTAAACCGACAAACCCTAAGAATTTTAAGATGATTATTTTTTAAGAAGTTTTGCAGCCGTACTCTCTCAAGCTTTCTGTCTCCTCACTCTCTCTCTCTAAGAAATGAAATCTGTCGCCGCCGCCGTCGCTGATTCCCGACCAGCTAGGGTTTCATCTTTTGAGGATTCAGATCCAGAAGTGTTTCCAGATCGAGATTTTCTCAAATCCTCAATCTTTCGATTCGATCGATCGTGTGAAGCCAAGAAGGTTCAGATCCATTCTTCTCGAGATTTCTCTTCATCATTCTGATAAAGCCACAATGCCTAGAAGAAGAAATTTTTGGTCAATTGTTGCAGATCTGAACAAAGGATCACTGTTTGTATTTCTATACAAAATTTATTTCATTCTTGTAGGAGAAATTTCTCCGAGTGTAGGAGCTTTTATCTCCGAGTTTGTAGGAAGCTTTATCTTCCGAGTGTAGATCCGTTTTGTGGATCGAGATTGTAGGAAAATTGTTGTGAGGGTAGGATTGATTTTCGATCCGAGATAGTGGAGTAGCTGAGTCTATTGTATTGCTCGATCGGTGAGGTAAAGCGGATGTACCCAAGGTTGGGTAACCACTATAAATCTTGCCTCGTCTGTGTTTGATTGGTAGATAGATATGTGCTTTGGTTTGTAATTTCGTTTTCCGCAAAAAGACGCACAATTCACCTATTCACCCCCCTCTAGGTGATTTAGGTAGGCAACTATAAACTTTCAGGTTCCTAAGATAAATTGATTTATGAATGTAGGTATGTCCAAAGGCCAACAAAACTCCTATCTGATATTTGGACAGTGGATGCTCTCAGCATATGACCGAGACAAGAAGCCTTCTCCATAATTACTCACCAGTCTTGAACGTGCCAAAGGTCATCTTTGGAGGTTCAGACCGAGGAATTACAAAAGGCTATGATATGATTACTAACGGTAGTGTATCTTTCTCAGATGTGGCTTATGTGAAGGATTAGAACACAATATTATAATCATAAGATAACTCTGCGATAAAGGATACATAGTAGAATTTCATGCAGATAAGTGCTTGATAAAATCGGCTGACAATATGGAAATGATTCTATCAGACACTCGTAGTAGAAACATATTTTATTTAAATTTCATTTGTATAGACACTTCCACACCAGTGTGCTTTTTGGCTAAGGATAGTGCGTCTCATGGTGATCAATGGCACAAGAGACTAACACATATTAATTTCAAAACTATTAATACATTATTTTCACTTAATTTAGTACGTGATGCCCCAAATGTCAAGTGCGATGAAGATATACCTTGTCACGCATGTGTAAAAGGCAAGAAAACGAGGGCTACCTTTAGAAGCATTATTGGCAAATATTCTAATAGATGTTTACCCCTACTTCATATGGACTTGTTCGGTCCACTGCAAGTTAGAAGTTTGGGAGGTAAGGATTATACATTGGTTATTTTTTATGATTACTCACGCTTTGCGTGGGTGTTCTTTCTAAAACATAAGTCAGATACCTTTGACATCTTTACTAATTTTGTCAGGTAGGTCCAGAATGAATACAACTGTTCCATAGTCAAAATCGAAAGTGACAATGGAATAGAGTTCAAGTCTGGGGCCATGACAGAAGTTTTTGAAAGCGTAGGTATCTTTCATTGGTTTTTCTCTCCGCGTACTCCTCAATAGAACGGAGTAGCTGAGAGAAGGAATAAAACACTCATAGAGGCCTGCATGACCATGTTGAGTGATTCCTTACTACCGGAATACTTCTGGCCTGAAGTCGTCAACACTGCATGCCACGTGCAAAATCGAGCAGTCATAAACAAGAACCACAATAAGACACCTTACGAACTTCTAAAGGGCAGGAAACCGACATTTTCATATTTTAGAATCTTTGGGTGTAAGTGTTTCGTCCTTAACAATGGCAAGTATCACACTACCAGATTTAGCGAAAAGAGTTTTGAAGGTATTTTTGTAGGATATAGTAGTCATCGTACGTCATATAGGATTTTTAATAAGAAAAACCTCGTTGTAGAAGAATCTATTCGTGTTGTATTTGATGATATGAGCTTGCTGCAAGGCAACTCTTCTAGTGTGTTTATTAAAGATGCAGGTTCAAAGTTAAAAGAATTAAACTTGGATGAGCCAATTGAAGAAAAAGGTGAAAAGTTTATCAAGATCACCACTCTAACCCCAATTGGAGAGGTTGATGATCAAGATGAAGAAATCATTCAAGTTGATGAAGTCACTCATGTGGTTTCAGAAGCTCTAGATGAAAGGATCTTAGTGCTCAGGCACTTAAAGGATCACCCAATGGACCAAATCATAGAAGATCCCCGGGATGGTATCAGATCTCGAAGAGGTACAACTAATGAGAATTTATGTTTGAGTTTTCTATCACAGGTTGAACTGAAGAAGTTTGAGGAAGCAAACTCAGACATATCATTGATAATGGCAATGAAAGAAGAATTGAATCAGTTCAAGTGTTGTCAGGTATGGAAGCTTGTACCAAGACCTAAAGGTAAGAATGTCATCGGGACAAAATAGGTCTATAGGAACAAGATCGATGAGGATGTCACAATAATAAAGAATAAGGCCAGACTCGTCGCCAAAGGATACAAACAAGAAGAAGGAATCGACTTCGACCAGACATATGCTCCAGTGGTAAGGCTGGAGGCAATCAGGTTATTCCTAGCATATGCTGCACATAATGGATTCACTGTCTATCAGATGGACATGATGTCTCCCTTCCTTAATGGTGGCATAAAGGAAGAAGTGTATGTTGAACAACCTCAAGGTTTCGTTCATTCTAACTTTCTTGATCATGTCTATCTTTTATTTCAAGCATTTCATGGTTTGAAACAAGCTCCTCGGGCTTGGTACGAGACGTTATCTAACTTTCTTCTTGAGAGCAAGTTCACAAGAGGAAAGATAGATACGACATTATTTCTTAGGAAAATAAATGGCAAGATTTTGCTAGTGCAAATCTATGTCGATGACATCATTTTCGGTTGTACTGAAGACAACCTTTGCAAAAAGTTTTCCAAACTTATGCAAAGGAAGTTCGAAATGAGCAGTTTGGGAGAGCTAAAGTATTTCTTAGGATTTCAGGTGAAATAATATGAAGATGAAATTTTCATCTCTCAGACAAAGTTCGCCAAGGAGTTAATTAAGAAATTCGGAATGGAGAATGCAACCTCTATGAGGACTCCAATGGGTTCAACTATTTCTCTGGACAAGGATGAGAAAGGGGAACTTTTTGATGAAACTAAGTACATAAGCATAATGGATCTTTGCTTTACCTTACAGCTAGTAGAGCAGATATAATGTTTTCAGCATGTGTGTGTGCTAGATTTCAAATGAACTCTAAGGAATCTCACTACACTGCTGCAAAGTGGATTTTGAGATTTCTTAAAGATACACCAAATCTTGGCT
Source organism: Platanthera guangdongensis (assembly GCA_039583875.1). Classification (NCBI taxonomy): domain Eukaryota; kingdom Viridiplantae; phylum Streptophyta; class Magnoliopsida; order Asparagales; family Orchidaceae; genus Platanthera; species Platanthera guangdongensis. Next base: position 118,989,850 of record CM077158.1, on the reverse strand, counting down.
TATGGTACCAAAGAAGCAATGACAGCGAACTAATTAGTTTTTTAGATGCAGTCTTTGCAGGAAATAAAGATGATAGAAAGGGAACTTTCGGGACTTGCTAATTCCTTGGAAGGAGGCTCATTTCTTGGAGCAGCAAAAAGCAGAATTGTGTCGCAATTTCAACGGCCGAGTCAGAATACATTTCTGTCGGCAGTTGTTGTGCACAATTGCTGTGGATAAAGAACCAACTGGAAGATTACAATCTAAAAGTCCAAGACATCCCATTATTTTGCGACTCCTCCTGTGCGATTGCAATAGCCAACAATCCAGTCTATCATAGCCAGACAAAGTACATAGAGCTGTGATACCATTTCATCCGGGAGCATGTGGAGCTTGGGGACATAGATCTATTTATGTCCCAACTGACAGGCAAATTGTAGATATTTTCATGAAGCCGCTGGACGAGGCCAAGTTCTCGTTCTTCAAAATAGAACTTGACATGCTCAACAAGGATGAAGGATAATGAAGACAAAGGTAACTGGCAAGTTCAAGATCTGGTTTTGCTTCAAAAATCAGAAAATTTCAGAATTTGGACATCATTTCTCGAGTACATCACTTGTACTCGAGAACAGCAAAATTATTTCTCGAGTACAAAGAAATTATTTCTCGAGAACAATAGTTCTACTCGAGAACAAGAAATATCTACTCGAGAACAAGGCTCATTCTACTCGAGACCAAGGATTATTATATTCGAGTGCTGATAAAATTCTTCTCGAGAACAATCTGTCCTCTCGAGAAATCTGGTGGGCAATTTTTCTTCAAATTCAAAATTTTCATATCGGCACACGGGCGCTTAGCCGCCTCATTCCAGGTATTTTTAATGATTATTTATAAGTTTAATGATCAAAATTAGATGTAAATATAAATAGAAATTAGTCCAAGGAATTTTTATTCTCGATTTCAAAACCCTTCATCTCGAGAAAAGCTGTTTCATCTTCCTCCGTCTCCGCCGTCTGCCACAAGCCAGTTTTCCCTTTCGCCGGCCAGTCAGATCGATTTCTCGACATTCATGGCTTCGTCTTCAAAGCTAGGGATCGGGAGTGAACTCAATTCTACCAGGATTGCAGAGATATAAAATGATATCAAGAATGTACTCCTTCTATTAGATACAGCCGAGTTGTCCTTTGTTCTTAAACATCCATGCCGAATTCTAACTTCTGAGGTTGAAGAATTCTTCTAGCATGCCAATGTTAAAATGAATGACAAAGTAATCAAGTCTAAGGTTCAAAACATCAAAGTAAAGTTGTCTGTCATGTCTGTTTCTCAATTTCTGCAACTTCCAGTCATAGATTAAGAAGATGATCTTGTAGGAACTGACTATGAGAGAGCATATAGGTTCTATGGTATTCCTCACTCCTCTCACACAATCAGAAGGCAATTTATGAATGTTGAAATCAAGTTACTGGCTGACATTTTGGGCAAAGTTCTTCTGTGCAAAACTAGTTCAATCAGCTACATTACTCCAGAATTTTTTTATTTAATGAGAGCGATCATTTGTAGAAAGAAATTCCAGTGGGGAATGATGCTTTTCAAGAAGATCAAGGCATGCATTAAGAGCCACAACTATTGAAGAATAATCTCTTTATACCTCGATCAGATGGATCCTAAAGATTTTCTCATGAAAAAGGGCATATCCCTCCACCACATGAAAAAGGTTTTCATTACCTCCATCCAGAGATGGGACGTCAAATTACAGAAGTCAGACAAAGCTGCCAAGGAAATAGAAGATGTGGATAGGACCCCATCTCCTCCTTTACATCAAATAATTGATTCAGTTATTGAGGGAGAGCCTGCACCATCTGTCTCAGCCCAGCCAACTCAAACTCCGACTCCAGCTTCCTCAGTACCTCCAACTCCAGCTGCTTCAGCCATTCCTCCTCAAACTATTTCACCTGCTACTTCAGAAATTCCAGCTCAAATTATTCCACCTATTTTCTATACTATTTCAGAAGAAATTCCATCTACCTCTGCTGCTGCCTCTTCCTCTTTGCTACATAAAGGCACAGAATTTCCGGCTTCTGAAGACATACCCAAATCTGATAATCTGATAGATTCCCAGGCCTAAGATTAGATTCTATCCACCGAAGATGACATCAATAAGATGATAGAGGAGCTTTCTTCCAAAGAACCTCCTTTCCATATCCCTGAAGATCACCCCTCTTCTCTAGCAGCATTTCCCAAGTCTCCAGCAAAGACTCCTCCTCCTCAACTAGAAAAATTCCCAGAACCAGCACAGTCTCCATAAAATCCAGAATCATCTCCTCCAGCTGATAAATCTCTTGTACATGACTTGAGAAATCTCTAGAACCTATGCACGATGATGAAATTATTTCAATTCATGATTCAGAAGATGAAATTCCAGTAGAAGATGCTGAACAAAGACTTCCCAGTCTTCAATTCAACATTCCCTCTTTGCTACCCTCAAATATTGAAGAAGAGGCCAGCATTGTAAACAAAAAGTTAGCTTCTACTTCCACTATTGTACTTGAAAAAATTATTCCATGGACTGTCCCTGCTCAGCCTCCACCATCTTCTCAGAAAGAAATCTTCCCTGAAGGTACCATTCTACACAAAATTGAAGCTATGCTTGCTGATCAGAGAAAATACTTTGATGATTCTCTGAAAGTTGTCACTAACAAGGTAACAACAATAGAAAAAGAAATGAGCCGAGGATTTGTTGAAATACAAAACAATACAGATGAAATTAAAAGGCCCTTGCAAATTTGTGGTAAAGCTATTGATCACTCAATTACAAGCATTGGTACTGTTATGGAGCATCAGTCACCATTACTCATAATAAGATTCTACTAGACAAGAGAGCTGATGAAAGGAATTTTAAAACTTATGAAGAAGTTGGAAAATTTAAAGAAGATGTCATCAGCACCCTCTCCCTAGAATTCATAAAGGGGTAGGATACAGTGAAGGAACTTCGAGAAAAACAAGCTCAGAAAATGAAAAATCAGTGGGATGATCAGTTGAAAGAGATTCAGACATCTGTTCTTAAAGAAGTCAAGAGTACTGAGTTATATACTTATGATACAACTATGTGGATGCACAATGAGTTATTTCCTGAACTAGCTATGGATCTCTCTGCTCCTCCTCATCCTCATTTGGATGTAAATAAGCCTCTCTTCTCTCCTCCTCCTGAATACTTTGAAGGACCTCCAACAGATTACTATGAAGGACCTCCTCCTGATGTGTATGAACAAGTATGAGAATCTGAACAAACAAGCATGCCTCCACATCCTCCAGAAGTTCAAAAAGCCAAGAGAAGGAAGCATGTTGATGGAGCCTCTGCTAGTAGATCAACTCTACATCCAGAAGCTGAAGGTAAAAGACGTCAAGAGTATACTGAAGTTTGGAGCCCTACTTTCAAGTCTCTTATTCTTGAAACTCTGAAGCTAGTAGTTGATTTCAATGAAAACAGAAGATTTCATTACAACTCAAATGAATGAGAGTTATATGAGAAGTCTCTTACAAAGAGAAGGACTTATGACCGAATATATAGCAGAAATAATCCTAAGGCTCCACCTAGACCTCCTAAGTATTTCCCCAAGCCATTCAGCTATCAAAAGAGACAACATGAGAAGCTAGAGAGACATGCAAAGCAACATCAACAAGATCAGTAAATTGAAGATGCTGGAAGTTCTCCTTATGATTGAAATTGTGGAATTTAAATTAAATTCTCTTAGACAAATTTCTGTTTATATGAACTTCAAATTCTGATCTGATTTTTATATATTACTGCCTTTCTCCTAATTATCATGCTATTAGTTTCCTTATGTGTTTTTCTCTTGATGTAATTCACCTTAGTGTAGATTGTTCTGAATTCTACAAATAGGGGGAGATTGTTGGGTATTGCATCCACAATAGCCCAGATTTGTATGAAGTCACCCTTGAACTAAGAGGAATTAAGTTTGTATTTGATGCTATTTTTAGTTTAGTGTTTGCAGGGCTTAATTGCTAAGTGTTGACCAATGTCAGTCTACAATGAGTCTCCAAACAAAAGAATATACAATGTATTCCCTCATTATGTGATCCATGGTGTTGACTCATGTATAGCCTCTCTATTGGGACACACTTTCTTTTCAAGCACTAAGGGCAAGAGAAAAGATGGATGCTGATTTAATGAAGAATTATGATTTTCAGTTTTTTCAGAAAAAGTCTAAGTCATTTTCTCGAGTACTATATTTGTACTCGAGAAGGACTTAAGAAATTTCTCGAGCTAGACTTGTCTTAATTTCGAGTGGCAGAAGTTGTTTTTGAGAAAGCTTCTTGATATTCTCGAGAAGGGCTTATGTACTCGAGTACTATATAAAATTTCTTCTCGAGCTGTTTCTTTTCCAGTCAATATTTTTCTAAGTTTTTTTTCTCGAGAAGAACAAAATTATTCTCGAGAAGACTTCTTTTGTTCTCGAGATGCAGAAGTTATATCTCGAGACCTAGAGTATTTTTCTCGGGAGCCAGACATTTGTTCTCATGATTATTATTTGTTCTCGAGTAAGAGAATGAATTCTTCTCGAGAACAAAACATCATTTTTCTCGAGTACTTCTGTCATTCTCGAGACTGCTGATTTCCACCTCCACATATTTTTCTAAGTGTTTTTCTCGAGATCCTCTTAGCTCTTCTCGAGAACCAGGTTGTTTTTTTTCTCGAGTACAATACTTCTCTCGAGAACACCCGTACTGTTTTTCTGAAAACTTCGAACTCCAGACAGACATGTATTTCAAATATCATTAGCGCGTGATTGGTCTACGGAGATGTCATTAATGATGATTATGACCATTAGGCAATTACTATATAAGGTCTTGTCATTTTCGACCAACACTAAAAGAAATAAGAAGAATTGCAAGTCGTTGCAAGAAGTAATTCTAAGAATTTTGAATCCAATGTCTCTATCTAAATCGAGAGCCACTGATCATCATCTTCATCGCCAAAGCGCTTTCGATCCAGATCGATTCAGAGAAGTTGATTCGCAGATCAAGTTTCTTTTCAAACGACAGATCTTCTACTTGATCGTGTGAGTCTAGAGAATTCCATATCAGAGATCTTGCCGATTCCTCTTCAACCATTTCTGATATAGCTCTAAAGTTCAAAGAAAGAAGAACAGGCAGAAGCCTTTCAGATCTGAGATCAAATCACTGTCTGTATTTATTATTTCATTCTATTCTTGTAGGAGATCTTTCTCCGAGTTGTTGGAGTTGTATTCTCCAAGTTCTGGTAGGAATTTTTATCTTCCGAGTGTAGATCTAGTTTTTGGGATCAAGTTGTAGGAAGGTTGTTCCGAGGTGTAGGATTGTTTTCAATCTGAGATTAGTGGAGTAGCAAAGTCTAGTGCATTGCTAGATCAGTCACTGGAAAGTGGACGTACCCAAAGTTGGGGAACCACTATAATTCTTAGATCCATCTGTGATTGCTTGGTTAATTTTCTATGCATAGCTCGTTAAAGTTTTTATTCCGCAAAAAGACACACAACTCACCTATTCACCCACCTCTAGGTGATTTAGGTAAGACAACTAAAACATTTTCAATCAGGTCTTTTCTCCCCTTGTGTTCCCCCTAGCTGATGTAGATGAAGCTAGGATTATAGCTGCCAACATGCCCCTTAGACAAGGCTGACTTGTATATCACTTTATACCCACTTGATACCACTTGACAACACTTGAAATTCAGTATCACTGGTAATTCTCTACACCACATGAAAAGACTACTTAAAAGTCTCCAGTCCTGCAGCTGCTAATACCACTTGAGAAGAATCATATTCTCTCATCTTGCTTTCCACTAGGTCTGTAGCACCTCCAAAAAGAATAAACTTGTACCAAGCATAATACCTTAGAGAGTCCCTGAAGCTATTCTAAGTTCAACATACCCAAATCAATTTTGAAGGTGTTGAACTTGGCTTCATCTAGTGATTTAGTGAAGATATCTCAGTGGACACAAACTCTAGGCAAATGTCTTCTTTCTCAACATGCTCCCTAATCAAATGATACTTAATTTCTATGTGCTTAGTCTTGCTATGTGAAACAGGATTCCTATCAATAGGAATTGCACTAGTAGAATCACAATATAGAGGAGTTCTACTAATCTTAATGTCATAGTCTTCAAGCTGATGTTGTATCCACAACAATTGAGCACAACAGCTGCCTGTTGCAATGTACTCTGACTCTGCAGTGGAGAAAGAAACAGTAGTCTAAAAATCCAGTTAGCTCAAAATCTCTATTCCTAGGGTACCATAAACCAAGATCTGATGTCCCGTTAAGATACCTTAAAAATCTCTTTGCAGCAAAATAATAAGATTCTTTAGGTCATGCCTGATACCTAGCACAGCCACATGTAACATACCTGATGTCAGGCCTACTAGCAGTCAAGTATAGAAGGGAGCCAATTATCGCTCTATACAAAGACTCATCAACAGGTTTCCCTGCCTCATCTTTGCCTACAGGCATACTTGACCCCATTGGATTTCTCATGGTGGAGGCATTCTCCATACTATATTTCTTAATTATCTCTCTTGTGAACTTAGACTGTGATATGCACAAGCCTTCATCAGTCTGTCTTACTTGGAGACCTAAGAAAAACTTTAGCTCACCCATGCTGCTCATCTCAAACTTCCCTTTCATAAGTTTGGCAAACTTCTTGTAAAGGTTGTTTTCAGAAGATCCAAAGATAATGTCATCGACATATATCTGTACTAGGATGACCTTGCCCTTTGATTTCCTTAAGAATAGGGTCTTATCTATTTTCCCTTGAGAATTTGTTCTCAATGAGGAAAGTAGACAATGTTTCATACCAAGCTCTAGGAGCTTGCTTCAACCCATATAGAGCTTTCTTAAGCTTAAAAACAGAATTTGGAAAGTGAGGATCTACAAAACCTAGTGGCTGATCCACATATACTTCCTCTTTTAAGTCTCAATTTAGGAATGCTGACTTCACATCCATCTGGAAGACTTTGAATCCTTGATAGGCAGCAAAAGCAAAGAATAACCTTATTGCTTCCAGCCTTGCTACTGGGGCAAAGGTCTGGTCAAAATCTATTCCTTCTTCTTGCCTGTATCCTTTTGCCACCAATCTGAACTAGGTTTTGACAATAATGCCATTCTAATTTAGCTTGTTCCTGTAGATCCACTTTATTCCTATGACATTATGTCCCTTTGGTCTGGGAACCAGCTTCCAGACTCTACACCTTTTGAACTGGTTCAGCTCTTCCCACATAGCTCCAATATAGTAAGAGTCTTTGATAGCATCTACACCTTTTTAAGATAGAGCTGTGTTGATGCTCTTGCTCCTTGTCTGGATGCCATGTTTAGCATCACAATGAATTGGTCTGCTGGATGGTCCCGCAGATGTCTCTCAATTGGAGGCAATATTGCTTCAGCTTGTTGTTCTGCATTGTTATCAGCTGGCTGTTGTCTTTAGTTGGCTGTACTGCATTGTCTTCAGGTGACTGTTCTTCATCTTCAGCTTGTGAGTTTTGATCTCCCCCTGGACAGCACCCATCTTCTTCCTAATCTTGTCCTCTTGGATCCATTTCCCTGATGGTAAGCTTGTCCATCACAGCCTTTAAACCTGCATAACTAGAAGAGGTGCTTGGCAGCTCACAGTTAATTAGGTTTTACTCATCAAAGACAATATGTACTAATTCTTCTACAACTTGAGTAGTCAAGTTATAGATCCTATATGCCCTACTATTATTGATGTACCCAATAAATATCCCTTCTTGGGACTTGGCAGCAAACTTAGTTACATAGGACTTACCAATGTTTAGAACATAGCACTTGCTACCAAAAATCCTGAAGTAGGATAAGTTTGGTTTTCTGCCTTTCAGAATCTCACAGGGAGTCTTCTTGGTGCTTTTGGTGATGGAAGCCCTATTAATGACATAACATGCAGTGTTTACTGCCTCATCCCAGAAATATTTTGGGAGAAATGTGTCACTTAACCAGGTTTTACCTGCATCTATGAGTGTTCTATTTTTCCTCTCAGTAATCCCATTTTGCTGGGGTGTTCTAGGATAGGAGAACTCTTGCTGAATCCCAAGCCCTTCATAGAATCTTGTCATGCATTCAGACTAAAACTCAGTCTTGTTAGATCTAGTGGCCAACCTTAGAGGGGGGGGGGGCATGGGGTGAATAATGTTTGCGAACATTTATTGAATTTAAAAGTTACACACACAAAAACAATCACAGAGAAAAGAATTTCATTACATTAAATCAATAATGAAAAATAGTACAAAATGAGTATATATCAAAACTTGATCTTCATGGTGTCAAAGATCAGAGGTGAAGCGACTAAAGATTCTTTTGGTTTATATACCGACCGAACTATGACCGGTTGGCTCTCACCCTTTCCCTCTAGGAAAGGCATTCAAGCCCACTCTTTACCTCCACACAAGGAAGGGACTTAGAGCCCACTCTTCACCTCCACACAAGGGAGGGACTTAGAGCCCAGCTAGATCCTCCGATCTAGACGTCCCAAATCTCGGGATGATTTAGAGTGAAATCCTTCCCAGATTCCGACGTCCCTCTCCGGTCTATTTTCCTTACCGAAAAACTAAACAGAAAATAGAAAAAGAGTACAAAGAATAAAAGTAAAAACGATAAGAAAATGAAGTTCTCCCTATTGACGACTTCTTCGGTGTGTGATCTACGGTCGGTGCTTGAGATCTTCATTGGCTAGCAATCGATCGGTTCTTAGTGGTCGATGAAGATTCTAGATCATCGCAGTTATTCGTTCATGAATGGGAGGGAGAAGGCTTCCTTTGACTTTGACAAAGACAAGTGGAGACGGGCGCAAGGAGGCGTCCGAAATCTGGAGTTCAGAAACTGTTCGTCAAAATTCGTCTTGGATCCGTAATGACAATAGGAAACGCAGCGGCTTTTATATGTCTTCATGAAAATAGGCTACCACCGGCAGTAGGACTAGTGCCTGTGGTAGTTTCTCCCCCTTGTTGTTCCAGTTGTCCTCCAAAACTGGAAAATAGTATTCGAGACGATCTTTTGCCTTTTCATTTGAGCTAGCGCCGCGCGGTAGGGCATACCGTCGTGCAGTAACATAGGATGCGGCGTTCCTGAATAGGCAACATCCGTTTGACAAGGCTAGCACCGCACGGTAGGTGCTACTGTCAAAATCTTCCAGAACGCTAGGACTAAATAAATCATTAAGTTACCACCTGTGGTAATCCAGTTGCCTGGCGGTAGCGCTGAGCTCGATGTTTCTGCCTTCAAAACTCGTCAAAGACCTAGCACGGCGTGGTAGAGCTAGCGCTGAAACCATCCACAACACTATGTCCAAATAAATCATAGAATTAGCGCCTGCGGTAGTACTAATGCCTGGCGGTAGCCCAGAGTCTCGACGCTTCATCTCTCGACATTCGTCGACGGGATAGCGCGACTCGTTAGTGATAGCGCCTGGCAGTAGCATCCATATGAGCCTTCTCTGTTGCTTACACCTGACAACCTGCACACTCTATCAACATATAACATGATCAAATACAACCGGGGATTTGATATTCTCAAACGAAGGGAATGTGAAACATCGGTTCCAACAAACTCCCACTTTTGATAATATCAAATCCCGTTCATGATAAATAATACATGAGATAGAGTGCATATAGAAAATACGAATTATAAATAACCATCAGGTTGCAGAATATATGTGGCTCTACACATTTGACTTGATCCCCCTATCTATGTGTTGCTCCCCCTATCTACGTGCACATAATTGAAACATGCTCCCCCTACATTTGACCTCTCCTAACCCGTGATGCATATTCATGACCAAACTCATGAACCAATTTATTCTCCCCCTTTGATAATATCAAAAGGGTGGGCAAGGCATACACGACATGCAGGATGAAAAATAGAAGATATGATGACGATTTAGACAAAAAGGAGATAGTGCACACACGCGGTAAGTTTTGAAACAATAAGCATAGAGGAGACCCAAAACTAAAAGCAAATCAGAGAATTGGAAACACGCGGGTCATAGAATATACCAAGATAGATAAAAACAAGTTACAGATTTCAGTTGAATTGGACAGCACAGACTCAACTAAGCACACAATGAGAAGGACTACAATGTTAGACGAGTTATGAGGTAAATCATGTTGAACAAATATTGTAAATGTCATGAGTGTAAATCGAGTGCTAGAAGGTGTTGTGCACAAAACATATAGTGTAGTTTTAGTCCAATTCTTATGCATGGAAGCGTTAAATAAGGCAATGACACGTGAACATGTAGCATCAAAAGAGAGAAAACACTAATTAGAAATTTCATAGTTTACATGTTTATCTCGATCCGACAAAATGCAAACCAAAGAGAAATAAAGTGAATGATCACGTCACATGTCTACCTAAGGCATACCGAGATTTGAACTAGGGGCACTAAGCATTAGGTTTGGTCTATGCACAAGATCTAAACGACTTTTTGAACCAAGGTGCACATCCTCAAAAAGCTCAAAAAGACTTATCAGGAAGAGTGAGTAGTGCTTGGGGGGTCCTTTTCATGTGATATTATAGCCACCATATTATTTCTGATTGTTGTTTTGAGCTATCACATTTATCTCTTTTGAATACAAGGAACCCCAAGTCAATCAAAATCTACCCACATAGGTAGATGCACTTTAACTTGTAGGCATAAAACTTTAGCACTAAGATTTGGCCCGCAGTTTTAATCTCAATAAAGCATTTGTGTGTCGTGATATTGATTATTCAACATATTTCTAACACGTTAAGATACAATGTCACGAGTTATGGCATGCAGATCTATAATTTCTTCATGAGTGCTCCGTCTAGGAATGTGTGAATAGTGAAGTCATTCCCCTATCTAAATCCTCACACAAAACTAGAGGCATAGTCAACTTACACGCACATGTAATGTCACACTCAAAAGCTAAGCACTTATAAATTCAGCCCACAATGACTGGAGGAACAATGTTTGGATTGATTAACTGTCTAAATTCATACATTGTGCGTATGTGTTATGGTCTAAGTCACAATTATGTGAGCCCCAATCATGTGTTGTATTGTTTTTTCAGCAGTTTTTTTATTTTATTTTTTGTTTTTTGTTTTTTTAGAGAGGAATACAGGTTTTTTTAAAAAATTAATAATTTTTTTTAAAGCCGGTTCAAAAAAAATATAGGGATGCAACATGCACACACACATAACTGTTAAATTTTCTCAACGTGGTCAGCAAGGTAGCCCAAACGCCAAATTAATATCTTCAGAACTACCTAGTTCACACGTTGAACCAGCGGAACCAAGGACTAGAGGTAACACCCAACAAACAATGGAAGCACAAGCAGATCTTTTATACATTCACTTCTTTACAATTCGAGGCATACATAGCGAGACATGATTTCGCTAGTATAACAGCTGTAGACAGAAAGCACCAAAAAACAAGCCGGGCGGACAGCACCGGAGTCCGCCGAGACCGCGAGGTCGCCGAGACCGCTGAGCTCGCCCAAGCTATGCTGCAATCCGCCGAATAGACACGGAGTCCGCCGAAGCCGCCAGGCCGCGCGGACACACCGTTATTCGCCTCCTGCTGAACCTGAACTGAGGAACACCGCCTACCCGCCTGAATCCGGCGGACAGGTTATTGAAGCTAGCAAAGTTGAAACAGAACTGATAAGCCGCAGAGCGACCTCCTGCTGAGTACGCAGAGACCGCACACTTCCAAGCACTTGACCGAAGTCACAGCCACACTCCTGGCTCCTTGAAGTTATCCGCGCGACCTGCACACAACAAACCGTCAGCCTGAAATAATCCGCGCGGACTGGAAAACACAGACCACAGCTCCTTGCACACCCCAACTTACTATTCACTCAAGTTACTTAGGTTAATGTAGCTGTGCCAGGGGGGTCCTATTTATAGGCAGGGTGAGGAGTGTGGTCACCGCCCAAGAGATAGCGACACCGCCCCAGCCCGCGAGATAGCAAACCTCCGTCCGCCGAGTCCGCAAGGACTTAGCCGGATACCAAGGAAAACCGCCAGGAGCAAGGCAACCATTGACGGACTCTCTTCAGTCCGCCCAAGCGATGCGGACAAGGCATTAGCCCGCAAAGCTCCAACCACTGCAGGACAGCAACCCCCGTCAAAGGCAGTCCGCACCAACCCGAGGCAGTCCGCAAGACTCACACCTCAATTCGCCACAAGTCCACGACCAAAGGCAGACAGCAACAGTCCGCCCGCTCACAGCGGACTTGGCGGATACGGCGGACACCATGAACTTGACACAGTGTGACCAAGTCCAAAACCATCAAAGGCCAATGCGAGCATAGCGGACATGAACTCCCGTCCGCCAAACACCATAGCACAGACCGCCATCAGTCCGCGAGCTCCTCGCACTTGTCCAACACTGCAGCTTCCTCCCGGACTCCAAACACCAGTCTGCCAGCCGGTCTCCACAGCAAAGCACCTGCTGTGTCACCAGAACTTGACAAGGCATCAGCCAAGCTCTAAGCCCAGTCCGCAACAGCCAATATCGCCGACACATCAGTCCGCAAGCTTCCCGCGAACAAGAGCCAACCCGCCTATCAGCACAAGCTTGCACCCGCGGCCATTGAGCAATACACCAGTCCGCAAGCCTCCATCCGCTCAGGCCGCTCCTTGGCAAAGCCAATCAGCAAACACCCTATCCGCAGACACCAGGCCGCATAGTCCACGGACTCCATGCAACAACCCGCTCAGAAGACAGCCGGCTTCCCACTAGACCTATCACCAGGCCGCACATCACAGTCCGCCCAGTCCGCCTAGTCCGCCAATGCTGTCCGCCACAGGCCGCCCGGTCTGTCCCGTCACCCACTTCCACTTCACAAATTTCAACACTCCCCCTTGAAGTGGGAAGTGGTGATCAAGCCCAGCAAGCTTCGCAAGCGTTCAAAAGGCCCCTTCGACAGTGGCATCGTGAAGATGTCAGGAAGATTATCTTCACTCCGAACATACCCGACCAGCAGAGACCCCTCCAACACCTTCTCCCTGATGAAGTGGTGATCAATCTCTATATGCTTGGTCCTAGCGTGACACAGTGGATTGTTTACCAGTTTGAGAGCACTCTCATTGTCACCCCGGAGTAAAGTAGGCCCTTGCACTTATTCGTGAACATCCTTTATAAGCCTCCTCAACCAAACTGCTTCCCGAGCATCCAAGGCCGAAGCCTTATACTCCGCCTTCGTGGTTGAAACCGACACCCAGTCCTGCTTCTTGCTACACCACGAGATGATAGTTGAACCTCAAGTGAACACATAACCTGAAGTAGACCTTCGATCATCCGAATCACCGCCATAGTCAGCATCCGTGTACCCGAGCAACGCAAACTTCGCGTCCCTTCTATAGAGGAGTCCCATATCAAAAGAAGCCTTGACATACTTCAGAATTCCCTTGGCCGCCACTAGATGAGATTGCCTTGGTTCAGCCATATACCGACTTACTCGGCCAACAGCATAAGCTATATCCGGCCTTGTAATCGTTAGATAAATCAAGCTCCCAACAAGAGCCCTGAACATCAAGGGATCATGAAGAACCCTTCCCTCATCTCGTCGAAGCTTAAGCCCTGATTCCAGTGGAGTAGAGCACTTCTTCCCTTCGCCCATGCCGAACCGCTTCACAATACGATCAGCATATCCTTTCTGGCTAATGAGAACCCCGCACTCCTTCCTCTCCACTTCAAGACCGAGAAAATGATGTAACTCTCCCAAGTCTTTCATCTCGAAGCGTATAACAAGTTCTGCTCTGAGCCTTGCTACTTCCTCCTCCGAATTTCCTGTGATGATCATGTCATCCACATACAGCAGGACCAAGACACGTAGCTCTCCCTTCTTCTTGACGAACAAGCTTGAATCCGAGTTAGAAGCAAGGTATCCACAGAATTGCAAGTACTCTGCAATCTTCCCATACCAAGCTCTAGGAGCTTGCTTCAACCCATAGAGAGCCTTCCTGAGTTTGCAGACATAGTCCGGATGCTTCTCAGAGACAAAACCAAGCGGCTGATCAATGAAGATGTCCTTGTCAATCTCTCCGTAAAGAAAGGCATTCTTCACATCGATTTGCCACAACCTCCATCCCTTGCTAGCAGCCAAGGCGATCACCACTCTTACAGAAGTCATCTTCGCAACTGGACTGAATGTCTCCTCATAGTCTTCTCCATACTGCTTTGAGAATCCTCTAGCGACCAGGCGAGCCTTGAACCGATCAATGCTCCCATCAGCCTTCTTCTTCAACTTATACACCCACTTGCAAGTAACCGGAGTAATGCCATCAACCTTGGGCACGAGGTCCCAGGTTTCATTCTTCTTCAGAGCATCAATCTCTTCCTTCATGGCACCTACCCACTCCTTCACTCCAATGGCCTCATTGAAGTTTGCAGGCTCTCGCTCATCCAGAGGACCTGCAAAGAAGCAGGAGACAAAGCTCACTACATTCCCATCACAGTACCGAGCCGGTGGCTTAACCACCCTCTTCGATCTCCGAAGACACGGCTCCTTGCTCACGGCTTCCGTTGCTTCTTCGGGCTCCACTCCTACTTGGGGCAAGCATTGAGCAGTGCTCCCCCTGCTTCCTGAGCCAGAAGGCTCAGCCTCGGAGTTCGAAGCAACAGGAGCTGCTGGTGAAACAGCAAGCTCCTCTTCCAAGCCTTCAGCAGCCACCACCGGTGCTTCATCAACCTTGCTACTTCCGGTTAACTCCACCGAGCCACCTCCATATGACGTCAGCTCGTCAAAGACAACGTCTCTTGACACCACGAACTTCTTCGTCACAGGGTCCATGCATTTCCATCCCTTCTTCCGCTCATTATAGCCAACAAAGACAAGTTTCCTTGCCTTCGCATCCAGCTTTGTCCGTGAAGCATCCGGGACATGCACGTAGCAAGTTGAACCGAACACCCGAAGGTGTCCCACACTCGGCTTCTCCTTCAGCAATAGCTCAACAGGAGTCTTCATGTTGATAGGGTTGAGTGGCATCCGGTTGATAACATAAGCAGCACAAGACATTCCCTCTGCCCAAAAAGACCTTGGGATATCTTTCGCATGAAGCCAGCATTTGCAGGTCTCCGTCAGATGACGGATCTTCCACTCCGCTACCCCATTTTGTTGTGGAGTGTGAGCACAAGTAAGCTCTCGTTGGATCCCGTGCTTCCTGCAGAAGTTAGAAAACTCGGAGGAAACAAATTCACCCCCGTTATCAGTTCTAAGCTTCTTAATCCGCAAGCCAAGCCGGCCTTCTACCAACTCCTTGAACTCCACAAACAAACGGAAGGTTTCCGACTTCTCCTTTAAGAAGTACACCCAAGTATACCTTGAGTAGTCATCAACCAAGACAAGCATGTATCAACTTCCACCAAGGCTGGCAGTAACAGTCGGTCCCATCAAGTCGCCATGAATACACTCCAATGGTTTCTTGCTCCTTGTTTGTGATTTATCAAACGGAAGGCGATGTGCCTTACCGTATTGACAGCCCGCACAAACATGCCCATCACCAAAGGAGGACAACTTCGGCAACCCCCTAACCAGAATTCTACTAGTCATCGCCTTCAGCTTGTCCATGCCAACATGCCCCAGCCTCTCATGCCAGATAGCCGCACTATCATTGGCCCTCATCTTATCAACATAAGCATTGGTGGAAATAACAAACAAGTTCTTCACCCTCCTCCCAACATGAGCAACATCATCCTTCACCGCTGATACGTTGCGAAGGAACCTCACGTCTGTTGGCCCAAACAGAACGTGATACCCAGCGTCCACCGCATTGGTCACCGAGAAGAGGTTCTTCTTCATGCCCGGTACGTGATACACACTCCTTAACGTAAGTGGCCCCTGATCACTACCCAAAGACACGACCCCCTCCTTCTCTACTGCATAAACAGTATTATCAGCAGTGATAATAGCTTCATTACCTGAGTACGCCTGCATGGAGGTGAACTTTGATTTTTCTCCAGTGAGGTGATGACCACACCCGGAGTCCACGATCCACTCGTTGTTGAAGTCCTCAGCAGACAAGTCCCGGACACAAGTGCCCGTCATAAAAGCTCTGCACCATCCTGCTTCTTCACTTCTCGAGCAAGCTTCCTCCTTTCCCGCAGCATGCCCAGGCTGCAGTTTGACCTTGCAGTCCCGCTTGAAGTGCCCTCGCTGATGACAGCGGTAGCACTTCAGATTCTTCTTCCAGTCCTTAGGAGCATTGCTCCTCTCTGGTGGATATGAAGTTGAAGTCTCCTTCTCAACAGCGGCCTGCACTTTCTTCTTCTTCTTCTTCTCTTCCCATCCTTTCTTCTTTCCTGAGAAGAGATCCTCGCTGCCTTCCTGATTCAGGTTCACTCCAGCCATCTGCCTTGCTAAGCTCTCCTGCGAGGCAAGCAGATTTTCCAACTCCAGCAACGACGGCTGAGTAGCCCACCCTTGAACAGATGTTACAAAGGCCACATACTCCTTCCGCAGGCCGCGGATAATGTGCCTTTTCATCTTAGCCTCAGAGATAGGCTCATCAGGATCCAGTGCCGATAGCTCAGCGCACAAGCTTTTCATCTTTAAGAAGTACTTGGAGATGGAAAGGTCTCCCTGAGTTGCCCTGGCCAACTCATTCTCCAGGAACTGAAGTCGCGCCACATTCTTCCTATTAAACAACTCATCAATGGTTGTCCAAATATCAGCAACCGACTCACACCCAACGATGTGATCAAATAGTTCCGGAGACACGGCTCTCTTCAGAATGAACTCCGCCTTAGCATTTATTCTTCTCCAGAGCCTAACCTGCTCAGCAGTACCGAAAGCAGCAGTAACTTCCTGTGTGTCGTCACCACCGACGACTTCCCACAGCTCCTCGCCAAGAAGATAACTCTTCATGCACGACTTCCACTTCTTGAAGTTAGTCGGCGTTAAGAGTTCAATGCCCAGACCTCTTGCAAAACTCCCTTCCATTGCAACACCTGTTGGCAACCTTCAGAAGCTCCGAGCAACAACACAGGTTGATCACCACTCAATCACTAAGTAACAACACTGGCTGACTTCCGCTCACGCAACTGAACCTCAGAAACCTCAGTAACCTGGCTCTGATTCCATGTTAAATTTTATCAACGTGGTCAGCAAGGTAGCCCAAATGCCAAATTAATATTTTCGGAACAACCCAGTTCGCACGTTGAACCAGCGGAACCAAGGACTAGAGGTAACACCCAACAAACAATGGAAGCACAAGCAGGTCTTTTATACATTCACTTCTTTACAATTCGAGGCATACATAGCGAGACATGATTTCGCTAGTATAACAGCTGTAGACAGAAAGCACCAAAAAATAAGCCGGGCGGACAGCACCGGAGTGCGCCGAGACCGCGAGGTCGCCTAGGTCGCCGAGACTGCTGAGCTCGCCCAAGCTATGCTGCAATCCGCCGAATAGACACGGAGTCCGCCGAAGCCGCCAGGCCGCGCGGACACACCTTTATTCGCCTCCTGCTGAACCTGAACTGAGGAACACCCCCTACCCGCCTGAAACCGGCGGACAGGTTATTAAAGCTAGCAAAGTTGAAACAGAACTGACAAGCCGTAGAGCGACCTCCTGCTGAGTCCGCAGAGACCGCACACTTCCAAGCACTTGACCGAAGTCACAGCCAAACTCCTGGCTCCTTGAAGTTATCCGCGCGACCTGCACACAGCAAACCATCAGCCTGAAACAATCCGCGCGGACTGGAAAACACAGACCGCAGCTCCTTGCACACCCCAACTTACTGTTCACTCAAGTTACTTATGTTACTGTAGCTGTGCCAGGGGGGTCCTATTTATAGGCAGGTGATGAATTCTAAATATACGTATTTTTGTGCACATTAATTTAGTCATTTTCATTTATTTTCGTCGTTTTTACTTATTTTTGTTCAATAAAATGTTCCTATTCTTGTAAATTTGCTTATAACTTGTTTTATTTTATTTTTCAGAAAAAGTTCAAAATCTGCCAAAATTGGGCAGTACACGCCCGTGACATATTTGTCACGCCCGTGACCAAGGCGTGACGCTCAAATTCCGTGAACTGGCAGATTTCTGAAGTAAAAAGCTCGACATGCCTGGCGACACGCCCGTGTCACCCGACACGGGGCGTGACCCAAGCCCGTGTCCTCTCCTCTCGACGAATTCATCTCGACGATCGTCGAGTGTCGACACCAACAGTCACGCCCAGCGTCACGCCCGTGACATGGGGCGTGACTCAATTTCCGCTCGACGATTTCGACTCGACACTTTCCACTCGACATTCGTCGAGTGTCGACACCAACTGACACACCCAGCGTCACGCCCGTGGCCTGGGGCGTGACCTTTCCAGCTAGCACGACAAGATGCTGCCGAAGACTTTCGGCGCAACCCGCCCCCGTTTCTACCTCCCCGACACGCCCAGAGTCACGCCCGTGACCTAGGGCATGACTGCCGTGAACTCAGCCCGAAGTCAACTTTCCTGTCCAATCGCCGGTCGCCTTCATGAATAGTACTGTCACGCCCCCCCTACACGCCCGTGACCGAGGGCGTGTACTTTGAATTTTTTGCCTATAAATTGCCCAGTTCTGTAAGGTCCAAGGGTTCAGATTTTTGGGCCAATTTAGTGTCATTTTGTGGGCTTAATCCGTGGATACTAGTGCTATGTAAGGAGATTTCTCCCTTCTTATTTCATGTTTTGTTTTGCTTTATCTTTTAGCTTTGTAATAACTTGATAATTTTAATAAAAATGTTAGATTTTCTCTCTCTATATAGCATGAAAATTCATTTGGATGGCTCACTTCTTCTCCTTTTTTATCCTTGGTTTCATCCTTGTTCTTCATTTATGAAATGTGTGTGTGTGTGTATGAGTGTAATTTATTTACTTTACATGTCCTTTAAC
Source organism: Platanthera guangdongensis (assembly GCA_039583875.1). NCBI lineage: Eukaryota > Viridiplantae > Streptophyta > Magnoliopsida > Asparagales > Orchidaceae > Platanthera > Platanthera guangdongensis. The sequence continues at coordinate 118,970,965 of CM077158.1, read as the reverse complement.
TTGTCTTCATGCTTAGGATTTTGATTACATTCTCATGAATTTATAAAAGAGATTCAAAAAGTGATTTTGTTCCTTTTTTTTACTTAGTTTTTTTTAGGATTGTAAAACCTCTTTTGTTCTTTTCATCTTCTTTTTCACCTTTTTTTTCACTTTCATAACATCATAAGAATGAAAATGTTGGCATTTTAATTTTCCAAAAACTTTGTTTTTTTAATTTGTTTTGAAAAACTTTTGTCTTCTAAAAATTGAAATTTCCTCTTTTTATTTGTTTTTGGCAAAACCTAAGCATGAAAAAGTTAAAATTTTAATTTTTAGGTAACTTTCATTTTGCTTTTTATTTGTGTGTGTGAGTGTATGAGCGTAAATTTCCTTTTGTTCTTCTTAATCTTCATGAAGTGTGTGTGAGTGTAGGTGTATAACTTTTATGCTTTGATTCAAATTGTGTAGAGTGTGTGAGTGTAGGTGTTAAATTTTAATGCTTTCTTTTAATTGCTTTTTTTTAATGCTTTGTTCAAATTATGTAGAGTGTGTGAGTGTAGGTGTTAGCTTTATTGCTTTCTTGAAATTCATATGGAGTGTGTGTGTTTGTGTGCATTTATTTCCGCCTACTCGTTAAGAGTTAAATGACGCATCTCATCATTTTCAGTCCTACTCGTTTGAGTAGGACTTGTTATTTTCTTGCTTTATTTTTCCGCCTACTCACTTGAGTTTAATGGCCGGACTTTATTTCCCGCCTACTCGTTTGAGTAGGATTTGTAATTTTTCTTTCTTTATTTTTCCGCCTACTCACTTGAGTTTAATGGCCGGACTTTATAGCCCTATAATCGCATTTATTTTCTCCTACTCATTTGAGTAGGACTCGCTTTCATTTCAGTCCTACTCGTTTGAGTAGGACTTGCAATTTTCAGTTTTTATTTACCGCCCCCACTCGTTTGAGTGGGACTCGCAAATTTTGAATATGCAAATTTCTTTCATGTGTAACTTAGTTCCTTTTTAATTTATAATTTGGAGTGTGCGTGAGTTCTTGTTTTAGCTAATTTTTCAGTTTTCTAAATGTTGTTATTTTTCTTGTGTCCCCTTCTTATAATCATTAGTGTTTAATTTCGAACTCGCGCCTCACTAAATTATAAGCCGTCCCCATACCGATGTGTGGCTAATCACTATTAGCCTCGGCATCGAAGAGCATTGGGACATTTGAAATGATTTATAATAATTGAAGCTCTTTATTTTCATTTTAATTTAAGCACTTAAGGTTTACCCCGGGTTTACGACGCGTAGGACCACATAATCGATGTGTGGGCCCTATTTCCGTAGTCCATATGCTAGCTAGCCGAGAGGCCGTGCATATGGACCGATCACCCCTGGGTAAATAGAGTTGCGTGCATACCCTCGAGAGAGGACTAGCGTAATTCTACCGGATTGGGTTCCCCACCCAATAGCGGGGTTCTTAGCGTAAAGCGGGCGTTAAGAGGAATCACCTCTGGGTAAATTATAAGCCGTCCCCATACCGATGTATGGCTAATCGCTATTAGCCTCAGCATCGAAGAGCATTGGGACATTTGAAATGATTTATAATAATTGAAGCTCTTTATTTTTGGGCGTTAATTTAAGCACTTAAGGTTTACCCCGGGTTTACGACGCGTAGGAAAACATAATCGATGTGTGGGCCCTATTTCCGTAGTCCATATGCTAGCTAGCCGAGAGGCCGTGCATATGGACCGATCACCACTAGGGTAAATAGAGTTGCGTGCATACCCTCGAGAGAGGACTAGCGTAATTCTACCGGATTGGGTTCCCCACCCAATAGCGGGGTTCTTAGCGTAAAGCGGGCGTTAAGAGGAATCCTTCATCGGACTAACGTTCGGTCGAATAGTCTTAACGTTCAGGTGAGCAATATTCCTAGAGATAAGTGCGCTCACATTTGTGGAACCTCCACGGCCAAGTTGCCTTATTATTAATTTGAAAACTAAGTCCTATAATTATTAAAAATTATTTTAGTCTTAATCCGATTCGATGCCGAGCGTTAACCCTTCATCGAATATTTTCTAAATCGTTTTTTCGCTCCTTTGCTTTTCCGTCTTTTATTAAGTAAAAAAAATCCACCTTACTTTCAGTAAAATAATAGTCCTCCTGGAGGAGTAAGAATAGTCAACACGACCCCGAGAACAATACGACCTCAGTATTCCCACGAATATCGAGTACTACTTGCGATAGGTGCACTTGCCTACCCGAGCGAGCCCGCGGCGATCGACTCACCGAACCAACCACAATAAGAGTCTGTTCGTGGGCGCATCAAGTTTTTGGCGCCGTTGCCGGGGAGTTTCTTTTCGAGTTGCTATTTCGAATTCCGGAGTCTATTAATTTTACTTATTTTCTATAAAAAAACAAAAACTAAAAACTTTATTTTACAAAAAAAAGAAGTTTATTTTGTTTTATTTTTGTTTGGGTGTATGACCCGTGGACAACCCTCAGAGTCTGAAGATTTTGACTTCGACCCTGAGATCGAACGCTCTCTTGCGCGTATTCGATCTCAACGCCGAAATCCTTCTTTAGATCCCGAGGAATCTATCGGAGAACCCACTGTTGTACTTATGGCTGCGCCTAACCCTCCCACGGCGGCCGAGCGTACTATGTCTTATTACGCCCGGCCTAACCTGGATGATTCTGGGTCGAGTATTGTTCGCCCTGCGGTGGCCAATAATAATTTTGAAATAAAGTCGAGTGTCATTCATATGGTCCAAAACGCCGTGCAGTTCGATGGACTGCCGGATGAGGATCCGAATGTCCACTTGTCCAATTTCTTGGAGATATGCGACACCTTCAAGATTAATGGCGTCACTGATGACGCCATTCGTTTGCGCTTATTTCCTTTTTCCTTTAAGTCTATTGTTCGCCCTGCGGTAGTGGAGGACGTCCTTGTCCGAGTCGACAAGTTTACCTTCCCGGTAGACTTCGTCATCTTAGATATCGAGGAGGACGCCGAGGTACCAATAATACTCGGTCGCCCTTTTCTCGCCACCTCCCGCGCACTAATAGATGTTAGTAATGGTAGTCTTCTCCTCCGAGTAGGCGATGACCAAGTTACTTTCTCTATTAATCCCTCGATGGACTATTTGTCATCGAGTGACGATTTCTGCTATTCTTTAGATACCTTTTTTGGAGATCGTTCTTCTCCCGTTTTCGAGTCCGTATTTTTAAACGACGATGTTTATGCGCTCGAAAATTTTAACTGCGATGAGGATACGTCTATAGACTTGCCTTTCGAACCAATTGGTAAGAAAGACATAGGAATTAAAACCTCCCTAGAAGAACCGCCCATCCTAGACCTCAAACCCTTACCCGCATCACTCAAATACGCATTTTTGGGAAAAGGCGATACGCTTCCCGTTATCATCTCTTCGGACTTGAGTGATTCGGAGACTTCCGATTTATTGGAAGTTTTGTTTAAACATCGCCACGCAATTGCGTGGCAAATCTCTGACTTAAAGGGGATTAGCCCCTCCTTTTGCACCCATAAGATTTTCCTTAACGATAATTGCCGCAAAACGATTCAGCCGCAGCGTCGTCTTAACCCAAACATGAAAGACATCGTTAAAGCCGAAATCATTAAGTTATTAGATGCGGGGATTATCTACCTATTTCGGACAGTGCATGGGTTAGTCCCGTGCATGTCGTACCCAAGAAGGGCGGTCTTACTGTAGTGGCTAACGAGCATAACGAGCTTGTCCCAACTCGTACTGTTACGGGTTGGCGAGTGTGCATCGACTATAGGAAACTTAATGACGCCACCCGCAAGGACCATTTCCCTCTGCCATTTCTAGACCAGATTTTAGAACTTTTATCTGGTCATCCGTATTATTGTTTTCTTGATGGATTATCGGGGTTTTTCCAAATCCCCATTCCCCCGATGATCAAGAGAAAACAACTTTTACTTGCCTGTTTGGCACCTTCGCATATCGAAGAATGCCATTTGGACTCTGCAATGCGCCAGCTACATTCCAAAGATGTATGCTAGCGATCTTTGGCGAGCTAGTAGAAGACATTATGGAAGTCTTTATGGATGACTTTTCTGTTTTCGGACGCTCTTTTCCCGATTGCCTTAACAATTTAGATCGTGTCCTTCAACGGTGCGAGGACACAAGCCTTGTTTTAAATTGGGGAAAATGCAACTTTATGGTTCGAGGAGGTTTGGTCCTCGGCCATATGATTTCGTCTAAGGGGATAGAGGTGGATAAGGCCAAGATAGAAATTATAGAAAAACTTCCGCATCCAACAAACGTAAAATCTATTAGGAGTTTCTTAGGCCATGCGGGCTTTTATCGACGTTTCATTCAAGACTTTTCAAAAATAACAAAGCCGCTAACTCACCTCTTGGAAAAGGAATCACGTTTCATCTTTAGTAGCGAATGCGAGTCCGCCTTTAATTTAATAAAACAAAAACTTATCACTTCACCAATTTTAGTGGCCCCTAATTGGTCCCTTCCGTTCGAAATAATGTGCGACGCTAGTGATATTGCCTTAGGTGCCGTTCTTGGCCAACGCGTAGAAAAACATTTTCATCCTATTTATTACGCTAGCAAGACGCTCACTTCCGCACAAGTAAATTACACGACAACGGAAAAGGAACTCTTAGCCGTCGTTTTCGCTTTTGATAAGTTTCGCTCGTATATAACGCTATCTAAAGTTATCGTTTTTACCGATCACTCCGCGCTTAAGTATTTATTAGCTAAAAATGATGTGAAGCCCCGCCTTCTTCGTTGGATTCTCCTCCTACAAGAGTTTGATTTGGAGATCCGAGATAAGCGGGGAGCAGAAAATCTAGCGGCGGACCACCTCTCCCGTTTAGAAAATCCGGGTGCGGAAGCGCTCGTCGAATCTGAAATAAATGACAGATTCCCCGAGGAACGCCTTCTTGCCATTAATAAATCTTCGTCATCTTCGCCTTGGTTCGCAGATTTTGCAATTTTTTTAGTAGCGCGGGTCCTTCCAAAAGAGTTTTCCAGTCATCAAAAGAAGAAATTCTTTTCTGACTTGAAAAATTTTTTTTGGGAGGACCCATTTCTTTTTCGTATCTGCGCGGACCAAGCGGTCCGAAGATGCGTTGCGAGTGTGGAGTGCTTACAAATTCTTAAGCACTGCCACGAGGGTCCAGCCGGTGGGCATTATCAAGCCAACCGGACCGCTCGGAAGGCGCTAGAGGCAGGCTACTTTTGGCCCACTCTCTTCAAAGACGCACATAATTTTGTGCGCGCATGCGATAGCTGTCAGCGGTCGGGTAACATCTCTCGTCGCGACGAGATGCCCCAAAACATGTTTTTAGAGTGCGAAATCTTCGATTTATGGGGCATAGATTTTGTTGGCCCCCTACCTCCGTCTTTCAAAAATATGTATATTTTAGTGGCGGTCGACTACGTATCGAGGTGGGCGGAAGCGCAAGCTCTCCCCACCAACGATGCGCGAGTCGTCGTTACATTTCTTAAAAAATTATTTTCTCGCTTCGGCACGCCTCGCGCAATTGTTAGTGATAGGGGAACGCATTTCTATAACGCTCTTATGGCTAAGACGTTATCTAAATACGGAGTCACGCACAAGCTTGCCACCCCCTACCACCCGCAAACAAGTGGCCAAGTCGAGGTAGTAAATCGAGAGATTAAGCGAATTTTAGAAAAAAACGTTTCGCTAAATAGGAAAGATTGGTCCGTTAAACTCGACGACGCGTTGTGGGCGTATCGGACGGCATACAAAACCGCTATTGGATGTACGCCGTTCCGGTTAGTCTACGGCAAAGTGTGTCATTTACCCGTAGAATTAGAACATCGCGCACTTTGGGCTTTAAAACTCTTAAACCTCGACTCCAACTTAGCCGCTCAGAATAGAAAACTGCAACTAAACGAGCTCGATGAATTGCGTGCAAACGCTTACGAGAGCAATAAATTCTATAAGGAGCGCTCTAAGTTATATCACGATCGACATTTAAAGTCCCCAAAAATATTTTCTCCGGGCGATCTTGTCCTTCTTTATAATTCACACCTTAAGCTTTTTCCGGGTAAACTAAAATCTAGATGGTCCGGTCCCTTCTTAGTTGAAGAAGTCTTTCCATATGGGACCGTACTCGTCTCCCACCCGTAAAGAGGTTCTTTTAAAGTAAACGGTCATCGACTTAAGTTATACATCGCGGGCGACCTAGTGATCGAGCATTACGAAACCATAACCCTCCTCGATCTATAACTCCGCCAAAATAGTCAAGCTACACGACTATAAACAAAGCGCTCCTGGGAGGTACCCCTCGCTTATCTTTTTCGCTCTTTCCTTATTATCTTTGCTACTTTTTCTAATAAACGCAGGGTTTCTGATCGGCCTCCCCCTACGCGTTTCAGGGAAGCTTCTACCCCCTTCTTTTTTTTTCTTTGTACATATTGTCTTTCCTTTCTGTTCCGCATACTTACGATACAACATTGGGGACAATGTTAGACTTAAGTATGGGGGTATTTTCGTGCTTTATTTTCTGCACTTCATTTTTTCTGCATTTCAAAAAATACAAAAAAATACATATAACAACAAAACAAAAACAAAAAAATTAAAAAAACATCTTAAAATGAAACAAAAAAATTTTAAATGAAAAAATCCAAAAAAAAAATTTTGTTGTGTTCTCTTTCTTTCTTTTTTTCCAAAAAACTCAAAAACAATTAAAAAAAAGAGAAAACAATAAAATATATTTAGTTTCACTTTGTAAATAGTTTTTGTACTTCCTTTTTTCTCTCTCCCCCTTACTCATTCTTGTAAAAACCTCTCTTTTTCTCCCATATTTTTGTACATAAATGAAAATTCTCTTAAAAAATATAAAAAAAGATAATAGTTTAAAAAAAAATTTCAAAAAAAAAATTGAGAAAATCAAAACTACAAAAAAAGATAATAAATGAAAAACAAAAAAATGATAACAAAAACTATAAAAATCAAAAAAAAAATGTTTTGAAATAAATAAATTAAATATTCCATACTTAACCTTTCTGCTATCCAAAAATTCAGTTTTGAGTTTATTTATATGCGAATTTGATTAATTCTTTGTTAACTACCCGTTTATTAATTATTGATTGAAAAATTTAAATAGCCGGGGTTAAGTTTTAAAGAATTCTTTATGCTTTGTTAAAACTAGCGAACTCGTTTTAGGCACTACTTCTAATTTTTCATTAATAGGAGCACGTATATTTTGTTAGGAAATAACGACTATAGAATTCAATTATACTTACTTTTAGCTTTCTGAAACATTGGAACGTACAAATTATTAAGGTTGCTCTCAAAAAGTTTTTAGGATTACAATCTAGTTTTCCTTTCTCCCCTTACTTTTTCATGACCTACTTGGCATGAAAAATTTTATCCCTAAAAGATCCTATGTCAATGGGAATAAGATTTCCTTCCGTAAACATAGGAACCCAATAATTTAAAAAAATTATATAAGGAGTAAGAGGATAAAATTCATTACTCCTACAAATATACATTGGGTTAATTTTATTCTTATGAAGTTGAAAAATAAAAATCATATTAGGAAAATAAGATTTCGTTTTCCTAATAATCCAAAAGAAAAAAAAATTGGAGGTTCGAGAAAAAATTACCTCACCTCAAATATCAAAACCCTCTTCATAAACCCACTACCCCCTTAGCCAATTACACGATTCTAGAATTAATTCAAAAATCTTTTTGAGAGCATAATTAGTAAATTGTATTATTTCCAGTAGCACTCGTATAAGCTAGAGTTCTTATAATTCCAAACTATTTTCGTTAATCTAACCATTACAAATGTTGCCTTCTATTTGATTACATCAAGAAGTCTTTTGGCCAAAACTTTTGCGCTATTTAAATCATCTACATAATTTTAGGACTTAACTCTTACACCCCGTATATTTATTTCGATCTCTCTTATAATTGATTAAGCGGTAGCTAAAACTTAGAGTTTTTTTTATTCCTTATAGATTCACCACAAACTTTTGCTCTGGAATAGCAAAAGCCTAAGTATGGGGTATTTGATGAATTGTAAATATACGTATTTTTGTGCACATTAATTTAGTCATTTTCATTTATTTTCGTCGTTTTTACTTATTTTTGTTCAATAAAATGTTCCTATTCTTGTAAATTTCCTTCTAACTTGTTTTATTTTATTTTTCAGAAAAAGTTCAAAATCTGCCAAAATTGGGCAGTACACGCCCGTGACATATTTGTCACGCCCGTGACCAAGGCGTGACGCTCAAATTCCGTGAACTGGCAGATTTCTGAAGTAAAAAGCTCGACACGCCTGGCGACACGCCCGTGTCACCCGACACGGGGCGTGACCCAAGCCCGTTTCCTCTCCTCTCGACGAATTCATCTCGACGATCGTCGAGTGTCGACACCAACAGTCACGCCCAGCGTCACGCCCGTGACATGGGGCGTGACTCAATTTCCGCTCGACGATTTCGACTCGACACTTTCCACTCGACATTCGTCGAGTGTCGACACCAACTGACACGCCCAGCGTCACGCCCGTGACCTGGGGCGTGACCTTTCCAGCTATCCCGACAAGATGTTGTCGAAGACTTTCGGCGCAACCCGCCCCCGGTTCTACCTCCCTGACACGCCCAGAGTCACGCCCGTGACCTATGGCGTGACTGCCACGAACTCAGCCCGAAGTCAACTTTCCTGTCCAATCGCCGGCCGCCTTCATGAATAGTACTGTCACGCCCCCCCTACACGCTCGTGACCGAGGGCGTGTACTTACAATTTTTTGCCTATAAATTGCCCAGTTCTGTAAGGTCCAAGGGTTCAGATTTTTGGGCCAATTTAGTGTCTTTTTGTGGGCTTAATCCGTGGATACTAGTGATATGTAAGGAGATTTCTCCCTTCTTATTTCATGTTTTGTTTTGCTTTATCTTTTAGCTTTGTAATAGCTTGATAATTTTAATAAAAATGTTAGATTTTCTCTCTCTATATAGCATGAAAATTCATTTGGATGGCTCACTTCTTCTCCTTTTTTATCCTTGGTTTCATCCTTGTTCTTCATTTATGAAATGTGTGTGTGTGTGTATGAGTGTAATTTATTTACTTTACATGTCCTTTAACTTGTCTTCATGCTTAGGATTTTGATTTCATTCTCATGAATTTATAAAAGAGATTCAAAAAGTGATTTTGTTACTTTTTTTTACTTAGTTTTTTTTAGGATTGTAAAACCTCTTTTGTTCTTTTCATCTTCTTTTTCACCTTTTTTTTCACTTTCATAACATCATAAGAATGAAAATGTTGGCATTTTAATTTTCCAAAAACTTTGTTTTTTTAATTTGTTTTGAAAAACTTTTGTCTTCTAAAAATTGAAATTTCCTCTTTTTATTTGTTTTTGGCAAAACCTAAGCATGAAAAAGTTAAAATTTTAATTTTTAGGTAACTTTCATTTTGCTTTTTATTTGTGTGTGTGAGTGTATGAGCCTAAATTTCCTATTGTTCTTCTTAATCTTCATGAAGTGTGTGTGAGTGTAGGTGTATAACTTTTATGCTTTGATTCAAATTGTGTAGAGTGTGTGAGTGTAGGTGTTAAATTTTAATGCTTTCTTTTAATTGCTTTCTTTTAATGCTTTGTTAAAATTATGTAGAGTGTGTGAGTGTAGGTGTTAGCTTTATTGCTTTCTTGAAATTCATATGGAGTGTGTGTGTTTGTGTGCATTTATTTCCGCCTACTCGTTAAGAGTTAAATGGCGCATCGCATCAATTTCAGTCCTACTCGTTTGAGTAGGACTTGTTATTTTCTTGCTTTATTTTTCCGCCTACTCACTTGAGTTTAATGGCCGGACTTTATTTCCCGCCTACTCGTTTGAGTAGGATTTGTAATTTTTCATTTCTTTATTTTTCCACCTACTCACTTGAGTTTAATGGCCGGACTTTATAGCCCTGTAATCGCATTTATTTTCTCCTACTCATTTGAGTAGGACTCGCTTTCATTTCAGTGCTACTCGTTTGAGTAGGACTTGCAATTTTCAGCTTTTATTTACCGCCCCCACTCGCTTGAGTGGGACTCGCAAATTTTGAATATGCAAATTTCTTTCATGTGTAACTTAGTTCCTTTTTAATTTATAATTTGGAGTGTGCGTGAGTTCTTGTTTTAGCTAATTTTTCAGTTTTCTAAATGTTGTTATTTTTCTTGTGTCCCCTTCTTATAATCATTAGTGTTTAATTTCGAACTCGCGCCTCACTAAATTATAAGCCGTCCCCATACCGATGTGTGGCTAATCGCTATTAGCCTCGACATCGAAGAGCATTGGGACATTTGAAATGATTTATAATAATTGAAGCTCTTTATTTTCATTTTAATTTAAGAACTTAAGGTTTACCCCGGGTTTACGACGCGTAGGACCACATAATCGATGTGTGGGCCCTATTTCTGTAGTCCATATGCTAGCTAGCCGAGAGGCCGTGCATATGGACCGATCACCCCTGGGTAAATAGAGTTGCGTGCATGCCCTCGAGAGAGGACTAGCGTAATTCTACCGGATTGGGTTTCCCACCCAATAGCGGGGTTCTTAGCGTAAAGCGGGCGTTAAGAGGAATCCTTCGTCGGACTAACGTTCGGTCGAATAGTCTTAACGTTCAGGTGAGCAATATTCCTAGAGATAAGTGCGCTCACATTTGTGGAACCACCACGGCCAAGTAGCCTTATTATTAATTTGAAAACTAAGTCCTATAATTATTAAAAATTATTTTAGTCTTAATCCGATTCGATGCCGAGCGTTAACCCTTCATCGAATATTTTCTAAATCGTTTTTTCGCTCCTTTGCTTTTCCGTCTTTTATTAAGTAAAAAAAATCCACCTTACTTTCAGTAAAATAATAGTCCTCCCGGAGGAGTAATAAAAGTCAACACGACCCCGAGAACAATACGACCTCGGTATTCCCCCGAATATCGAGTACTACTTGCGATAGGTGCACTTGCCTACCCGAGCGAGCCCGCGGTGATCGACTCACCGAACCAACCACAGTAAGAGTCTGTTCGCGGGCGCATCAGCAGGGTGAGGAGTGTGGTCACCGCCCAAGAGATAGCGACACCGCCCCAGCCCGCGCGATAGCAAACCTCCGTCCGCCGAGTCCGCAAGGACTTAGCCGGATACCAAGGAAAACCGCCAGGAGAAAGGCAACCATTGACGGACTCTCTTCAGTCCGCCCAAGCGATGCGGAAAAGGCATCAGCCCGCAAAGCTCCAACCACTGCAGGACAGCAACCCCCGTCAAAGGCAGTCCGCACCAACCTGAGGCAGTCCGCAAGACTCACACCTCAATCCTCCACAAGTCCACGATCAAAGGAAGACAGCAACAGTCTGCCCGGTCACAGCGGACTTGGCAGATACGGCGGACACCATGAACTTGACACAGTGTGACCAAGTCCAAAACCATCAAAGGCCAATGCGAGCATGGCGGACACTAACTCCCGTCCGCCAAACACCCTAGCACAGACCGCCATCAGTCCACGAGCTCCTCGCACTTGTCCAACGCTGCAGCTTCCTCCCGGACTCCAAACACCAGTCCGCCAACCGGTCTCCACAGCAAAGCACCTGCTGTGTCACCAGAACTTGACAAGGCATCAGCCAAGCTCTAAGCCCAGTCCGCAACAGCCAATACCGCGGACACATCAGTCCGCAAGCTTCCTGTGGAGAAGAGCCAACCCGCCTATCAGCACAAGCTTGCACCCGCGGCCACTGAGCAATGCACCAGTCCGCAAGCCTCCATCCGCTCAGGCCGCTCCTTGGCAAAGCCAATCAGCAAACACCCTATCTGCAGACACCAGGCCGCATAGTCCGCGGACTCCATGCAAGAACCCGCTCAAAAGACAGTCGGCTTCCCACTAGACCTATCACCAGGCCGCACATCACAGTCCGCCCAGTCCGCCTAGTCCGCCAATGTTATCCGCCACAGGCCGCCCGGCCTGTCCCGTCACCACTTCCACTTCACAAATTTCAACAATAACAAACAAAAAAACATGAAACATGGACACACAAGGGAGTAACAACAAAAAACATATAGAACTAAGATGAGAGGTCAAGAATGCCAAGCTCGAGTCGGAGTAGAGAAAAACGTGGTTCAGGGAGCAGTTTAGTTAGGATGTCCGCAAGTTGGTCATCGGTGCCAATAAAGACGACACTCAAGTTCTCCTTTTTTATATGATCACGAATGAAATGATGACGCACGTCAATATGTTTCGACCGAGAATGGTGCACTGGATTATATGTTAAGTCTATGACACTCTTATTATCACATCGAAGTGTAACATTCCTACATGTGAGGCCAAAGTCTTCTAACGTTTGAGACATCCATAATGCTTGAGTGCAACAGCTTCCTAAAGCAATGTACTCGGCCTCAGCTGTTGATAGAGTAACCGAGTTTGTTTTCGGCTAGACCAGGATACTAGTGTCGAGACTTGGAAATGGCATGTACCACTTGAGTTGTTGCGGTCGAGAGAGCATCCGACATAGTTTGTGTCAGAGTACCCATGAAGAGAAAAAACTGTAGAATGAGGGTACCAAATTCCAATGCTTTATGTGCCTATAAGGTACCTAAAGTTATGTTTTACAACTTTCAAATGAGACTCTCTAGGGTCAGCTTGATACCTAGCACACATCCCAACTGCAAAAGTGATGTCGGGCCTAGAGGCACTCAAATATAGCAGCTATCCTATCATACCTCAAAACATAGTCTGATCAACAGAAATCCCACTCTCATCTTTCCCTAATTTAAGAGAAGCACTCATAGGAGTTTTGACTTGTTTCAGATTCTCATACCCAAAACACACAAGCATATCTTTAACATATTTTGATTGGTTAATAAAAATCCCATCTTGGCATTGAGAAATATGTAATCCTAGGAAAGAGGTGAGTTCTCCTACTAAGCCCATTTCAAATTCAGATGTCTTGGTCTTTCCCTCTCGAAGTTGTGGTCGACTTATTTTGTGGGGTGGCGAGCATGTGTCTGTGCAAACCACGGTAACACGTTTGAACTCCTGAATGTCCATGATAGGAATGCAAATTATTGTGTTTGAGGAACCTGCGTGTTCCAATTTTGTTTTGTTTGCTTGTGTAAGGCTGCTAATATGTGGGTCTTGTCCCCTTTAGGCGACTAGGAGTGGTGCAGGAAATCGGAGCCCCAGCGTTCGGATGAAAGTATGGCACCAACTAAGGTGCCTACACTTCTGCCATCTGCAGAAACCATGCGACAATTTGTTGAGGCTTTGTTTGTGATGGTTCAAGGATAGTAGGCGCAAGGGCAGGCATAGCCGGCTGTGCGGCCAGAACAGCTGTAGGCGAGGCTGGAACCTGTTGTGCCTGTGAATCCTCGAGCCGTTGAGAAGCAGTTGACAAGGTTTATGAGTTTTCACTCGTCGACGTTCTCGGGAGTGGGAGCTGCTGCACAGGCTGAGGATTGATTATCGCGCGTCAAGCGGATCATGATGACGATTGGAATGGAGGAGCATCAGAAAGTCACCTTAGCTACCTTCCTTATTGAAGGAGAGGCTAGATTGTGGTGGGACGAGATGGAGCTGCATCACTTGGCGGGTCGTCCCTTAACACAAGTATCGATAGAAGAATTCTCTCGACTCTTCCTAGTGAAGAACCTTCCTGCGGCACAACGGATTGCCATGGAGAATGAATTCCAAAGGCTGACAGAAGGTGATGACAGTGTGGAAGCTTACTTGCATGAGTTTACACACTTAGGGAGGTATGCGGGTTCAATATTTGCTGATGAGAAGAGGAAGACAAATCGGTTCTACGAAGGTTTGCGGGACGAGATGAGGTTCCTGCTTTCTAGTTCTGTGACCAAGGCTTCCAGGCGTTGGTCGACACCGCAAGCGCGCTGGAAAAAGACATGAAGAGGGTGCAAGGGAAGATGTCATTGGATGTGTCACAGCCGGAGTTTAAAATGCCCCGACCAGCAAAGTCGTTCTATAAGAAGAAGTGTGGCAAGAGGCCCAAGACGGCGGGACAAGCTCCTTCTTCAGTTGCATCGGGAGCAACGTTGGGGTCCACCTCCAAGTCGGATACTCGTACATGCTTCAATTGTGGACGGGTGGGGCATATAGCTCAAGATTTTCGGGTGCCGCCAAAGATTGAAAAGAAGGCGGGAGCGTCATATGCGGAAAAAGGAAAGGCGGTGGTGGAATCCTCTGCCTCTCAGGCGCAGCCGCGGGTCTACAATCTTGGCCTGTAGGAGGCCATCAAGTAGAGTGACGTCATCACAGATACGAGTTTAGTGTTTGAGTATTCTTTTGTTTGTATGCTTTGTTTATTGCATCTGTGTATGTGTCTTGTGTGTAATGCGATTACCACAGGCTTTGTACTGATTCAGAACACACTAACGCGAGCACTGTTTGATACGGGTGCGTCGCATTCTTTTCTGTCTCGAGAGTTTATAGAGCGGCTTGGGATACCTAGTCGTGTGAAGACAGATAACATCAGAGTGGTGTTGCCAAATGGTTGTTGGATGCTTGCGGATCAAGCTTGCGATGTGGCGGCCCAAATAGGAAGTCGGGATTTCAGTCTGACTGCATTTGTATTGCCGATATCGGAATTCGACGTGATATTTGGTATGGATTGGCTTGCGGAGCAACATGCCTTGATTGATTGTCAGTCCAAAGAAATCACGTTGGGCCAGAATACCGAGCAGGAGACAATGTTCGCGGGTATGCGAGGAGTGGGCGGGACGTTGTTGTCTGCACTCCAAGTCTTGAAGGCTGTTCGGAAGGGTGCGGAGTGCTACTTCGCCTTGATTCAGGCCATTGAACATAATCCCAGTATAAGTGATGTTCCGATTGTGTCGGAATTTGCATATGTGTTTCCCAAGGATCTCCCTGGGCTACCACCCCAGCGAGAGATTGACTTCACGATCGAGTTGGTTCCAGGTGCAAGACCTGTGGCCCGCTCTCCATATCGCGTCGCGCCTTAAGAAATGGCGGAGTTGAAAGTCCAACTGCAGGAATTGATGGAGCAGGGGTATATTCACCCAAGCATGTCTCCTTGGAGTGCCCCTGTGCTTTTTGTGAAGAAGAAAGACGGTGGCTTGCGGTTATGTATTGATTACCGCAAAATGAATAAGCTAACCGAGAAGAATAAATATCCGATTTCGCGGATTGATGAGCTGTTTGATCCTGGGACCTATGGGTTTCTATAATATATACTAGAAGGTCCGGCCGGGGCCCCACAACATATACCACAAAATAGACGATGAAGCTACGGAGTGATACCAGAGTAGCGCAGCGCACCTAACACATTGCATTCTAGCGGAAGCCTATACACTTGAACTCCTCTCTTGAATGTCCAACATATAAAACTCCACATTTTATAGATTATAGGAATGTCTTACAACATGTAAACATCGTTGGCCTTATGGCCTTACAGGGCTTTCAAACAGTGGCCTAAACATTGGCACGCAGGTCGGCCACATCAAAAGAAAACATAACATATACATTAACAATAGCCTTCGAGGGCTAGCAGCGGCAGCAGCAAAAGCAGTAGGGACTTCAACCCTTATGCATCCCACTCGGTTCTCCAGCACCTGCACAGGGACATTCCACCCAAGGGTGGCAAACAGAGGCAACGGTCAACATTCAGCTGACTAAATTATAACGACCCTACACCTTTTCTCGGGGCAGTGGTAATTTTCCCTACAGGCATATCATATCATAAGCATGGAAATATATCTCATATAATGTGCTTTCACGCACACATGCCATCACAACCGTCAGCCACCTGGCCCAACGGTGCGTGCACTCAGGGCACATTCTTGGTGTACTGGCAAATCAGTTTCCCACCACCGTCTCAGGGTCACAGCCCAACGGCAACTCACTTGAGCATTTACTCCGTGGCGTGCAGCCGGAGTTTTATAGTCTTAGTGAACCGGGATTGGCCCGTAGCCCCCCATTGTCTCACGGCGCGTAGGCCTAAGACTCTTACTATGCGCTCCAACAGACAGCACCTTCTGGTCTCACGTCAGACGGACATAACGCAGGTCGGATCCTCCACCCCCTGTTGCTCAAATCGCCTTGCCATCACCGAGCACGGCGTACTCGCGGCTAAATAAATGCGCGGGTAGATCTCACCGATCCTATTCTGGCATTCAAGCCTGGGTATTTCTATACACCCATTCATCTCACAACATTAGCGTGTCTTTCCTGGGCACACCAGTACTTCCTGGTACTCTCTTCGTAGGTGGACACCGCAAATATCACAAATATCAGGGGTCTTTCATGGCTACCGTGCCAGTACTTCCTGTTACTCGCTTCACAGGTGTACCCCCTATGAACATTAAGCATTACAAATGGTATTTCCTGGAATTCCAATCCAGTACTTCCTGTTACTTGCTTTCACAGGTCGAACCCAATAGCACAAGCATTCTACGGGTATTTTCCTGGACTACCACTCCAGTACTTCCAGCTACTTTCTTTCACAGGTCCAACCCGTCGACTCCTAAACTACACGGAGTCTTCTCCGGTTCGTATGCAATATCACCAATCCAGACCAACCTATCCAGATGGGCTTCACACAGCATGCCTATTCCGTACTCCATTTACGGATCTATATGCCAACAAAGAGGATTTCATGAATCAACCCAATGATCCCCATAACCGACCACTCGCTGGTGGGGGAATCATGTGCATATGCAAAAAGGGAGTCTTCACATGGCTATGATGAAAAGTTGTTACCCTTGAAGACCTCTTTGGTGCCATGAGCTCTAAGCTGGCTCGAACGACTCACAAGAGCTTTTCCTCCGCAATGTCGGCCTCGGATCTCTCGTCGGCAAACAGCAGTACCACCGGTGATCAGCCCCCTCTCCTCCTCCTTCTTCCTCTCTCTTTCTCTCTCTAGAAGTGTAGCAAGAGAAAGTCAAAAGCCAAATTAGTTTCCCCAACCCATTCTCGGCCTTAAGAAGACAGGGAGGCCTCTCAGCCCTTGGATCCAGGCTGAAGGAACGGATGGCCACGATTTCACCAAAATCATAAATTTTGCCTGACACGGCCTGTGACACGCCCGTGTCTCAGGCCGTGTTCCTCAAGCGGTGCTCAACCGAGTTATCCAATCCAGTGACACGCCTGTATCATGCGTCATGTTACCCAACATGCCTTCAGACAAGCCCGTGTTTGTGGAGGTGTTCATCAGGCTGAAAAATCTTAAAATCAACCGAGACTCACACGGCCTGTGACACGCCCATGTCCCAGGCTGTGTGCCCATACACGGCACTAGACATGCCCCAGCTCAAACTCGTCGGGCTGAGTTCGTCGACCGTGCTGACACGCCCTGTGATACGCCCGTGTCACACGCCGTGTCGGAAGCACTCGACGATCGTCGACCAAATTGTGTCGACCACTCGTCGATTATTCCTCCCGAACACTCGTCGAACGCAGGACATGCCCTGGGACACGCCTGTGTACCAGGTCGTGTCACCCCAAAAATGAGCCTGCTGATAAATGGGCTGTTACATAATTTCTTCACACAGTTTCTCATTTGCTGCCCCTAAAATGATATCATCAAAATAAATTTGAAGTATAATAAGATCTAAATTCATGGTTTGAACAAAAAGAGTTGTGTCTGCACTACCCATCCTAAATCCATGATCCAAGAGAAAGGTAGTGAGCCTAGCATACCTAGCACAGGGTGCCTGTTTCAATCCGTACAGGGCCTTCATCGACCTATAAACATGATTTGGATAGGCGACATTCATGAAACCGGGTGGTTGCTCGACATACACATCCTCCTTAATGTGTCCGTTTAGGAAGGCAATCTTAACATCCATTTGGAATAATTTAATTCGCTTATAATAAGCAAATGCTAAAAATATACAAATGGACTCAAGATGAGCAACTGGGGAAAATGACTCTTAAAAATTCACACCCTCTATTTGGGAATACCCTTGGGACACCAAACGAGCTTTGTTTCTAGTTATCCTAGATTCACCATCGAGTTTATTTTTGAAAACCCATTTTAAACCCATGACTGGATGGTTATCCGGACGTTCTACTAACACCCATACCTTACTTCACTCGAATTGGATCATTTCTTCAGTCATCGCCAAAAACCATGATTCATCTCTTAAGGCTTCCGAGATATTCTTGGGTTCAATATCTGAGAGAAAACACAAGTTTGAAAAAGACTCATAAACGGAGGACCGGGTTCTAACTCCATGATGTGGCTCTCCTATGACTAGATCACGAGGATGATGCTGTGAGAAATTTAAGTTATTAGGAGGCCTATATCCTTGTTCTATTATCTGTGTTTCACTCTCTACGGTTTTGTCCTCCCCGTTACTCTTAATTGGTACGTTCTCTTCAACTTCCTCTTCACTCGCCTTAGGCTCGCAAGTTTTAGTATTTTCATCGAAATGCACATTAGCCGATTCTTCAACCACTAAGGTCCTCTTATTTTAGATCCTATAGGTACGACTCTTGCTCGAGTATCCTAGAAAGATGCCTAGATCAGATTTTTTGTCAAATTTTCCTAGATGGTCCTTTGTGTTTAGAATATAGCATGGACACTCAAAAACTCTAAAGTATGATACTGCCGATTTCCTTTCGAAATATAGCTCGTAGTGAATTCGCTTTAAAAGAGGGTGACGCATGACACAGTTCATCACATAACTTGCTATGTTGACCACTTCAGCGCAGAAATAACGAGGTAGACTGAACTATATGAGCATCATGCGAGCTAATTCTTGAGAGTACGGTTCTTACTTTCAACAACCCCGTTCTGCTGTGGAGTGCCAGGGGCGGCGAATTTGTGCTTAATACCTAAGGAGTCACACAAGTTTGAGAAGTCATCATTCTCAAACTCTCCTCCATAATCTGATCTGATACGTTTAATTTTGAGCACCTTCTCAGTTTGAAGTCTCGTGCACAGGTTTGACAATTCATGAAATGTGTCAGATTTGTTCGCAAGGAAAATTATCCAACAATAGCATGATAAATCGTCTATGATGACAAAGGTATACCGTTTCCCACCTAGACTACATGTACTAAGAGGTTTGAACAAGTCCAAGTGTATGAGTTCAAGAGGTCTAGTCCTGGAAATCTTAGTTTTGCTTTTGAAAAAGTGTTTAATGAATTTCCCTTTTTGACAAGGAGCACACAGAACATTTAAACTATCGCTTAAGTTGGGGAGGCCTCGTACGAGTTTCTTTCGTGATAGTTTAACAATAAGCTTGCTACCAGTTTGTCTTAGTCTCCTATGCCAAAGTTCTAATTCATCATTCTTTGTCACAAGGCATTTCAAATTAGATGCAAAAATATCATCAAAAATAATGGTGTACACGTTATGATTTCAATGAGCTACATGCAGTACACTAGAAGTTTTGGCATCATTATGTTTGCACATGTTTGAGGATGACTCAAATATAACATCTATACCTTTATCACACAATTGACAAATAGAAATAAGATTATGCTTTAAGCCATCCACAAATAGAACATTTGAAATAGAAATTAACTTGTTACATATAGTGCTGATTCCCAGTATCCATCCTTTGTTGTTATCTCCAAATGTCACCATGCCACCCTTCTTCTTTTCCAGGCTAAAGAACTTGTCTTTATCTCCCATCATGTGCTTGGAGTAACCAGAGTCCAAGTACAACACGTTCTTTGTGTCCTTAGCCTGCCAACATACCTAAGAAGAAGATGAGAGTAAAGTTTTGGTTACCCAAGTTGTCCCACCCATAACATAGGTAGAAGAATTTGGTAGCCAGACTTGCGAATTTTTTGTGGCACCTTTCCTTAGGCATGAGCTCGATGTGTGACCAAACTTATGACAGTTTGCACACGAGATATATGTTGTGGATGTTGATTTTATCATGTTGCTTCAGCTCTTGCATGAGGATTGAGATAGCCCTCCAAAATGTTTCAGCTTATCTTTCGGTTTATGAGCGTTGGGCTTAAGCATAGAAAAATAATGATTTCCCCTCAGTGGTGATATTGGAACTCCATATCCTAGTCCAAAATTTCCAGATCCATGACACTGCTCACCCAACAACATATTTAATGATTTTTGGCATACTCCAAACGTTTGGATAGCATAGTCGAGATCATGGATCCACGCCTTTAAGGCTGTGTTCTGAGTCACAAGCATCACACACCGATTAGAAAATTGTTTCTTGCCTTCCTCTACCTTGGTAATAGATAACTGGAGTCTCTTCTCCAAGACGTTATTTCATTTATGAGACTAGTTGTTCTCACCGATGACTTGGAGAGACTTGCCTTTTGATCTTCGATCGTTGTCATCAAGTGAGAACACTCTAGACACTCGATCTTTTCTTTTCCGTTTCTAATTACTTCGTTTTTTAATTTTTTTAAATCCTTTTTGATTTTCCTATTTTTGGTTCTTAAGTCCATTTTCGCAGAAATCGTGTTTTCTAATTTATCAACTAAATTTTCATAAATTTGAAGAACTTCAGAGTATGTAGGTGGCGTTACCTCAGTGTCACTCTAGACACTAGATTCATCATCAGATTCTTCTTGGCTCTTTCCCATGAGGCACAAATTTGCATTATCATCACTCCCTGAATTTGAGGAGCTTGAATTGTCACATCCATTTTCATCCCAAGTAAGCGCCTTTAGTACCTTCTTCTTTCCTTTGTATCGGCTTTCTTTCCCCTTCTCTTCCTTCGGAAATCTCGGGCAGCCTCTCTTCAGGTTTCCAGGTTTGTGGCAGTGATAGAATTCTGGCTGGGACTTCTCATCGTCGCTCTCTGTCTCTTTCCCAAGCTTGTTCCATCTCCTGCCTTCTCCAGCTCATTTCTTCAGGAATTTCTTGAACTGTCCCTATTTTTTAGGGTTCTTCATGAATTTCATGAACTCCAGGATGTAGATACTTTCCTCCTCATCCTCCTCAGAATCTTCCGCAGCTTTTCTTTCACATGCTGCCTTCAGTGCCAGTCACTTCTTCTTCATATCCTTGGGATATTCCTCTACTTGAATATTTAGTTCCACCTCATGTGTTTTGAGGTTTTCGATGAGGCTCTCTATCTCCAGGGTGCTGATTTCATGAGACTCAGTAATCAAATTCACCTTAGGATTGAAGTGTGGAGGCAAAGATCACAAGATCATCCTCAGCAGATAACCATTTGGAATGTTCTCTCCGAGAGACTTTGAAGCATTGATGATCTTGGTGAAATGCTTGTACATGCTGTCCACATCCTCATCGATTCCCATCCTGAACTGTTCATATTCAGATTCAAGTCGGAACAGCTTCGACTCCTTAACCTGCTATGTACCTTCAAGAGTAAGCTCTAGCAGCCACCATATATCATAAGCAGTTTCATAGTTGTAGATTCTATTGAATTCAGTCTTTTCCAAGGTGCAGAATAAAGCATTCATGGCCCTGGCATTATTTGTACATCTTAACTTATCTACGTCATCCCACTTATCTCGTGGTTTTTCGATGACGGTATCACCAACCGTGACACCGGGACCAATGTACTTTGTCTCTACCATGGCCCATACATCCATGCTATTTGATCATCAGAAAAATTTTCATCTGTGTCCTCTAGTGACTATAGTCACTCCCCAAAAAGTGTGGAGGACGACTCACAACATATCCCACAGTGAAAGCGTGTACAGTGTTGGCCATCTTACTTCAGGTTATTAAGCCTATTGGAAGTAACCTTGCTCTGATACCACTTGTTGGATCTAGTGCGCAACCTTAGAGGGGGGGGGTGAATAAGGTTTGCTAACGTTTATTGAATTTAAAAGTTTCACACACAAAAACAATCATAGAGAAAAGAATTTCATTGTATTAAATCAATAATGAAAAACAGTACAAGATGAGTATACATCAGAACTTGATCTTCATGGCGTCAAAGATCAGAGACAAAGAGAATAAAGATTCTTTTGGTTTATATACAAACCAAACTATGACCGGTTGGCTCTCACCCTTTCCTTCCGGGAAAGGAGTTCAAGCCCACTCTTCACCTCTACACAAGGAAGGGTCTTAGAGACCACTCTTCACCTCCACACAAGGGAGGGTCTTAGAGCCCCGCTAGATCCTCTGATCTAGATATCCCAAATCCCGAGATGATTTACTGTGGAATCCTTCCCAGATTCCGACGACCGTCTCCGGTAGATTTTCCTTACCAAAAAACTAAACAGAAAATAGACAAAGAGTACAAAGATTAAAAGTAAAAACGATAAGAAAATGAAGTTCTCCCTTTTGACGACTTCTCCGGTGTGCGATCTACGACTGGTGCTTGAGATCTTCCTTGGCTAGCAATCGGTCGGTTCTCAATGGTCGATGAAGATTCTGGATCGCCGGCATTCTTCGTTCACGAACGTGAGGGAGAAGCCTTCCTTTAACTTTGACGAAGATAAGTGGAGACGGGCGCAAGGAGGCGGCCGAAATCTGGAGTTCAGAAACCCTTCGTCAAAATTCGACTTGGAGCCATAATGACAACAGGAAACACAACGGATTTTATACTTCTTCATGAAAACAGGCTACCGCCGGCGGTAATACTAGCGCCTGTGATAGTTTCATTTGCTTATTGTGCCAGCTGTCCTCCAAAATTGGACTTCTAGTCTTCAAAACGATCTTTTGCCTTTTTATTTGAACTAGCGCCGTGCGGTAGGGCCTACCATCGCGCGGTAATATAGGATGCGATGTTCCTGAAAAGGCAACATCCATTTGACAATGCTAGCGCCGCGTGATAGGTTCTAGTGCCGCGTGATAGGTGCTAGCGCCGAAATCTTCCAGAGCGCTAGGACCGAATAAATCGTAAAGTTACCGCCTGTGGTAATCCAGTCGCCTGGTGATAGCGCTGAGCTCGACGTTTCTGCCTTCGAATCTCATCGAAGACCTAGTGCGGCGTGGTAGAGCTAAAGACAAAACCATCCAGAGTTCTAGGTCCAAATAAATCATCGTGTTAGCACCTGCAGTAGTACTAATGCCTGGTGGTAGCCCAGAGTCTCGACGCTTCTTCTCTCGACATTCGTCGATGGGCTACCATAGCACGTTAGTGCTACCGCCTAGTGGTAGCATCCATATGAGCCTTCTATCTTGCTTGCACCTGACAACCTGCACACTCTATCAACATACAACATGATCAAATACAACCGAGGATTTGATATTCTCAAAAACAGGGAATGTGAAACATCGGTTCCAATAAGTCCCATGGTCACTTCTGATTTTGACCACAGTACTAATAAGTTCATTCTAAATTTGCCTAACACATGTCTTGAAGACATCATGGGTTTTAGATTTCTTCCTTAGAAAGAACACCCAGGCAAATCTGGAATAGTCATCAACAACCACAAGGATGTAGACTTTTCTACATAGACAATTAACTGGCATAAGACCAAATAGATCCATATGCATTAGGTATTAACAACTCACCGAGTCTTCGGTATCAAGGCTCTGGAAGGATGTCCTTGTCTGCTTGCCATTTTGGCATGTTGAGCAGATACCCTCCTTGATGCACTTCACCTTCGGACCATTCCTCACTCACTCCTCACTAAAGAGTTTGCCTATGGTCTTGTAATTCAGATGCGCTAGGCTCTTGTGCCATTGGACACAATGTGAAACTTTCTCATCTGTAACTAGGCATATAGGAGAGTCCTTACTCTCACAAATAAAATTGAGACAATAGACATTTCCACTCCTAGTGGCTGTCAAGATGACCCCTTGGTCACTTGACCTCCTAATTTGGCACTCATCCTTGAGGAAAGAAATGTCATAGCCAAGATCATATTGTTGCCTTATGCTTATCAAGTTATTTTGCAAACCTTTCATATAAGCTACTTGTGTTATAGTGATTATGCAATTAGATATCTTACCAAACCCTTTGGTTACTCCTATTTCTGAACCACCAAAGATGACTTTGGGTCCATTTTCAACTGGAGTGTACTCCTTCAGCATGCTCCTTGTTTCAATCATGTTCCTGGAACATCCAATGTCCAAGTACCATATAAGGAAATGATCACTTGGACTCACCTGCAACAAATAAATCATCTTTCCTTAGGTCCCGAATTCTTATTGGGTCCTAGGTGAAGGTTAGACTAAAATTGAGCATGCATACCTACAGCTCTTCTGATAGGTAAGCTGGCATTATCTATCTAGACACTCTTATTATGTCAACAATCAATAGCATAGTGGCCCACTTTACCACAACACCAACACTCATAAATGTTGTACCTTCTTTTAAGGGTTAGCTTTAAAGCATAACAATCAGCGGCTCTCCTTCCAGCAGGTACAACAGCCTTTTTCTTAAGTCTTCCAGGAACAACCCGATTTGGGATTTGTCTAGCAACAGAGGTACTAGGGATATCTTGGACCCTATCAGTAGCTGCCTTCTTTTCAGAGTGCAAGCTCCTAATAGCTTCAGATATACCCAAGTCTGGTGTGCTGACAAACTTTCCTTTAGTCTGATTGTGGACTCGCGGACTTCGAGAATGGGCTGCAGCCTTATTTTTGAGTGTTGGGGCTGGTACACCAAATACAAATGGTGCAGGATGGGCCATTTTGATTTATTCATGGGCTGCCTTGTAGGAACTAGCACCCTTGACATTCCTAACACCATACTCCCAGTGACCATAAGTGCTCTCATGGACATACCTGTTAGATGGTAGCACTAATTTCCTGAAATGAATTGGAGGCTTGGAGGCTAGTGGCTGCACTGGATCTTTGCCCTTCCTTTTGGAAAAAGGCATCTCTAGTTCTCCGTTTGAAGCCTAACCCCTTCTTACCCTTTTGGGAGGAGAAGGAATAAATCAAAGGCAATACTAAACATGGCTTTGAGAACTTAGCCACTAGTTCCTTCTCCTTTTGGAGTTTACCTTCAATATTCCTAATGTGGTCATTTTTGAAGGTGATTATGCCCATCTGAATAACAATGATGTTTTTCAGCTTGTTGACTTCGTTTATCTTCAGGTTTAGCAAGTTTGATGAGTCTGAAGCAGCCAGCTTTAGAGAGGCAATCTCCTCAGCCTATTTTTTTGGCTAGGAGCCTGATTCTCTTCACTGCTTGCAGGAGTTCATCATAATCATCAATTAATTGATAGACATATCCTTCAGATTCAGAACTATCTTCATCTCTTGATGCAGATGCTTCTGATTCTGTACTAGTTACATAATCTGCACATAAGGTGTAGAATATACCTTATTAGGGCCAAGCTACTCCTGGTTGGGTCCTTCCTCAATCAAATCCATCAGCCAATGACAATGGCTGACTTCTTCTCCTTCTTCAGATCTGGCAGCATCATCAGCTTCTCTAGTGATTGCAGACAACATCTCTAAGAAGTCTGCTTCTACAGATTCTTCTTCAGCAGTAAATAGCCCAATGTAAGCTTCAGCTTCATCTACCTCTTCTATCTCAGATGATGAGGAGTCAGTCCAGCTCCTTTGATTCTTGGCAATAAAGGACTTCTCCTTCTTACCCTTCTAATTATGTTCCTTATTTCCACAAGGATCCTTTCTTTTGACAAGACAATCGGCTATGACATGCCCTGGCTTGCTACAACAATAACACACCACTTTAGAAGAAGAATGTTTATTTGGTTTAAAGCTATACTTGTCCTCTTTAAAGGATTATTTCTTGCCCTTATAGTAATCTTCCTTGGGAAATGAAGAAGAGGATGGCATGTTTATCTAGTGCTTCTTATTCATAAATTTTTGAAATTGCCTAGAAAAGGCAGCAAAGTCTTCATCAGAAATATGGCAGTCTGATATGATGGTTTCTGAGCTTTCTGAATCAGAATCAGCAACTCTCATTGGTGGATTAGGAATCTTTCTCCTTCTCTTCCTTGTGGCTTCAGCTTTGAAGTCCACTGACTTGTCTTTGACTGTAGCCATCCTGATTTTCTCCTCATCCTTTCTAGCAGTTAGATGCATTTCATAAGACATCAACTTTCCAAACAAGGTTAGTGTTGGAGTGTTTACAAGTCTGGCCACTTATCTGATGGCACAGATTTTTGTGTCCCAGTATTAGTTAAAGACCTGAGGAACTTTTCATTCAATTCAGAAGTGCTGAAGACTCTGCCATAGGCCATCAACACATTCACAATTCTGAAAAACTTATCATAGCACTCAGCAATGACATCTGACTTGTCCTGCCTGAAGCTTTCATACTCTTGATTGAGCATAGACTTCCTGTCCTCCCTCACTTCTTCAGTCCCCTCTATGTAGACAACTAGTGTGTCCCACATCTTATTAGATGTCTTGTTGTGGACTAGGTTTTGGAAGGTTGAGTCATCTATGTAACTAACAATAATATTTTGTTCCCTCTTATCCAATGTAGCTAAGATGATTTCATCTTTAGTCATCTCAAAATACTGCTTTGGATACTTTAGATTTACATCAAGGACTGATATCTTCATTGGGATGAAGGGTCCTTTTGTGATGTATATCCCAGGATCAGATGCTTCCATATAAAGTCTGACCCTTTTCTTCTCGATGCCAAAGGTCTCCTTCCAACAAAGAGGAAGTTTCATGGATCCAAGTTCTTTATGATTCTTACATGAACCCATTTTGGCCTTCTGATAGCTACCCCTGGAGATCAACTAGATTATGAAGTCTATCTTGAGCAACCGCCCTCTGATACCACTTGAAAGTCTAGATTTCACGAACAACTTATCACCTAAAGGGGGGGGGGGGTGAATAGGTCAAATATAAAAACTTAGACAACTTGTCGATTAAAATCACAACAAAACAATCTTATCAGAATCAATACCAGCACAGTACACAACATAGTACACAGAGATTTATAGTGGTTCCCCAATTGATGGGTACATCAACTTTCCCCCTTTGCATATCTAGAAGTATACTAGATTCAGCCAAACTTCCTTTTATCTTTCTCATATCCTCAGATCTTATAGTCCAGAGCCCAACCAACTCTTACAACTCAGGCGCAAGCCCTACCACTCAAATCAACAAGATCCTACAACTCAAGTTCTTCCCAAGAACTCTATCTCATAGTCACTCCATACTACTACAACTCAGGAAACTCCT
Source organism: Platanthera guangdongensis (assembly GCA_039583875.1). NCBI lineage: Eukaryota > Viridiplantae > Streptophyta > Magnoliopsida > Asparagales > Orchidaceae > Platanthera > Platanthera guangdongensis. The sequence continues at coordinate 118,943,992 of CM077158.1, read as the reverse complement.
TCCCTACCTCAGTGTGAATCTACACACCTACAACTTAGGAAACTCCAGCCCTACCTCAGCCTTTATAACACAGGCCTACAACTCAGGCATTAGCCTTACCACTCAGATTTAAAATGAATCTTACACAGAAATATTCAAAAAAATGAATTACAGACACAAGAGAAAATTCTCGGTGACTTCCTACCTGGACCGAGCAGATGTCATCCCTAACTTTGTCTTCACAGCAACAAGATGATACAGCAATCTTGAAATGATGCCCGGCTTGTTCTGGAGCCAACTAGCAGATGAATCTGCTTCTACTTCTTCAGGAATATCTCCCGATCTGGACTGAGCATATTTCAGCCATTCCTTCTTCTTTGATGCATTGAATTGATCTTTAGATTCTGGCTCGACTTGGATTGAGAAGATAACTTCAGCTAGGGCACGCCTAGGCTGATTCGTCTCTCTTAGAGGATTACTCTAAACTTGCTATAGTAGATGTTGATTGCACCAGCAAACTCAGAAGCCCTTCAGGTTTTAACTTTAGGTTCTTGGCTTCTGCAATAATGGGGGATGAAGACAACGAACTCCACTTCTTGTTTTTTAAAAGTTATTCAGAAATTAATCTAATTATAATTCTTAGATTTCAATCTCTTCTGCTATTTATAATCCTGTCACATTGGCGAGATGATCAACACATGTCTAAGTTTTAACGGTGTTTAAAGCCTCAGCTTTATTAACTTGAGATCCACTGTAGAATGACAACGCCGTTAATGTCGATTTGCATCAAATCTGAACTTTGTTAACATGTTTACTTTGCTGAGTCAGCATCATTCTGGACTTAGCCAAAATCAACTAACATTTCTGAAATCCTGCGGTCGACGAACTTCAAGCTCATCTCGATGAAATCTGAGCTCAGCTTGACGAAATAGTGAAGCTGAGATCGCCAAATTCTCTCAGCTCATTTCTTTCTTCATGTGAAGGATGATGTCGATGAACTTTGAGCTCAGTTCGACGAAACCTGAGCTCATCTTGACGAAATAGTGAAGCTGAGATTCACGAATTCTCTCAACAAAATTCTTGCTTCAAGTGAAGGCTGAGTTTGACGAAATCTGAACTCCAATCGACGATTCTGATAGCTGAGTCCTTCTTATCTGTAAAAGCTGAGATCGACGAACTCTGAACTCCGGTTGACAAAAGCTAAGCTCAGCTCGACGAATGGTAGACTTAGTGATTCTGGTCTTAGAAATTTCTGCTCTGCTAGACATTGAGAGTGTTGAGTGTATATCCCTCACATAACAGTTTTTCCGTTAGCCATATTCTTCAGCTTTCTGCCTGATGGAGTTTAGAGCGTTGAGTGTATAAGCTTCACTCAATGCTTTTTGCCTTACCCATATTTTTCAGCTTTCTGCATGATGGCGTTGAGAGCGTTGAGTGTATAAGCTTCACTCAACCCATCTGGACTTAGTCAATTTTTTGCAATCTTGCCTTCTTACTGAAGTTTGGCATTGACAAACTCAGCATGGAGTTGAGTGATGAAGCTTCACTCAATGCTTCCGGACTTAGTCAATTTTTCTGGATTCTTCACAGTAAGGCTATGACAGGATAACCTTGACTCAATGCTTCTAGCTGTATTGCGTTGAGTGAGTTGAGCTCACTCAATGCTTCTGTACTTAGCCTGATTTCTGCCTTTGTAATACTGTCAGTTTTGACTACATGCATTCTCTCAGCACTATTAGCTGAATGGAATTGAGTGAGCTTGCCTCACTCAACGCTTTTGGACCTATGTAGTTTTCTGAGTTTCCAGCTCCACCTTGAGTCCACCTGTCATTATCTCTTGAACTAGCTGCCCAATCATTGTGACAAAGACTAACATGTATGCATGAACTTAACCATACATCAAATACAATTATGTCTATCTCATTGACATGTTAGACATCATCAAATCAGGTCCATTCGGATCAATGGACCCAATAGTTATTTTAGCTTGTGAGAGAGAAGTATGTGTGCAATCGCCCATTTCCCAAGGGTCGAACTCCACAGAGACCGACTCTCCAGTTTCAACACTGACACAATAGTTTTGGTATTAAAAAGTGATATAAAAACACCACTCATCTCATAACTCAGTATAAAATATAGCGGAAACACTAAAATAGAAAAATAGAAGTTGTCCACAAAACATAGGAGTCCAAATGGCCTTATGGCCTTACATCAGTTAGATGTTCAAATCATCACCAATACTAATTAGTAATGTGAAATAGCACTCCTAGGCTACATCGGCAAGCGAGACAGAAATCAGTGAAATAAACATGATATGCAAACAAGGAGGAAACAATAGGAGAAGGTACACTCTTTTGTGGCTTAGGACTTTTTGGCCGGTGAGCTGGCTCCTTCTTATGATCCTTGCCCTATAAAAATTTGTTGTAACATGGGTTAGCAGAGGCCGTACTCAATTGTGTAACCAACACCCGTCCTCTCGACCATCCCTAACATATCCCGGGGCACTCCATCACACTGCAGGTCAGCACTTTGTATGTATATGTAATAATACATGAAGAATAAAAAATACAAGTAATGGTGTCAAACATCATCCATGTTTCTATGTTGAGAAGATAAATAAAGGGGCCTACAAATATAACATATATTCAAACATGGGTTTCACCCAAGGCACCCTATAGCGTGTATGATTTTAACATATCATAACACATCATCACATAATAATAATAATATTCATTGGTACTATAATTTCCCCAAAGATAAACAAGCCCAAGGTCAATAACTCTCACTGAGACCCCACCCATATATAGATTACAACACCATCGGGCTTGTCCATCAGCTCCTTTGTTCTTGCGAATTTTACCAAGCACACACAATCGATGCTAAGAACTCTCGCTTAGACCCTACCCGCACATGGAATACAACACTATAAGGCTTGTCCAAAAGCACAGACGTTCTCGTCGGTTTCCACATGAGGGGACTTGTCTTGCCGAGATACCCTCCATACATGAATCACAATATAATGGGGTTTGTAACGCCCCTAGATTTTCGATAATTAATTTAATCATATAAATTTCATAATAATGACATAAGGGCATTACGTTAGTACAAGAGTTGAAGTGCATCGACAATTTCCTCCTATGTTCCAAGCTATGTGTCTATAAATATATAATGAAATAATAATTTTATTTATTTATTTAAATCCTCCCCTATAAAAGCCGATCACTCCTTAGAAATTAGGTTTTTCGGGACTTTCCTAGCATTCCACCGAACTAGATCACGAGAGAGAGGCGATGGAGTCATTCTGTTGGGTACATTGGTTTAAATGTACCTGATTTGAAGAAGCCTCACCCTACTCAATGATATACATCAAAATTTATTTGATGTGTTTTGAGTTTAGTTGTGCAGATCAAGTATTTGCAGGGAAAGCAGAAAAGATTCTAAGTCCATGTGTCGACACCCAGAGGGAAAGTGTCGACACTTAAGAAGACTTGTGTCGACACCCAGACAAGCAGTGTCGACACTTGGAGTAGTTGTGTCGACAGTAGGGATGCAGAGTCGACACCAGACAGAAAGTGTCGACACAAGGAGCAGTGTCGACACTCAATGAAGAAAAGTGCAGTGAAGCAGTGTCGACACTTAGCAGTTGTGTCGACACTCAGAGGAACTGTGTCTACATCAGAAAGTGTCGACACTTGGAGGCTGTGTCGACACTCAGCAAAAGTCAGCAGAGTCTAAATATAAGTGTCAACACTCAGAGGAATGTGTCGACACACAGCAGAAGACTCAGCACTTGAACAAAGTGTCGACACAATAAAGAATGTGTCGACACTCAGCAGAAGAGTCAACACTTGAAGAAAGTGTCGACACAAGGAGCTGTGTCGACACTTAGCAAAGTTCAACAATATTCTAAGTACAAGTGTCGACACAAAGGAGATGTGTCGACACTCAGGCAAAGTCTCAACAGAAGAAGAATGTGTCGACACAAGGAGCTGTGTCGACACTCAGCAAGTATCAACACTGAAGGCATGTGTCGACACCAAGAAGATGTGTCGACACTGAAGTAGTTCAACACATGAAGATGTGTCGACACAAAGGATATGTGTCGACACTTACAAGAAATCAACAAAGTACTGAAGAATAAGGACTTGTATCGACACTCAATATCAGTGTCGACACATGATGAAGAAGCTGTGTCGAGAAGTGAATTCTACAACACAAGGAGTTGTTTCGACACCTTGAAGGCTAGTGTCGACACTTAGACAACTTGTGTCGACACTTGGTCTATAAATGTCGACACTTAAAGACAGACTGTCTCGACACTTTCAGACAGTTACAGAATTTTCAAAAACTGACTGGATGACTTGACAGCTGCCATTCCAGCCGGTCTACTGCACCTATCTGAGTTGTAAGAAATCAGTTAGGAACCGGACCAGCCGGTTACCATGAAGAAGGCCTATAAATAGGCTTATACTGTCTACAGAAAGTGATGATCAAAGTCGTTGTAAAGCAATTGATTGAAGACTTTCAAGTAAAGTTCTAAGTAGTTGGAGAGAGAGAGCTCCATCCAAGAAGACAGTCGTTGGAACCAGACTGAGAAGAAGGATTCAGACTTTGTTCTGAATCTTATGTAGCAGAGATCAAGGATCAACTTCAGAGGAGATCAATCCTATTGTGTTCTACATTCAAGAAGCTTTGAAGAAAGGCAAGTCAGATTGATCTCAGCAGAGTTCTTCCAAGAACTCATCAAGAAACTCACAACTCTTCTCTCTTTTCTCTGAGTTGTAGGGTTTACATTTTGTATTCATATTATCTTGTAGGATCCTTAGGGATCTGAGTTGTAAGCCTGTAATTATAAAGACTGAGTGGTAGGGCCTGTGTACCTGAGTGTAGGAGATTTATATCTCTGAGTGTAGGCCTGTTGTGGCTGAGTGTAGGCCTGCTGTGGCTGAGTGTAGGCTTTGTGAAAAAGCTGAGTGTAGGTCTTTGGAGAAGACTGAGTTGTAGGGCCTTGGGCCTGAGCTGTAGGAACCTGTTTTGGGGTTCTGAGTGTAAGATCTGAGGATGTGAGATAGTGGAGGAGTTTGGCCGAATCTAGCACATTACTAGATAGGCGAAGGGGAAAGTGGATGTACCCAAACCTTGGGGAACCACTATAAATCTGTGTGTCTACTATGTGCATTTGTTTTGCTATGATTACTGATTGATTGCTGTCAAAAGTAGTTATAATTCTGTGTTATAATCTGAATTATGCCTAAAAAGTTAAAAAGAATTTAGTCACCTATTCACCCCCCCCCCTCTAGGTGATTAGGTACAATATCTTTCAAGTGGTATCAGAGCCAGGTTACTCAAAAAGGGACATAACTGTCAGAGTAGATCATGTTGGCAGATTCACACTAAGTAAAAAGTTCAGAATCAAGAAAATCAAGAAACATCGGTTCAACTGAGAATCACAAGGAACTTGGATCCATGAAGCTACCCATTTGCAGAAAAGAATTTTTTGGCATCTGGAAGGAAAGGGTGAAACTATTTATGGAAGCCTCAGACCCTAGAATTTACATCACAGTTAAAGAAGGGCCATATGTGCCCATGAAGGTTTCAGTCTTAGATGCAAATCAGAGAACACCTAAAGATTTCTCTGAAATGACAAAGGATGAGATAGTTCTAGCCACAATGGACAAGAGGGCTCAGAATATCATTGTGAGTGCTACAGATGATGCTACCTTTCAGAATTTGATACACTATAAGACATCTAAGGAGATGTGGGATACTCTTATTGTGTACATGGAGGGTTCTGAAGAAGTGAGGCAGGACAGAAAGTCCTTATTAAACCAAGAATATGAAAGCTTCAGGCAAGGTAGATCTGATAGCATAACTGAATGCTATAAGAAGTTCTATAGGATTGTGAATGAGCTAATGTCCTATGGCAGAGAGTTCAGTAATTATGAGCTTAATGATAAGTTTCTAAGGTCCCTAACAAAAGATTGGGACACCAAGATCTATGCCATAAGGGAAATGACAAAGTTAGCAGAAATTCCTCCTCCAACTCTGTTTGGAAAATTGCTATCCTATGAAATGCAATTGATGGTGAGGAAAGAAGAGGAGAAGACTACAAGAAGTGAACATAAGGAAAGTACAGTGGCATTTAAAACGGAAGCCCCTAGAAAATACAGAAGTAAGTCACCAACTCCACCTACTAAAGTAGCTGAGACTGAGTCAGATGAGTCAGCAAGTAGAAAGTCTAAAAGCAGTGATAGAGATGAGGACTTTGCAGCCTTCACAAGACACTTTCAGAAGTTCTTAAAGAAGAAACAGTGGAGGACAAAGCCATCCACTTCACAGGGTAAAGAAGACTATTACCAGAACAAAAAGTCATCAAAGAAAGACAGGAAAAAGACCAAGTCTAGCAAAGCAACTCTATCAAAAATTATATGCTATTGTTATAACAGACAAGGACATGTAATTGCAGACTGTCCAGAGAAAAGGAAAGAGTCTAATGATCAGAAAAAGACTCAATTCAAGGGCAAGAAGGAAAGATCTTTTGTTGCCAAAAAGGATAAGAGCCTGTCAGACATATCTTCATCAGAAACTGAGTCAGATGCTGAAGCATATATAGGACTGTTTGCTGAGGAAGAGGAAGAAGAGTTCATCCAGATCATGAACTCTATATATGAACAAGAGGACAGTCAGTGCTAAGGACTGATGGCATTGACATAAAGTGACAAAATCCAGGAGCAGCCTAGACCTAGTAAGGTACAAAATTGTTCTTTAAGTTCAATTTCATGTGCTAGTTCAGAAACAGATTCATCATCATCAAGTGATGAGAGTGCATCTGAGTCTGAAGAGGATATTCATCAATTGATAGATGAATATAAAGTTCTTTTGCAAGCTTTTAATAAGGGCAAGTCCCTAGCCAAGAGTCAGGCAAAGGAAATTGCTAATCTCAAAGCTACTGCAACTGATTTTGAGAAGATGATTGATCAAAAGCTAAATTAAATAGCCAGACTGAAGCACATAACTGTGATTCAGATGGGGACTATATCATTTAAGAATGATCAAATCAAAAGTCTGGAGATTAGTCTTCAGAAGGAGAGAGATTTAGTTGCTAGGTTTTCTAAACCAAAGTCTGTTCTACCCTTAATTGATGAATTTGTTCATCAAAAAGGTAAAGCTGGACTGGGATTTACTAAACCTGCTAGGACTATTCAGTCCAACTCCAAGGGCAAAGCCCCAGCTCTCAATAAGCCAGCTGTAGATAAAACAGCTAAGAATGTACCTAAGCAAAGGTACAATAGGTTTGAGTGTTGGTGCTGTGTCAAGGTAGGCCACTTTGCCATGGACTGTTGGAACAATGCAAGTGCCAAAGTGAGTAGCAAACTGCCTGTTGGAAAACCTGCAGGTAGCTTTGTTGGGAAGCAAACTAACCAGTACCAAGGACCCAAGAATTCTTTGGGTTCTAAGGTTCACTAATCTGTTTTGTAGGTGAGTCCAAGTGGCCATGCACCAATATGGTACTTGGACAGTGGTTGTTCCAGACATATGACTGGAACTAGGGGATTGCTAAAGGACTACTCACCAATCAAAGATGGTCCTAAAGTCACCTTTGGTGGTTCTGAAAAAGGAATCATCAAGGGTTTTGGTAACATTTCTAGCACCCATATTACTATTACTCAAGTGGCTTATGTCAAGGGTTTGAAACATAACCTTATTAGTATAAGTCAATTGAGTGATTTGGGATATGATATCTCATTTGTTAAAAATGGTTGTCATATCAGGATGTCAAATGATCAAGAGATCATTTTGACAGTTTATAGAAAAAGGAATGTCTATTGTCTAGACATTATGTGTGAGAACAATGGTTCTCCAGTGTGTCTTGTAGCTGATGAGAAAGTCTCTCATTGTGTCAAATGCCACAAGAGACTAGCCCATCTCAACTACAAGACAATTGGCCAACTCTTTAGTAAAGAGTTAGTGAGGAATGGTCCTCAAGTTAAGTGTATTAAAGATGGAATATGCTCATCTTGTAAAAAGGGCAAGCAGACTAGATCCACCTTTAGTAGCATTGAAAACAAAGATGCTGTGAGGTGCTTATACCTCTTGCATATGGATCTCTTTGGTCCTATGCCAGTTCACAGCCTAGGTAGGAAGGTCTATACCTTTGTAGTTGTAGATGACTACTCAAGATTTTCTTGGGTGTTCTTCCTTAGACAGAAATCTGAAACACCTAGTATCTTCTATAGCTTTGTCAAGCAAATTCAGAATGAACTAGACAGTACAGTGGTAAAGATAAGAAGTCACCATGGTACTGAATTCCAGTCTGATAGCATGACAAAACTATGTGAAGAATTTGGGATATTTCAGGAGTTTTCTTCACCAAGAACACCTCAGCAAAATGGCATTGCTGAGAGGAAAAATAGAATCTTGATTGAGGCTGGTAGAACTCTATTAAGTGATACATCTCTACTAGAATATTTCTGGGCTGAGGCAGTGAATACTGCATGCCATGTAATTAATAGGGCTACCATTACTATAAGCCACAACAAGACCCCCTATGAGCTTGTGAAAGGCAGAAAACCAAACTTATCCTATTTCAGGATCTTTGGTTGTAAGTGCTTTATACTTAATAATGGAAAGTCTTACTTGACTAAGTTTGCTGCCAAGTCTCAAGAGGGGATCTTTGTTGTGTACAACAACAACAGTAAGGCTTATAGAGTCTACAACTTGTCTACTCAAGTTGTAGAAGAGTCTGTACATGTAGTATTTGATGAAACTAGACTTATTAACAATGAGTTGTCTAGTAGTATATGCAGCTCCATAGGTATAACTAAGAAGATGGACAAGCTCACTATAGAAGAAGGACCTACTGCAAGACAGCAGGTAGAAGATAGTGGCTGTTGTCCAGGGGGAGTACTACATGTACCTAATGAAGAAGAAGTCCAAGGAGTGCAGCAAGATGAAGAAACTAAAGAAGTTCAACCTGTAGCCATGATGCCTCTAGCTAATAGGCATCTTAGAGATCATCCAGCAGAGCAAATCATTGGTGATCTAAGACAAGGGGTACAAATAAGGAGCAGAAATCTGAGTGCAGCACTCTACTCCAGTTTTCTATCCCAAGTAGAGCCAAAGAAGTTTGAAGAAGCCATCCTAGACCCTCATTGGATTGAGTCAATGCAAGAAGAGCTGAATCAGTTCAAGAGGTGCAAAGTTTGGGAGCTTGTTCCTAAACCAAAAGACCATAACATAATTGGAACCAAGTGGATCTTTAGGAACAAGATGGATGAACATGGAGTAATTGTCAAGAACAAAGCTAGATTGGTTGCTAAAGGATATAATCAGGAAGAAGGTATTGACTTTGATCAAACCTTTGCTCCAGTAGCCAGACTGGAAGCCATAAGGATGTTCCTGGCCTATGCAACCTATCAAGGATTTAAAGTTTACCAAATGGCTGTAAAGTCAGCCTTTCTTAATGGTAATCTAAAGGAAGAAGTCTATGTGGAACAGCCATCAGGTTTTGTTGATTCAACTCAACCTAATCATGTCTATAGACTTAGGAAAGCTTTGTATGGGTTAAAACAAGCCCCTAGGGCTTGGTATGAAACCCTGTCTAGTTTCCTCATTGAGAATAAATTCTCAAGGAGGAAAATAGACAAGACTCTATTCCTTAGGGAATCCAGAGGCAAGATAATACTAGTCCAAATATATGTAGATGACATAATATTTGGGTCTACTGAAAGTAGTCTTTGCAGAAAGTTTGCAAAACTAATGCAAGGACAATTTGAGATGAGTAGTATGGGGGAACTTAAGTTCTTCTTGGGTCTCCAAGTTAGACAGACTGAGAATGGTTTATCCATATGCCAGTCTAAGTTCACCCTAGAACTCATAAGGAAGTATGGTATGGATTCATCCAGTACCATGAAGACTCTTATGGGGTCAAGTATATCTCTTAGAAAAGATGATGCAGGGAAACCTGTAGATGAGTCTTTGTATAGAGGGATAGTTGGCTCCCTACTATATTTGACTGCAAGTAGACCAGATGTCATGTATGCTACATGTGTCTGTGCAAGGTACCAAGCATGCCCTAAAGAGTCTCATTTTACAACAGTCAAAAGGATACTGAGATATTTAAAGGGCACTCCATATCTAGGCCTTTGGTACCCTAGGAATGGAGATTTTGATCTAATAGGTTATTCAGATGCAGATTTTGTAGGCTGCAAAGAAGACAGAAAAAGTACAACTAGAACCTGGCAATTCCTAGGTGGAAGACTGATTTCATGGAGTAGCAAAAAGCAAACAAGTGTGGCTATCTCCACAGCAGAATCAGAATATGTGGCTGTAGGAAGTTGTTGTGCTCAACTTCTATGGATACAACATCAGCTTGAGGATTATGGAATTCAGGTAAGTAGAACACCACTGTTTTGTGATTCTACTACTGCTATATCAATTGCAAACAATCCTGTTTCCCATAGTAGAACTAAACATATTGAAATAAAATATTATTTTCTTAGGGAACATGTAGAAAAAGAAGATATTTTATTGGCATATGTTAGAACAAATAATCAACTAGCTGATATGTATACTAAGCCCTTAGAAGAAACTAAGTTCAATAGGTTTAAAATTGAACTAGGTATGATAAACTTAGAATAAGTTTACAGAAATGGCTAAGTAAAAAGGTGTCGACACATAGAGTTATCTGTGTCGACACAGAAAAGTGGTGTCGACACTTCAGGGAAAAGGTGTCGACACATCTAGGAAGTTGGTGTCGACACTTCAGAATATTAGTGTCGACACATGACAAGTAGGTGTCGACACATCCAAGGTGGTGTCGACACTTAGAATTTACTCAGTATTATCTAAGTAAAGTCTCGACTAAATGTCAAGTCTAGTGGTGTCGACACATAAACAAGTGTCGACACATATTATCTGTCGACTAAACTTGTGTCGACACAGTGTTTCGAGACATTATAAGTCTGTGTCGACACTCTTCAATAGTGTCGACACAATTTCAGTTAGCTGACCCACCCTTTCATCTTCAAACCTAGAAAGGTATAAATAGGATTTCTCCATTGTCTGTCGACACGCTCACCAACGTTTCGAGACCAAACTTGTGTGTCAACACCTCTCTTCTCTCCAGTCAAATTCTTCAAACCCTAATGACGCCAAAGCTCGAGGAGAACGTCAATGAAGGCTACGAACTGGTGCGACATGCGTTTGACGATGCAGATCAGGAGATCAAGAAAGTGGTAACCCTAGTTGCAGACTCTGGGTTGGATTTTCTTGTTTCAGAGCCCACAAAGATCTGGAAGAAATAAGTATTGGAATTCCTGAATGGAGCTAAAATAGATGAATCTGGACTCAAGTTAAAGTCTAGGGTTCATGGTGAAAAGGTGAAGGTCTCACCTAAAAGTTTGAGAAAAGTTCTAAACCTGCCAAGGATAAAAGAAGAGGATGAAGTAACTGCTTCTAAGACCAGTGAAGCATTGACATGGTGTGCTCTGGATTCAAAGATGAAAATTGGATCTGTTTTCAATAGGAAAGGCATGAACAGCCAAGGAAAATTTCTCTCAGAAATTGTTGGAAAAGTGATCTTGAGTAAGCCTAGAGGGCATGATAGGGTCTCAGCCCATGTGTTCAATCTTATGACAAGGATAATCTTCACATTGACTACAGATTGGTCTGTAATTATCTTTGATAAGATTAAAGAAAGTCTGAAGAAACCCAATTTGGGTAGGATCTTAAGTCTATACTTGGCTGGTAGTATACAAGAGGTTATGAGTCAGGCTGCTGGCACTAAGATCAACCATATGAGGAAGATGGACTTGAGGATATTCTCTAGATGGGACAGGGTTTTGTCTAAGGAGATGCCAACCCTTGAGAAAATAACTCCTGAGAAAGTAACACCCCTAAAGAAGAAGAAGAAAACTGCCCCAGTGGCTCAGGATTCATCTAGCAGCTCCGGTAGTGAAGAGCAAGTTGTCTTTACTCCTGATGAGGATGTAGAAGGGAATGCTGGAAAGTCTCCAGCTCAACAAGATGCTACAGAGAGGCAGGGGGAGCTACCTCAAGCTAGCCCCATACACCAGGATACTGTCCAGGGGGAGACTCTAGTTGTAGAAGAGCCAACTCCTCTTGAGAGTGAGCAAGCAACACACACTATCCTTGAGGTAATCTCAGAAATCAATCAATTAGATTTCTTTATTGAGAGTTAAGTTATAATTGACAACTTATCTGATGTTAATCAGCAATCACAGATTTATAGTCAAACCCCAGATATTGTTATGAAGGACACATCTGTTACAGTTCAAGTAGTATCTGATCTAGTGGTAGATGAGCCAAGAGTTTCTCCAGCCCATTCTCCACAAGAATTTACTATGGAAGATCTTTTCCTTAATATAGATCAAGCAGACCTTGAGAAGGACAATGTTGCTGCTGAGGGGGAGACTGCTCCTGTTGAAGGGGAGCAAGGAGTTCATGTTGAGGAAACAACAAGGAAGGCACCAGAAGTGCAGAAGGAGTTACCTGTTAAAATTCAACAAACCGCAGACGCCCCCTTGGATACCCTGTTGAAAACTCAACAAACCGAAGGAGAATACGCCCACTTATAATGTTGAAAGTCTTCCCGGATCGTGGAGTTAGCAGGGGTTATCTCAATAAAGCAGTAACAACCAGCAACACATGCAGCACAAGCTTCTTTATTGATCAAGAGCAAACTTCTTTACAAGGCAAGACATACATGGCGAGACATGCTTCACCAAAAACCAACACCGGGAGAGCAGAGACAGTTACAAAGACAAGAACAAAAAACAAGCCGCGCGGACTCAATCAACAAGCCGCCGACCTACTGCTGTGGAGTCCGCCCAGTCCGCCAGGTCGCCAGACCGCAACCTAAGCCGCGCGGACTCACCCTTATTCCAATGCTTAGCTCTTCACCGCCGGTCTGCACGCCGCCAGACCGCACAAGCTGCGTCACCGAATGGAACAGTCCGCCTGAAGCAGGCGACTTCCTGAACCCCGAACCAAGTCGCCAAAGAGAAGACCGCCTTGTCGCTATCCGCGACCTGCTGTTTACCGCCTGTTGCTTAACTGCAGAGTCCGCACTGTCCCTGACCGCAATCAGAGCCAAGTCTTGGCTTTCCAGCGCTATCCGCACAACCTGCACAGCACAACCGGGTCCACTCTCTATCCGCGCGGACACAAAGTCCACACCGCAGCAACTTATGCGAGCTCAATTACTGTTCACTTACTTCGGTCTCTGGGTTACTCTTTCCTGATGTGACATGAGTCCTATTTATAGGCACGACGATGAGTATGGTCACCGCCTTAGCCGATAGGATCACCGCCACAACTCGCAGCTAGAACAAGTGTGTCCGCATAGCCCGCGGACACACCTACCAGTTCGCCGCTCCTGTGTAGATAGCCAGTCCGCCCCAGCTTCTCCAAGGCCGGACTCCAATATCCAGCCCGCCTTGTCGCCAGAGACCAAGCCAGGACCACCACAGCCGGACTCCACAACAGCCGTGTCCGCCATTCTGCGGACAAGGCATCAGCCCGCAAAACCCGAGCCCGCAGCCTCGCCATCAAGGCACCTGCCGGACTCAGCGGACACCCGGCTTCCGTCCGCATATCCCAAGTCCATTACCTTATTGCCAAGGCACCTCCGGACTTAGCGGACACGCCAATCCAGTCCGCTAACAGCAGACTCCAGTCCGCAACTCCTGAGTCCATTACCTCGTCACAAGGCTAAACCGGACTCAGCGGACTCCGGCTCCAGTCCGCACGCTCCTGCACAAGCAATTCTCCAGTCCGCATTTCCCCAAGCTAGCAAACAAGGCAAGCACTTCTACTACGCTTGGCGGACTGAGAAACCAGCCCGCGCTCCACTGCGCGATCTCCCCGGACTGAGCCATCCTGGACTTGGTTCAGTTCCCACCAAGTCCAGTCCGCTGGCCACAAGGGCCAGTCCGCACTTACTGGCGGACACTGGATCTAGCCCGCCATACCGGGCGACCTCCAGTTCCTGTCTGCGCTGACCGGCGGTCTCCGCGGCTTCCACTTGCCGCTTCACTAGATCAAGACCAAGGCATCTGCCAAACCGGTCTGCCGAGCTCCAGTTCTTCAGTCCGCTTCAAGCCGGACTCCGCGGATAACATTTCTATCCGCCCGGTTACTTCCTGGGAGTAAACCGCCTGCTGAGCATACACTGGCCTGTCAGACCGCCGCTGCTGTCCGCGTAGTCCGCGCGAACAGACCGCCCAGGCCGCCACAGAGCAAACCGCCTGCAACATCCCTGCCGACCTAGCAGTCCGCCAACCCAGTCCGCGTAGTCCGCGCGGATAGGTTTCCCAAGCCTTCCATTCACCCACTTTCACTTCACAGAATTCAACACTCCCCCTTGAAGTGAGAAGTGGTGAATAACTCCAGCAGATCCCGTAACCTTGCACCTGGTCCTTCCGATAGCATCTACGAAGAGATGTCCAAGACATAGTCCTCGCCCCGCATATCATGGACCATGAGGGAGCCCTCCAGCATCTCCCAAAAGGAGCCATGCTTCCCTCTGCCTTCTTCAGCTTCAACCTCCACTCATGCATCACAGGAGTATCACCAACTTCCTTGGACCCAGAAGCCCAAGCCTCGTTGCCTCTGAGAGAAGTCACCTCTTCAGACTTGGTGTCAACCACCTCCTTGATTCTAGTGGGGTCATCACAGCCAGAAGTACCTTGCTCGACCTGAGGGCTAACAAGGAAACACGGGACCAAGTCCGCCGTGTTCCCTTCACAATATCGAGCTGGTGGCTTACTGATCCTCTTCGATCTCCGAAGAACCTGATCATGGCTAACCACCTCCGCTGCTTTTGAACCAGCTCCGTTCCCGGGCAAACCCGGAACAATGCTCCCTTTGCTCCCTGAACAAGACGCCTCCTTACTGGAACCAAAAGCATCTGGAGCAACGCTCCCCCTGCTACCTGAACCAGAAGACTCCCCTCTTGAACAAGAACGGCCTGGAACATCGCTCCCCTTGCTTCCTGAACCGGAAGCCACCGCCTTCGAGCCAGAAGGTCCTGGAGCATCGCTCCCCCTTCTTCCCGACTCTGACGCCTTTGCCCCGGAGCTAGAACAACCTGGAGCACCTGGTGACTCAGGCAACTCCACTTCCTTAGCAACAGCCTCCTTCAGCCCACCATCTGACCTGCTTATCTCTAGCTCCACATAAGAGCTACCCCAATACGGCGTCAACTCATCAAAAACAATGTCTCTCGACACTATGAGTTTCTTCGTCGCAGGATCCATACACCTCCATCTTCTTCTCTGCTCATCATACCCAACAAAGACTAGCTTTGTCTTGAGAGCACCCGGAGAGTGTATATAGCAGGTAGATCCAAACACCCGAAGGTGCTTCACTGAGGGCTTCACTCCGAACATTAGCTCATAAGGAGTCTTCATTATGATCGGATTAAGAGGCATCTGGTTGATGACATGAGCAGCACAGGCTATTTCCTCCGCCCAAAGAGCCTTCGGAATGCCTTTACTCCGAAGCCAACACTTGCAGGTCTCCGTTAACCAACGGATCATCCGAGCTGCAAAACTACCCTGTTGTGAAGTATGTCCACAAGAAAGCTGCATCCGGATCCCTTGCTTCCTGCAAAAGCGTGAGAACTCGGTTGAGCCAAACTCACTACCGAAACTTGTCCTCAACACCTTGATCCTCCGGCCGAGCTGGCCTTCGACAAGCTTCTTGAACTCCACAAACAAGCGTACCATGCTGGACTTCGTCTTCATAAAGTATACCCAAGTATACCCAGAATAGTCATCAACCAATATCAGCATGAACCTGCTGCCTCCAAGGCTGGCCGTGACGGTCGGTCCCACCAGAGCACAATGGACAACCGCCAATGGTGCAATACATCTGGATTGTGCTTTGTCGACCATGAAGAGATAGGCTCCACTTTCCTGACATCCCGCACACCCCCGACCATCGCCATAGGATGACAATCTAGTCAAGCCTCTTACGAGTCTTCTTTCCGCCATTACTTTCAGCTTGTCCATCCCTACATGCCCCAGTCTTTCATGCCAGATAGCAGCACTATTACTGGCATTCCTCCGATCAACTCCAGAACTAGTTGAAATCCCAACTACGTTCTTCTCCTTCCTCCCTACCAGAGCTACGTTCGCCGAGAGCAAGACAACCTTGCACTCCTTCTGAAGATGACCTTGCTGCTTGCATTTATAGTACCTTGGTCCTTCCTTCCTCTTCCTATCGCGCCTAGGAGAACAACTCCTTTCTTCCTGATATGAAGTAGAGGGACCATCTTCCGCAGCAACCTTCACCTCCTTCCTGAACAACCCATCAAGGGAAGTCCAGACCTCCGCAGCTGACCGACATCCACTGATGTGGTCCAAGAGCTCCGATGAGATCACCTGCCTGAGAATAGACTCCGCTTTCGCATTTGCCTCCTTCCAAGCTCTCATCGCCTCAGCATTGCCAGCAGTATCCTCTTGTCTTCCTGCTCCGCATACAACCTCCCAAAGGTCCTCGCCAAGAACAAAGCTCTTCATACAGGACTTCCACCGTTCACAGTTCGCCTCTGTAAGAAGATCAATACCAAGACAGCTTGCATCCTCCACTGCCATGGTTCTACCACTGGTTTCCTCTATAGACGAGCAACTACTTTCATTGAGCACTGCTTGACCACTCCAACAACCTGGCTCTGATACCATGTTAAAATTCAACAAACCGCAGACGCCCTCTTGGATACCATGTTGAAAACTCAACAAACCGAAGGAGAATACGCCCACTTATAATGTTGAAAGTCTTCCCGGATCGTGGAGTTAGCAGGGGTTATCTCAATAAAGCAGTAACAACCAACAACACATGCAGCACAAGCTTCTTTATTGATCAAGAGCAAACTTCTTTACAAGGCGAGACATACATGGCGAGACATGCTTCACCAAAAACCAACACCGGGAGAGCAGAGACAGTTACAAAGACAAGAACAAAAAACAAGCCGCGCGGACTCAATCAATAAGCCGCCGACCTACTGCTGTGGAGTCCGCCAGGTCGCCAGACCGCAACCCAAGCCGCGCGGACTCACCCTTATTCCAATGCTTAGCTCTTCACCGCCGGTCTGCACGCCGCCAGACCGCACAAGCTGCGTCACCGAATGGAATAGTCCTCCTGAAGTAGGCGACTTCCTGAACCCCGAACCAAGTCGCCAAAGAGAAGACCGTCTGGTCGCTATCCGCGACCTGCTGTTTACCGCCTGTTGCTTAACCGCAGAGTCCGCACTGTCCCTGACCGCAATCAGAGCCAAGTCCTGGCTTTCCAGCGCTATCCGCACAACCTGCACAGCACAACCGGGTCAACTCTCTATCCGCGCGGACACAAAGTCCAGACCGCAGCAACTTACGCGAGCTCAATTACTGTTCACTTACTTCGGTCTCTGGGTTACTCTTTCCTGATGTGACATGAGTCCTATTTATAGGCACGACGATGAGTATTGTCACCACCTTAGCCGATAGGATCACCGCCACAACCCGCAGCTAGAACAAGTGTGTCCGCATGGCCCGCGGACACACCTACCAGTTCGCCGCTCCTGTGTAGATAGCCAGTCCGCCCTAGCTTCTCCAAGGCCGGACTCCAATATCCAGCCCGCCTTGTCGCCAGAGACCAAGCCAGGACCACCACAGCCGGACTCCACAACAGCCGTGTCCGCCATTCTGCGGACAAGGCATCAGCCCGCAAAACCCGAGCCCGCAGCCTCGCCATCAAGGCACCTGCCGGACTCAGCGGACACCCGGCTTCCGTCCGCATATCCCAAGTCCATTACCTTATTGCCAAGGCACCTCCGGACTTAGCGGACACGCCAATCCAGTCCGCTAACAACAGACTCCAGTCCGCAACTCCTGAGTCCATTACCTCGTCACAAGGCTAAACCGGACTCAGCGGACTCCGGCTCCAGTCCGCACGCTCCTGCACAAGCAATTCTCCAGTCCGCATTTCCCCAAGCTAGCAAACAAGGCAAGCACTTCTACTACGCTTGGCGGACTGAGAAACCAGCCCGCGCTCCACTACGCGATCTCCCCGGACTGAGCCATCCTGGACTTGGTTCAGTTCCCACCAAGTCCAGTCCACTGGCCACAAGGGCCAGTCCGCACTTACTGGCGGACACTGGATCTAGCCCGCCATACCGGGCGACCTCCAGTTCCTGTCCGCGCTGACCGGCGGTCTCCGCGGCTTCTACTTGCCGCTTCACTAGAGCAAGACCAAGGCATCTGCCAAACCGGTCTGCCGAGCTCCAGTTCTTCAGTCCGCTTCAAGCCGGACTCCGCGGATAACATTTCTATCCGCCCGGTTACTTCCTGGGAGTAAACCGCCTGCTGAGCATACACTGGCCTGTCAGACCGCCGCTGCTGTCCGCGTAGTCCGCGCGAACAGACCGTCCCAGGCCGCCACAGAGCAAACCGCCTGCAACATCCCTGCCGACCTAGCAGTCCGCCAACCCAGTCCGCGTAGTCGGCGTGGATAGGTTTCCCAAGCCTTCCATTCACCCACTTTCACTTCACAGAATTCAACACTCCCCCTTGAAGTGAGAAGTGGTGAATAACTCCAGCAGCTCCCGTAACCTTGCACCTGGTCCTTCCGATAGCATCTACGAAGAGATGTCCAAGACATAGTCCTCGCCCCGCATATCATGGACCATGAGGGAGCCCTCCAGCATCTCCCAAAAGGAGCCATGCTTCCCTCTGCCTTCTTCAGCTTCAACCTCCACTCATGCATCACAGGAGTATCACCAACTTCCTTGGACCCAGAAGCCCAAGCCTCGTTGCCTCTGAGAGAAGTCACCTCTTCAGACTTGGCGTTAACCACCTCCTTGATTCTAGTGGGGTCATCACAGCCAGAAGTACCTTGCTCGACCTGAGGGCTAACAAGGAAACACGGGACCAAGTCCGCCGTGTTCCCTTCACAATATCGAGCTGGTGGCTTACTGATCCTCTTCGATCTCCGAAGAACCTGATCATGGCTAACCACCTCCGCTGCTTTTGAACCAGCTCCGTTCCCGGGCAAACCCGGAACAATGCTCCCTTTGCTCCCTGAACAAGACGCCTCCTTACTGGAACCAAAAGCATCTGGAGCAACGCTCCCCCTGCTACCTGAACTAGAAGACTCCCCTCTTAAACAAGAACGGCCTGGAACATCGCTCCCCTTGCTTCCTGAACCGGAAGCCACCGCCTTCGAGCCAGAAGGTCCTGGAGCATCACTCCCCCTTCTTCCCGACTCTGACGCCTTTGCCCCGGAGCTAGAACAACCTGGAGCACCTGGTGACTCAGGCAACTCCACTTCCTTAGCAACAGCCTCCTTCAGCCCACCATCTGACCTGCTTATCTCTAGCTCCACATAAGAGCTACCCCAATACGGCGTCAACTCATCAAAAACAATGTCTCTCGACACTATGAGTTTCTTCGTCGCAGGATCCATACACCTCCATCTTCTTCTCTGCTCATCATACCCAACAAAGACTAGCTTTGTCTTGAGAGCACCCGGAGAGTGTATATAGCAGGTAGATCCAAACACCCGAAGGTGCTTCACTGAGGGCTTCACTCCGAACATCAGCTCATAAGGAGTCTTCATTATGATCGGATTAAGAGGCATCCGGTTGATGACATGAGCAGCACAGGCTATTCCCTCCGCCCAAAGAGCCTTCGGAATCCCTTTACTCCGAAGCCAACACTTGCAGGTCTCCGTTAACCAACGGATCATCCGAGCTGCAAAACTACCCTGTTGTGAAATATGTCCACAAGAAAGCTGCATCCGGATCCCTTTCTTCCTGCAAAAGCGTGAGAACTCGGTTGAGCCAAACTCACCACCGAAACTTGTCCTCAACACCTTGATCCTCCGGCCGAGCTGGCCTTCGACAAGCTTCTTGAACTCCACAAACAAGCGTACCATGCTGGACTTCGTCTTCATAAAGTATACCCAAGTATACCCAGAATAGTCATCAACCAATATCAGCATGAACCTGCTGCCTCCAAGACTGGCCGTGACGGTTGGTCCCACCAGAGCACAATGGACAACCGCCAATGGTGCAATACATCTGGATTGTGATTTGTCGACCATGAAGCGATAGGCTCCACTTTCCTGACATCCCGCACACCCCCGACCATCGCCATAGGATGACAATCTAGGCAAGCCTCTTACGAGTCTTCTTTCCGCCATTGCTTTCAGCTTATCCATCCCTACATGCCCCAGTCTTTCATGCCAGATAGCAGCACTATCACTGGCATTCCTCTGATCAACTCCAGAACTAGTTGAAATCCCAACTACGTTCTTCTCCTTCCTCCCTACCAGAGCTACGTTCGCCGAGAGCAAGACAACCTTGCACTCCTTCCGAAGATGACCTTGCTGCTTGCATTTATAGCACCTTGGTCCTTCCTTCCTCTTCCTATCGCGCCTAGGAGAACAACTCCTTTCTTCCTGATATGAAGTAGAGGGACCATCTTCCGCAGCAACCTTCACCTCCTTCCTGAACAACCCATCAAGGGAAGTCCAGACCTCCGCAGCTGACTGACATCCACTGATGTGGTCCAAGAGCTCCGATGAGATCACCTGCCTGAGAATAGACTCCGCTTTCGCATTTGCCTCCTTCCAAGCTCTCATCGTCTCAGCATTGCCAGCAGTATCCTCTTGTCTTCCTGCTCCGCATATGACCTCCCAAAGGTCCTCGCCAAGAAGAAAGCTCTTCATACAGGACTTCCACCGTTCACAGTTCGCCTCTGTAAGAAGATCAATACCAAGACAGCTTGCATCCTCCACTGCCATGGTTCTACCACTGGTTTCCTCTACAGACGAGCAACTACTTTCATTGAGCACTGCTTGACCACTCCAACAACCTGGCTCTGATACCATGTTAAAATTAAACAAACCGCAGACGCCCCCTTGGATACCCTGTTGAAAACTCAACAAACTGAAGGAGAATACGCCCACTTATAATGTTGAAAGTCTTCCCGGATCGTGGAGTTAGCAGGGGTTATCTCAATAAAGCAGTAACAACCAGCAACACATGCAGCACAAGCTTCTTTATTGATCAAGAGCAAACTTCTTTACAAGGCGAGACATACATGGCGAGACATGCTTCACCAAAAACCAACACCGGGAGAGCAGAGACAGTTACAAAGACAAGAACAAAAAACAAGCCGCGCGGACTCAATCAACAAGCCGCCGACCTACTGCTGTGGAGTCCGCCCAGTCCGCCAGGTCGCCAGACCGCAACCCAAGCCGCGCGGACTCACCCTTATTCCAATGCTTAGCTCTTCACCGCCGGTCTGCACGCCGCCAGACCGCACAAGCTACGTCACCGAATGGAACAGTGCGCCTGAAGCAGGCGACTTCCTGAACCCCGAACCAAGTCGCCAAAGAGAAGACCGCCTGGTCGCTATCCGCGACCTGCTGTTTACCGCCTGTTGCTTAACCGCAGAGTCCGCACTGTCCCTGAACCGCAATCAGAGCCAAGTCCTGGCTTTCCAGCGCTATCCGCACAACCTGCACAGCACAACCGGGTCAACTCTCTTATCCGCGCGGACACAAAGTCCTGACCGCAGCAACTTACGCGAGCTCAATTACTGTTCACTTACTTCGGTCTCTGGGTTACTCTTTCCTGATGTGACATGAGTCCTATTTATAGGCACGACGATGAGTATGGTCACCGCCTTAGCCGATAGGATCACCGCCACAACCCGCAGCTAGAACAAGTGTGTCCGCATAGCCCGCGGACACACCTACCAGTTCGCCGCTCCTGTGTAGATAGCCAGTCCTCCCCAGCTTCTCCAAGGCCAGACTCCAATATCCAGCCCGCCTTGTCGCCAGAGACCAAGCCAGGACCACCACAGCCGGACTCCACAACAGCCGTGTCCGCCATTCTGCGGACAAGGCATCAGCCCGCAAAACCCGAGCCCGCAGCCTCGCCATCAAGGCACCTGCCGGACTCAGCGGACACCCGGCTTCCGTCCGCATATCCCAAGTCCATTACCTTATTGCCAAGGCACCTCCGGACTTAGCGGACACGCCAATCCAGTCCGCTAACAGCAGACTCCAGTCCGCAACTCCTGAGTCCATTACCTCGTCACAAGGCTAAACCGGACTCAGCGGACTCCGGCTCCAGTCCGCACGCTCCTGCACAAGCAATTCTCCAGTCCGCATTTCCCCAAGCTAGCAAACAAGGCAAGCACTTCTACTACGCTTGGCGGACTGAGAAACCAGCCCGCGCTCCACTGCGCGATCTCCCCGGACTGAGCCATCCTGGACTTGGTTCAGTTCCCACCAAGTCCAGTCCGCTGGCCACAAGGGCCAGTCCGCACTTACTGGCGGACACTGGATCTAGCCCGCCATACCGGGCAACCTCCAGTTCCTGTCCGCACTGACCGGCGGTCTCCGCGGCTTCCACTTGCCGCTTCACTAGAGCAAGACCAAGGCATCTGCCAAACCGGTCTGCCGAGCTCCAGTTCTTCAGTCCGCTTCAAGCCGGACTCCGCAGATAACATTTCTATCCGCCCGGTTACTTCCTGGGAGTAAACCGCCTGCTGAGCATACACTGGCCTGTCAGACCGCCGCTGCTGTCCGCGTAGTCCGCGCGAACAGACCGCCCAGGACGCCACAGAGCAAACCGCCTGCAACATCCCTGCCGACCTAGCAGTCCGCCAACCCAGTCCGCGTAGTCCGCGCGGATAGGTTTCCCAAGCCTTCCATTCACCCACTTTCACTTCACAGAATTCAACATTACCTCCAAGCCCTAAGGAGAGGGTAGAAATTGCAAGTACATCAGCATCTGAAGATGAGGAAGCTGCAAGAGCTAAGAAAAGGAAGTTCCAAGTGTTTAAGAGAAGGAGTCAGAATTACAAAAAGGCCTTGCAAACTATTGCACCACAGAATATATCACAGCCAGCACCATCAGTAGATTACAGTTCTCTGCTGGTTGCTATGCATATCAAGCTTGATGAGCAGAGACAAGCACTGGAAAAGTATGTAGATGAAGGACAGAAATCTCTTCAGTTTGATCTGGCACAGGACATTAAGTCCATAAGATTTGAGATGAATCAAAATAAGAAGGAGATGACTGACTGCTTCCACAAGGGAGGGAATGCAGTAGTTTACTTGGCTACACATCAAGAGAAAATCAAAGCTCAAGTCGATGACATTGCACTAAAGCAAGGATATGTTCTAGAAAATCAGATCAGGATGAATGATATTTTGACAGAATCTCACAATGCCATTATCACTGAGATGAAAAACATAGCTGCTGGACTGACTACTTCTCATGCTACTGCTAAGGCAGAGTTTGATAAAGCATTGCAAAAGAGTTTAACTGATGTTACTTCTGCAATTCAAGACTCTCAGAAGTTGATAACTGAAAAACTCCAAAGGTTAAAACCTTTCCATAAGGATGGAGTCAATTATCTAAATGCCCAAATCAGATTTCAAAAAGATGATTTAAGAGATCATATAAAATGAGAAGTCATAAAGGGGGAGAGGGTGTTAGTCAAAGCCGGCTCTGACCATGCAAAATGTATTTCCAATTCCATCAGAGCCTGATGGGCCCGCGAACAGACTCTTACTGTGGTTGGTTCGGTGAGTCGATCGCCGCGGGCTTTCTCGGGTAGGCAAGTGCACCTATCGCAAGTAGTACTCGATATTCGGGGGAATACCGAGGTCGTATTGTTCTCGGGGTCGCGTTGACTATTCTTACTCCTCCGGGAGGACTATTATTTTACTGAAAGTAAGGTGGAATTTTTTTACTTAATAAAAGACGGAAAAGCAAAGGAGCGAAAAAACGATTTAGAAAATATTCGATGAATGGTTAACGCTCGGCATCGAATCGGATTCAGACTAAAACAATTTTTAATAATTATAGGACTTAGTTTTCAAATTAATAATAAGGCAACTTGGCTGTAGAGGTTCCAAAAATGTGAGCTCACCTAGCTATAGGGATATCGCTCACCTAAACGTTAAGACTATTCGACTGAACGTTAGTCCGACGAAGGATTCCTCTTAACGCCTGCTTTACGCTAAGAACCACGCTATTGGGTGGGGAACCCAATCCGGTAGAATTACGCTTGTCCTCTCTCGAGGGTATGCACGCAACTCTATTTACCCAGGGGTGATCGGTCCATATGCACGGCCTCTGGGCTAGCTAGCATATGGACTACGGAAATAGGGCCCACACATCTATATGTGGTCCTACGCATCGTAAACCCGGGGTAAACCTTAAGTCCTTAA
Organism: Platanthera guangdongensis; assembly: GCA_039583875.1. Classification (NCBI taxonomy): domain Eukaryota; kingdom Viridiplantae; phylum Streptophyta; class Magnoliopsida; order Asparagales; family Orchidaceae; genus Platanthera; species Platanthera guangdongensis. Next base: position 118,919,755 of record CM077158.1, on the reverse strand, counting down.
ATTAAAATGAAAATAAAGAGCTTCAATTATTATAAATCATTTTAAATGTCCCAATGCTCTTCGATGCCGAGGCTAATAGCAATTAGCCACACATCGGTATGGGGACGGCTTATAATTTTGTGAGGCGCGAGTTCAAAATTAAACACTAAACGATTATAAGAAGGGGACATAAGAAAAATAACAAACATTTAGAAAACTGAAAAATTAGCTAAAATAAGAACTCACGCACACTCCAAATTATAAATTAAATAGAAACTAAGTTACACATAAAAGAAATTTGCATATTTCAAATTTGCGAGTCCCACTCAAATGAGTGGGGGCGGTAAATAAAAGCTGAAAATTGCAAGTCCTACTCAAACGAGTAGGACTGAAATGAAAGCGAGTCCTACTCAAATGAGTAGGAGAAAATAAATGCGATTACAGGGCTAAAAGGTCCGTTTAACTCAAGTGAGTAGGCGGAAAAATAAAGAAAGAAAAATTACAAATCCTACTCAAACGAGTAGGCGGGAAATAAAGTCCGGCCATTTGACTCAAGTGAGTAGGCGGAAAAATAAAGAAAGAAAATTACAAGTCCTACTCGAATGAGTAGGACTGAAAATGAAAACGATGTGCCATTTAACTCTTAACGAGTAGGCGAAAATAAATGCACACGAACACACACACTCCATATGAATTTTAAGAAAGCAATAAAGCTAACACCTACACTCACACACTCTACAAAATTTGAATCAAAGCATAAAAGTTTATACTCATACACTCACACACACAACATGAAAATTTAAGAAAAACAAAAGAAAATTTATTCTCATACACTCACACACACTAATAACAAAGAAAAATCAAAGTTGCTTATAAATGAAAATAACAAGATTTCTACTCCTAAAACTTACCCAAAACACATAAAAAGAACAAATAAAAAGAGAATGAGCAAAAAGTTTTACAAAATAAAGTCAAAATCAAAGGTGCTCAAAAAATTAAAATTAAAACTTTTTCATTCTTAAGAATTTATAAAAGTGATAAAAAAGGTGAAGAGAAAATGAAAAGAACAAAAGATGTTTTACAATCCTAAAAGAAAAACTAAGTAAAAAAAAGAACAAAATCACTTTTCAAACCTCATTTATAAATTCATAAGAATGAAATCCTATTACTTTCAAGAAAAAGACATGGTGAAAAAGAGGAAAACCTATCATCCCTAAGCATGAAGACAAGTTAAAAAACATGTAAAGTAAATAAGTTACACTCATACACACACACACACACACTTTTCATAAATGAAGAACTAAATGAAGAACAAAGATAAAAGCAAGGATAAAAGGAGAAGGAAAGTGGGCACATGTGTTCATTCCAAAGCTAAATATGAAGAGAAAATCTAACATTTTATTGATTAAAGAAAACTATTACAAGCTATTACAAGAGCTAAAGCTAAAGCAAACACAAACATGAAAGAAAAGAGGGAGAAATCTCCTTACATAGCTTTAGAAATCACGGATGCAGCCCACAAAAAGACACTAAAATGGCCCAAAAATCTGAACCCTTGGACCTTACAGAATTGGGCAATTTATAGGCAAAAAATTCTAAGTACACGCCCTAGGTCACGAGCGTGTAGGGGGGCGTGACAGTACTATTCATGAAGGCGGCCGGCGATTGGACAGGAAAGTTGACTTCGGGCTGAGTTCGCGGCAGTCACGCCCCCGGTCACGGGCGTGACTCTGGGCGTGTCGGGGAGGTAGAACCGGGCGCGGGTTGCGCCGAAAGTCTTCGACAGCATCTTGTCGGGCTAGCTGGAAAGGTCACGCCCCAGGTCATGGGCGTGACTCTGGGCGTGTCAGTTGGTGTCGACACTCGACGAATGTCGAGCGGAAAGTATCGAGTCGAAATCGTCGAGCTGAGATTGAGTCACGCCCTAGGTCACGGGCGTGACGCTGGGCGTGACTGCTGGTGTCGACACTCGATGATCGTCGAGCGGAATTCGTCGAGAGGAGAGGACACAGGCTTGGGTCACGCCCCGTGTCGGGTGACACGGGCGTATCGCCAGGCGTGTCAAGCTTTTCTTCAGAAATCATCTGATTTCACAGGAAATTCAATGTCACGGCCCGGTCACGGGCGTGACCAAATTGTCACGGGCGTGTACTGCCCAATTTTGGCAGATTTTGGAATTTTTCTGCAAAATAAAATAAAACAAGTTAGAAGAAAATTTACAAGAATAGGAGCATTTTATTGAACAAAAATAGCTAAAAACGACAAAAATAAATGAAAATGACTAAATTAATGTGCATAAAAATATGTATATTTACAATACATCAAATACCCCCATACTTAGGCTTTTGCTATTCCAGAGCTAAAGTTTGAGGTGAATTTATAAGGAATAAAAAAAACTCTAAGTTATAGCTATCGCTTAATTAATTATAAGAGAGATCGAAATAAATATACGGGGTGTAAGAGTTAAGTCCTAAAAGTATGTAGATGATTTAAATAGCGCAAAAGTTTTGGCCAAAAAACTTCTTGATGTAATCCAATAGAAGGCAACATTTGTAATAGTTAGATTAACGAAAATAGTTTGGAATTATAAGAACTCTAGCTTATACGAGTGCTACTGGAAATAATACAATTTACTAATTATGCTCTCAAAAAGATTTTTGAATTAACTCTAGAATCGTGTAATTGGCTAAGGGGGTAGTGGGTTTATGAAGAGGGTTTTGATATTTGAGGTGAGGTAATTTTTTCTCGAACCTCCATTTTTTTCTTTTGGATTATTAGGAAAATGAAATCTTATTTTCCTAATATGATTTTTGTTTTTCAACTTCATCAGAATATGATTTTTGTTTTTCAAATATACGAGTGCTACTGGAAATAATACAATTTACTAATTATGCTTAATTATTTGTAGGAGTAATGAATTTTATCCTCTTACTCCATATATAATCTTTTTAAATTATTGGGTGCCTATGTTTACGGAACAAAATCTTATTCCCATTGACATAGGATCTTTTAAGGATAGAAATTTTTCATGCTAAGTAGGTCATGAAAAGTAAGGGGAGAAAGGAAAACTATATTTTAATCCTAAAAATATTTGAGAGCAACCTTAATAATTTGTACGTTCCAATTTTTTTCAGAAAGCTAAAAGTAAGTATAATTGAATTCTATAGTCGTTATTTCCTAACATAATATACGTGCCCCTATCAATGAAAAATTAGAAGTAGTGCCTAAAACGAGTTCGCTATTTTTAACAAAGCATAAAGAATTCTTTAAAACTTAACCCCGGGTATTTAAATTTTTCAGTCAATAATTAACAAACGGCTAGTGAACAAAGAATTAATCAAATTCGCATATAAATAAACTCAAAACGGAATTTTTAAATAGCAGAAAAGTTAAGGATGGAATATTTGATTTATTTGTTGCAAAACATTTTTTTTTTTTGATTTTTATAGTTTTTATCATCTTTTTTTTTGTTTTTCATTTATTATCTCTTTTTTTTGTATTTTTGTTTTTCTCAATATTTTTTTGTATTTTTTTGAACTATTATCTTTTTTTGTATTTTTTTTATTAAGAGAATTTTCATTATATATACAAAAATATGGGAGAAAAAGAGAGGTTTTTACAACAATGAGAAAGGGGGAGAGAGAAAAGAGTATGTACAAAAAATGAAAAGAAATATTTACAAAGTGAAACTAAATATAAAATTTATTGTTTTGTTTTTTTTTGAGTTTTTGGAAAAAAGGAAGAAAGAGAACAAAAAATTTTTTGGATTTTTCATTTAAATTTTTTTTTTTTCATTTTAAGATGTTTTAAATTTTTTTGTTTTGTTGTTATATGTATTTTTTTTGTTTTTTTTGAAATGCAGAAAAATTGAAGTGCAGAAAATAAAGCACGAAAACACCCCCATAGTTAAGTCCAACATTGTCCCCAATGTTGTAACGTAAGTATGCGGAACAAAAGGAAAGACAATATATACAAAGGAAGAAAAAAAGGAGAGGGGGAAGAAGCTTCCCTGATAGGAGGTGGGGAAGGCCGATCAGAAACCCTGCGTTTATTAGAAAAAGCAGCAAAGATAATGAGGAAAGAGCGAAAAAGATAAGCGAGGGGTGCCTCACAGGAGCGCTTTGTTTATAGTCGTGTAGCTTGACTATTTTGGCGGGTTTATAATGTGGAGGAAAGTTATGGTTTCACTAAAACTGATCACTGGGTCGCCTGCTATATAAGATTTTAACCGATGACCGTTTACCTTAAATGAACCTTTGTCCGGGTGGGAGACGAGTACGGTTTCATATGGAAAAACTTCTTCAACTAGGAAGGGACCGGACCATCTAGATTTTAATTTACCTAGAAAAAGCCTAAGACGTGAATTGTAAAGAAGGACAAGATCGCCCGGAGAAAATAATTTTTGGGACTTGATTTTTCGATCGTGGTATAACTTAGAGCGCTCCTTATAGAATTTATTGCTCTCGTAAGCGTTCACACGCCATTCATCGAGCTCGTTTAGTTGCAGTTTTCTATTCTGAGCGGCTAAGTTGGAGTCGAGGTTTAAGAGTTTTAAAGCCCAAAGAGCGCGATGCTCTAACTCTACGGGTAAATGGCACGCTTTACCGTAGACTAACCGGAACGGCGTACAACCAATTGCGGTTTTGTATGCCGTCCGATACGCCCACAACGCATCATCGAATTTAACAGACCAATCTTTCCTATTTAGCGAAACGGTTTTTTCTAAAATTCGCTTAATCTCTCGATTTACTACCTCGACTTGGCCACTTGTTTGCGGGTGATAGGGGGTGGCAAGCTTGTGCGTGACTCCGTATTTAGCTAACGTCTTAGCCATAACAGCATTACAGAAATGCGTTCCCCTATCACTAACAATTGCGCGAGGCGTGCCGAAGTGAGAAAATAGTTTTTTAAGAAATGTAACGACGACTCGCGCATCGTTGGTGGGGAGAGCTTGCGCTTCCGCCCACCTCGATACGTAGTTCACCGCCACTAAAATATACATATTTTTGAAAGATGGAGGTAGGGGGCCAACAAAATCTATGCCCCACAAATCGAAGACTTCGCACTCTAAAAACATATTTTGGGGCATCTCGTCGCGATGAGAGATGTTACCCGACCGCTGACAGCTATCGCATGCGTGCACAAAATTATGCGCGTCTTTGAAGAGAGTGGGCCAAAAGTAGCCCGCCTCTAGCGCCTTCCGAGCGGTCCGGTTGGCTTGATAATGCCCCCCGGCTGGACCCTCGTGGCAGTGCTTAAGAATTTGCAAGCACTCCACACCCGCAAAGCATCTTCGGACCGCTTGGTCCGTGCAGATACAAAAAAGAAATGGGTCCTCCCAAAAGAAATTTTTCAAGTCAGAAAAGAATTTCTTCTTTTGATGACTGGAAAAATCTTTTGGAAGGACCCGCGCTACTAAGAAATTTCCAAAATCTGCGAACCAAGGCGAAGATGACGAAGATTTATTAATGGAAAGAAGGCGTTCCTCGGGGAATCTGTCATTTATTTCAGATTCGACGAGCTCTTCCGCACCCGGATTTTCTAAACGGGAGAGGTGGTCCGCCGCTAGATTTTCCGCTCCCCGCTTATCTCGGATCTCCAAATCAAATTCTTGTAGGAGGAGAATCCATCGAAGAAGGCGGGGCTTCGCATCATTTTTAGCTAATAAATACTTAAGCGCGGAGTGATCGGTAAAAACAATAACTTTAGATAGCGTTATATACGAGCGAAACTTATCAAAAGCGAAAACGACGGCTAAGAGTTCCTTTTCCGTTGTCGTGTAATTTACTTGTGCGGAAGTGAGCGTCTTGCTAGCGTAATAAATAGGATGAAAATGTTTTTCTACGCGTTGGCCAAGAACGGCACCTAAGGCAATATCACTAGCGTCGCACATTATTTCGAACGGAAGGGACCAATTAGGGGCCACTAAAATTGGTGAAGTGATAAGTTTTTGTTTTATTAAATTAAAGGCGGACTCGCATTCGCTACTAAAGATGAAACGTGATTCCTTTTCCAAGAGGTGAGTTAGCGGCTTTGTTATTTTTGAAAAGTCTTGAATGAAGCGTCGATAAAAGCCCGCATGGCCTAAGAAACTCCTAATAGATTTTACGTTTGTTGGATGCGGAAGTTTTTCTATAATTTCTATCTTGGCCTTATCCACCTCTATCCCCTTAGACGAAATCATATGGCCGAGGACCAAACCTCCTCGAACCATAAAGTTGCATTTTTCCCAATTTAAAACAAGGCTTGTGTCCTCGCACCGTTGAAGGACACGATCAAAATTGTGAAGGCAATCGGGAAAAAAGCGTCCGAAAACAGAAAAGTCATCCATAAAGACTTCCATAATGTCTTCTACTAGCTCGCCAAAGATCGCTAGCATACATCTTTGGAATGTAGCCGGCCCATTGCAGAGTCCAAATGGCATTCTTCGATAGGCGAAGGTGTCAAACAGGCAAGTAAAAGTTGTTTTCTCTTGATCATCGGGGGAAATGGGGATTTGGAAAAACCCCGATAAACCATCAAGAAAACAATAATACGGATGACCGGATAAACGCTCTAAAATATGGTCTAGAAATGGCAGAGGGAAATGGTCCTTGCGGGTGGCGTCATTAAGTTTTCTATAATCGATGCACACTCGCCAACCCGTAACAGTACGAGTTGGGACGAGCTCGTTATGCTCATTCGCCACTACGGTAAGACCGCCCTTCTTGGGCACGACATGCACGGGACTAACCCATGCACTGTCCTAAATAGGGTATATAATCCCCGCATCTAATAACTTAATGATTTCGGCCTTAACGACGTCTTTCATGTTTGGGTTAAGACGACGTTGCGGCTGAATCGTTTTGCAGAAATTATCGTTAAGAAAAATCTTATGGGTGCAAAAGGAGGGGCTAATCCCCTTTAATTCAGAGATTTGCCACGCAATTGCGTGGCGATGTTTAAATAAAACTTCCAATAAATCGGAAGTCTCCGAATCACTCAAGTCCGAAGAAATGATAACGGGAAGCGTATCGCCTTTTCCCAAAAAAGCATATTTGAGTGATGCGGGTAAGTGTTTGAGGTCTAGGATGGGCGGTTCTTCTAGGGAGGTTTTAATGCCTATGTCTTTCTTACCAATTGGTTCGAATGGCAAGTCTAAAGAAGTATCCTCATCGCATTTAAAATTTTCGAGCGCATAAATATCGTCGTTTAAAAATACGGACTCGAAAACGGGAGAAGAATGATCTCCAAAAAAGGTATCTAAAGAGTAGCAGAAATCGTCGCTCGATGACAAATTGTCCATCGAGGGATTAATAGAGAAAGTAACCGGATCATCGCCTACTCGGAGGAGAAGGCTACCATTACTAACATCTATTAGTGCACGGGAGGTGGCGAGAAAAGGGCGACCGAGTATTATTGGTACCTCGGTGTCCTCCTCGATATCTAAGATGACGAAGTCTACCGGAAGGTAAACTTGTCGACTCGGACAAGGACGTCCTCCACTACCCCGATAGGGAACTTAACCGAGCGATCCGCTAATTGGATGCGCATATTCGTAGGACTAGGAGTACCCAAACCTAAACGCGAAAAGAGCGAGAACGGCATCAGATTAATGCTAGCCCCTAAATCAGCTAAGGCGTACTTTACTAATATATCGCCAAAAAGGCACGGGATGGAAAACCGTCCCGGGTCGTTTTGTTTTGTGGGCAATTTATTAGTAAGTGCCGCCGAGAAGACAGCGTTGAGAGATACATGCGAAATATCCTCTAATTTGCGTTTATTAGAAAGTAGTTCTTTTAAAAATTTCGCATATTTGGGCATTTGCGAGATAGCCTCGCAAAAAGGAACATTAATGTGAATTTGTTTTAATAATAAAATAAATTTTTCATATTGGGCGTCCTGATGCTCGTTTTCTAACTTATGCAGATATGGAAGAGCCTTGTTTAAAATAATTTTTTCTTTTATAATTGGTAAAGGCGGCGTAAGCGAAGAAAGGGGAAGAGGGGTCGGAGGTGAAATATGTACCTAAGGGTCGGTCCGTTTTGGATCGACCACCTCCTTTCCGCTACGGAGGGTTATAGCATTGGCGTTCTCCCGCGGATTGGGCTCCGTGTTTCCCGGCAGTGCCCCGAGCGCGCGCTCGGATATCATCCTCGCTAGCTGTCCAACCTGTTGTTCGAGTGTTTTTAGCGATCCGGTAATGTTCCAGATATTTGACTCGTTGGACGCAATATACTTCGAAAAATTTTCCTCCATCGGGGAGGGTTTCGGAAGAGGAGGAGGGGGAAGAAATCCGGGCGCATAAGAAATAGGGGGGCGCTGAGCATTATTCGGGTTGCTCCACGAGAAGTTGGGGTGATCCTCCAACCCGGATTATAGTTATTACTATAAGGGTTGTTGTTGGGCTTGAAGGGAGGACGACCCGAATTTCCCATGAAGTCCACGAACTCTTCAGCTACGCAAACGTTAGGGGGAATAAAACAAGGCGGAGTGGAGGAGGCAGCAGACATCTCCGCCACTTGCTTTGTTAACCTTTCAACTTGAAGGGTCAAGAGAGTAGTGGCATCCACTTCAAAAAGACCAGCCGCCGGCTTTGGCCGTCCCCGCGGGACGTTCCATTGATAGGCGTTCATAGCCATCTCTTCGAATAAAGCCTGGGCGGCCTCGGGGGTTTTGTTGTTTAGCGTACCCCCGGCAGCCGCGTCAATCATTTGACGCGTCTGAAAATTCAGCCCATTATAAAAAATTTGAACTTGCAACCACGTTGGCAGCGCGTGGTGCGGGCAACGGCGGAGGAATTCCTTAAACCGTTCCCAAGTCTCGTATAGAGACTCAGGATCGTTTTGCACAAACGATGAAATGTCCGCCCGCAACTTTGCAGTTTTTGCGGGCGGAAAGTACTTCGTTAGGAACCGTTCCGTCAACTCAGCCCACGTGGTGATACATCCTCGCGGGAGGGCATTCAACCACGCCATGGCTTTGGACTTAAGGGAAAAAGGAAATAAGCGCAAACGAATGGCGTCATCAGTGACGCCATTAATCTTGAAGGTGTCGCATATCTCCAAGAAATTGGACAAGTGGACATTCGGGTCCTCATCCGGCAGTCCATCGAACTGCACGGCATTTTGGACCATTTGAATGACACTTGACTTTATTTCAAAATTATTATTGGCCATCGCAGGGCGAACAATACTCGACCCAGAAACATCTAGGTTATGCCGAGCGTAATAGGACATAGTACGCTCGGCCGCCGGGGGAAGGTTAGGCGCGGCCATAACTACAACAGTGGGTTCTCCGATAGATTCCTCGGGATCTAAAGAAGGATTTCGGCGTTGAGATCGGATACGCGCAAGAGAGCGTTCGATCTCAGGGTCGAAGTCAAAATCTTCAGACTCGGAGGGTTGTCCACGGGTCATACACCCAAACAAAAATAAAACAAAATAAACTTTTTTTTTTGTTGTTGTTTTTAAAATAAAGTTTTTAGTTTTTTTTTTATAGAAAAATAAGTAAAAGTAATAGACTCCGGAATTCGAAATAGCAACTCGAAAAGAGACTCCCCGGCAACGGCGCCAAAAACTTGATGGGCCTGCGAACAGACTCTTACTGTGGTTGGTTCGGTGAGTCGATCGCCGCGGGCTTGCTCGGGTAGGCAAGTGCACCTATCGCAAGTTGTACTCGATATTCGGGGGAATACCGAGGTCGTATTGTTCTCGGGGTCGCGTTGATTATTCTTACTCCTCCGGGAGGACTATTATTTTACTGAAAGTAAGGTGGAATTTTTTTACTTAATAAAAGACGGAAAAGCAAAGGAGCGAAAAAACGATTTAGAAAATATTCGATGAAGGGTTAACGCTCGGCATCGAATCGGATTCAGACTAAAACAATTTTTAATAATTATAGGACTTAGTTTTCAAATTAATAATAAGGCAACTTGGCCGTGGAGGTTCCACAAATGTGAGCTCACCTAGCTATAGGGATATCGCTCACCTAAACGTTAAGACTATTCGACCGAACGTTAGTCCGATGAAGGATTCCTCTTAACGCCCGCTTTACGCTAAGAACCCTGCTATTGGGTGGGGAACCCAATCCGGTAGAATTACGCTTGTCCTCTCTTGAGGGTATGCACGCAACTCTATTTACCCAGGGGTGATCGGTCCATATGCATGGCCTCTCGGCTAGCTAGCATATGGACTACGGAAATAGGGCCCACACATCGATATGTGGTCCTACGCGTCGTAAACCCGGGTTAAACCTTAAGTCCTTAAATTAAAATGAAAATAAAGAGCTTCAATTATTATAAATAATTTTAAATGTCCCAATGCTCTTCGATGCAGAGGCTAATAGCGATTAGCCACACATCGGTATGGGGACGGCTTATAATTTAGTGAGGCGTGAGTTCGAAATTAAACACTAAACGATTATAAGAAGGGGGACATAAGAAAAATAACAAACATTTAGAAAACTGAAAAATTAGCTAAAACAAGAACTCACGCACACTCCAAATTATAAATTAAATAGAAACTAAGTTACACATAAAAGAAATTTGCATATTTCAAATTTGCGAGTCCCACTCAAACGAGTGGGGGCGGTAAATAAAAGCTGAAAATTGCAAGTCCTACTCAAACGAGTAGGACTGAAATGAAAGCAAGTCCTACTCAAATGAGTAGGAGAAAATAAATGCGATTACAGGGCTAAAAGGTCCGTCCATTTAACTCAAGTGAGTAGGCGGAAAAATAAAGAAAGAAAAATTACAAATCCTACTCAAACGAGTAGGCGGGAAATAAAGTCCGGCCATTTGACTCAAGTGAGTAGGCGGAAAAATAAAGAAAGAAAATTACAAGTCCTACTCGAACGAGTAGGACTGAAAATGAAAACGATGCGCCATTTAACTCTTAACGAGTAGGCGAAAATAAATGCACACGAACACACACACTCCATATGAATTTTAAGAAAGCAATAAAGCTAACACCTACACTCACACACTCTACAAAATTTGAATCAAAGCATAAAGGTTTATACTCATACACTCACACACACAACATAAAAATTTAAGAAGAACAAAAGAAAATTTATTCTCATACACTCACACAAACTAATAACAAAGAAAAATCAAAGTTGCTTATAAATGAAAATAACAAGATTTCTACTCCTAAAACTTACCCAAAACACATAAAAAGAATAAATAAAAAGAGAATGAGCAAAAAGTTTTACAAAATAAAGTCAAAATCGAAGGTGCTCAAAAAATTAAAATTAAAACTTTTTCATTCTTAAGAGTTTATAAAAGTGATAAAAAAGGTGAAGAGAAAATGAAAAGAACAAAAGATGTTTTACAATCCTAAAAGAAAAACTAAGTAAAAAAAAGAGCAAAATCACTTTTCAAACCTCATTTATAAATTCATAAGAATGAAATCCTATTACTTTCAAGAAAAAGACATGGTGAAAAAGAGGAAAACCTATCATCCCTAAGCATGAAGACAAGTTAAAAACATGTAAAGTAAATAAGTTACACTCATACACACACACACACTTTTCATAAATGAAGAACTAAATGAAGAACAAAGATAAAACCAAGGATAAAAAGGAGAAGGAAAGTGGGCACAAGTGTTCATTCCAAAGCTAAATATGAAGAGAAAATCTAACATTTTTATTGATTAAAGAAAACTATTACAAGCTATTACAAGAGCTAAAGCTAAAGCAAACACAAACATGAAAGAAAAGAGGGAGAAATCTCCTTACATAGCTTTAGAAATCACGGATGCAGCCCACAAAAAGACACTAAAATGGTCCAAAAATCTGAACCCTTGGACCTTGCAGAATTGGGCAATTTATAGGCAAAAAATTCTAAGTACACGCCCTAGGTCACGGGCGTGTAGGGGGGCGTGACAGTACTATTCATGAAGGCGGCCGGCGATTGGACAGGAAAGTTGACTTCGGTCTGAGTTCGCGGCAGTCACGCACCCGATCACGGGCGTGACTCTGGGCGTGTCGGGGAGGTAGAACCGGGCGTGGGTTGCGCCGAAAGTCTTCGACAGCATCTTGTCGGGCTAGCTGGAAAGGTCACGCCCCAGGTCACGGGCGTGACTCTGGGCGTGTCAGTTGGTTTCGACACTCGACGAATGTCGAGCGGAAAGTGTCGAGTCGAAATCGTCGAGCTGAGATTGAGTCACGCCCTAGGTCACGGGCGTGACGCTGGGCGTGACTGCTGGTGTCGACACTCGACGATCGTCGAGCGGAATTCGTCGAGAGGAGAGGACACGGGCTTGGGTCACGCCCCGTGTCGGGTGACACGGGCGTGTCGCCAGGCGTGTCAAGCTTTTCTTCAGAAATCATCCGATTTCACGGGAAATTCAATGTCACGGCCCGGTTACGGGCGTGACCAAATTGTCACGGGCATGTACTGCCCAATTTTGGCAGATTTTGGAATTTTTCTGCAAAATAAAATAAAACAAGTTAGAAGAAAATTTACAAGAATAGGAGCATTTTATTGAAGAAAAATAGGTAAAAACGACGAAAATAAATGAAAATGACTAAATTAATGTACATAAAAATACGTATATTTACAATACATCAGAGCCACTCTTGGTTATCCTCCTTTATGTGATGATGACAATGTAGCAGAATCTGGGATTAACCCTGCATATCTTGGAGGTGAGCAACCTGAAGTAGCCCAAGTTATCTATCCTCCACCAGATTTTGATATGGTACAAGCTGAGATCCAGACTATGTATAGCCCACCTGAGGGTCAGCAAAATGTCATCCTAGAGAACGTGGTTCAGCCAGTATCTGAGGCTTTACAGGAAGCTATATTGAAAGAACAAGCTGAACAAGAAGCTAGATTGTCTAAGAAAAGGTTCAGAGAGCAAGCTGAACAAAGACCAGACTTTGAGCAGTGGAGCCCTACTTCAAGAAACATTATCTTAACTGCATGGAAGGCTGCCAAAGATAATGTGCAAGACAGAAATAAGTGGTTTTCTGAACTAGAATGGAGGAAGCATGAGACAAGGCAAGAAGCCATAGTGCAATATAGAAGGAAGGCCAAGATGGGAAAGCTACCTCCTACTGCTCAGGAGCCTAGCAAGTACTTTCCCAAGCCTTATCATTATTTTGAGAGGCAAAAGATTAAGGCTGAAGAGCTAAAGAAGAAGGAGCTGAAAGGGAAAAAGCTTGCTGATACTGAAGATGCTGAAGCCCCTGTGCAAGCAAAGATAAAGTCAGTGAAGGGCATAGTGATTAACGAGGCTGAGCAGAAATAGAATTTTTCTTAAGTTTACTATGTAATCAATTGTATTAAAACATTTTGTAAACTTTTGTATAATGTATATGAGAAAGTTCTTAGAACAATATGATGTGTGATAAATCTATTACATAATTGTTCTGTGATATCTGTGTTTACATGTTTTGATTAATACATGTTTATGAATTTTCCCTATTGTATAATCCTGCTTTACATCATGCTATGATTTTATTCTGTATGGTGTATATCATTGACTAAGGGTTATGACTTCTCCAAATAGGGGGAGATTGTTGGGTACATTGGTTTAAATGTACCTAATTTGAAGAAGCCTCACCCTACTCAATGATATACATCAAAATTTATTTGATGTGTTTTGAGTTTAGTTATGCAGGTCAAGTATTTGCAGGGAAAGCAGAAAAGATTCTAAGTCCATGTGTCGACACCCAGAGGGAAAGTGTCGACACTTAAGAAGACTTGTGTCGATACCCAAACAAGCAGTGTCAATACTTGGAGTAGTTGTGTCGACAACAGGGATGCAGAGTCGACACCAGATAGAAAGTGTCGACACAAGGAGCAGTGTCGACACTCATTGAAGAAAAGTGCAGTGAAGCAGTGTTGACACTTAGCAGTTGTGTCGACACTCAGAGGAACTGTGTCTACATCAGAAAGTGTCGACACTTGGAGGCTGTGTCGACACTTAGCAAAACTCAGCAGAGTCTAAATATAAGTGTCGACACTCAGAGGAATGTGTCGACATACAGCAGAAGACTCAGCACTTGAACAAAGTGTCGACACAATAAAGAATGTGTCGACACTCAGCAGAAGAGTCAACACTTGAAGAAAGTATCGACACAAGGAGCTGTGTCGACACTTAGCAAAGTTCAACAATATTCTAAGTACAAGTGTCGACACAAAGGAGATGTGTCGACACTCAGCCAAAGTCTCAACAGAAGAAGAATGTGTCGACACAAGGAGCTGTGTCGACACTCAGCAAGTATCAACACTGAAGGCATGTGTCGACATCAAGAAGATGCGTCGACACTGAAGTAGTTCAACACATGAAGATGTGTCGACACAAAGGAGATGTGTCGACACTTACAAGAAATCAACAAAGTACTGAAGAATAAGGACTTGTGTCGACACTTAATATTAGTGTCGGCACATGATGAAGAAGCTGTGTCGAGAAGTGAATTCTACAATACAAGGAGTTGTGTCGACACCTTGAAGGCTAGTGTCGACACTTAGACAACTTGTGTCGACACTTGCTCTATAAGTGTCGACACTTAAAGACAGACTGTCTCGACACTTTCAGACAGTTATAGAATTTTCAAAAACTGACTGGATGACTTGACAGCTGCCATTCCAGCCTGTCTACTACACCTGTCAGAGTTGTCAGAAATCAGTTAGGAACCGGACCAGCCGGTTACCATGAAGAAGGCCTATAAATAGGCTTATACTATCTACAGCAAGTGATGATCAAAGTTATTGTAAAGCAATTGATTGAAGAATTTCAAGTAAAGTTCTAAGTAGTTGGAGAGAGAGAGCTCCATCCAAGAAGACAGCCGTTGGAACCAGGCTGAGAAGAAGGATTCAGACTTTGTTCTGAATCTTAAGTAGCAGCGATCAAGGATCAACTGCAGAGGAGATCAATCCTATTGTGTTCTACATTCAAGAAGCTTTGAAGAAAGCCAAGTCAGATTGATCTCAGCAGAGTTCTTCCAAGAACTCATCAAGAAACTCACAAATCTTCTCTCTTTCTCTGAGTTATAGGGTTTACATTTTGTATTTATATTATCTTGTAGGATCCTTAGGGATCTGAGTTGTAAGCCGGTAATTATAAAGGCTGAGTTGTAGGGCCTGTGTGCCTGAGTGTAGGAGATTTGTATCTCTGAGTGTAGCCCTATTGTGGGTGAGTGTAGGCCTGCTGTGGCTGAGTGTAGGCTTTGTGAAAAAGCTGAGTGTAGGTCTTTACAGAAGGCTGAGTTGTAGGGCCTTGGGCCTGAGCTGTAGGAACCTATTTTGGGGTTCTGAGTGTAAGATCTGAGGATCTAAGATAGTGGAGGAGTTTGGCCGAATCTAGTACACTACTAGATAGGCGAAGGGGAAAAGTGGAACTACCCAAACGCCAAATTTTCTCAACGTGGTCAGCAAGGTAGCCCAAACGCCAAATTAATATCTTCGGAACTACCCAGTTCGCACGCTGAACCTGCGGAAAGCCCAAGGACTAGAGGTTGCACCCAACAACACAATAGAAGCACAAGAAGGTCTTATTATGCATTCACTTCTTTACAATCCGAGGCATACATAGCGAGACATGATTTCGCTAGTATTACAGCTGTAAATAGAAAGAACCAAAAAACAAGCCGGGCGGACAGCACTCCAGTCCGCCGAGACCGCGAGGTCGCAGAGACCGCCGAGACCGCTGAGCTAGCCCACGCTATGCTGCAATCCGCCGAATACCACGGAGTCCGCCGAGACCGCGAGGCCGCGCGGACACACCGTTATTCGCCTCCTGCTGAACCTGAACTGAGGAACTCCCCTACCCACCTGAAACCGGCGGACATGTTATTGAAGCTAGCAAAGTTGAGACAGAACTGACAGGCCGCGGAGCGACCTCCTGCTGAGTCCACAGAGACCGCACACTTCCAAGCACTTGACCGAAGTCACAGCCAAACTCCTGACTCCTTGAAGTTATCCGCGCGACCTGCACACAGCAAACCGTCAGCCTGAAACAATCCGCGCGGACTGGCAAACACAGACCGCAGCACTTCGCACCCCCCCCCCCCAACTTACTGTTCACTCAAGTTACTTAGGTTACTGTAGATGTGCCAGGGGGGTCCTATTTATAGGCAAGGTGAGGAGTGTGGTCACCGCCCAAGAGATAGCGACACCACCCTCAGTCCGCGCGAATACAACCACCGTCCACTGAGTCCGCATGGACTTAGCCGGATACCAAGGAAACCGCTAGGAGCAAGGCAACCAATGACGAATCCTCTCCAGTCCGCCTAAGCTAAGCGGACAAGGCATCAGCCCGCAAAGCTCCAACCGCTTCAGGACAGCAAACCCCCTTCAATGCCTGTCCGCACCAACCCGAGGCAGTCCGCAAGACACACACCTCAATCCGCCACAAGTCCACGACCAAAGGCAGCTAAAGACAGACCGCCCGGTCATAGCGGACTCGGCGGATACGGCGAACACACTGAACTTGGCACCAAGTGTGACCAAGCCCAAAACCAAAGGGGCTAATGCGAGCTTGGCGGACGCAAAACTCCTGTCCGCCAAAACACCACAGCGCAGACCGCCACAGTCCGCGAGCTCCTCGCACTCCTGCCCTATCACAGCGATCAATCCCGGACTCCAAAACAAGGCCGCCACAACGATCTCCACAGCAACTCCCTGCTGTGCCACCAGAGCTCGACAAGGCCTCAGCCAAGCTCTAAGCTTAGTCCGCAACAGCAAATACCGCGGATACATCAGTCCGCAAGCTTCCCGCGGACAAGAGCCAACCCACCTTTCAGCACAAGCTTGCACCCGCGACCACTGAGCAAAGCACCAGTCCGCAAGCCTCTCTATCCGCAGATACCAGGCCGCACCAAACCGCGGACTCCATGCAACAACCCGCTCAGAACACAGCCGGCTTCCACCAGACTTTTCACCAGGCCGCAAACCTCAGTCCGCCCAGTCCGCCCAGTCCGCCAAGGTTGTCCGCCACAGGCCGCGCGGCCTGTCCCGTCACCCACTTCCACTTCACAAATTTCAACACTCCCCCTTGAAGTGAGAAGTGGTGACCAAGCCCAGCAAGCTGCGCAAGCGTTCAAAGGGCCCCTTCGATAGTGGCTTTGTGAAGATGTCAGCAAGATTATCTTCACTCCGAACATGCCCGACCAGCAGAGATCCTTCCAACACCTTCTCCCTGATGAAATGGTGATCAATCTCTATATGCTTGGTCCTGGCATGACACACTGGATTGTTAACCAGTTTGAGAGCACTCTCATTGTCACCCCGGAGTAAAGTAGGCCCTTGCACTTCTTCATGAACATCCTCTATAAGTCTCCTCAACCAAACGGCTTCCCGAGCAGCCAAGGCCGAAGCCTTATACTCCGCCTCCGTGGTTGAAACCGACACCGAGTCCTGCTTCTTGCTACACCACGAGATGCTAGCTGAACTGCAAGTGAACACATAACCTGAAGTAGACCTTCGATCATCCGAATCACCGCCATAGTCAGCATCCGTGTACCCGAGCAACGCAAACTCTACATCCCTTCCATAGAGGAGTCCCATCTCAGAAGTCACCTTGACATACTTCAGAATCCCCTTTGCCGCCAACAGATGAGATTTCCTTGGTTCAGCCATATATCGACTTACTCGGCTAACAGCATAAGCTATATCCGGACTTGTAATCGTCAGATAGATCAAGCTCCCAACAAGAGCCCTGAACACCAAGGGATCATTAAGAACCCTTCCCTCATCCCGTCGAAGCTTTAGCCCAGGTTCCAGTGGAGTAGAGCACTTCTTCCCTTCGCCCATGCCAAATCGCTTCACAATACGATCAGCATACCCTTTCTGGCTAATGAGAATCCCGCACTCCTTCCTCTCCACTTCCAGACCGAGAAAGTGATGCAACTCTCCCAAGTCCTTCATCTCGAAGCGTATATCAACCTCTCCCTTCTTCTTGACGAACAAGCTTGAATCCGAGTTAGAAGCCAGGTATCCACAGAATTGCAAGTACTCTGCAATCTTCCCATACCACGCTCGAGGAGCTTGCTTCAACCCATAGAGAGCCTTCCTGAGTTTGCAGATATAGTCCGGATGCTTCTCAGAGACAAAACCAAGCGGCTGATCGATGAAGATGTCCTTGTCAATCTCTCCGTAAAGAAAGGCATTCTTCACATCGAGTTGCCATAACCTCCATCCCTTGCTAGCAGCCAAGGCGATCACCACTCTTACAGAAGTCATCTTCGCAACTGGACTGAATGTCTCCTCATAGTCTTCTCCATACTGCTGTGAGAATCCTCTAGCGACCAGGCGAGCCTTGAACAGATCAATGCTCCCATCAGCCTTCTTCTTCAACTTATACACCCACTTGCAAGTAACCGGAGTAACGCCATCAACCTTGGGCACAAGGTCCCAGGTTTCATTCTTCTTCAGAGCATCAATCTCTTCCTTCATGGCATCATCCCACTCCTTCACTCCAGTGGCCTCGTTGAAGTTTGCAGGCTCTCGCTCATCCAGAGGACCTGCAAAGAAGCAGGAGACAAAGCTCACTGCATTCCCATCACAGTACCGAGCCGGTGGTTTAACCACCCACTTTGATCTCCGAAGACATGGCTCCTTGCTCACGACTTCCGTTGCTTCTTCGGGCTCCACTCCTACCTGGGGCAAGCATTGAGCAGTACTCCCCCTGCTTCCTGAGCCAGAAGGCTCAGCCTCGGAATTCGAAGCAACGGGAGCTGCTGGTGAAACAGCAAGCTCCTCTTCCAAGCCTTCAGCAGCCTCCACCGGTGCTTCCTCAACCTTGCTACTTCCGGTAAGCTCCATCGAGCCACCTCCATATGACGTCAGCTCATCAAAGACAACGTCTCTTGACACCACGAACTTCTTCGTCACAGGGTCAATGCATTTCCATCCCTTCTTCCGCTCATCATAGCCAACAAAGACAAGTTTCCTTGCCTTCGCATCCAGCTTTGTCCGTGAAGCATCCGGGACATGCACATAGCAAGTTGAACCGAACACCCTAAGGTGTCCCACACTCGGCTTCTCCTTCAGCAACAGCTCAACAGGAGTCTTCATGTTGATAGGGCTGAGTGGCATCCGGTTGATAACATAGGCAGCACAAGACATTCCCTCCGCCCAAAAAGGACCTTGGGATATCTTTCGCATGAAGCCAGCATTTGCAGGTCTCCGTCAAATTGCGGATCTTCCGCTCCGCTACCCCATTTTGTTGTGGAGTGTGAGCACAAGTAAGCTCCCGTTGGATCCCGTGCTTCCTGCAGAAGTTAGAAAACTCGGAAGAGACAAACTCCCCCCCCCCCCCCGTTATCAGTTCTAAACTTCTTAATCCGCAAGCCAAGCCGGCCTTCTACCAACTCCTTGAACTCCACGAACAAACGGAAGGCTTCCGACTTCTCCTTTAAGAAGTACACCCAAGTATACCTTGAGTAGTCATCAACCAAGACAAGCATGTATTTGCTTCCACCAAGGCTGGCAGTAACCGTCGGTCCCATCAGGTCGCCATGAATACACTCCAATGTTTTCTTGCTCCTTGTTTGTGATTTATCAAACGGAAGGCGATGTGCCTTACCGTATTGACAGCCCGCACAAACATGCCCATCACCAAAGGAGGACAACTTCGGCAACCCCCTCACCAAACTTCTACTCACCATTGCCTTTAGCTTGTGCATGCCAACATGCCCCAGCCTCTCATGCCAGATAGTCGCACTATCATTGGCTCTCATCCTATCAACATAGGCACTGGTGGAAAGAACAAACAAGTTCTTCACCCTCCTCCGAACATGAGCAACATCAGCCTTTACCGCTGATACGTTGCGAAGGAACCTCACGTCTGTTGGCCCAAACAGAACGTGATACCCAGCGTCCACCGCGTTGGTCACCGAGAAGAGGTTCTTCTTCATGCCCGGCACGTGATACACACTCCTTAACGTGAGTGGCCCCTGATCACTACCCAAAGACACGACCCCCTCCTTCTCTACTGCATAAACAGTATTATCAGCAGTGATAATAGCTTCATTACCTGAGTAAGCCTGCATGGAGGTGAACTTCGACTTGTCTCCGGTGAGGTGATGACCACACCCGGAGTCGACGATCCACTCGCTGTTGAAGTCCTCAGCAGATAAGGCCCGGACACAAGTGCCCGTCATGAAATCTCCTCCCCATTCTGCTTCTTCACTTCGCGAGCAAGCTTCCTCCTTTCCCGCAGCATGCCCAGGCTGCAGTTTGACCTTGCAGTCCCGCTTGAAGTGCCCTCGCTGATGACACCGGTAGCACTTCAAGTTCTTCTTCCAGTCCTTAGGAGCATTGCTCCTCTCCGGCGGATATGAAGATGAAGTCTCCTTCTCAACAGCGGCCTGCACCTTATTCTTCTTCTTCCCTTCCCATCCCTTCTTCTTGCCTGAGAAGAGAGCCTCGCTGCCTTCCTGATTCAGATTCACTCCTGCCATCTGCCTTGCTAAGCTCTCCTGCGAGGCAAGCAAATTCTCCAGCTCCAGCAGCGACGGCTGAGTAGCCCACCCTTGAACAGATGTAACAAAGGCCACATACTCCTTCCGCAAGCCGCGGATAATGTGCCTTTTCATCTTTGCCTCATAGATAGGCTCATCAGGATCCAGTGCCGACAGCTCAGCATACAGGCTCTTCATCTTTAAGAAGTACTTGGAGATGGAAAGGTCTCCCTGAGTTGCCCTGGCCAACTCATTCTCCAGGAACTGCAGCCGCGCCACATTCTTCCTATTGAACAACTCATCAATGGTTGTCCAAATATCAGCAGCCGACTCACCCCCAATGATGTGATCAAACAGTTCTGGAGAGACAGCTCTCTTCAGAATGAACTCCGCCTTAGCATTAGTTCTTCTCTAGAGCCTCACCTGCTCAGCAGTACCGAAAGCAGCAGTTACTTCCTGTCTGTCGTCTCCACCGATAACTTCCCACAGCTCCTCGCCCAGAAGATAACTCTTCATGCACGACTTCCACTTCTTGTAGTTAGTCGGCGTTAAGAGTTCAATGCCCAGACCTCTTGCCAAGCTTCCTTCCATTGCAACCACCTGTTGGTATCCTTCAGCAGCTCCGAGTAACAACACTGGCTGACTTCCGCTCATGCAACTGAACCTCAGCAACCTCAGAAACATCGCTCTGATACCATGTTAAATTTTCTCAACGTGGTCAGCAAGATAGCCCAAACGCCAAATTAATATCTTCGGAACTACCCAGTTCGCACGCTGAACCTGCGGAAAGCCCAAGGACTAGAGGTTGCACCCAACAACACAATGGAAGCACAAGAAGGTCTTATTATGCATTCACTTCTTTACAATCCGAGGCATACATAGCGAGACATGATTTCGCTAGTATTACAGCTGTAAACAGAAAGAACCAAAAAACAAGCCGGGCGGACAGCACTCCAGTCCGCCGAGACCGCGAGGTCGCAGAGACCTCCGAGACCGCTGAGCTCGCCCACGCTATGCTGCAATCCGCCGAATACCACGGAGTCCGCCGAGACCGCGAGGCCGCGCGGACACACCGTTATTCGCCTCCTGCTGAACCCGAACTGAGGAACTCCCCTACCCGCCTGAAACCGGCGGACAGGTTATTGAAGCTAGCAAAGTTGAGACAGAACTGACAAGCCGCAGAGCGACCTCCTGCTGAGTCCGCAGAGACCGCACACTTCCAAGCACTTGACCGAAGTCACAGCCAAACTCCTGGCTCCTTGAAGTTATCCGCGCGACCTGCACACAGCAAAACGTCAGCCTGAAACAATCCGCGTGGACTGGCAAACACAGATCGCAGCACTTCGCACCCCCCAACTTACTGTTCACTCAAGTTACTTAGGTTACTGTAGATGTGTCAGGGGGGTCCTATTTATAGGCAAGGTGAGGAGTGTGGTCACCGCCCAAGAGATAGAAACACCACCCTCAGTCCGCGCGAATACAACCACCGTCTGCTGAGTCCGCATGGACTTAGCCGGATACCAAGGAAACCGCCAGGAGCAAGGCAACCAATGACAAACCCTCTCCAGTCCGCCTAAGCTAAGCGGACAAGGCATCAGCCCGCAAAGCTCCAACCGCTTCAGGACAGCAAACCCCCTTCAATGGTTGTCCGCACCAACCCGAGGCAGTCCGCAAGATACACACCTCAATCCGCCACAAGTCCACGACCAAAGGTAGCTAAATACAGACCGCCCGGTCACAGCGGACTCGGCGGATACGACGAACACACTGAACTTGGCACCAAGTGTGACCAAGCCCAAAACCAAAGGGGCTAATGCGAGCTTGGCGGACGCAAAACTCCTGTCCGCCAAAACACCACAGCGCAGACCGCCACAGTCCGCGAGCTCCTCGCACTCCTGCCCTATCACAGCGATCAATCCCGGACTCCAAAACCAGGCCTCCACAACGATCTCCACAGCAACTCCCTGTTGTGCCACCAGAGCTCGACAAGGCCTCAGCCAAGCTCTAAGCTTAGTCCGCAACAGCCAATACCGCGGATACATCAGTCCGCAAGCTTCCCGCAGACAAGAGCCAACCCGCCTTTCAGCACAAGCTTGCACCCGCGACCACTGAGCAAAGCACCAGTCCGCAAGCCTCTCTATCTGCAGATACCAGGCCGCACCAAACCGCGGACTCCATACAACAACCCGCTCAGAACACAGCCGGCTTCCACCAGACTTTTCACCATGCCGCAAACCTCAGTCCGCCCAGTCCGCCTAGTCCACCAAGGCTGTCCGCCACAGGCCGCGCGGCCTGTCCCGTCACCCACTTCCACTTCACAAATTTCAACAGTAGGGCCTTGGGCCTGAGCTGTAGGAACCTGTTTTGGGGTTCTGAGTGTAAGATCTGAGGATCTGAGATAGTGGAGGAGTTTGGCCGAATCTAGTACACTACTAGATAGGCGAAGGGGAAAAGTGGATGTACCCAAATCTTGGGGAACAACTATAAATCTGTGTGTCTACTGTGTGCATGTGTTTTGTTGTGATTGCTGATTGATTGCTCTTCAAAAGTAGTTATAATTCTCTATCATAATCTGAATTCTGCCTAAAAAGTTAAAAAGAATTTAGTCACCTATTCACCCCCCCCCCTCTAGGTGATTAGGTACAATATCTTTCACATTCTTTCAAGAAGCTTTCCATCCGCAGCCACCAGAGCTCAGGCGTAGGAGATCGTCGTTGGAGTAGAGATTTGGACTACTCTTGATGACGTCTTCCTATGTGTGGTGAGTTCTTTTGTTTTTACGGAGTTTTGGAATTGGAGCGAGTTGCCCTAACCCTCGTATTTGCCCAAAATCTTTCAGAATTTAATTGTTAGGAGTTCTTATCGACCGATCTGCGGCATGGTGTGCTAAAAAGTCCAAAAACATAGAGAATTGAGGTATGTGGCGGTCTATCCCTCTTGTTTTGTTATTATTATTCTTCTCCCTTCAATTTAGGAGCACTGGAGGGCTCTGAGGTAGGAACCTTTGTAGTTCTGAGGTTTGGTTCTGACGAGAACATGAGTGTAAAGCCGGGGGCCATAGGTGTAAGGTTTGAGGAGCATTTTGGTGGAGTGTGTGCCTAGTCCAACAAAATAGTTGGACAGGTAGGAGGAAAATGGATGTACCCAATTAGGGAAACATTATAAACAACTATGAGCTTGGTTGTGTTGTTTGTTTTTATTTTATATTGCAGGTTATAAGGACAAGCACAAGATCATATAAAAATAAAATAGCACATAGACTAAGAAATTTTCAAAGACCTAATCACCCCCAGGTGATTAGCTAACCTTAAGTTAAATAACTTTCACGATGCCAAGGAGCAGTTGACAAAGTTTGAAAAGCAGCTAAGTCCATAGGCATTGAGTGGAGCAAGCTCACTCAACGCTAGAGGTAAGGAAAGATGTTGGATAGCAAGAAATGTGGCTAAGTCCACAGGAGTTGAGTGTAGTCTACTCACTCACTGCCACACAGCTTAAAGTTGTGAGTAATGCTTAACCTGTCAGGGCCTAAGAAGAAACAGGCAGAAAGTAACTAAGTCCACAGGCGTTGAGTGTAGTCTACTCACTCAATGCCATACAACAAAAAGTTGTGAGCCAGGCTGAGGCAGTCAAAGCATAAGGAGAAACTGGCTGAAATATGGCTAAAATCCACAGGCACTGAGTGAAGTCCACTCACTCAATGCCATAACATCTAAATCATTGAGTATTGCACAGTCAGTCAAAGCCACAGAAAATCTGTGTAAATATTTGACTAAGTCCACATGCATTGAGTGAAGCTTACTCCATCAACACCATGTGATAAAAAGAGTTACTTAACCTTTGTCGGTCAGATACTGTGATTTCACAGAAATTTGGCTAAGCCCAAATGTGTTGTGTGTACCTTACTCATGCAATGCCAGATAACAGAATATTATTTGTTAAGTAATTTGTCATTGAGTGAATCTTACTCACTAAACGCCAAGTGACAAATTCTGTCTAAATATTATGGTGTTGAGTGACGAAGGCTCACTCAACGCCAAGTAAAAGAATGTTTGGCTAAGCCAAAAGGCATTGAGTGATGAAGACACACTCAACGCTCTCAATGCCCATGTAGCGGGAATATTTTCTAAGGAAAAATGCATTGAGTGGACTCAATGCTTTCAATGCCTAGAGACAGAAAACATTTCTAAGTATTTTGGCATTAAGTGAAGGTTGCTCACTCAACACCTAATGATAGAGAATGTTTTCTAAGTGTTTTGGCATTAAGTGAAGTTTGCTCACTCAATGCATGGTGAAAAAATGCCATCTAAGTGTTTTGGCATTGAGTGGTGCTTACTCACTCAATGCCTATACTAAAGATGTTTGATTTTGGCTAAGTTCATAGATGGTGACATCAGCAAAGTCAACAAGTCAACATAATTCAAATTTGTTTGGGGAAAGCTACAGTAAGCGACAAATGTAGTTGTGTGCCTTCAGCACTATAATTAGAGCAAAAGCAAAGTTGTAGTTGTCAATTTCAGTAGTGCCTATGGGTCAAAAGAGCTATTGATGGGCTAATAATAAAAGTCAGAGATCGAGGAAGAGAAAATAGCTTTTGGAAATGACAGTTTGCCCTCATCTTATTCCTCGCCATTGTTGCAGAGGCTGAAGAACTAAGTTCAAATCAGCGGGTCTAAAAGCTCAACAAAAGTTAGCTACTTATATCTCCATCATCAATAGCAAGATAGCAGGTGCCAGCTTCATCTGCACCAGCAAGGTCAGAGAAATTTTCTTTGAGAAAAGGGTAACATCCAAGGGCCAACCCTTCAAAACATGCATTTTGTTTGTTCATAAATTTCAAAGTGTTTTGTTAAAATATTCATTGAGACAAAGCTTTCTTGATTATAGAATAATTTGGCTAAGTATTTTGTTAATTTAAAAACTTATAGTTTGCCCTTATTCACCCCCCCCCCCCCTCCCACCCCCATCTAAGGATGCCTCAAGATTGGACAAGTTCCTCATCCCCACAGTTGTCCCTACAGCCATTGACTATCCTGATTGCTTTGTTCCGCAACTAGATGACCTTTATGTCTTTGATCGAATGGGTTTGACTTTTATTGTTAACCCACAATCGACTGACACATGATTCTTATAAACCGCTTGGGTAGGCTTTTGCACCACCTTCCGCGGCACCGATATGTGAAACTCATCATGCAAACCACTTAGCTCTACTAAAACAGCAAGCCGGTAGGTAGCTTCACAAATCCATTCAACAATTTCTAATGGGCCACAGTATCTCGGACTCAGCTTGCATCAAATCAAGGATATACCTTTGAATGGATTGATCTTTAGATAAACCAAATCCCCAACCGCAAACTTAATGTTTTGGTGCTTAGTATTATTGTACGTTGCTTGCCTAACCTGAGCAATCAACAGTCTCTCTCGAACTAATTGTATCGTTAAAGTAGCATCTTCGACATCTTTATGCTTTTATAAATCTACCTTCCTTTAGCCAACGAAGTATGACACTTCCTACCATATAGGGCCTCGAAAGGTTCCATTTTAATACTTGTTTGGTAGCTATTGTTATAGGCGAACTCCATCATATAGAGATGGTCCTCCTACCTCTTCCCGAAATCCATGGTACACATGCGAAGCATATCCTCCATTGTCTTATTTACCCTTTCAGTTTGTCCATCCATTAGTGGATGAAAGGACGTGCAAAACTTCATATTGGTACCCAATAGTTGGCTGGTTATCCATCAATCATTCAAGGTAAAATGCATGTCTCGGTCACTTATGATGATACGTAGCACACCGTGCAATCAAACTATATTTTTAACAGAAAGCTTTGCCAACTTTTCCACTGAATTGTCCCTCTTGTTCGGAATGAAGTGTGACACATTTGTCAAATGGTCAACGATAACCCAAACAACAACATTTCGGCTTTGCAATCTCGGCAAGTAACTCACAAAATCCATAGGTATGTCCTCTGTAATGCCCTGAAACTCAAAAGAGCGACGGGTGATGTTTTGTGCCAGATTTGGAATCTGGCAGGAGGCACACGTCCTAGGACACGGGCGTGTCCCAGGGCGTGTCAGGCTGGAGTCAACGATTTGGTCGAGAGCTCGACAATTTTGGAGTCGATGGTCGTCGAGCAGAGAACACGGCCTAAGACACGGGCGTGTCTCAGGGCGTGTCGAGACCGTGTCGACGATCGGCCCGGGGAGTCGACGAATTTCACTCGACAAAGTGTCGAGACAAGGCACACGGACTAGGACACGGGCGTGTCCAAGGCCGTGTCGGGTGGTCGACGAACTTCACTCGACGAAGTGTTGAGACCATGAACACGGCCTAGAGCCCAGGCATGTTCGAGTAGACACGGGTTAGGACACGGGCGTGTCCAAGAACCCGTGTGAGTCTCGGGTTGTTTTCGGGCTGTGTCGATGGGGGCAGATGGCCGACCACACGGCCGTGTCAGCTGGAACACGGGCGTGTCAGGTCGAACACGGGCGTGTTGGATGCCCGTGTGTTGTTCCAGGCGCGTCAATTTTGACGATGAATGAGGGACACGGCCCTGTACACGGGCATGTGCCAGGCCGTGTTTGGTCCAGATTGTACATTTCAGGCCCGAATCAAGGCCGTTCATTTCATTAATTTGGGATCCGACGGTTGGGGGTTGCTCCTACTGGGATATACCCGGGATTGGGCCTTTGAAACCCTCATTCTTACTTGAGTGGTGCTCTTTACAAGTCAAGAGAGAGGTGAGAGCAAAGGAAGAAGAAGAAGCTAGATCCGGCCATTGGAGGAGCTTCGAATCTCCAAATCACGAGCCGACTTCGGATCTACGGAGGCAAAGAGAGTGCGGTGCTTTTCATCCGCTTACTTTCCCATGGCGCCAAGGAAGAACGCTAGGGTAACGATTCTCTTCTTGAGCATGTGAAGCTCTCCTTCTTTGCATAGGAAGCCCACTCTCGCGAGTTTGCAGTGTGTTGGAGGCGTTCCTTCGGGTAGATATGTAAAGTACCCGTTGTTTAGAGTCTGTATTCGAGAACGGACATAGGCATGATGTGTGAAGCCTACCCGGACATGTTGGTCTGGATAGGTGATGTTGCATTGCATAAATGCCGGAGAAGACTCCGTGCGATTGGTTGTTTTTCGGGTTTTCTACGTGGTATATTGCAACAGGGAGCCTTGGGGATTAACCCAAAGGTGCACCCGAAAAACTGGGAAGATGCATGATCTTGCCAACTTGTGGGCCTAGGAGCCAACTTGTACATAACTGGGTTATGTAATATTGTACCTTCGATTCACTGGCTTCGGGGAAACTTAACTCGTGTCGATGATATTAAAATGTCGTGGCAAGTGAGCAACAGGTTGAGTGGAACCATTCCTACTTTATGCCGAGGGCATAGAGGTCGGGTCTTGCTGTCGATGATATTAAAGTGTCGTGACAGAGGATGTTGATGACATTAAAGTGTCGTAACATCTGCCTAAAAGACCAAATTTCTCACGAGAGATTGCCGTCCTGGAGATGGTGGTGAGTTAACGGGCTTAGACTGTGATCACTGAGAATGTGCCCTGAGAGCACGGGGCGTGTGGCCGTGCATGCCAATGCCTGTGATGCAATGCATTTATATACTGCTTGGTTATGCTAATAAAAATGCAGGGAAGGAGCATCGCCTCCCCAAGTTGGGGGCGCGATCGTTATAATTTGGTCAGCATTGCTGACCGTTGCCTTTATTTGCCACCGTGCGGTGGTTTTGTTGCTTGTAGGTGCTGCTGGACCAAGCGGTCAATAGCGGGATAAAGCCCAAATTGTGAAGCCGACCCTCGAAGCCCTAATTGGAGTGTTTACTGCTTTTATTCATGTATGACCGGCCTGCGTGCCATGGTTTGTAAATCATGTAATATCAAGTAAACAATTTTGTAAGGCCTTAAGGCCAGTACTTGTGTATGTACTACATTCCTATTTGGTATATTAGTGGACATTCGTACTCTTTGTGTTGGGTTCTTAATTGCAAGTTATAAATTGCGTCCGCTAGAATGCTCTGTGTAGGACGTTGGATTAGTTGGATGGTTTCCATTGAGTAGCCACCCGGTCTGTCTGTGGTATATGGGGTCGGGCCCCGGCCGGACCTACTGCTATATTTTATGCGACGGATAGGGGGGTGTTACAATTTGGTATCAGACTACTGGTTTTGGTTGGGCTTAAAATGCATTCGTGGATGAATTCTTTTTAAGGGGTGGTGAGCACATGTGTGTGCGTCATCGTTATAACAGTAAAAGAACCCATGAATGTCCACTTAGGAATGAACATACACGTGTTTGGGGAACCTGCGTGTTCCTATAATTACTGTTTGCAATTTTTTTTGGTCGATTAATGGTGTTTTGTACCACTATATGTGACCAGAAGTGGTGCTGGGCCGTCGGAATGTCGAGTTTCTGAGGATAGCAATGCACCTAATGAAGCTCCTGCAACACCTCTATCGGCTGAGACCATACGATTGGTGGCTGAAGCAGTGTTGGCCATGATTAATGCGCAGCCTGCAAGGCAAACGCAGCAGCCCGCCCCTGCGATGGAGCAGGTACCGCTCCAAGCGGCTGAGCCGAGGAGAGTGTAATAGGTAGTAGAGGAACCGGTGGTGCCAAGGAGGGCAACTGAGAGACAGCTTAAGCATGTCATGAGCTTTAATCCTCCGGTATTCTCGGGGTTTGGAACCCCATCTCAAGCTGAAGACTGGCTCTCCAGGGTGAAGAGAGTCATGATAGCAACGGAGACGGAGGAGTGGCAAATGACCACCATTGCTACGTTCCTTCTGGACGGTGAAGCGAGAATGTGGTGGGAAGGATTAGAGTTGCATCTTTTGAGAGGTAGACAACTTGTTAATGTCTCGATGGAGGAGTTCTCGAGATTGTTCTTGGCTAGGTACCTCCCTTCTACTCATAGGATTTCAATGGAGAACGAGTTTCTGAAGTTGGTACAAGGGGAAAGTAGCGTGGATGAATATCTCCATGAGTTTACTCGTTTGAGTCGATATACTAGCTCCACCATTGCGAATGAGGAGCGTAAGACGAATCGATTCTATGAAGGGTTGAGAGATGAGTTGAGGTTAGTACTCTCGGGGCCGATGACGCAGGGTTTCTTGACCTTGGTCAACACGGCCCGGTCCTTGGAGAAGGACATGAAGAATGTACAAGCAAAGAAAAGCTTGGCTGATAAGAAGTCGGAGTTCAGAGTGCCAAACTCCTCAAAGTCTGTGTTTTGGAAGTGGAATAAGAAAGCTAGGACATCGGGTCCAGCCCCCTCTGCTGGTGCTTCTAGGGCGACTACGGGTTGGATCCTGGGCACATGTTACAACTGTGGGAAGCCGGCGCATTATGCTCGTGAGTGCCGGAGCGGACGTCCTAAGTCCGAAAGAAAGCTGGGAGCAACAATGAAGAAAAGGGCAAGGCGGTGGAGTCGACCGCGTCCCATTATGCTCCGTCCCAACCAAGGGTGTATAATCTTGGCCAACAGGAGGCCATCAAATAGGCGGATGTGGTGACTGGTACGGTTTAATTTATAGCAAGTTAATTTCTTTAAATACTTGTTATGAACATATTACCTTACCAATGCTTGTTTAGGATTTGTTTTGATTTGTGAAAATCCGGCAAGAGCACTCTTCGATACGGGAGCTTCACACTCCTTCTTGTCCGAAGGATTTATATCACGCATCGGAGTCCCTTCTTCGATGGCGAAGGATAAGTTGGATGTGTTGTTGCCCAATGGGTGTTCGATGCGCGCAGATAGAAGCTGCGGTGTTAAGATTCGCATTGGGAATCAAGAGTTCGATCTGCAGCCGTCGTTACTTCCGTTGGTGGAGTTCGACGTTATATTTGGCATGGACTAGCTCTCAGAGCAGCAATCCTATATTGACTGCGGTCGCAAGGAAGTCAAGTTGGGAGCAAGTCATGAGATGACTTTTACGAGCTTGAAGGGGTCGAGCAAGACGTTGATGTCTGCTCTTCAGGTGGTGAAGGCGGTTCGTGCCAGTGCAGAACTATTCTTTACACTAGTGGAGGTTGCAAAGCCAAAGCCTGCGTTGGATTGTATTTCAGTGGTATCGGAGTACCCTGATGTGTTCCCTAGAGATCTTCCTGGAGCACCGCCACAGCGGGAGATAGATTTCACGATTGAGTTAGTGCCAGGTGCAAATCCTGTGTCACGATCTCCATATCGGCTAGCGCCTAAGGAAATGGCGGAGCTGAAGGTTCTACTACAAGAGTTGTTGGAGCAAGGGTATGTGCGCCCAAGTTCTTCGCCTTGGAGGGCACAGGTCCTCTTTATTAAGAAGAAGGACGGAAGCTTGAGGTTATGTATTGATTATCGGGAGCTCAACAAGTTGACGAAAAAGAACAAGTACCCGATCCCCCGGATCGATGATCTTTTTGATCAGTTGGTCGGGTCGACGGTGCACTTAAAGCTGGATCTCAAGTCCGGGTACTATCAGCTGCGAATAAGGGAGAGTGATATCCCGAAGACAGCATTCAGTACGAGATACGAGCATTACAAGTTTACGGTCATGCCATTTGAGCTGACCAATGCGCCGTCAGTGTTCATGGATTTGATGAACAAGACTTTCAGGGAGTACTTGGACCATTTTGTGATCGTCATCATCGACGATATTTTGGTGTACTCGCAGAGTGAGGAAGATCACTTCAAGCATCTTCATTTGGTTTTGGAGACGCTAAGGAGGAATCAGCTGTATGCCAAGTTCTCGAAGTGCGAGTTTTGGTTGTCCTCCGTGGTGTTCCTCGGTCATATAATGATGGGGAAGGTATTGCAGTGGATTTGGCGAAGATTGTTGCGATACGGGAGTGTCCTGAGCTTTCTACGGTAGCGGAAGTCCGGAGCTTTCTGGGGCTTGACGGCTATTATAGGCGCTTCGTAGATAACTTCTCGCGGATAGCGTTAACTCTCACTACTTTGACGAGGAAGGAGCAGAAGTTCTTTTGGACGCCGGAGTGCGCGCGATCTTTTGAGGAGTTGAAATGTCGGTTGACCACGGCGCCTGTGCTGAGTTCGCCATGTGGGACCGAAGGCTATGAGATTTACAGCGATGCTTCGGGCAGCGGCTTGGGTTGCGTTCTACTACAACACGGAAGTGTGATAACCTATGGCTCGAGACAGCTAAAAGTGCACGAAAGGAATTATCCGGTCCATGACTTGGAGTTAGAGGCCGTGATTTTTTCCTTGAATCTATGGAGACACTATTTGTACGGTGTGAAGATTGATATCTAGACCGATCACAAGAGCCTGAAGTATCTGATTGATCAGAAAGATCTGAATATGCGGCAGCGTAGATGGATGGAGTTACTGGGGGACTATATATTAAAGATCCACTACGTGCCTGGTAAAGGTAATGTGGTTGCGGACGCATTGAGTCGCCGTGCCCCAGCTCAAACCAATTGGCTATCTGTGCATGATGAGCGGTTGGTTCGGGAGTTGAAGGCGTTGGAGATTGTTTGTGTAGATAAGGAAGCAAGTGCTGAAGCAGTACTGAATTGGACTGAAGTTCAATATGACCTAGCTGATCGGATTAGGTAGGCTTTGGATTTGGATGTCCATATGAAGCAGTTCATGGTAGAGTCTCTGGATGGGTCAAATTCCCAATTCGTTGTGGAGGACGGATTGCTTTGGAAAGATGGTCGTCTGTGCGTCCCAAGTGTGGGCAATTTGCGGGTGGAATTGTTGTACGAGGCACACCATACCAAGTACTCGATTCACCCGGGGAGCACGAAGATGTACAGCGATGTAAAGAAACTGTTTTGGTTGCCGGGTTTGAAGAAAGATGTGGCGCTCTACGTAGCGAAGTGCCAAACTTGCGGCTTGGTGAAGGCGGAATGCCAAAAGCCGGGAGGATTTCTTAAGTCCTTGCCAATTTCGGAGTGGAAATTCGACGACATCTCTATGGACTTTGTGCACGGTTTGCCAAGGTCACAAAAGGGGAACGACGCAATTTGGGTGGTCGTAGATCGGCTAACGAAGGTGTCGCATTTCATTCCGCATAGGAAGGATGATCCGGTGGAGAAGTTGGCAAAACTGTGTGTGGATAACATTGTACGGCTTCATGGTGTGCCTCGCAGCATCGTGAGTGACCGAGATGGGCGGTTCACATCCAATGATTGGAGGCTTGTGCAGCAAATGTTGGGAACAAAGTTGAAATTCAGCACAGCCTTCCATCCACAAATGGATGGGCAGATCGAGAGGGTCAATAGAACTATGGAATACATGCTCCGCATGTGTGTATTGGACTTTGGAAAGCAATGGGAAGACCATCTTTATTTGGTGGAGTTTGCGTACAATAATAGCTACCAAGCGAGCATTCAAATGGTTCCCTTTGAGGCCCTATATGGTAGAAAATGTCGCACGTCGTTGTCTTGGTTAGAAACGGGTGAGTCAAAGTTGTACAAGCTCCAAGAGGTGGAAAATGCTACGTCTTTGGTTCGTACCATTCGGGAGAGGTTGCTTATCGCTCAGGACCGGCAAGCGAAGTACTATAATGCCAAGCACAGTAACATGGAGTTCGCTATGGGCAATTATGTGTACTTAAAGATCAAGCCGTTCAAGGGTGTCTCGCGGGTGCGGTGATTGAAAAAGCTAAGCCTGAGGTACCTTGGGCCGTTTGAAGTTTTGGAGCGGGTTGGTGAAGCAGCCTATCGGTTGAAGCTTTCAGTGGAGCTTAGTGGTTTACAAGATATATTCCATATTTCAGTGCTACGGAAGGCGGTGCAAGAGCCTTCGCAAGTGATCGCGGTTGATCAAGTGCCGGTGGATAGTGGGTTGACGACAAAATTCAAGCCCGTGCAGATTGAGGACTCGGAGGTCAAGCGGCTATGCAATAAAGCGATCAGGATTATCAAGATCTGATGGGACAATTGCGGTCGTGAGGAGCTCTCTTGGGAACAAGAGCAGACTATGCTTGATGAGTATCCGGAGTTGTTCCGATCAGGTACAATTTAATTTTCGTATTTGTCTTTCCTTTATATAATTTCGTGGACGAAATTCTTTTAAGAGGGGGAGAGTTGTAACGCCCCGAAACTCAAAAGAGCGACGGGTGACGTTTTGGGCCAGACTTGGAATCTAGCAGGAGGCACATGGCCTGGGACACGGGCGTGTCCCAGGGCGTGTCAGGCTGGAGTTGACGATTTGGTCGAGAGGTCGATGATTTTGGAGTCGACGGTCGTCGAGAAGAGAACATGGCATGAGACAAGGGCGTATCTCAGGGCGTGTCGGGCCCGTGTCGACGATCGGCCCGGGGAGTCGATGAATTTCGCTCGACAAAGTGTCGAGACAAGACACACAGCCTAGGACACGGGCGTGTCCAAGGCCGTGTCCGGTGGTCGACGAACTTCACTTGACGAAGTGTCGAGACCGTGAACACGGCCTAGAGCCCAGGCGTGTTCGAGTAGATATGGGTTAGGACACAGGCGTGTCCAAGAACCCGTGTGTGTCTCGGGTTCTTTTAGGGCTGTGTCGATGGGGGCACACGGCCGACCACACGACCGTGTCAGTTGGAACATGGGCGTGTCAGGTTGAACACGGGCGTGTTGGATACCTGTGTGTTGTTCCAGGCGCGTCGATTTTGACGCCGAATGAGGGACACAGCAATGGACACGGGCGTGTGTCAGGCCGTGTTCGGTCCAGATTGTATATTTCAGGCCCGAATCAAGGTCGTTCGTTTCTTTAATTTGGGATCCGATGGTTGGGGGTTGCTCCTACTGGGATTTATCCGGGATTGGGCCTTTGAAACCCTCATTCTTACTTGAGTGGTTCTCTTTCTAAGTCAAGAGAGATGTGAGAGCAAAGGAAGAAAAAGAAGCTAGATCTGGCCATTGGAGGAGCTTCGAAGCTCCAAATCGCGAGCCGACTTCGGATCTACGAAGGCAATGAGAGTGCGGTGCTTTTCATCCACTTACTTTCCCATGGCGCCAAGGAAGAACGCTAGGGTAACGATTCTCTTCTTGAGCATGTGAAGCTCTCCTTATTTGCATAGGAAGCCCGCTCTCGCCAGTTTGCGGTGAGTTGGAGGTGTTCCTTCGGGTAGATATGTAAAGTACCCGTTGTTTAGAGTCCGTTTTCAAGAACGGACATAGGCATGATGTGTGATGCCTACCCGGACATGTTGGTCTGGATCGGTGATGTTGCATTGCAAAAATGCCGGAGAAGACTCCGTGCGATTGGTTGTTTTTCGGGTTTTCTACGTTGTAGATTGCAAAAGGGAGCCTTGGGGATTAACCCAAAGGTGCACCCGGAAAACTGGGCAGATGCGTGATCTTGCCAACTTGTGGGCCTAGGAGCCAACTTGTACATAACTGGGTTATGTAATATTGTACCTTCGATTCACGGGCTTCAGGGAAACTTAACTCATGCCGATGATATTAAAATGTCATGGCAAGTGAGCAACGGGTTGAGTGAAACCGTTCCTGCTTTATGCCGAGGGCATAGAGGTCGGGTCTTGTTGTCGATGATATTAAAGTGTCATGACATAGGCTGTTGATGACATTAAAGTGTCGTAACATCTGCCTAAAAGACCAAATTGCTCATGAGAGATTGCCGTCCTAGAGATGGTGGTGAGTTAACGAGCTTAGACTTTGATCACCGAGAATGTGCCCGGAGAGCACGGGGTGTGTGTCCATGTGTGTCAATGCCTGTGATGCAATGCATTTATATACTTCTTGGTTATGCCAATAAAAATGCAGGGAAGGAGCATCGCCGCCCCGAGTTGGGGGCGGGATCGTTATAATTTGGTCAGCATTGCTGACCGTTGCCTTTGTTTGCCAACGTGCGGTGGTTTTGTTGCTTGCAGGTGCTGCTGGACCAAGCGGTCAATAGCGTGCTAAAGCCCAAATTGCGAAGCCGGCCCTCGAAGGCCTAATTGGAGTGTTTACTACTTTTATTCATGTATGACCGGCCTGCGTGCCATGGTTTGTAAATCATGTAATATCAAGTAAACAATTTTGTAAGGCCTTAAGGCCAGTACTTGTGTATGTACTACATTACTATTTGGTATATTAGTTGGACATTCGTGCTCTTTGTGCTGGGTTCTTATTTGCAACTTATAAATTGCTTCCGCTAGAATGCTCTGTGTAGGACGTTGGATTAGTTGGATGGTTTCCATTGAGTAACCACCCGGTCTGTCTGTGGTATATGGCGTCGGGCCCCGGCCGGACCTACTGCTATATGCTATGCGACGGATAGGGGGGTGTTACATACTCAAACTTCCACTCTAGTATCAGCAACTACTTCAGGAAACCACTAGGCTTTTGACATTCAGACTTCACTTGGGTGCAAGTTTTACATTTCGCATATAAAGATCTATGTCCTTCATTATTGGCCACCAAAACAAAATTTTCATGTCTTTGAACATCTTTGTGCTCCCATGGTGGATTGAGTACTTCTTAAAATGTGCTTCGTACATCAATTCTTCCCGTAATTTGCCCACTTCTGTGATGCACAACTGACTGTCCTTTCATAAAACACTATCTTAAGTGGAAAATTGGGCATTTGACCCATCCACATTCTCTTCCATGTTGCATTTCATACTGTCATCATGCTCAAATGCCTACCGAATTCTTTGTGCGAGGTCATATTGCACCTCCGTCAAATTTAAACATGCATTAACACTAGATCTCCCATCATCATAGAAGATCTCCAAGGCCTCTATGTCCTGAATAAGATGTTTATCATGCATCTGTATCCAGGTACCCAGTATCAGAGCCTTTCAAATCAACATATATACGACAATATTTCCCTTCGATCCCGGGAGTGTAATATATCTCGAAGGTGTCGTCCCTACGGAACTCCATCCACCTCCTTTGTCACATATTCAAATCCTTCTAGTTCAACAAATACTTTAGGCTCTTGTGATCCGTAAAGATGCCAATATTCATGCCATAAAAGTATTGTCGCCACAACTTCATGAAAAATATCATAGCCGCCAACTCTAAGTCATGGACTAGATTTTTTCTCTTATGCACCTTCAGCTAGCGAGAACCATAAGTAATAACCTTCCCAACCTGCAGAAGAATTCAGTATAAGCCGCTCCCTGAGGCATCACTATAGATTTCACAAATGTTTGCACCTCATATCTAGCACAAATTAGGCATCGTGGTCAGACGACTTTATAACTCCTCAAAAGATCGTGCACACTCCGGTTTCCAAACAAACTTCTGATCTTTCCTAATCAACATAGTGAGAGGTAGAGCTATCTTCAAAAAGTCTCTACGAAGTGCCTATACAATCCAACATGTCTAAGAACGCCCCTAACTTCCTCCACAGTAGTCATCACAGACCACTCCCATATTACAACTATCTTTATCAAATCCATATATATACCCTCTCCACTAACCACATGAGCAATAAAAGCCACAGAGGCTAGCCAAAAATCACACTTAGATAACTTGGCATAAAGTTGATTCCTCCTAAGGGTATGCAAAAACAATCCCAAATGATTTGCATGATCCTCTTCTGATTGAGAGTATACCAATATATCATCAATAAAGACAATCAAAAATCTTTCCAAGTACTCTCAAAAGGTCATGTGCATCAGATCTATGATTACCGATAGCACATTTGTTAGCCCAAATGGCATCACTATGAATTCATAGTGTCCATAGCATATACCAAAAGTTGTCT
Source organism: Platanthera guangdongensis (assembly GCA_039583875.1). Classification (NCBI taxonomy): domain Eukaryota; kingdom Viridiplantae; phylum Streptophyta; class Magnoliopsida; order Asparagales; family Orchidaceae; genus Platanthera; species Platanthera guangdongensis. The sequence continues at coordinate 118,882,725 of CM077158.1, read as the reverse complement.
TGGGAATATAACTTTCCCTGATCCACAACTAATAATTGCCAGACTTCAAATCCAACTTCAAAAAGACAGTTGGTCCAACCAGTTGATCAAATAAATCATCAATTCTTAGAATCAGATACTTGTTCTTATCTATTATCTTGTTCAGTTCTCGGTAGTCAATACATAGACACAAGCTTCCACCATTCTTCTTCACAAAAAGGGTCGGTGCACTTTAAGGTGACATACTTAGACATATTTAGCCTTGCCCTAACAACTCTTATAACGGAACCTTCAGTTCTTCCATCTCCTCAGGCTCTTCACGTTATGATGAGAATGACACAGGTTTCGCACCTAGCACCAACTCAACAGTGAAATCGTTCTCTCACTAAGGTGGAATTCCAGGGAGATCTTTAGGAAACACATCTGCAAACTTCGGCACAATAGTAATGTTACTTATACTTGGATTCAGCTCTACAGCCTCCAATAACATGAAGAATAACTTCGTGCCCTTTCGAACCCCTTGACCATTTGGAGAGCAGACATTAGTATCTTGCTCGATCCTCGCAAACCAGCAAATTTAGTCTCACATTCGGTGTTTTGCCACATTATGACTTCCTTCGAGTTGCAAACATTGCGCTGCTTTGAGAGCCATTCCATGCCAAAGATCACATAGAACTCAGATATCAAGAGTACAGATGCTTCCAAACCAAATTTAAGACTTTCTATCCACACATGAACACTACAATTCCTAACTGCATGCATTAAACATCCATTAGGAAGCAATACATCCAATTTATCTGTCGGTATAAAAGAAGGCACTCTGATATGCAGCATGAAGTCCTTGGATAGAGAGGAATGAGAAGCGCTTGTATCGAACAATGTTCTTGCTGGATAGTCAAGAATCATGGCAAACCCTAATTCAAATAATTTAAGTAAAGCACCAGGTAACAAGTATATAAAGATATAAAACTTGTATACGAACCATACTAGTCAATACATCACTTTGTTTAATGGCCTTCTGCTGGCTAAGATTGTACACTCTGGGCTGAAATGGATCATAATGGGAAGCACTTTATTCCACTGACTTCCATTTCATAGCATAAGATGCTCCTGACATTTTCTTCATCTTTAGAAGACCACTACGACACTATCGGGTTATGTGTCCCGGCTTGCCACAAGTACAAAAAATAATTAGGCCTCGCCCAAACGTTTCTCCAAACACAACAGAAGGAGCCGGTCCAGAAGATTTGGACTTCTTATTCCACCGTCCATACCCAAAATTTTAAGAGCTTGGTACGTTGATCTCTGGCCTCTTCGCACTCAAATCCATCTTACTTTGGACTCTTTTCAGATCCTGCTTTAGGGATCGGGCAGTATTCACCAACATCAAAAATCCCTATATTATCGAACCAGAGAGAAGTAAACTCAGCTCATCATGCAGGCCTTTATAGATCCTATTTGTCATATGTTCCTCGTCAGCAAATGTTGAGCTCACATATTGCTCCAATCTAGTGAACTCATGCAAGTAGTCATCAATAAGACCTCTGGAACAGATTCTCACCATGAATCAACCTCTGGAACAAATTTGCCATCGCAATCCTTTGCGTATATGGGAGATACCTTGCCAAAAAAGACTTGAAAACTTCTCTATCAACATCTTAGTTAGTTTCCTCCAAGCATACTGATGTAGTTCTAACTCATCCCACCAGATTATTGCCTCTACTTCCGAAAGATAGGTAGCTATAGTCACCTTTTTCCTCTCCTTAGACTCCGTTGTCATCAAGGTTCTCTTAATTCTTGAGAACTAATATTTGTCCTGAGTGGGGGTTCCAAATCCCTCAAATATTGGAGGATGGAAGCTCAAAAAATTCTTCAGTTGTTTATCCATCACTCGTCTCTCTACCAAAGGCTCATCGGGATCTTGACACAAAACCATGGGCTCAACTACGCTAACCTACACCAGGGCAACCACAAGGGAAGGAGGTTTTTCATTCCCTCCTAGTTGCATATTTATAAGCATGAGCATGACTTTAATAACAAATCTTATTATTTTAGTAGAAGGAATTGTAGGCACCTTAGCTGGAACACTACATTCTACAAAGCGCTGGTTCTGAGACTGTCATGCACGGCTTCTAGTAACCTATATTCATGAAACACATAATCAAGCGATTAATCATATTGTAAAATAGCAATCACAGGAACAAAAAAGTTCCACAAACATATGTATTTTCCTTCCACAGTGTACATTAAAGGGTTCTTTCATGTTGTTACAGTAACGCACATACACATGCTCATCACCCCCTTAAAAGAATTTGACCACAAATTCGAATAAAAAAGACTGACACCAAAAGCTGATAACAAATTATAACACCCCCCCCCCCCCCCCGTCGGTCCTAAATAATATAATAGAAGGTCTGACTGGGGCCCCATGCTATATTCCATGGACAGTAAGTGGAGTTACGTATTGAAACCAAAACATTCATGCATTCAAACTCAGAGCTATATTCTACCAGAAGAATTTTAATTACTTAAGAAACAAACACCAGGAATGTCTACAAACCAAACATAGGAATGGCTCATAAATACATAAATTGTTTGGCCTTAAGGCCATACAAACTATTTGATTGATATTTTTTGCATCAAGTCCGAAAACTTAATGCGGTTAAAACTCCAAAAATAGGTGAGGATGTGCGGCGCCCCAGGCGATTTTATTTAAGTAGAAAAGCGGATTTGGTTTTTATTTAGAAAATGGGGCACGCGTATTTATTTATTTGGATATAAAAATGTGTGATCGAGTTTTAACGAAAGGAGGCAAGTGCACCTATCGTGAGTAGTACAGGATATTCCGGGTGGAATATCGAGGTCGTATTATTCTCGGGGTCAGTTCGATTATTTCTACACTTCCCTGGAGGGGACTATTATTTTACCAATAATTACTTATCGGGTAATATATATAAACAAAAGGCAGAAAATAAAAGCATAATAAAGGGTGGAGCCGATGAAGAGCTTAGCTCGATGGCACCGAATTAAATTCGAAATAAAATAGACTTTTAATGAAAAGAGATCTTAAGTTTCTAAATAATTAGGGTGGAGACTTGGCCGTGGAGGTTCCACTAAAATGAGCTCACCTATCTCTAGGACTATCGCTCACCTGAACATTAAGACTGTTCGACCGGGCTCTCGTCCGACGAAGGATTCCTCTTAATGCCCGCATTATGCTAAGAACCTCGTTATTGGGTGGGGAACGCAATCCGATAGAGTTGGCGCGCCTCCTCTCTTGATGGTTAGTGCGAAACTCCATTTACCAAGGGGTCATCGGTCCATACGCATGGCCTCTCGGCTAGCTAGCGTATGGAGTACGGAAATAGGCGCACACATCGATTATATGGTCCTACGCGTCGTAAACCCCGGGAAAACCTTAAGTGTTTTTAATGAATTAGAAAAATGAGACCTTTAATTATTTTAATTTATTTTATTTGTCCCAATGCCCTTAGATACTGAGGGCTAAGAACGGTTAGCCACTCATCGGAATGGGGATGACATTGGTGAAAAAGCAGAAAATTAAAGCAGTAAAATAAAGCAGGAAAATGAAAGCAGTAAATGGAAAGTAGTAAATTGCAAGTCCTACTCAACCGAGTAGGACTGAAATGAAATTTATAAAAGTGCAAGTCCCGGCTCAAATGAGTGGGCGGGAAAAAGAAAGCAAGTCCTACTCAAATGAGTAGAGAAAATAAATGCATTTACAAGTCCATTCCAATTATTACAATAAAGACCATCCATTTAAATTAAGTGAGTAGGTGGTAAATAAAATCCAGCCATTTAACTTCTAGCGAGTAGGCGGAAAATAAAAGCTAACCCTCATGCACTCGACATAAAATTAAAATACACCCACTCTAAAGAAAGTAAACACACTCTACTGGAATTGAAATACGCACACACACGACAGAAATGAAAACGCACACGTACAAGTCCTACTCAAACGAGTAGGCGAGTAATAAAAGCACGCAATTTTACTCTTAACAAGTAGGCGAAAATAAATGCAACACACCCATGCACTCTACAGAATTGAAAGAAAACAGTTTAAACTAACTAATACACGCACGCACACGTACAAAAAATAGGAAAAGATAAGTGACCGAAAAATTAAAACAACCACATTTTTACCGATGGAATGCGTTAGAAATGAATAAAAAGTGAAAATAAAATTTAAAGGAACAAAAAAACTTTGCAAATAAACAAAAAGTGCAAGTGCTCGAAAAATTGAAATGAATACATTTCTACCGATGGAATGCGGTAGAAATGCGTAAAAAGAAGAAATAAAATTTAAACGAGTAAAATATTTTGAAAATAAAAGTGAAAATGAGAATGCTCGGAAAATTAAAACGATTATGTTTTCATTCTTATAACTTTATAGAAATGCATAAAAAGTGGTAATAAAACTAAAAGAGAACGAAATGTTTTACAACCCTAAAGAGCCTAAGTTAAAGAATTTGAAAATCACCTTTTAAAACATTTTTATAAACTCATAGGAATGAAAACAAAGTAAAAAGAATAAACTAAACCTAAACAAGTTCAGTGCATGAAAATAATATTGCGATTACAACGGCCAGAAAATTGATAAATTTCTAAGTTATATTAGGTACAAAAGTTAATAAAAAGCCCAAAAAGGGAACGAAAAATTACTTAAGGTAGGGCGCTTTGGCGGATTTTCATACAACATAGTGGAGAAAATAAAAATTTCTATTAAGTAAAAAGTGGTTACAATAAAGCAAAAAAAAATACATAAAAGAGGGGGGGGGGGGAGAAAGTTCCCTTACAATGCATAAACAGCCCCCAAGAACAGCCCTAACCTAAGCAAAGTGGTTCAAAAAGTTGAACAGCAACTGAAACAAAATGCTGCAATTTATAGACAAAACATTTCATCGGACACGCCCTCTGACACGGGCGTGTCAGTGGGCGTGTTGACTCTATTTAAATGGCGGCCGTAAATTGAATGGAGATTTGACTTGGCGGCTGAAATCGCGACGTTCACGCCCCTAGTCACGGGCGTGACATTGGGCGTGTCGGCTTTATTTATCATCAGAATTCGGCGATTTGACGGCGTTGCTGACTTCGGGAGGTTCACGTGGAAATCACGCCCCTGGTCACGGGTGTGACCAGTAAGGACACGGGCGTGATGGGGAGGTTGAACTGGGCGTCATTTGTATCGAAAGTAGCCGGCGGCAGTTTGTCGGGCCAGGTGGACAAGTACATGCCCCAGGACACGGGCGTGTCACTAGGCGTGTCGGGTTGGTCAACGATCGTCGAGCTGAAAAATCGTCGAGCGGGAAAATGGTTTCGACGATCGTTAATCGGCAGTCGTCGAGCAGACTGTTGGAACACCCTATTACTAATTTGGGTCAGGATCACTATGTCTTTAGGAAACCTGTTTTGACCTCATTGTATAGATCTAAAGGTGAATTAGAATTGAGTCTAAGGGTTAGTAGTTAGGTTTGGAAGCTGCCCTCAAGAGCAAGGTTTTTCAGTTTGGAGACTAGGTCATTTCGTCGAGCTCAGTACGACGAATCGTCGAACTCCAATAGACGATCATTTAGCTACACTTCGACGGATTGTCGAACTCCATTCGACGATCGCTGAGCTCAACTTCAACAAATCGTCGAACTCCATTCGATGATCTTCGAGCTCAGTTCGACGATCTTGACTCCAGTATTGATTCTCTATCTCTGAGCTCAGTTTGACGATAGTTAAGCTCAGATCGACGATCTCTGTTGCTGTCTAAGTCCAAATCGTTCAGCTCAGTTCGACGATAGTTGAGCTCAGATCGACGATCTCTGTTGTTGTATAAGTCCAAATTGTTGAGCTCAGTTCGACGATAGTGGAGCTCAGTTCGACGTTTTTCTGAAGAGTTAAATGATTTTCAAGATTCAAAATTCAGACAGTTAAGGAGTTATTGTAAGCAATTAATTCAGAAGATCTTGTAGCCGTTTTCATTTATTCTGGAGCAAGTTTCAAGGGATTATCAAGGAATGTTTCATTGGACTTTCCCCCAGAAGACAAAAGCAATTAAGGATGTAATTAATGACAGGCTAATGGCTATTCTGGATAGAGGATCATTTCTATTTAGAACAAAGGAATAAAATATAAGATTTTTGAATTCCTGACAAGAAGAGAGTGCACAAGGAAGAAGAACAAGAGAGAGACACACATTCTGCAATATTCATTCTCTGCATATCTTCTTCTGCCATAACTCTCACAACCACAACCAACAAGAGGAAGAAAAAGAGTTGTAAACATTCTCTGTCTAAAAGAATTCATACAAGAACACCATCACTAAAAGAGATCAACCATCTGAAATCTTCAGATCTCTTTTGATTCAAGTGTTCAAGACCATCAACAGTCAAGACTCCAGACACCTCACATTTTAGCTGTTGCTGAAATCATCATTTGCTGGAGATCAATTTCTGAATGCCTATCACCCTACTGCAAAGCTTCATTTCCTGAACAACTACAAATCTCAGGGGGAGCTTTGACAACATCACTGAATCCACATAGTTTTCTTAGCTTCTTTGAGAAAGAGAAGACTTCCATCACTCTCTCATCCCCAGCTCTGTAAAGGGTTTTTCAAACTCCCTTCAAAAGCTTGTGTTTGGTTTTTGAGCACCTTATCAAAAGCTCATTGGTGGCAAGACACCTGATCAAAAAATCTGGTTTGGTTTTTGAGCACCTTACCAAAAGCTCATTGGTGCCCAGGACACCTGATCAACTCATCCTGCAGTGGATTCCTACCTAGGGTGGTAGAAGAGTGGATGTACCCAAGTTTAGGGGAACCACTATAGCTCCTTGTGTCTTATGGTTGCTTGTCTTTATTTTTTTCTTGCTGTGATTGTTTTGTGACTAGGTTGCTCTGTGATTAGATAGTTTCTATGATTAGATTTACTATTTGCTTCCCTGTTCACTCAGATTACAACAACTGTTGTAAAAAGTTTTTAAGCACCATATACTCTATTCACCCCCCTCTAGAGTATATCAGATCTAGCTTGCACTTTCAATTGGTATCAGAGGCAGGTTGGTTAAATATACCACATCTCAGTGGTTGCACATGCTAACACCTGAACCCAAAGATCCCTAGTTAGATCTGCTTGTTTTGATTTTGTTATTAGAATCATTTCTTCACAAATCATGGCCCAAAACAAAGATTATGCTAGCACCAGACCTCCAGTGTGCAATCTATCCAAGTTTGCACTTTGGAAAGCAAGGATTAGACTCTACATGAATTCTATTAATGAGGACATTTTTAATTCTGTTTTGACAGTTTGTCCAAGATCTCCAGAGAACACAAGCACAAATGTTGTTCCACCTCCATCAGGAACAGATGTTGATATCAAGAAGTGAAAGGTAGCAGATGCAAAGGCTATGAATATCTTAGCCCAGACTATGTCTGATGACATTTTCCAAAAGTTGGCTGAATGTAATTCAGCAAAGGAAATCTGGGATAAGCTGTCTGAAATAGTCTCAGGATCAGCTGATGAAAGAAAGGACAGGAGATCCCACCTCATATCCCAATATCAGAATTTCAAGAAAGGAGAAGCTGAGTTAGTAGCTAAAATGTACAATAGACTCAGTCTGATAGTCAATGAACTGAAGACTCTGGATAAGGAGATATTTTTAACGGAGCTTAATGACAAAATCCTAATGTGCTTCCCAAGCACTTGGGACTCAAGGATCTGGTCAATCAAGGATGTCAGAAGTCTGAATGAGATTACAACAGAAGTTCTTTTGGGCAAGCTCAAGCCTTATGAGCTGCTCATTAAGAACAGAGAAGAAGAGCAGAAGGCTGCCTCACCAGCCACAAGAAAAGAAAAGACAATAGCTTTCAAAGCAACTGAAGATCAGCCTGAAGACAAAGTCACAGGCAATGATGAGCTGCTTAGTCTACTGGCTAAAAGATTTTACAAGATGGCCAGGAAGGACTTCACAAAGAGATCATACAAAGAGCATGATAAGCCAAGGTATGATAAGTCAAATAATAAAGAAATTGTTTGCCTTGGTTGCAGGAAACCAGGCCATATTGTGCCTGACTGTCCAGAAAACAAAAACAAGGACAGAAGGGACAAGAAAGAAAGAAGAAAGGATAGAGACTTCGAGAAGAATGGCAATGGCAAACCCTCCTCAAGCAAGAACAAACACACAAGGAAGGGATTTGTTGCTGAATCCTGGAGTGAAACTGAAGAAGAATCAGAAGCTTCATCCAGCTCCAGTGATAATGAAGATGATGCTGAATAGAAGGAGTTCTGCATGATGGCAATCAATGCCTCTCAACACAATTCAGATGCAGAAAAGTCAGAGTCAGACTCAGAGACTCAACTTGAAGAGGACCAGGTAATTAGTTCTTTTGATTTCAATTCTGAGGACTTTAAGTATGAGTTTAATGCATTATGTTTAGACTTACTAATATCTGAGAAGGAAATATTTCGCTCAGAAATCAATTATCTGAACATAGTATCTTAAAGTCAGAAAACCTCAAACTCTTTGAGGAGTTGGAGTGCTGTAGGGAGCAGATAGCTTCACTGAAAGGTGAGCTATCAGAGGCCAAGAAGGTTGAAGAATCCCTTAATAGGAGAAGTATCAAGCTGATGGACATCACAAGCACAGTGAACTCCAGATTCAATAGTACACTGGGCTTGGGTACTTCATCCAGCCAACCTATAGTTCTAACAACGCCAATTAAGTTTATTTCTGATAAAGGGAAGGGAGTTGTAGAGCTAGCTAGGAAAAATACTGATCTGCCTAAGAAAACCAAGTTCCAGCAGAAATCGTCGAACGGAGCTCGACGATCGCCGAACACAG